>JAVKLA010000084.1:17354322-17369792 GCA_034782735.1 Sagittarius serpentarius
CTTGACTGGTAATAAATTACATTTATTTTTCCCCAACCGAGTCTGTTTTGCCCATGACAGTAACTGGTTAAGTGATCTCTCCCTGTCCTTATCTTGATCCACAAGTCTTTCGTTATATTCTCCCTCTCCTGTTTAATCAAGGAGGAGGAGTGATAGAGTGGCTTTGGTGGGTACCTGGCGTCCAGCCAGGGTCAACCCGTCACAGAGGTGTACACCCTGCAGGTTGCAAACAGAAAGACTGAAATTTGCAACACTTGATTTCCATTAGAGTTTTTACTACAAGAACACGTTTCTTTATCCCACTTTCTCTTTGTTGTCATGAGAACAAGACATCATTTATATCCCTAGTGTAGTCAGTAGCAAAACTATAAACTTTTAATGCACTTATAATCATATACTTTAACCTTTTTAATATTCAGTATTTTCATTGGTTGGCTTTTCACCTTTCCTTCATGGGTTACTGAGGCAATAAACAAGGGAGTAGGGGAATAACTGGTGACTCAAACTTCAGAACACTGAAAATGTCACTGACATATATTTTACAGCTTTTCTTTGGTATGTATGGCACATAGAAATGTCAATAGAATGGTCTCAGTTCAGACTGATCAAATCCCTTTTTGCTGCTGCAGATCAAACCCAAAACTTCCTTTATGAGTCTCCAGGGGACCTATGGCTGCTCAATACCAGAATAACCAGCCAGGCATTGCCTCCTGCACGTCCCTTTCCTCAGTGTACGAGTGGTTGTGGAGCGGCTGGGAAGTGGTATTCTTGACTGCTTGCTTGTTGCTGTAGCCTCAGCATGCTCTGGGCCGAAGCACATGCCAATGCCTATATTTGAACACAAACTTGCTCTTGATACAAATGGTTTGGATACAGGCCTAACTAGGTGTTTGTATTGGATGAGCTCAGCAGCACAGCAAGAGGGAGAGGGCACGTGTCCCAGCAGTCTCTGAGAAGACGCCTCTGCTTGTGCTGCGCACTTGTCTCCAGTCCACCATACATCCCACGGTGGCTTGCTGAGACAGTATATTGGTGGCATGTGGCAAACAAATCACCCTTGTCTTCCTCCTAGAGAATCCTAGAATCATATGTAGCAGAATATTTATTATGCGGTTCCAGTACTATGGGATAGGAATGGAATTGAATATGGGATACAGAACACGTTCAACTTTTGATGTTCTAGTTGGGGCTTTGTTGGGGCTTGGCTCGGTAGTATGGACAGAGATACTTACTGTACACGTAGTCCATAGCAATTCAGCTGTGAGGCAACTTTTGGAGTGTGTCTTCCCCCTAAGAGTCACTGAATCTGCTAATGCCTTGAAGTTTCTGTTAACCGTGTCCTTACTGAGCTCGTCACGTGTCAAGTGCAGTGGTGGGGTAGTCCACGGGGAGAGAACCATTGCTATTTTACGTGCGTATAGTGAGGTGGCTTTAGATGGCAAAGATGAATAGGCTGAGCTATGTTGACTGCAAAGTAGGTATTTGGATTTTTCTGGCTGAGAATACAGCTATAGAAACAAAACCATACTTGTATTGTCTTTAAGCCCAAGGTATAAGACCTCTAGAATTTGTCAGCTGATACAAGAGATGATGTGTTTATTTCACTCAGCTTAGGACAAGCTATAAATCAAAGAAGCCAGGGTTTTTTTTATATTTTAATGGAGACAGCTGCGAGAAGCCAGATTGAAGCCCAAAGCTGCAGTAACCAGGACAACACAAAGGTTTTAACAAAATTGAACATTGATAAGGAAGGAAAAAACCTGCCCTGCTGCATTATCTTTAGATTGGAATAGCTTAAGGACTGGCAGAAGGTTTCTTTATAATTGTTTGATTTGCATGAAACACTTGACCTTTTCTGAGGAGTAACCAAATATCACAAGGGGTTTTATTTTTACTTTTGGTTAAAAGCATTTGATCCACTTCATTGATTTTTAATTTTTAGAAGCATGACAGCAGGGGATCATTCATTTAAAGTGAGGAATTTCACAGTCCAAATAGTTGGACCAAAATAAGAGTTCACAATCTTTACTGCAGCTTTTGTGACTTCAATATTCTGATCGTTCTGATGCCCCTCAGCATTATGAGTAGCAAATTGGTCCTTAAAGATGTTTACGTTTGTTTTGCATTAACAATGTAGTTTCTGATATTATTTGGAATGTTTCTTTGTGTTTACATATGACATACTATACTGAATGCCACCAACTACAAAGTATATGAAATCTTATAGCTCATATATTTCATAGGAAATGGAAGGTCTGTAACATTACTTATACTTGAGCTGCTGATACTGTTGGTGAACAGTGGACAGAAAAGAGAATATATATTAAAAAAGGTGTGTCACAAGGCCTCAGAATGAGTTTTGTGGCCACAGCAGACTGACACAGGAGAAGGCTAACAAGGCAGAGAAAACCCTAAAGCCAGACAATCCCTAAGCTTGCAAATGATCCCATTCCCATTGATGTTGACTATTTGCCTGCAGCAAGCTACAGATACTTCTTTTGAGAAAAGATATTTAACTTTCCTTCTTGCTGGGTGTCAGTTTCATCGAAAGAAAGATGGAAGTTAACTTTCCTCTGAGCTTTCTGTTCACATTTACCTTCTTCTCTGTTTCCTTATCTCTCCAGATTGTTAGACTGAAATATGGAATAGTAAACTGTGCAAACAAAAACCCGTTATTTCTCAAAATCTTTCAGCACTGCCTACCATTAAAGCTTTTACCATACTGAAGACCAATGATTTAATATTACTGCAATGCTCTGTTTTCTCTAGGTATACTTTTTATGGAATAAAAGGAATACTATATAAATGATCATAAAGTTGCCTGTTGGTAAAAGTAGCCTACTTGTTAGTTGAATTGCTCCAGGTAAGCTGGCTTACTGATCCAGCCTGCAGCTAGAGCTAATGAAATACTTGTCTAGAGCATGTAAATGCTTTAGAGAACCCAGAATGGATGAAGCAGGTTCTATCATATTCATAGGCCTTGGAGAGTCATATATATATATTCCTTTGAAGAGAATATATCTATATATATTTTATCAGTAGTCTTAAGTCCAGAGTATCTTTAGATAGGTGCACAAGCTCAGCATCTCCTGTTCAAGGAGATTCATTCTTTCTTTTTTGTGTTAGGCACAAATGGCAGTATACATGCAACATCCCTGCTGCCCCACATCTGACCCTCTGTCATACTGGCGTGGAGGGAGTTGGACAAAATGGCAGGAGCTGCAGTGCTCAGCTCTCTGGGGTCTCACAGCTCCTAATCAGCCCACGAGCAGTTGCCCAAAGTTAAAGTAGACACTGAGACTGCTCTTCGTTGTGCAAGGCACATTTTGAATTCTTGCAAGCACCTTGCGTGTCTTGGCTGCACTATTTCCCTGAGGGCAAGTGCAACAAACGTCAAGCTTGTTTTGATGAAAGTCCGCTGAGAGTTACAGAATGGCTGCTGTTGAGAATATGCTGTGGCTCTGCTCAAAAGCTGGTGGTGGTACCGGAGCGGTGCTGGTAAACACTCAGGCTGCATTCATGCTCTGTGTTCACCTGAGTAGTCACTGTTGGTGTTTTTTTCAGGCTGGTTTAGCATGCAGTTTGTTTGAATCTACAGCTTCCATTAAAAACTAGCACAGATAATCAAAGAATACATATACTGATGCTGTCTCCGTTAATCAGTTCAACTGTTCTAGGTCTCAGTCCGTTCCCTGTCTCTGAAGACTGTTGGTTGCTCAAGTGGGAAAGTTTTAGTGTCCAGTAGGGTTGGAGAGTCAGGCGTACATTTTGTCCAGAGAATCCCTGGTTTACTCCAGGTGGAACAGTTTCTCATATAGTTGTCCTCAATTCATGTTAACCTTTTACTCGTGGTGGTCTGGCACTTTGCAAACATAGGAATTGTCTGTGCTGAATTTTAGCAGAGTGCTCTAACCCATATTTTGTTTGTATAAAAAGGATTGAGACACCTAGTTCTATAGACACATACTCTTTTTCTTTCCTTGTATTTTACTAAAGTAAAAAATATTGGCAGCTGCAACATTTATGCCGAGTCTGCTGCTTTAGTTTGTGTTAGAGGTTCACTGGGTCTCTAAGAACTTGCATGGAGATACATCTGTCCTGTGGGATCTGATCAGGCCTGGGTGGTTCTGAAGAGATATAGAAGTACAATTTGGCATTTGCGGTACAAAATATTTTGTTAGTGTACTTTTTCTGGGTTTTGTATGTGATTTTGAGAATTGCACTGTAAATGGAGTACAAAAGTCTCTGCCTCGGGTTCCTTTTAGGCAATCAAGTTCTTCTGAAAATCTATATTGACATGACTTGTTGTCAGCTGCCATGTGCCAAAGTCGGTTAGTGGCAAAGCTGAGACAAATCACATCTGATTCAAAGCAAGTTCTTGAGGCTGAATCTCCATGGTCTTTGTTTGATTTGGGCTGAATTTGGACCCAAATTTGCTCTTTAGTTACAAGACTGTTCTCATTTGTCTTTACTGATATTTTCACTGTACCTTCAGTTAGCATGAATGCCGTATCAGGTGCTGAATGGGAATGTTATGAAGTGTGTGGACCGGAAAGGCGAGCATTATTAAAAAACTTACATCTTGAATGTGCAATTTACTGTGATGTCAATTATTGCATATTCTGTCCAAATGTTGAATCTTTTTTTCATAAAATTCCACTGAATATTTGGTATATCTGGGTAAATATAAAATTACCAATAAACCTAAAATAATATGGGTCTTAACCCATATAATTATGCACAATTTTGTAAATTTTCTTCATTATTGAATGAAAGCTTACAGAAGAGGCCATATACATCATATACAACTCTGATAGACTCGGATGGAAAAGTCTTAACAGATTGTTGAGACACATTTTCAGCCTGTCCATGCCTGGTGGCTGCCATAGGCTGAAGGCAGACATGTGCTGCTGCTGGCAGACAGATGAAAGAACAGTGCTGCTAAGCCCCTTTCAATTGGTGGTGTATCCTCTGTCTATATATTGGCCCATGTCAAGCTATAGATGCCACTCTGGTGTCTCTAGTAGAGCTCTGCTGTTCTGTACTAACAGGGGACCTAGTCCTTTGTGGCTGTATACCAAGGCGTGTTAGCACATCAGGTTAATAGCCAAAATTAGAGAAAAATGGGATAAAATATTTCCAGGCATTCTTAAAAGAACTGCAGCCTCTTTGTTGTCACTCTGTGCTGCTGTCATGTTCAGATAACATAATTCTCTTCATAGCACATCTGTAGATGGTGAAAATTCTTGGAACTCCCACTATAAATAAACACACACTGCATTTGGCAATCATCTCTGTTTAGTAAAGAGCTGATAATTTCATAGGCTAGGAAATAGTTTTTGCAATGGAAATTACTCTGTTAAATTCTGTCCTTATATTGTCATTTGTTATTCAATGGGAGTATATTTGTTGTCAGGCTTGCCATACAGTCTGGAGGAGAGAGCAAGCTGATGATTTCATTTAATGGCAATCAGTGTGATCCAGCTGAAATCCCTTACTGTATTACAGACAGAGGTTTCTCATTAATCTGGCAAGGTTTTCTGCTATGATAGATCTTTACACTTGTCCTCCTTAGAGGATTTTTTTAAAACTTGAAGAATTATCTTACAGGGTTTTGTGTATAAAGGCTAATATTTCTTAAATTCCTGAAGTTAAGAAATTGAAGGAGTGGTCTCCCCTAGCACTGAGACCATGCCTTGCACAGACGGACTATTGAATGGCTCTGGCCTAGCCTGAAGATCAGTATCGGATGGGACAGGTATAATTTCTGTTTTCTTTCCACATCTGCACCGAGGGATTGTGTGACTTTGACAAATGCCATTACCTCTGTGGCTCTTTCCCTTCTTGTCCATTTTCTCATCTTTCCAGCTTGCAAACTTCCCAAGGCTTGGATTATTTGTGCGTATACAGTGCCAAGCACACAAGGCATTCTGGTGTGGGAATTAAGATACAGACTTTAAGGGACTTTGCATAAATCACAGGGCAATGGAATCAACTGATTACATCAATCTTACACTGGTCCTCCTTATCAGAAATATCCAGTCCTCTTGGGCACAGCAAAACTAAAGAATGTGACCCGAGTATAAGTGCAATAGTGATTGGTGCCTTAGGCTGCAGGCTTTCTTGGCTGTTGTTAGGCTGCTCCGTGCTCAGAGGAACAGCAGCACATGGTAAAAAAGGACTCCCTAACTGCCCCAGGGGGAAGGAGAATCTCGATCCATGTAGCTCCAGTGGAGGAATTTCTGTGGTGACCTTATAGCAAGGTAACTCACTAAGCCACATGATAGCTCATCATTGTAGTAATCCTTCCCACCTTTTAAACCATGTTAGCCAACAGAGGTAGAATGAAATCTTGATCTGGTTGAAATCAGCAGCAAAAGTGCCAGTTGATTTTATCAGAAATTCACACCTAGTCTAAAGGATTGCCAAGTACTGGAGTTCAAACTGTCATTGCAGACACTTGGAAACTGAGCAGCTTTTATGGCATGTCATGCCTTTAAAGAATAAATGCCAGTTAAGAGGATAAGTAGAGATGATACATAATCCAAAAACGCTGCCAAGTTTCTGTATTCTTAGTTATGTCATTAAGGTTCTACAGGTGTTCACTGTCTAAGGTTTGCATCTAGTGCTCGATAAGTACATCAAGGCTGGATTACAGGATAAGATCCAGCAGTGAAGAAAAAAGGAACAAAATATGTCTTAAATGTACATTTGAAAAGAAATGTGTTGCAGTTCACAGAATTTTGAAACAGTGGTCACTGCTGAAAAGGGGGTGAGTTGCTGGGCAAGGTGGGACTGTCTTGGTTGGAAGTTGTGCTTTGCATATTTTACAAACAATATCAAACCTTGTGAGGAGTTGATCAAAATTTAAGTGTAAATTAAGGTAGTATGTTTTCTAGGGGAGCATGTATGAATAATAGATGTTAGCTTATGGAGAGCCAGCCATTTGGTAAGTGCCATAATTTGCAGCTAGAAAGGGAAATTAAAACACGTGTGGGTCCACTTCTTTGTCGTTTGATGTTTTTAATAATGTTATTAATTCACTTTATATTAAACAGTCACCAAAGATGAGGTGAGTGACTAGACGTTAAATTAGTGGACTATTTTTTCTGTCCATAAAACCTATTTAACACTAAGCACCAAGCCCAAAAGATATTAAAGAACTACAACTCCTTCGTTCTGCACAATATCACTTTAAAATAAAGTTAATATAAGTCATGATGTGCATCTATAGGTTTTACAAGAGCCTATAAATTTCAGGAAATTAACTTCCTCATAATCACATGCTCAAGCTAGTCTTTTTGAACAGGTGCTTTATTTTTAGGTTAATCACTGCTGAATTTTTTTTTCAGAAATCTGTTCATGTTCAGTCTCTTGAAAGGGAGAAGAAAGTTGCTTTGATTTTATTTATCAAATTGTGATTTCTTTCAATCACTTGTATTGGGAAATGCTCACTGCTAATGAACCGCAGGCATACATCACTGGATATCTGCTTTCATGCTAATTACCTGATTATTCAATCGCTACGCAGATCAAAGAATTTGTCATGGTTTATTTTGCAAAGCAAAGGGAAAAATTTTGAGGTAAGGTGAACCAAACATAATGGTATTGATTTCATTAGTGTTGGGCAACTCAGTTGAAGGTCTGGCTTAAAAATCATAATGCAATAATATGAGGTCATCCTGCAGATGCTTTTAGAAGGTCTCGGTTTATTCTCTTTATTGATACTTCTCCTTTGTGTGCTCTCTGGCATTCCTGAGTTGACTTCTGAAAGTTGAAACAAATATAAACTCCATATTAAGCCAGTAGCATTATAAAGTTGTCTCTGACACTTTTATAAACATACACAATTCTAATTTCCAGTAAGCATCAGGTTTGTCACCTCAGTTGTTACCTACATCTTAAGTCAAGAGCACTCCATTTCAACAGCAGTTGCTTTCTGCTGATTAATATTTACTTGCATGGTCTTGTCAGTTAGTACTTGAAATCCAGAAGGCACCAAAACAGAGTTCAGTTTCTGTAATGATAGACAATAATACAGCATTCTCAAGTTGTTGTAGCACTTTTATGGAAAAAGTTTAACACAATTTGCGTAAGTCAAGCAGTGACCTTATACATGCCTTTCTGGGACTTCTTGTGTCAGATCCTCTCACTGCAAAATAAGTTTGATCTACCATTTCATAGGGTCTATTTTTGGTAGTACTTCCCTCCATCTCACTACCAAATGAGCTACTTTCCTTTTGGTGAAAACAGGGGTGTATGACCCCTTTAACCAAGTGTTGGATAAAGAAAGACTGGGATATTTTAGTGACTAGCTGTGTTCTACTACTGCTTTTGTGTTACAAGATGACATATTCAATGTAAGAAACTCATAACCGACTGACGTGGCAGTCTCCTGGGTGTAAAGGAAGCGTAAGCTGATGAGAATCAGCTCAGGGAAGGCAGCATTCATTCATAGTTCATCTCTTTTTTTGTGTCACTAAGCTAATAAGGAGAATAGCTGAGACCCACAGACTGCTTCCTTTTCTGTTGTCCCCCAGAGTGTAGCTTGTGGGACTGGAAGAGTGAAAATTAAATTACCTTCTCATGCTTCAGATGAGTTGGATACCAAGGGATGCTTGAATAAAGTTCTAATCAACAGCCAGTTTTCTGTGTGTAGTCAGAGAAGAGAAAAAAAAAAAGTGAATGCAAGATAATTATAAAGTCAGTCTCTGGCACAACAATTACTGTAAAAGGGAAGTCAAAGAACAGCCTGTTCCTTTGAGGCATTAAGAGATGGTGTCGTCAAGGTATACTGACTCCTGACCTCGTTTTCTCTGTGTGCTGTTATGAGCAGGTGGCAGGGAACATGGCTTCTGTGTGTCTCCTTTCAGTCCCAGAAATCCAGGAGACTTATGCCACCCTTTATTTTACAATAAATGTTCAACCTTCCCTGTTACCTCTTCTGAAAATCTCTTTGTCATTATTGACCTTGCTTTGTCCTTGCTTAAATATATACCTTTTAAGTGAAAGACCACATCTGTGTGTTTTTAATTGTGTAATAAAACTTCTAAATGATTAAAACTGGAATGGCCAGAATGAGACTGAGACACGACCATCTGCTTATACCCTTGCAAATTTTCTGCAACCTGTAACTACCTGGGTATAAGCTAAGTACTCTAGGTGTCTGAGTTCTTTACTTGTAGGTGCAATTGAGTGCATTACTATCTCTAAATGACCAACTGTTTCCTAAAATCTTAAGTTGAAAAAAATTGAGATTTTGGGATGAACTGAAAATTGGACCCTAGGTATGTTTTGCTTTACTGTTCCTAATTCTTGGCTTGAGCCATAAGAAAGGATTGTTTAACATGGTAGAATATGAAATCAAGTGTTATTAAAAATTGGTAGTGTATTTTGAGTCATTTCTGCTGTAGCAGTACAAATTGCAGCCTTTGGAAAAATAATATGCAGGGAAGTAGGAGCATACAGTTCATCTTGAGAGTGGCTTTAATGAAGCAGAGGGAACTTTCCACACATGCACAAATGGTGGCTCCCGCATGTCCCGTGGCTTAGTAAACCTTAGCTGGACTTCTCTGGGTCTCACAGAAAGTTCTTCAGTACCTTCAACAGGAGCTCCTTATCAGTCCTAAGGTTATTATGTCAGGCTTCTGAACTGCTTTCCATGCAACTGCTTTTAAATATATACAGCTGAAAGTATAGTGGACCCTTAATTATCCAAAGGGGTTGGGACCATATTGCTTCTGGATTACTTTCATTCACATTTCTGCAGTATATTTGTTGCTTGTACAAATATGAGCTCTTCAGATACGCTGCTGAGGTGTTTCCCTGAAAATGAGTGCATTGGCATCAGACAAAGTGTGAGAAAATGTGTGCTCTAAATGTGATAAACACAGAGAAATAAAAATGAGAAGCACAGTGGCAAAAGGAAAAGCAGAGGCAAACAGCAAGTTGTCCAAGTCAGTGAGCAGAAAATAGTAAGATTCTGTTGTACTTGGATTTTAACTATTTATATTCTTTAAAACGTTAATGCCCATCACAAAGAAACTGAACTGAAATACTCACCTGAAAGGCAGGCACAAATTGAATCATGTTTAACTGGATGAAGATGAAGAGTTTTATTGGAATGTTTTGGACAATGTTATTAGAAGATGGCAGAATTGACAGTCTGGGTAGTTTAAATGTATGTGAGGGAGGCTTTTGAGACTCAGAAATCACTGGACCTTTGCAAGCAGGTCATTGTAGTCTATCCAGTAAGTAAGCAAGCTGGTGACTTCTCGGTGTGGTTTCTCTCTTATGATTTTTCTGGAAAGTACCAGAAAAAATTGCCTGTTAAAACATGGGTGAAATAAATGCTTGTTCTTTCTTGTGGTCGCTGCAGGAGGATACTCTCTGCTTAACTGTGCCAAACCTTGGCAGGTCCTTCTATGCACTTGAGAAGAGAGCATAGCAAAAGAAGGGATTTAAAAACAAACAGTACATGCCAAGACATAAATCTTTATTTATAAGAAGTAACATAAAGTGAATGATGGGTCTGGTGCATGTTAGGAAAAGGGTTACAGTATTAATCGTTTTGAAGCTGACCCACACGAGGACACCAATCAAAGTTAATGAGCTGAGTGTACATTAAAAGGACAATATAGAACACATCTGCTTTAATGGCATCTCTTCTCTGCTTCTGACTGCACCTTCAGGTAACGTAGAAATGATGAATGAGGCACTTGATAATCCATAAGGTTTTTAATCTATTAACTGAATTCAAATCAGAAAGACTAACATTGCTTATCATAGAAATGGACTTACGGCAAATATGACAGCCCTCACCCAAACATTTCAATTTACCAACAGAAGGTTTTTTTAATAAGTATTTATTTGAACAGTATATATCGTATCCTCCTCTGGCTGCCAGTCTGAAAGACATTGATCAATGCATCTATCTTTCATACTCTTGGTGGCTGAATTTTAAGCTTTTTCAAAGAAAGTAAATAATAATAGAACCTACTTGTTGACATGGAAGCAAAAGAAAGCAGTAAATGTTCGGGGGTTTGTTTTTTGTTGTTTTGGTTTGTTGGGGTTTTTAGCTAGAATTGTGCAGCTGCAAGGGTGAGTAGGGTTACATGCAAGAAATTTCATGCAAGTGATTCCAGGCACTGGGTTTTTTTGTCAAGAGTGGGAATGTGAATATATTTTCTCTTTCTTGTGCTTCTTTCATTTAGTCCAAGCTAGAGACTGCCATTATTCAGTTGTGTTACACCAAAGCTTGGTGACTAACAGTGGGATGGAGCTCCTACAATGTTGAGTGCTGCACAGGTGCGTGGTAAGAAAAGGGATTTACCTTTTGGAATTTATAGTCTAAATGAAAGCAACAGAAAAATTACTGGAGAGGCTGCTTAAATCTTGTAGGTCATTTTATGTTGTTTGTGAGTTCTTGTTGGCTTTGCTTCTCTTTCCATGCAAAAGCGAGTCAAGTTTTAAAAAAGTTGTTGGTTGTCTTTCTTCTTTTTTTTTTGTTTTCTTTCTTAAACAACTGTTCAAAGATCTTTAGTTCTTAATGCCTCAGGAAGTCTGGAAAGTTTCCCCCAAGTAGTTACTCCCAGTGTCTCTCAATTTAGAGTTTATTTCCTTAGGATTTGTTCCTATACCTTTAAAGCCAAGAAGAACTTTATGCAGAGGCTTCTTCCTGTGAATGCCATATAAATTATGTAGCATAGTCTGAGAGCCTTTATTAAACTTGAGCTGGAGATCTGAAATTGGGCGTTAATGGCTTTTTAGAGTTTGGATCTTTGTATTTCTTCCTGAGGGCAAACATTATATGGCTAGATTCATCCTATGTCTTCTCCTGCCTTCGGCAGTATAACCACAGGCCATTCTGTGGGGAGATGTCTTGAAAGACGACTAGTATTACAAGGATCCCTGGCTGAGAGACATGTAACTGAATAGCTGACGCCCATTCATGCTCCTTTCTAAGAGGCATGTGCTTTAAACAACAGCAGGAAATACTACAGTGGCAAGCAAAGAGCTGTGCCCAGTATGTACTGATTCCAGAGAAACTGCTGAGATGTCCCTTAGTTGGACAAGACTTCACGGCACGTAGTGGCTGTTTCATATTTAGTCTGTTTGGCTGGGATTAAGCAGGATCATGAGATTTTAGACACAGTAATATAATTCTTGTTTAAATGTTAACCTGCAGTTACTGATAGTATATACGGTTAAAAACAAATGAGAACATATGTTCTCACTAAAACTTTCATTTATAGTCTGGGGTTTTCCAAAGCACTGAAAACAGTAACTGCATTTTTAAGGGCTATCAAGACTTTGTCCAGAAAACAAAGGAAACCGCTAGTGCATTCTGCTACAGAGTTTTGTCTGGCTGAGTAAAAGGTTTGAACTGCAGCTCAGCAACCTGCTTAATCTTAACCTGAAATCTGGACAGACTATGCCTTGTACTGCAGTGCCTGGGACTGATGAGAGGCTGCACTGGTGCCCTGGTGCTAGTTATCTTCCAGGTGGAAACCTGCAGTGGTAGAAAGGCTCTATGGTAAAATTTGGAAAACATGCTCATAACTGCTTTCTTCTTGCAGGAAAGGGGAGTGTGGTGAGAGCTATCACGTAAGGATGACCTTTGCTTTGCTTGCTCCCTTTCATGCCTAGTGACACAAAGTAACTGCTGGGTCTGTGAAGGGCAGCCCAGGTCAGGGACGGGGAAAGAATCCCTCTCTGACCATGAGTTAGTACTCCGGCTCCAAGACTAGCCTGCAGTGTGAAGGGAAACAGGATACGGGGATAGCAGAGTAGACCTGAATATGGTTTATACTAAAGAAAGACCTCAGAGGACAATCTGGTGCCCTGGAAAACTGCCTTGAATGGATGGAAGCACTTCATCTTTAGCACCCTGGAGTAGCGTCTGACCTGAGAGATGAGCTGTTGCCCAACCAGTTGGAAAAAGGGCCTAATGTGGAGTGTTAATAGAGGAGGGCTGGGAAGTTTATGAGTTTGCTTAAAGGGCAGTTAAGACATAGCCTCACCTCTCTGAAATCACGGTGGTTTTGTGATAAGCAAAGGTGCCAAGGAAATTGCAAGTTTGGGTCTACAAGAGAAAGACTCAGCCATGGGAGAGTCAATATCAGTTTAAAAATTAATCAGAAGGGCATTTTGGGGGGCTAGCCTTGGTGTTTCTTATGCAGGTGAGAAGACTTGTCATGTTACCAATTTTCTTTAGTGAATGACTCTCTTGAAGTGAGAACACATGGAACAGCAAGTTGCCATCAAGTCTAACAAGTCACAGAGACTTTTACTCTACATTGTAAAGTCAGTCCGTGTACACAGAGTAGAGTCAGATACATGCCTTGGTCAATTTTTAACAGCATGAAAGATTTAAAGGAATTGTTCTTAGCATTTCCAGCATTATAATATGAAAGCCCAGGAAGGATAATGGTATTTAAACATGGCTGTGTGTAGGCAGAGCACCCTTTACTGCACACCATTAACTGAGGATTAAAGGAGATGTAAGACTGTCAGTAATGAGAGATTTCATAGAAGCCTTATGGTTTTCCTGTTCATCTTGTCAGTAAAAATAACCAAGACTTGCTAGGACTCAGTGGTGGTATCTGTTACCATGGAGACTGGGGTTCAAGTTATTTTTAGGGCACAGAAGACTGATGATTGTGGACCCATATAAAATCTTTCTCCTTTAAATCAAATATTATATATAGGCACAGTTAAAGATTCTAATTTGCAGAAGTGCCCATGCTGTAAGAAGCAGGAAAGTTAAGGATCAGGCCAAAGGTCACTGGGAGCTCAGTTCTTCCACCAATAGGGAAGCTAAGCAATAAACGGTCACTCTTGATGAAATGCCTTAGAAGGCTATAATTACTGATGTCTGAGGAAAAGCAGTGCTTAACAAAAGCAAAACATGAAAGGACTATTGCTCTGCAGATGATATTAAATAACACACATAATGGACTAAAAGCAACAGGGAGCCAGAATCATGTCTTAGTGTGGCCTACAGAATTATTGTGCTAGATTTTAGTGTCTTGGGGCACTTTTCATAAAAAGAAAGCTCCTTGGATTGGATTTTTAGCATCGACTGGTCATACACAGATTATATGGCACACTCTCTCCATCTGCTGTCCTCTTCAGCTGGAGTATATGTGCTTATATAAATGAGCTATGTATTACATGTGTCCCATTCATATATGATGCAATTTTTGCCGTTAGAACTTATTGCTAATCACAGCAATCTTAACTTGAACCTGCTCTCTCTTGTGGCAATAGGAAGTTTTCTTCCTGACTTCCAGCGTCTTGCTGAAGAGATGAAGGATAATGTTGATATTGTGCAACTTTGAACTCTGTGGTTTTAAAGTGATGTGTTAAACTATCCAGTATACATAGTATTCTGTCCAGTTTGTCCAGTGCTTTTAGGTTATACCAGATGTTTTCCCGTCCTATCACAAGCATGTTGTTTTAGTCTGGTTGAGAGAAATGTGCATGCATTATGATCTGATTTCTTATTTCTTAGTTTTAAAACACCTCACCAGAAGTGACCAATGTGTAGCGTTACCATTTGCAAGCTGATAAAATGTAGCAGGGTATTCTCATGAAACTTTTGATGTAAATTAGGAGGAGTTTCTGAGGCTAATATCCAGTTGATTTTCAGTTAGCAATCATGAGTACAATTTTTGGAAATGCATGCAGGGAATGATCAAGAAGAACATCTGGTTTTGAAAATGGCAATTTAAATTTCAAAGAAACTATTTACATTTTAATAGCCCTATTCTCTGAAAGTTCCTGGGGTCTGATACTTCTGATTAAGAAAATGATCTCTGGACCCACATTTTGTATTTGGTATTCATTATAGTAGCAGCCCTAATGAAATTATCTTGTATTAATGTTGGATGCATGTAATGTGCAATTACAGAGGAATTCCATTGTCATTTAGCAATGAATTGTCATAGCATTCCTTTAAAGTCTGGGATTTCACCCAAAGGCAGGGAGAAGGGCATCTAAAATAATTCTTAAAGGATCAAACTGAAAAGTATTTCAGTTGCTTCTTTTAATCAGGAGAAGCTCTTTTTTGTTTTCAGCTTCTTTGCCAGTATAACTTGCTAAAAGGCTGACTGATGTAGGGGTAGACTTTCAAGCAGCCTTATTCTATGGAAAGCTTAGGCTCCTTGGTGACTTGGATATTTTTAAAAACTCTGTTGTTGGTGTCTATTAATCAGTGCCACAACATTTAATAAGTCTTTTCAATATGTGAAGAGCTTAGTGTTGTTGATCTTTTGGAGGGCTTAGAGTTACTGTAAGTTACATGTGTGTGTGTCTGTACGTAAAATGCATCCTTATACTTCAGCCTGGGGCTTACTCTAGGACAGTTGACAACATTGTCTAATAACGTTGCCAGGCGCTTCCTGTGAATAGGGTCTTAATGTCCGTGATCTGTAACTTCGAATGTAAAGAGACTGAAATTTTCAGTG
>JAVKLA010000084.1:17369901-17406537 GCA_034782735.1 Sagittarius serpentarius
ATGGAGCTGGGACATAACGCCTTCACCTCTTCTAAAATTCTGGTGACTTTTCCTTTGAAGAGGCCTAATGCCCTGACTCTTTGAGGCAGGAAATTGAAATCTGGTAGGGATTAACCACTGGGTCAGGGATTTGCCTTTTGATTTCCTCCTGAAATTGAAATTAAGCCTGTCTGTTTGGGTATTTTTTAATCATTGTGGCCTGCGATGTGCCAACTGTGTAACAGCTTTTTTTGTTAGCCTCTGTCTATCCTTCCACCCAAAACTGCTGCACAAACAGGGAGGTACAGAGAGCATGATCATCTGTGACTTCCTTCTGATCTTTCCTCCACACTAAATTTGTGTAATTCCCATGAAGGACTCTGTCCTGCTACCTTGCAAAGATAATCCTGGCCTCTGTTTTCTAACATGATATTCCTTCTCTTTCTCATCTAATTCAGTTCTTCGGCATTCTCATGGGCTTAACATTTAGCACCCTTTTCTTTAGAAACTTTTAAACAGCTCTCGTCAGGAGTTTTATATATCATGACAAGTTTATAACTTAACCAGAAGTTTTCAGACATGCTTAAGGAATGGAGGGGTTCTCGTCTCTGATGGCAAACCTTCAGGAGGTTTTCAAAATGTCAGGCTAGATTATTAGGAAACATGAATGTGTAAAGACAAATTACACACCTAAGCAAAGGCCAGAACAGAGATCTGTGAAACCTCTTTATAAAAAGCTCAGTGGGTTAAAGAATTTATATATGGTTAGAGTTCAAATTAAGATTGCCAGCTTGGCAGTTAGGCCGCAGTGGGCAGTTGTTTATCACATCACCACCTAAAGTTTTGTCGACAGATCATCACAGTTGCCATTTTCTATTTAAGAAATTCGTGCCTGGAGCATCTGATGTGAAGTGTAGTGGAAGAGATATGTGCAGTGCATCTGTCTGTACTAAGACAGTTACTAGTCCATGCTGTCAATCTAATCCCTTTCAGAAGCCTTGAAAAAAAAACAGTGTAGTTTTAAAGGAGTGTTGATGTTTGAGAGAGGCTCAAATACTACATTTATGGGAACCAAATGCCTAAGCAGTTAGGCAGATATAGCCACCGGTTTATAAGGCAGAGAATCAGAACAAAGTACCATAAATGTTTAATCATTTGTTTTATTTAGGTGTTTCTATTTATTCACTATTACAATGCCAGAGAAACTTAAAAATACTGGGGGTTTTTCTTTGTTGTGTAGTCATAGGCACCTTCATACCTTATGGGGAAAGAACAGAAGCCAAAATTTCCCCTATAAAGCTTATTTCAAGCTAATAGAGCAACTCCTTCCAACTTCAATGGACTTTGGATCCCATCCTGGGAGATTTTATGGGTTGCGCAAAAAACACTTACGCAGTCTGTGCAGGAGCCAGAAGGAAATCCTGTGCTAATACACCTTAGTTCAATGCCATTTCCTTGACCACTCTTAAAATTGTGTTGACCTAAATCTGGTGGGAGAGCTGCAAGCTAACTCAAGAGCACTTCCACTACCAGGGCTGAAGTCATTCCAGATGTCATGCCTGTGTAACAGATGACCAAATCCTGCTGGGCGTGTCTGTGAGGTGCAATGGAACTTGATGCCCAAGTCCCTGAGCTAATGTCAATCCTGCTAGTCAGTCCATTTGATGTAGCACAGTGCCCATCCCAGCTGACCAGCTGAGGTCCAGGATGGCAGTGTTGGGCACAAGCTGTTGAGCTCTGCCAGGATGCCGTGCCGATAGGGCTTCCCTGGGAGGTGCCCGCTGTGGGACGTAGGCCAGGGCAAGAGGAAGGACTGGCAAAAACAGTATGTAATCCTCATTTCTATGAAGGATGAGGAAGACTGAATGGCAGCTGCATGTGGAGGGAGATGAAGCTAATCCAAGATGTTGGAAATGCTACTCCTCACAGTCCCTGGTGGACTGACAATGCCTGACCCTGGTTTCATTTGTACCATTTGAAAGGAATTACTCTTCTTATAGCCTGCAGGAAATTAGGTGGGCCTGAGGTTCAAGGCATGTGGCAAATGCATACAATATGAAAGAGCATTATTCATATCTGTGTTCAAGTTAGATAATTTTGAACCAAGAAATATTTTTTGTCCCTAAAGTGCTAGGTGTACTGGTAATAAGCTGTGGTTGTCTCATTGCTGCAGCGAATAGCACCATCTAGGGATCAGGATGGTTTTAAAGTCATCTTTTTAAATTGTGCATGGCAAGAATGTCTTGAATGTCAGCTGTACTATGCACATATGCTGTTCATATAGCCATACTTTTTTATATTTATACTATTGCAGGCAAATATATAATATTTCCCTCAGTTCATATCTATATATATGCATAATAATTCACACACATAGTATTTTCCTCAGCTTATATATATATATGTGTGTGTGCCCCCAAGCAGTACGAAGCTTAAATGAAGAGTATATCCATATTTGCAAACATAAAGTTTAATAGATATATGCTTCACATTTACAGAATTTTTTGGAGCTGTTGTTATCAGCTGGTGTTAATGCAGTAACTAGTCTCTCCTATGCTGTAACAGGCTTTTCCAAATATTTGTGCCAAAAATGTAGCAATTTACTCTATGGTGTGTGACACATTGCACTGCAGAGAAAATTGGAATTACCACCTATGCTGCTTTAAAATCTCTCCTTATCTTGACTATGCAAAATGGGGAAGATAAAGATAATAGTACTAATTTTTATTATAGTGAAGCTGGATGACTTCAGCAGAGGTCAGAGCTGCTGTTTCAAGAAAAATTTGCATGTACTATAAAGCCATTTCTGTCCTGGCATTTAGTGACAGTGTCTTGGCCAGAACTGGGATTATAATCTCCTTGATTAAAACCTTTTTGGATTTCTTGATTCAGACCAGTACTCTGAAAACTGCCCATTGTTCAGTAGATTGCTAAATAAATTTGGAGACAAAAGCGAATAAAATAGACCAGAATCACAGCTGAGGTAACTGTAATAACAAACCTGGATTTTATAAAATGGTCTTTTAAAAACACAAAACTTATTGCGCCCAGTTCAGTTAGTTTGATTGATTTTAATTTAAATGTTTCTCTTTTGTATGCTGTGAGAATACTTGGCCTCCAAGTGGGCTCTGTTCAGGCCTGTTGTCAAAAGGTGGGCCAGATTCTCTGTGTACGGTCAGCACGGAACTGACTTCATTTCAACTGCACTGACCTGCAGAGACAGAAAGGCCTGTTACCAAGGCAGGAAGGTCTTCAGACACTGTCACTGCAGACTCTGCTATTTTCACAGAGTTTGGGTGTTCGGACCTCGATAGATTTGGACTACTCTCTTCTGCTGTCATAAACTGCTTAAAGGAATACCGCCAGTCTGGGTGCATTGATAGGTCCCAAGTAATCACAGTCAGTGAATGCATAGAGTAGGTGTGATTTTCCTCCAGCCATTGTCAGACTAGTTCAGCTTGTCTATTTATGCCCATGAATATATCAAGTTGCAGCAGAAACTCAGTGCATGCAGATTAAGCTAGCCATTGAGGTAACACTTCTTTGTGAATTTATATTTTAATTTGAGAAGAACGTGTAAACTCCAAATATTGTTTCAGTGAAGTAGCTGCTTTGCAGATGCACCTAATTTTTGCTGAGCTATTTGCACTGGTAAATATTAACATTTGACTGTATTTGTAAAATTATATTCATTAATGCAAATTTCATGCAGTCTTTAGTACACTTATGTAAACAGTGCTCATATACCATGTTCCTGTTATGGACACATCTGAAACTTAATGCAGCTCATGTCGCAATCTGTTTGAGAGCTTTTGCCGGGGGGAGAAATGATGGCTATCACGCTTGAATATGATGCCTTTGGTTATTTTCTTTCAGGGTCCTGCTTGTGAAGAAATAATGCTGGGTCAGTTTTCCATAAAATTCTAGCTGGCCATGACAGCCTTCTGTTTAAATCAGTGGTACAACCCAAGCTGAGTTAAGATGCCAAGTGAAATTTTTCTCTTTGCTTTTTTCTGCACCTTTGTTTCAATGAATTGTGATATAAAAAATTCTACTATTAAATGTGAACAATCAGTTTTATGGTTTTACGTTACTATTAAGGCACTAGTTTACCACTTCGGTGGTACTGTACTATGTACTTAATTTTGTATTTCTGTATTTTTGCATAACCCATAGGAATCACTGATGCAGTAAAAATACTGGCTTTCCAGTCACTCTGCAAATAACAAGTTTTTCTTGCAGACTGACTTGATTGAGTATTATTGGTGTTTAACTTTTTTACATCTGCAACGTGTTAGACATCAACTGTTCAAGAAGCATGTTCCCATGCAAACAATACTCTTCAAGTATGGTACCAGAACTGTCATAAGTTCACTCCTCACTGTAGTTGCCTATAATTTCCCTGTGTTGCAGAATCATGGAGCTGGAAGAAATCTTTTTCCATTCCTCTGTAAGACATCTGTGTTCAGGTAACCTCTACCTGATACTGGAAGATTAGGGACAGAGAAGCTGAGGTGTTTGCTTGAATGCAGGGACTCAATTTCTAAACTGCTCTTAAAAACATTACTGGAAACTGTACAACTATTTCAAGCAGTTTATTGAAGAAACTACGCACTAATTTTGAAAGAGCTGCTACTGACTCATGCTAAAGTTAGAAGGAAAGTTGTTTCTCCCTTTTCCTAGGTAATAACCAGAACCTAGCCCTGGTCCTGCTGTGAGTTCCCCTTTGACAGATAGAGTTGCACATTTCCAGGATTTCCAAGGACACAGTTATTCTAAGAAAAGGAAGTGATCCCACTTCATTTTAGTGGAGGTTGGCAGCTTACCTGTTCCAACTGTCTGTCATCTGAATGGTAGCTAGTGCCTTCAGGTGAGTTAACGTTCACCAGTTTCTAAAATAAGCTTGTCTAATCTTGGTATCTAATCTTGTCTAATAAGGACACTGTCTAGTCTTGGGAAACAAATACAGTCTAAACTTATATGTGTGTGAGAAAAACGTTGCCTCCTGGGGTCACTGGCCTCTTTACTCACAGGTAAAACATTGATGACCTGAGAATTGCTGAGGAAAAAAAAAATACCTTCCTTGGTTGTTTTATAAGTGTATAGTCCTCCAGTTGCTGATAATAGCCTGTACAACTGAAGAACGGCTCCTCTGGAATTGCAGCATTCTGTAGTAGGGTGGCATGACTCTTCTAGGAGAGCTTCCCTTCTCTCCTTTGGAGCTAAGCAGGGAACAGATTTCCCTCATGCCCCTTTCTGGAATGAACTGGGCCCCTGAATGTGTGTCAGTGCTGCTCCACAGGTCAGTCTGAGGGTAAGCTCTCTTGTCTCAGCTGTCTGTCAGGAGTGCTTAGATATTGGGAGATCAGAGAAGTTGAGGTGTTTGTTTGAATGCAAGAACTACAATGCTTGGTTCCTTCTACAATGTGAATATTAGAGGGTTAGAGCTCAGAGCAGTGCAAAGGCCTCATCAGAAACGTGGAACGTGGTGTGTTTTAGGAGAGGCTATATAGACAGAGACAGCTGAAGAAGTATGGAGATGAAGTTAGGACAGAGGTCTCCATCGTCACAAGTGCTGTGGAAAAGGTGAATGGGGAAATTATACACTGTTTCTTACAGTACAGAAATCAGAAAGCACCTCTAATGCTAAACATAAGCATGTTTGAAAGAAACCAAGAGGAGGTATTTTTTCATACATTGCATAGTAGTAGTTGTGGAACATTGCCAGAAGCTATAGAGAAGACTAGAAGTGGATTTAGAAAAATAACTGACAAGTTCAGGAATGACAGCTTCCATCAGTGATAAGAAGCCTCATGGTCCTGATACAGCTTCTAGAAATCCCTCAGCCACTGATTCCTGGAGCGTATAGCAGGGAAATAAACATTCTATAAGGAGTTTTCCTTAAGGAAAGAGTTAAGTAAAAATTTGCTGTTAGCACTGAAAGGTAAAGTTTACAAGGTCAGATAAATCCATAGTCAGACCCTGAGTATCTGTTGTGGTGTTTGCTGCATCCTTTGTATTCCTGCAGTGGGCTTGTAGCAGGACAAAGCTTAATTAGCTACACTTATTTCCATTTGTTTTGAATTCCTGGTAGTATTACTTAAGAGAATGATTGCACGCTAACTTAGGTTATCCTATTAAACACAGTTACAATGGTTTCAAAGGTAGTCCATGATATTTGTTACTTTATGTTGCCTCTTCACTTAAAAGCCAACTGACCATTGGAGAATGGGCAGTAGTATTCTGCCAAATGTGGCTGCCACACTCTTGTTCTGTATTATTATGCTTTGGAAGGGATTACTCTGCCTTTCCATGCCAAAGTACTGGCTTGCAGCATAGCAGGCATGTCCCATTCGTGGCACAGGGCTGGTTATTCCTGCAGCAGACACAAGAGAAATTCAAGGGTTGCTTCCAAAAATATTACCTTTTTATTGCTTGCACGAGCTCTTTTCTCCATTTCTTATGAGCTTCCTCACCAAAGGACAGGGCTAACAACAAACCATTGTAGTCCTGCTGTTCCTCACTGGCCTGCTAAAGGGGGCTGCCATGAAGCAAAGTAACTCCTTTTGATTCAAATCATGGAGCCCTGGGATGATCTCTGTGCAGAGTGGAACAGGGAATTAGAGAACGTGTACCTCTAAGAGATGTATTGCCTCTGCAGCGACCCCTCCTTAGCAATGGAACATAAAAAGCATTATGTAGCCCTAATCAACACAGTTTCATTAGCCTGACAAACTCTTCTCAGGAACGGTGTAACTCTGATTTGGCTGTCAAAAGTATAACTAAAAGATTTGTCTCAAAAATTGGTCTAGACCTACTATGATAAGAGAATTTTCTGCCTTTTTTGCGGCTCCAGGTAGAGCTTGATCATTAACTGATTCCTTCAGTCTTTAGGAAGTATGACAGCTGGCTATGAGATCCCCCTTCCATCATTACGTCTCTTCTATAGAAGCATGTTAACAGCTGTATTTTCAAAGCATTATGCAGGGATTCAACCACATGACGTGCTAATAACAGCAGGAAATGCACAGCTAAATCTCCACCTACTCCTTTAGGAACTTGCTTTTTGCTATCCCAGGGTTATCTTTTGAAAAATAACACTTATTTTTAAGTGTTCAAATTACTTTCTTTAAACTACAGCTGCTTCGTCAAGAAAAGGGTAAGCCTGCTCTTTTTGTTGCCTCCGTTTTGATGAGCAATGCCTGTGAAATACCACTTACAGCAATGCCAGTTTTAAAACTTGCATCCATGCATTAACTAGATGTTCTTGGCTGAATGTGTCTTATTATAGTTATTAACAGGATGCAGAAAATAGATAATTGGGACATGAAAATGAAAGATTGCTATACCTTCTTTTGTGTAAGTAAGCAAAATAGGAAAGGTGGCTCTACAGACACATTTACAAAACCTCATGCAAAAAGAGGAAAGGAGTGGCTGTGAAGGAGCCTTATGCAGTTACTGGGTTTTATTGGATTTGTAAATCATTTGGAAACTTCCTTGGCCAGAACCTGCTGGGTGTATGCTTTGTACAGTGATGCTTTAGCTGCAGAAAGGTAGAGGGGAAGACGTACAGGAGGGAAGAGTGAGGAAGAGCATGTTAGCTTTGTTCAGCAGGATTACTCAGGGTAAAGATGTAAGTGGCTGCAGGAGATTGGGCCAAAGTCTGTCTCACCCAATACTTTATTTCTGGCTATGGCCAGTGGTTGAAGTCTATAAGATAATATGAAAACACACCAATGATGCACTATTCAGACTTTCACTGAATAGTCTCCCAGCCTCCAGCAGTTTCAAGTTTGGGGTCTTCCTGAACCAGAGATGATATTTCCCATTTTTATAATCCACATTAGATTGCTTTTCTGTTGATATACTCAGTTAGTTTTGAACTCCTGTAAGCTTTATGGCATTTGCAGTGTCCTGTAGCAGGGAATTCCATACTTGACAGTGTTCAAGGAGGGAAGCCTGTTTGTTTGGTTTTGAGTTTGCCTTTTGCTGATTTGATCTGATTACTTAAAGGTACTAAGTGGTAGTGTCTCTGGGTCCTTAATCATGTATGTATGTTTTCTGCTATGTGTATGACTTCACATTTCATTACATACAATTTAATTTCCTAATTGTTTTCATATTTGTTCAGTCTTGGAAGGGCCTTTTGCAACATTTGGTCTTTATGTTTAATATCCCAGATACCTTTGTATCATCACCAGATTTCACCATTATTGACTTCGTTTCCAAATCACTTACGAGTATGCGGAACAGTGCGCACCCAAGGTTGACAGCACACTGTATCCTGAAGAGAACCAGGCAGCGGAAAGAAATGGACACCGAATTGCCATTGCAGTCAAGGAGGACTTGGTGGGTGCAAAGCAGGATAGTAAAAGCAATGTAGAGCCTGGGTACCTGTGACATGGGACCTTGTCAGTGCCAGCAGCTCTAATGGTTGGATAGAGATGGCCATGGCTCATTTCTAAACCGGCAGCAAATGCCAAGCACATCCCTTGTCCCAGGTACCTTAAGACAACAGTTTCCAAACTAGAGTTTGCAACCTTAATGAGATTGTGGATGTTTTGAGGTGTGGTTGATGGTATTGAAAGACCCTTTTTTGCTTCATTGTCTGCTTTCAAGGTAAGAATGGTAGCTTTTCTTTTGCTTGGAGCATTGCCATTACTCCTAGATAGGTGACAGGTAAGTTGGGGCAGTACCTCTCCTCTCTTATCTAGAGATAAGAGAGCTGCCTGTGCTGGCAGTGGAGGTGGGCACCATCTGATTTAGCACTATCATTGCTTCCTTGTTCAGAGCTGCTGCTTGACAACTTTCTCCCCTATACCCCCACCCACCCAGAACAGTTCTTTACAATGTGTGCAGCAAATTCGGGAGCTGAGAGGTGAGCAGGTGTGAAAGCTCAGGGCTGGCAAATCTCTCTGCACTATCTATGTTCATTTGTCATGTGTGAATGTTGTAGTAAAGGCAAGGACGATGAGATTTGTTACCAAAAGTAATAGAGACTTCAGAAGCACAAGCCAAAATTGTTTCTAATATACTTCCAGATCAGATACAATCAGAACTGGAATGCACCCTGTGTCAATATGTCATTTTGTGAATAAGAAAAAAATCTTGACTACAAATGCTGCTTATGGATCAACTGTTACCATGCACAACTAGACTTTAGAGGCAGATTATTTGGACCTCAGGCAATTTATAGTTTGTGTACTTATTGAAATCTTCATCTTTAAATGCTAGTGAGAAGATAGATGTTCATACACAGGAGCTCTTTTCCCTAAATTCCCTTTCACACAGTTTGACTGAATAAGTCAAATGTATTCTCCTCTGACCTTCAAACGCAGGACACTATTGTATAATAGATTTTGCTCTCTGGTTAGAGTAGGAGAAAGTCATGTCATTTTCCAGGGGAGCTTCTGCAGGGGAATAGCTAACGACTGCATGTGTCCAGTGCTGTCAGTCTTTCACTTACAGTATGTCGTTGTCTTCTGGGAGGTCTCCAAACCGCATCAGGTTGAGTAACTTGTGGAATAGGGCCTGAATATAACATCAAAAAATGTTCTGAGGACAAATACTTAGATTTTGCTTTTCTTGTGATTGAAACACAGTATGCCTACAGATACCTAAATAAAGATGACTTTCTTTGTACCTGTCTCTATCTTCCGTGCTCAAAAATAAGTGTTCTTTATTGATAAAGTGTTAGTCTGCGGTTTTGTCAGTTTTGTTTTAAATTATGAACTTGTCTGAAAAACACAGCTATAAATAGGTCTCTTCTCTGGGTTATTGACAAAATATGTCACAGAAATATGAGTCCCTGCTTCTAAATTTATCAGTAGTGGCTTGTTACTAATTTCAGAAATCAGCAGTAGAATCCGGAGGGTACTATGGCACAAACATCCTGCAAAATCAGTCTACACCTTACATAAATTTGCCAAATCCAAATAAACAGAAACATACTTTTGCCTTTGTTATGGTCACATTTGTATGTATCCACTTGTGTTGCAGCTATTTGAACATTTATATTATAATTATGCACATATAATAATGAATGTTAATCATCTGTGTCACAGATTAAAGCCTTTCAACAATGCTAGTCAGCCTTTTTACTCTGCAGCTGCAGTCAGAGGTTGTAGCTGATGGGAGAATTTGGTTTGTGTCAGTTACCACTGAAACCTGCCTGTGACTTTGTGTCGTATTGCATCATGTTCTTGCACTTCTTGAACTGTATTGGAGAAAATAGTGAAGTTACTCATTAGTAAGGATTTTTCAAGGCGTTGAAATATAGTTCAGAGATTGTTATTTGAGCCTCCATGATAATCACAGGGTGTTTATATGTACCATCTAAAGTTCTTTTGCAGTAAGTTTTTAAGTTAACAGAAGAAAGGAATATGTGAAATCAGCTGTATAGCAGAATGAGAAATCAAACATATGCCCAGTTGTTGAAGATGCTTGTAAACAATGTGAGTATGATTGCTTGAAGGAATGGCAGGCAATTAGTGTCCAGCAAAAAGGAGTTGGTCTATTAAGAATAGCTTTGTTGTTAAGCTAGAGAGATCACAAATTTACCATGCCGTGTTCATTCATTTTCCAGTTTCCCCTTATAGGGAAATATTCAGTTTTTAAAGTAAAACAAGATACGAAAGTGGTTGAGGGATACGAGTTTCTGGTAGGGAAAGGAATCTTTTTCACTGTGTGTAGTAATAGCGTGGGGTGGTTCCCTATTGTAGGCACACTTTAAATGTGACCAGGTAGCCTGCTGCCTCACATTTCTCATCTTCTTTTGAAAGGTACAGTAACTGGCAAAGTTACTTTCAGAGAAGTGTTTGGTGTAATTACTTCTAGTGCTTAGCAGTAGCTGGAAAGCAAGGATTGCCATCGTCAGGTGGACAAAAAGCTTTTGGACCCTGGACTGTAATCTACCTGTTTCATGGTTCTGCTGTTTGAGCTATGATACTAAGAGGAGGTACTCACGGCAGCGGGGGGTGGTATTTACAACAGGTGACACTTCATTTGAAATACCTTTTTCCTCTGTTTTCATTTGCAGTTTCTTGTATGGCTGCCATCCCATTGTAAATTTGCCTTTCCTACCTTCTGACTCAGGACAATGCCAAGCGTTCCAGTGGTTTCCTGCAAAGCTTGATTCTTGCCTTGCTCCCTTTAACTGGGAACATTTTCTAGAACTTTCTGGCAGGATAGGTGGAGGAAAGAGGCTGCTGCTGAGGAAGCAACAGAGCCACTGTGAAGGACAGAGGTATAAGACTGCAACAGAGTGCAAATTTAACTGTTTCTCTGCTTTCTCCTGGTTGAAGTGAGGTGAGGAGGGGGATCAGTTCAAACACAATTTATTCGTACATCCTTTGCACTGATGTCTGATGGAGTAGCACAGATATACTGACAGCCATTTGAGGGAAAAACCTTGTAGCTTCGTCTTTTGTGCAGTATTGGAAATGTGACTGTTTGAAAGAGCCTTTTGAGAAACATCATTTTTGTGAGAGACTCAGGAAGGCAACAGTCAATCCTGTTCACCATATTTCAGACAACAGAAACAATACATTGCAAGATACCACAGCAGGATTCATATTGTATTAGTTATTCATTAGTTAAGATTTAGAAACGATGAGGAGCTGTGCCCTGGAACGAGTCCATTTCAGTCATTCATGGGATCTGGATTTACATTCTTGTGTCAGTCAGGACAGGACTGTCATAGTTTGGATGCACTGATTTCTAGCTCTATGTACAGCGGTATCCTACCCTCCTGCAGTTCTCTGTTGGAAAGGACTTGTGGGAGCAGAAAACTTCAAGTTGCATCAGTTGCTTTTGAAAGCATAGTGGTATATAACTGCCTCTTGGGAATCCACAGGAAAAAACATAAAGCGCAACAGGATTCGGGCTTACTCTCTCTTCCCCCCGCCCCCCCCCCCCTTTTTTCTCCCCTTCTTGGCAGCTATTTAGCATCTGTATTGCTGTATGGTTCTGTAGCCAGGCCTCTGGAAAGGGATCCAAGTATGAAAGAAGCATTAATAGTGCTCAGAGAAGCAGTAATTTGTACATTTCACAAACTAATTGCCATGGGATTTCACCCAACACAAGTTCAACATATCCTGTTGTGAGTATGGATGATACTGTGCTGCAAGAGTAAGATTGTTTCAGAGCAGGAGTGGATCTTGCAGCCCTGCTAATTTTTCACCTTTGTGCACTCATTCCAGTTGTACTAGCAATGTCTCTGCCATTTACATTAGTGTAAGGCATACTGGAGTGGACAAGGTACCAGGAAATACCAGTTGCTTTCAAATAATTTTACAGTACAAGTGCAAGGGGAGATTTTTAGAAACTTAGATACATGTTCTACCAATGCAGCCCCAAAGTCTCTAAACCTTTCTCCAAAAAAATGTGGTGTACAGCACAGTATAAGGGCATTGTCAGTTCTTCATATTAATTGTAGGGAGTTGCTGCATTGTCTCAAATATATGAAAGATTTTATCAGCTTCTTAGAACAGCTGTGTAGAATGTGGCATTTAAGTGTCTTTTTATGGAGATACGATGCAGTTTTCCTCCAAGTTCTCATTCTTGTGCAGGACTTCTAAATACTTAATTCAAAAGATCCACCCATACAATTTTTTTTTTTTTAATGCAGAGTTGGAGTACTCAGATTTCCTAAACTTTGTCATTTCACTGTTCCCCAGCTACTGAAGTTTGAATTCCAGTTACTTGGTGCTTGTGATTTTCTATAAAACTGTTATAAAGTACTTTTTATCCCCTTCTCCCTTCCTCCTTTCCTCTGTCTCTCCTACCAGTTCAGTGGAGGACTGTGACCACATTACCGTTAAAAACTCTAAGAAACTGAATTATAAAAGAGCAGTTCAAAATGAAATACTGTACAGTAAAACACTTTTTATCAGTTCCTACTATGAAGTAATGTCCACTTCTTAAATAATTGGGGCAAAAATAGCAGTAATTTTAAACTGTCTTAATTTTTAACTATGCCTAGATTCCAGTAAGGTTTAATTAGGAGAAGCATGACACATCTGAGTTCTGTTACATTTGGGGAGTGATTTGTGCTAAATTTCAGAACCTGTTTTCTATTTAATGCAGAAATTATTTATTCTATAAAATCTTGGTATTCTTGAGGAGATCTTGATACCCTTGTGGATTGAAACCTTCAGAACAAATAAGGGGACATCCTTTAGCATGGGAAAAAAGCCAAATCTCCCTGAAATTAAAAAGTTCTTTTTTGTTTTCCAGTGTTTCAAGCAGCACTTTAGCATTTAATATTTTCACATGGAGGTGTCTAGGAGCGAGGTGGATGTCAGAATATCCTTTCCTATTCCTTTAGAGGTTTCTTAGTAAAACCAGAGGTTTGGAGACTTGTTCCATAACTTTTTTCTTTTTTTTCTTTAAATTTTGCGGGGAGAATCTCAGCTGTGAGCGGTCCCTTCCATTCTCTGTGAAACTCATCAGTGATGTGATGTTATAAAGCCCTGATGCTACCACACAGTGTGTCACATTGGTTCAGCATGTATAAGCCTACTTGTGCTAACATAGTGCATAGTTGTCATGTTTTCCAGGATGAATTGCTACTGGAAAGGGCATTCTTGCTAGTAGGTGGGGATCCCTTTCCAGTGGAAGAGGAGGAAAGGAGGCTTTCTTTCTGTTCCTTCACTGTTCTATGGGAGAACAAGTTCCTTGCTCCTCACTGGATGGCTCATGTGGGTTACCAGTCACAAGAGTGGCAGTGTGAATCCTTTAATGAGAAACTTACAAATATCTGCCAGGACAGAAAGTACACTGTACTAATAGATTGTCAGTAGATCCCAACTGTTCAGTACTTCACACTGAGCATGGCCTTTGTAATTATGATGCATCACACTTTTGTCTTTGGCACAATGTGCATCACTTGGAACATTTTGAATATTGCAGCTGATCCTCTTGAAAACAAGAGTTAAACCAGGATATTCTGTGAGATCAAGAAACTTATTTCCAAGAAAAGCTGATACCCCAGGGGGATTACTGAGTGGGAAACTGTTGATGAAGTTAGGCAATGGTTTGGGGTTTTTTCCTTTTCTTTTTTTACTGGAAGTGGAATTCCTCTAATTGTCTCCTTCACCACCACAATTGACTCAGTTTACTTTTTCATCAGCTAAGTGGATGGGGAGATGGTACAAGAAGATGGTTTTGCTCATTTGTTACACCTTCTCTGCCTCTTGCTATAGCAGAGCTGTCAGAAGATAGTAGATCTGAGTTGCTTGCTTTGTGTGATGATGTAACATACCAGGCCAGTCACAGCTTCATAGCTTCTCTACATTGTTGCTCTTTGCTGATCCTCCTACCATGTTTTGACTGTTGTATTTGTTAATATTTTTATGAAATTGTTCTATATATCATTCTCCTGTGGCTATGGATTCATCTACTAAAGCCCATCAGATCTATTCCTATATAGTCTCCATCTGACGGAACACAGCCCTTTGTAGGTGAGAAGATACTTTAAATTAAACTCCTACTTTTGTGCCTGTAAAGGTAATTAAGCAGTTTGCTGTGAGATTCAGGGAGAGGTTGAACAGAAGATAAGAAAATTTAATGACATCTCTAACCTCTCCCATGATGTTCTGTGCAACATGAATCTGCCAGAGTAGGAGACTGAGAAAGTGCCAAGCCATCATCTAAGCAAAAGGTATCAGATGTATTTTCAGACCCAGCCATACGGCAGTGCCCCACCTATCAAAGTATCTCCATGTGTTTGAACCTACACAAGATCATGCAAAACACAGGCCCGTGTAATCTTCCTTCATCTATACCTGTGGGACCACACTTTTGTTGGAAGGCTTGGCGTCTGGACACCTTCTGCAGTGTTTTTGCTACACATCTAAATATATATGTATGTATTTCAAAGTATTTAGGCAGCTGGGCCGATTTTCTTACATACTTCAGAAGAGAAAATTATGCCAAAGAATAAAGCTAAATTGTTCCCTAACATCACTGCTTTTCTCCTCATTTGCTCAGGGTAGCAGATTTTAAGAGTTCCCTTCTTCATGAGGAGAATTAGCCAATTTTGGGAGATGAAGAATGTTATATTGTAATATATCCCTAAAGACAGTAACAACCTAACAAGCTACAAATTGAAATAATGGGAAAGTGTTGTACCACTGTTTACAATGGAGACAGTTTCACTGTCTGTCATTTTCTTAACCTCGTTTTTTTCAGCCATCTTCAAAAAAGAAAAGAAAAAATTATCATCTAAAGTATGGATGGAATTGGAGCGTGGCTGGAGATTCAAGAATGGCACACCGCAGGATCATTTTAGAAAATTCTTATTCCCCGTTGCAGTCTGAGGGAAGGGGAGAGTGAAATCAAATTTCCTTGCATTGGCTTTTGTAAGATAATTAATCAACATGCTTTCCCATGAGAACATCCAGCCTTTTAGTAGCCAGGTATTGAGAGGCTGTTATAATAATAGGTGTGCTTTCAGGAATTGATCTTAAGGCAGCCCCAGTCCTGCTCAGTAACTACCTCCGATAACATCTTAAGGAAGATAGTATTAGGTATACTTCCAAGAATCAATCATGCTCCTCAGAAGGATTACAACACTAATGAATAACATACCAGAAAAGAAAATCTGTTTCAGTATTGTTTGTGGCTTTAGAATTTACTAACTTGGGTTTGTCTTATTTTGGGACCTCATCTCTAATGTCAGTGGTTACCTCTGCACTGATGCTCATGGGAGGTGGTTTTAGTTGTTGGGGTTTTGTTTTTTTGTCTTTTTCATTTTTTTTGTGTTGTGAAGAGTGTTAGCTGAAGAGAGCTTCTTGATGGGAAGAGTGCTGTGCAGTTCTGCTCTTCACCATTTTAGTTCTTAATTGTGCACAAATGTTGGAGATACCAAGCTCTTACACATCACTTTTCATCAGCTCTTAAAACACTTAACCAAGAAGATCAGTATCCCATCATTGTACAGAGACATGAAGCTGACACTCCAGCAGCTTGCTTAAGATGTTTTAGCAGTACTTGCAGAGCTGGGCACAGAGCTCTGGCTCTGTCCCGGTCCAGTGCCCTGTGCCAAAGGATGGCTTAAGACAGAAGTGGGATTCTGTGGCTGTGGTCACAAGTGTCTAAGGGAGATAAAAATCCTTTTGTGCAACAACAGACATTTTAAAGACAGCTTATGGATGAACCTAACTCTTTGAGACTTAGAGTTAATCTCTCTGCTCAAAGAAGAGATCTGTTAATTGTAATATGTGGGATTTTGGCCAGCAGAAGTTGATAGTAGGACGAAGCACACCCGAGAGTGTTAGGCGCCAGGGAAATGGCAGTAACAGAGGTGTGATTTCATGCATTGCAATTCTTTCTCTTTTTGGGCCCTGCTTTATTTATCCAAAACTGAGTTTTCTGGGCTTCCTTTCTCTCTTATGTGGTTTGCCTTGCTACTTTGGGTTACTAGGCACCTATGTTTAAATGCATCAGGGAGTATTTTGAATACACTTTGCACAGTGCCATCTTTCCAAAGAAACCACACCAATTAATCTTTGCCACAAAGGCCATTCATATGGATTATAGGCTAACACTAACTTGAGTTTTGACAGAAAGACCTGTCTGAGTATTTCTGCCAAGGCCCTAAAATTGCCGATTTCTTGCTTTCATCAACTAGAGCAGATGACTGGTTTCAGCATTAAAAGTAATGTAGGAATAAGCTGGTACTTTTTCCATCCAGAAGAGCAAATGGATTTCAAATTTCACTCTGCTTACAATGATGGCTAAAATAGACAGCTTGGGGAGGATTCAGTACAATTTCTTTTTGTACTAACCTGTCAGGCTATATCCTCAGGACGCTGGTAATAAATTGTCCAGAGAATTATGGGGGAGATTATGTAAGGCACTTCTAAAAGGCACACATGGATCTTTCAACCAGCAGGAATGAGGAAAATAGGATGATATGAAACCATTTTTGTGTTATCCTAATAATGAGCTTGTTCTCTGTTTCTGATGTCTTTAGACCACCTTGAGGATCTGTTTTTTTCATGGCTGCCTGGCACAGCCACTGTGATTTCCCATATCTGAGTATAACCCTGATACATTTATGGCTTAGAGTGGGGTCTTTGAAAACAGACTTGGGTCTGTCTTCTCCCACAACTGTGCCAAAGGTACACTGGCATTTTATAAAGAAGCTAGACTGGACATAGGCATCTTATATTAAATACTGAAGAAAACCTAGTACTAGCTATCTCAGAGATTCCAAAATGAGGAGATGGGTACCAGTATTATGAGATGAGACTTTCTTCTTCATCTTTCTTTGCTTGTTTAAACTACTGCTGCAGAGGGTTTATTTTCTATGGAAACTATACAGTTCCCTGCTCTGGAGGCTTCAGGAGCTGTACACTCAGTTCTTCCAGATCTTGGATTCTTTCTTAAATTTGATATGGTGAATTTTCCTGACTGCCCTGTATAGCATTAGATGTCAGCGTGACCCTTCTGAAATGCAAAACTTGTCCAACATCCAGTGGATTCACTGGAAATCCTTGCTGGATACCAATGTTGTTTGTAGGTTACCTGAAATAGCTAATTCAATCTACTTTAATAAAATATTCCTCTGTTCCAAACAGTCGTGCATTTTCTCAGCCACATATCTTTGTCTTAAAGATTCCATTTCCATAAATCTGTCTGATGTACATTTGACAGTTGTTATGTTATTCATGTCATGTATTAATGCTGTGAGTGCTGTGCAGTCCTCTCTTTCAGGTCTTCAGTAGCCAAAGTAGTCATCTGAAAACGTTATGGACGTGTTTTTCCAGAAGGTTTCAAAAAGCTGTATTTTGTCTGGTTTTTAGTTACAATTTAAAGTCTTGAACAAATCATGCACAGCATGACAGCTCTGACAGTTCCATTCACACCGTGTAGCCTTAGATTGTTCTTTCTCTGGACTTTTCCTTTTACCACACCACCTTTTCCCCTAAGTACTCTTCCCTTTAGAGATGTTGATGGCCACTGCTGTAGTTGCTGGTAGTTCTTGGAACTGTGTTTAAGCATCAGTCATTTCAAAGGTCCAGTACTAATGCTGTCTCTAATAATTGCAGTGTTCTCCCCTTAAATGACTGCAGCAGAACTACTATTATTATAAGCAGTCACAGCAAAACTAGAGGTGTGACTGTCTGCTTGCCTGAGGCAAGAACTGTTCTCATGAAGTTCAGAAAAAGGCTCTCTAAAACCAGCAGAAACACCATTGATGTTGATGGCAACTATTTAGCTTCCGCCTGGCAATCTTTGCCTGCTGCTTTGAAAGGAAATGTCTGCTTTTGACTCCATGGTTTTAGTGTTGCAGAGAGTCATGCTGTCAACTCAACCTTTTCCTAGACTGTTTATTTCTAGCTTCATAGAGTTGGGGAAGGGCGGTTCCCAATGAGTTTGCCTGTTTGATATGACAGAAGTTGAGCTGGGAGTCAAAGTGCAAATATTAACTTCAGTCATCACTATAGAAAAGACAATAGTTATAACTACTGCATCATGTTGGATGACAACAGTAATTTTTTATTGTAGGTAAGTTGGTGTAGCTGTAAACTTTTTATTAGATTTGTGTTGCTCTGACCAGAGAAGAATTTTTTTTAAATTGTTTTTCAATGAATTTCCCGCTGTTAATCATCTGATTTATTAAATAAAAGATTTTCTGGCAGCTACTTCCTGTTCATCCAGGCAATCAATTTTCTGCATATTCTAAAGCAAGGTTTTGTAAAGTGCCAAGTCTATACACCTACAGGTGTACAGGTAGATTCATGGCTTTTCCAAAAATTGAAGTGGAGGGTTAAGACATAGACATGACTGTTCACCTTTTTCATGAGATGCTCTGTTGTTATTAAAGCAGTGGCTATATAAAGGGGTCCATTCTGTTAGTGTGTCTCAATGGATTTTCTCAGAGTGGACTCAGTTAGAAGGAGCAGAAATAGGAAAAGGAAAGGAAGGCCAAGTGCCACAAAAGGTAAAACGTGCAGACAACATAGCCTCCTAGAAACTGAACAGGCACCAGCAGGGCAGCCTGCTTTCAAATTCAGTTTGACAGAGTGAATTGAGCAATTTTTCTGCTGAAGCTGTTTTCTTGGTGCTCAGAAGAAATGGCTAGTCATTTCCAGGTTATGATTTACTGAGAACAGAAAAGTAAACCGATCTGCAGGGCTTCTACTTCAATACCAGAAGCAGAGCACTAAATAGTCTGAGGCCAAGTTTTCTGTAGACTAGAATGACATGAGCAGGTCTGAATCCTGGAGCAACAGAGATCTGGTATGGAAATATAAACACTTTAATTCCAGAAGCTCAGGGAAGGACAGTGCAGGGAAGTTTTCCTACTCACCAGCTTGTAGTCCAGATGTCCCAATGTCCTCTAATACGTGCACAATGTGTATATTGCAATTTATGCTGTCATGTTACCCTTGTGTTTTCAAAGTAAATGTAATTATCTGAACTCTCCAACTTTTTGCTGTTCTGAACTACTGACATTTTGCTAGTTTTAAAGGTACTTGGTAGAGGGTTAATTGGATTTGTGAATGAGAGTAATTTCTAAATCTAAATGAGAAAATAGGATCTATGAGAAAAGAATAAATTAACTTGGCTTGTTTAAAGACTAAGGGGAAATCTAACAGAAACATGAATAAGGTTGTTTAAAAAAACAAAAAAGAATAAATTGTTTTCAGTGTTCATTGGATGTAGAAAGTTAAAGAAATTGGAAGAAAAAGCAGTTTTTAATGGTAAATATGTTTAAGCAGTGGTATATAATGTGGACTTAAAATCATCAGATATTACTAGGGACAAGTTAGGCATATTGTTTAGGGATGGTGTAAGACGGCTGAACTTCTGTTGGAGCACAAGAGGCAGGATATGATGCCCTTTCAACTAATTTTCTCTTGCTCCCTGGTGTGTGTGACTTTTTATTGGAAAGTTATGAATGGCTTTAATATTCTGACACAAAAACAGAGAAGAAAAAGTGTGGAAGCTGAACAGATATATCCTCTGAAGAGATGAAGAATTTCTAGAGCCACAAATATCTAAGGACAGCAGTTAAGAGAAGTGGGGAAAAAAAACACTGTTGTTGAAGGAGTTTTTCTACTCTAGGAAGTTGGGGAGCAAGCACTCAAAGATAAACTTAAATGAACTGGAAATACTGATGCAGTCTGCTTTTTATTTATTTTACTCTGCTTTCTATTCATTTTTTTAAAACATATATAAACATGTTGGAAAGTGCCTCCTGGAAGTAACTTATTCCAGTCAAACTCACTAAAAACTGTTGGACTGCACTGAATGCTTGTTTTAATCTTCACTCCTTTATCCATGATGATTTTGCTACATACGAGGAAACCCTGTTTCTTTGCTCAGCTTCAGCAAAGACCTTTTCTGTTCTGGTGATGACGCTGTAATGCCTCTGTCCACACTAGATCTGGGAAGACAGCAGCAGTAAGTACGGACCATCTCTGCTTTCTTCCAGTCTGTCTTCAAAATGAAAGCCTGCTTTGAGGGCTCTGCTGAGGGTCAGACCTCCCCTCGTTATCTCATAGGAAAGAGCTATCAGGTACACAATTAATCTGGCAGCCGAACTCCTGAAAGATCTGGCTGTCTCTGGAAGCATGGCTATAAAAATCTATACTCAAATCAGGAGAAAGAAGAGCTAAGCGTGTTTAACATAGAGGGACTCTTAAAGAAAAGGGATTTCCCACTCTGGTAGGCATCTGTGGTTTGAAGTGGGTGGGAGCCTGTGAAGAGGTAGGTGACGGAGGACTCAGAACTGGCCTCTGTGATGGGGGAACAGTAGTAGGGAAGGGAGTGATGTGTTAAAAGCCCAAGGCTCATTAGGGGCAAAAACTGACGCAGACCAGTGGGAGGACTCATTGTTCCCTGTGCCCTGTGGCAATCAGTGGTAGGCTTACTTTCTGTCCTTGCTCTATGATCCGCTTTTGAGTGCACGAAACACTAAGTAAGAAGATTCAAATTATGCATGCAAAATATGAGCATGCCAAGAGCTATCTGCATGCAGAAATGTATGCTCGCCTGTACTTGTACAAACAGATGTGGGCTTTTGTCTGATCTGGGAGGATCAAACAAGTGAGCTGCAAGCAGGCAGTTGTAAATGAAAGAGAGGAGGAGTTAGACATCATCCAGCCTCACACCTGAGGTCTCTTGCTGGCGCTGCAAGAGAACTCTTCTAGTTTGTGCCTGTATTGATGTTGCAGGCCATAAAGGGCAATGTTGTTTTTTCTGTACTGTGTCAATATATTACTCTGTTTGATATCATGTTTTATTTCCTCATCAATGCTAAAGATCAAGGCCTATCTATGAAGTGTTTTGCTTCTTCAGAGCTGTGCAGCTGTTTTGGGAGCTGGTCTGTAAAAAATATGATTATCTGGAGAGTGAGAGAGAGGGAGCCAGCTATATCCAATATTTCTGAAACTGGAGCCTTATACCAATAAGACAAAAAAAGTTTACTACTACAAGTGTTGTGCAAAGCTAAATATTTGTGTAGTTTGTTCTAAGTAAACAGGACCCCCCCCCAGGGAAGCAGTGGTGTACTTGAATAGCCTTATGCATATACTCTGTACTAAGTAATCCTTCTGTAACAAAACAAACAAAAACTTCTTGTACCTTTGCAGTGATGAGCTTAACACTTGCTCATTAGACCTCTTTCCCTTCCCCCTGTATGTATACACATGCATTCTTTCATCCATTTAAAGGTGTAAAGCTCTTTAAAGGTAATTTCTTTTTTTTCCCTGAAGTTTGCTGCAGCAATACTTCTTTCTTTTCTGCTCCTCAGACTGTGTATGTATGGAGGAAGGCAAGTTAACAGCCGGAAACCATAAAATTCACACCTGAATAATTGTATATGGCTAGTCAAGTCGCATCACGGGGAAGACTTTGGGGAAGAAAATTTGCTTCTGCGGACTCTGAATCAGTTCCTGTTACGTTCAGCAACTTTAGCGTCAGGTTAACTGTTGATACGGCCTGAATGAACATCATCCTTTGTTTCCCCCAAACTGTAAATGATGAATCACAATCATGATAAGCTCTGGCTGTACCAAAAAAATTAACTGTATTTATGTTTTTCCTGCATAGTCTAATAACCTCAGTTACAAAGTTGGACAGCTGTCAAATACATGCTAAGTCTTTCAAACTACAAAAATCCTTAAGATTCTGTGAAAATGCTGATAAAGAAAAAGGTTTCTGATATTTTTAAGCTTTAACATCTATAAGGATTTCACAGAAAACATGGGATGAAAACAGACTTCCAATTTTTCTGAGATTTTTCTTGATGAAATGATTTTTCTGACCACCTTTATTTCAGCATTTGGCTAGGTAAAGTGGAGAAAATATTTACCACTGCACCATGTGCAGCTGTTAAAACTTTATGCTAGATCAGTCAGGGGCTGGGCCATAAAAGGAGCTACAGGTGGCCCAAACAACAAAGGCTGACCATCGCAGTTCTCCTTCAGCCTCCTGCTAAAGGAGGTAGAGCAGGCACAGAGAGGGAGAAGAAAACCGTCTCCATTGCTGGGGCAAAGGCAGGACTTAGAGACAGCAATGTCATTGCTGAAAAATAAAACTGCAGAACAGGCATACACAACCTGGTGTTGTCAAACCTCCTGTATTGTCCTCTCCTCCCTAGAGCAGGAGAGTGCAGAGGAGGCCTATAGTCTGCAGTTCTTGGGTTAAAAATGGAATATCTGGCTGGTCTACAGGAAGAGAGGGAAGTAACTGCAGACAATAAGCAATAGAAACAAGTGTGTAAGCAGGGGTTGCTGTCTGTTCTTCAGCTGAAGTTCAGGACAGTGACAACAAACCTGTACTTAGGCTTGCCCTGGAAGTAAGGATAAATTGTATACATTCCAGCTGTAGCTTAAAGATTTTTTTTGTCTGGGAAACTTTTGCTCCATTCCTACAAGCACTTGCCCACACATTTCTCTTTAATGGAAGCTCATCTGTTGAAATGGATTGGACCTGTTACACATTTAAGACGGAAGCATGTGTGCAGATGTGTGCAGGACTGGATTTTCTATGGGTGAGTGACATTTGTAAACTTCTTGGACATATTTTATAGGGCAGTATAATAAATCTTATTTTAACTGTACCATTCTTTTTGTAATATGTAACTAGTTTTTTGGAGAATAAAAAGGTAAGGAAACGTAAGAAAGCAGTTTAAACAATTTTCATAGTTTTAACACATTATCAAATATTTATAAAATGCAAATGCAGCCAGAATTACCACCTTCTCTCATTATATGACCTTTTAATTAACTTAATCAATGAAATTCATATCCCAATTTATCTTGGGAAGTCCATCAGTTTTATCTTTAAAAATCCCCAAACACCCACACCACAATTAGATGAATGCCTGTGTAACTTAGAGACCATTTTTTATGTAGAGAATCTATTCTAACTTCTGTCTAACGAGTCTTGTTTCCCTGTGGATCTACTAGAGCTCAGACTTGCTCCCACAAAGGCCGTTTCACATGACAGGGCTCCCCTTGAGGCCTGATCCCTCACCTTTCTTACAGTGACGACAGTGGCGTGGCCTGGGCCACTTAATTATATCCCTTTTAAAGTGTGCATCTGTGCTATGTATTTATTCTCCTTGGGAGCAGAAGTTAAGTATCAGTGTAGGAAAAAAAAAAATTTGTCTCTGCTTGTTGAAGCTCTGACTTAACAAGAACTGCTTTCCAGAGTGGAGGGGTCCTTGACTTGTACACCTTGTAGTGACTCTCACAGTTGATCTGGGCAGTCTCTCATATCACTCTGAAATTCCCAGTTCTTTCTGATCACTCTCTTTTCTTCTATCTCCAGGTCTTTTTTAATTGTGTTACACTCTGTCCTTCTCATATTCGTGTTATTTTTTGAATACAAATACAATTGAACTCAGGCTAGTTATCAGGAAGTACCAGGTACAAAAATCTAAAGAATTGACAGTTTTGCTTTTAGCTTCCATTCACAAGTCTTTGGAATAGTTTTGGATGCTGGGCTTTAATACGTGCTTAAAAAGAAAATGTCTAAAATGGGAGCCACAAGTAGGTGGTTACACTGCTTGAAAGAACATCCTGTCTCAAAACTACGAGAGAATCAGACGTCCTCAAATGTATATCACAATGACTCAACTGATCTGGGTAGTCTCACCAGTTAGAGGTGGATGATACAGGACTGTGCACTCCAGCAGAGCAGAGATTTCCTCTAACAGGGTTTTTTGAGCTGTATGCCATGGCAAACAAGCACTTGTCCGCCAAACAGAAAGGGCGAGAAATGATTTGTACTTCAAGCAGTACATTGCCTTCTGGCACCTCTGCAGCTCTTCCTACCCAGATCTTTTGGCAAAGCCACAAACCTAGCTGACAACTGGGAATTTACAATTAGCTGAATGCATGATTTATAATAACAATCATCCTCTTTCATACTGTTTTATGAATGAGTGATTTTATGGCATGGAATTTGACATTAGGATATGTTCTTCTAATTGACCTTTTCGGCTGTCTCAGCATTAGATTGCAAAATCTGGTACTAAGCTGAACAGTGTTGCTAAAATAAATACCAGTGCAGAGGAGAGGAAAGCATGCTAGGGACAAGCTGGATAGGGAGCCTGCTTTACCTTGTGTACGTCTCCAGTTTTTACAGCTGCTTTAATAAAGAAACCAGCTGCATCACCCACAGCCTGGAGAAAGGGCCACAAACTCTGCAGTAGACCATTAATGTGTTAATACTGAAAGCAGTAAAGAATTTGCAATACAAGTTTGATGTTAGCCAGTTTGCAACTGAAAACTTGTCCAAGGGAAGCTTCTGACCACCAGCAAAGACAATGTACCATCAAGCCTACCTGAGACGTTGTTGTGCCTGTCCAAGCCTGTGGTTCTGCCTGTGATTTATACCCATGTTTGCATGGCTCCTGACTTCCTACCAAAAACTTTCCAGGCTTTTACTTCCCCTGCTTGCTCATTCCCTCCAACCGCTTCCAACCATAACTAACGCAGCTCTGTTGAGTAATCTCTGCTGCTGGCAAAATGAAATGGAGACTGCATGGAGGGGCTGCTCATATTTTCAGGGAATCTGATGGCTTTTCTGGTTCATTTTGGAAGGCACGGCAGCCTCCTTTTTTTGCTTGATGCTACAGTTCAGCCTAATTTTGCCCATCTTTGACAGGCAGTTTCTCCAGGTCCCAAGATTTCTCTGTAATATCAGGACTGGGTCTAGATATCAACCCCCTGTTAACTGTAGGCTCCTGCTGCCACAACAGCAGGCCTAACTTGTACATGATGCATCTCGTTGCCGCAGTCCCTGTCAAAGCTCAGTTAGTGGATTTGCACTAAGAAGCAAATCCGCCATTTCTTGCTACAGTTTATGTATGTTATCTGGTTGGTCACCAGTTCACATCTTCTGCAAGCCCTTCTTGGTGCATTTAGCTGCTACAGCAAAGCTTGATACAGTAGTTTGTGCTGCCTAAGGGGGCAGTCCCAGTCTTCCCTTTGGCCTTGTGTGTTTGTAGCCACAGGTTCAAACAAGTTCTGCTGCTGCTTTAACTGCACTGTGGAAGGACTCCCATTGCTGGTCCTGCAGAAGCTACTCACTGCTCTTTTTGGCTGCCTGATTAGCATGTTGGTTTTGCTCACCTGAAGTCACGGGAAAGGTGGATCGCAGGATGACGGGAGTGTAGTGCCCTTCAGGAGATTAGGTCAGCCAAAGGGTTTGACTGTATCCTACACATTAGAGCAGGAATCTCAACCTTCCCTGGCCGTAGGCATTTCTAGAAACATACAGCAGGGAGGCCTCCCTGAGCCTTCCGTCAGAGATATTTAGGAGGGAAGGCAGTGAAAGCCAGGGCCCAGCCTTTTGCATGTCCCTTATTCCATTGCTTTGTATAGCCTGTACAGCATCTTTTAACCTGCAAGCTCCTTCAAATCACCTTTGCTTTTGATTCATTCACAGATGATCCAGAATAAAACTGCTCGCTGTGGTGCTGTTGTTGGATCCAAGAGCAAGAAGCACAAGTGATACACCCTATTGCACAGATAGAGGTAAGCCCTTCAGCACTTCGATCTTTCCTACAGAAACTGTGATCTTTCCTACAGGAATCCCTTCATTTTGTCTTTAATTCTTCATTCCATGCTTTGGAATCTTTTACAGAATTTATTTTTACAGCCCTTTCTACATGGATTTGCTGAGAGGTGGTTGTTTCATTCTGAGAGGAATATAGAGTAGATAAAATTTCTTCCTTGTAGCTGCACCAATCACAGTGATTTAGTTAAGAGTCTAAAGGTGTTTCCGTTATAAACCTCGGGTTTCAAGGATTTATATAATGTCCTGAAAAGACTTGGCTTAAAGATAGTCATTTGGAAGAAATGTATGTATGTACTTAATTTTCTAAAATCAGTGGTATGTTTTGCAAGTCTGTGGGGTGCAAAAAAAGTATCAGCTTTTCATATGCCTTTTTATTTGTTCCTAATAACTCTAAACTTTTAGAAATGTTTATGCCAAAGACCCATGTACTTAGGCATCTTGATGCAGATGCTGAAAAACATAATCTTGTTTAACAAATAACCTTTCTGTCTTTAGTTCAGTACTCCCTTCCCAACTGTAAGTAGTACCACAGAGATCTCTGTCCCCAAAGGCACATCCACATTTGTTCTTTGTTTATAATGTTTCCTTTCTTTAGAGGTGTCTTTCAGCTTCACTCTACTTGTTTGTAGAGTAACATTGGCAGATTAAAAATTGATGGCCATCAAAGGATTAAATCATTGTAGAAAGAAATGCAACATAATGGCATATTATTTTGTTCAGCGTCACGTTGTTGGCATGTATTTTAACAAAACGGTGCATTTAAATCTTATAGAAGCTTCAGTGTACTCTAAGCATGGACTGCTTAGAGATGGTAAGATCTTGATGCATCTGCTTGAGGAAGCAAGCATCAAGCCTACAGCCTTTCAGACTTGGATACAATTTTTTCTTTAAGCTGCATACTATTGGGAAAACCAGTAAGGATAACTTAAGAAATGTAGTGAGAGCTCTGTGTGGGAATTTTTGAAGTGTGAACTGAATTACTTTGGACTGGTTGTCATATCCTACGTACTTAAATGTGAAACAATGCTGCTCTTTCAACACCTGTAGTGTTAGAAAATGGGGCAAAGCTTTCCTTCACAGCAGCTGAGCAGCAGAGATAGTGCTGATATGGATATCGCTTACTGCATCAACCTTTTACTATTACATGCAGATCTGGATTGATTTGAGTTCTAAGAGTTCTAATGGAATTCTAAGATTTTTAAGATATGTTATGCCAAAAATGGATTCTTGATTTTGAAATAGTAACAGAAACTAAAGAATAGAAATATAAAGGAAAGGCAGATTAAGAGCAGTGAAAATACATAAGGTTGGTTTCTGATTCACCAAAATTCCTGCACATTATCCTCTAGTCACCATTTCTGGATTGGACTTGATTAATTTATGTCTGTTCTTTAGGCCAAGCCCTTGTTGCCTAGAAAATATTTCTATTAATTTAGAACATTTTGTGGTGGATCCCTCCGTATGTTTGGGTTTGAAAGTATAAGCTCCATGCATATATTAAGTCTTATTCAAGTCACTCCAGTAAATACACTGAGCTATATGTTCTAAACCTGAGACCAGAGAAGTGTTGTTAAATTTGATGACATAAATTTGATCTCTTTGTTTTGAACAGAAAAGATAAATGAAAGAGCTAATTCAGAGCCTGATCTCAAAAATAAAACTGAAGAAGAAAGAAAACCTAGTAGAAATGCAGTCTGTAAAAATGTGACTGCATTTAGGGAAAGGTTCATGTACTTATGCTCTTTTCAGATCTTGGTGCTGTTACATACTTGTGCTTCATGTGAATTAAATAGTACTTCCCACTCCAAGTGAACTTATATTTTTAGCTCAATCAGGAAAGCAGTGATAGATTTGATGGCTGAAAATTTTTGATAGAAATGAAAACAAATCTCAATAGATTCATTTTTAAAAGTCATACCAAGAAAACACGGGCTCAGTTTAGTTCCATATGTCCCTGTAGAAAACTACCATATTGCTACCAGGATGATAAATAGCCTTAATGTCCCTTACAGAGCTGGGGAAAAAATCCTTCAAGTTTCTATCATAAATAAAATTACAGAGATTCCTTTGGCACCCTATTTAATTGTGTTCTAATTATTACCCAACAAATGCAACTACATGTGATGCAACTTCTAAGCTGAGATATTTATGAACCATGTGTTCTCTCTGCAAAATTAATTTAGGCTCTTTAGTTGTTGTTCCTGTCTCTACACAGATTCTGCAACACTTTCTTAAATGATTTTGATCTTTAAGTCCAAGACAACTGATAAGGCTGCAGGTGTATGCTAGACTTTGGTTATTCCTTTCAAGCCTTTTTGCAGGTAGGATATAGGCTGTTTGTTCCGGCACTGGTACTCTCATCTGGCTTTTCTGTGTGCCTGTATATGCATCAGCTAAACTAATCCAAGTTCTCAGAGCCCAGTGGTAATTAGCTCCACAGTGAAAACACACCTTAAAAATAAACAGATCAGATGGATAAATGAACCAAATGGATAATGGATATTACAAGATTTACGTAATGCTTAAAATCAAATTATGCAGAATTAGGGAGAGTGGTAGCCCTGTGCAAGAGAAATTATTTTAGTATTTCTGAATTCCACTGGTGAGTGATTGTAGGTTCTTTGAATTATGGACTTGGTCTGAAAAGGTCATATGAAATTGTCTGTATTGTTGGTTAGTTACATGTACTCTTTCACCAGAAAAGAGAAATAAGATGATATAGACTGTATTAAAAACAAACAAAACCATTGGAGGCCAGTGGCATCAGGAAGTTACGCTAGGAAAGTAGTTAATAATTGCCTTGTTTAACTTTGATTTTGAACCTGCTCTGTGTTTAGGGCTGCATTTGGGAAATCATCTGTGTTGCTCATGAGATTAAATTATATTGTTTTCAGTGTTTTGTGAGCCCTTATGGACCTTCTTTTCTTCTTTTGTGATAATTCATAAAGTCTGGCTGAGCGACACATTGGTAATAGGTATATGCTTGCATTTAATAGAGTCAGTTAGAGCCAAGGTTGGTGGGATGTGCTTCCTTGTTCCTACTGTTACATGAGAGTAAAGGCACTTAAGAATTGCATTTAAAAATATGTTTAAATTTAGCATGTCTATGTTTGCTTTCTTTGAATTGGAGCCCAAATTTACAAATTGTATATCTGTTTGCTGGTACCAATTAAGCCCTGCTAGACCATGAATGTCTGAGGTTTTTTAAACCTGCAGCAGTGCTGGAAATACTGAGCTGCTATGTCTGTAGTAGTGAAACAGTTTTTAGCACAGAAGCAGCAGATACCTTTTTTTTTCAAGGCAGCAAGCCTGACATTCTGGTGTTAACGCATTATGTTCAATTCTATGTTAGGCTGAGCATTAAATGTAATGGTTTATGAGTATTCTTTTTCCCAGATGCATGCTATGTTTGAGACTGCAATCAGAGTTTAAAGCCAGGGCTAGACTCCTTCCGTTGGCCTTTTTCTCACCTCCTGTGTGTCAGAGGAGTATCAGTTCTGTTTCATCAGACTATCTTCGCTTAAGAAATTATTAAGATCGCATGATTTTTTGCTAATTTGGCCCAACAAAGACAAGGGCTGGAACTTTGTCCAAATTGCCTGGATGCAGTGGCTGAACAACTGCAAACCAGACCAGCACGCCACAAGGTCTCACAAATACTAAGTGTGTGAAAAATCAGAACAAAGAAATCTTATTGAAGATCAGGAAATGGTGCAAGTTGTGATCTGTGCCAGGCTTTTATCAACTGAGATTTTTTTTTTTTTAAATGTGTGCACACTTTTAAGTAAACTCATCAGAAGTGGAATACCATAGGGCTGTAGCAACTCCTTCTGCTTTGCAAATCCAAAGCTCAAGCACATTTATTCCATTTTGGAGTTCTTAGAAGTGTAGCAAAGGTATGATGTTAGTATTGTATCGAAAAGGAAGGTTTATGTGTAACACTAAAATCTGGAATTGTCAAACTCAAATGTAGTAAGTAAAAGACATCATATAAATAATTCAGTAGGCTGCCAGAGTTCATAGAATTAAAATACATTTTATATCAACTCTTAAACAACCTTGTCAGTATGCACACCAGAGACTAAAAAATACAGTGTATCATATATATCATATATAACAATCATTGCACTTGCATGACAAATCAAAACCTTCAGACAGATACTCTACAGATGTTTTTCTTTCAGGAAAGAGTCCAATGACTATATTGTACAAGAATCCAGTGACTGTATTGTCAGTGCTGAGTTTTTTACGTGGTCTTTCTTCTATAACTGGAGTGTCTGGGTCAATGATTTAAGCAAAATTATTCCATTATGTTTTTTTATTAAGTAACTACAAATGAATAAAAATAAAATCAAATATTTATCTTACATTTATTTATGAGGGGGCTCACAAAAGGGCTTTTATAGTCAGAATTTACAAACTTTCTTCTTTTTCAAAATGTTCTTAATCTTGTGTTTGTTGACGAGATGCTCAACATGACCCAGCAACATGCATTTGCAGCCCAGAAATCCAACCATATCCTGGGCTGCATTAGAAGCAGCATGATCAGCAGTGTGAGGGAGGTGATTCTCCCCCTCTGCTCCACTCTCATGAGACTCCACCTGGAGTACTATGTTAAGCTAGGGGGCCCCCAACATAAGAAGGACATGGACATGTTGGAGCGAGTCCAGAGGAGGTCCACGAAGATGATCAGAGGGCTGGAGCATCTCTCCTATGAGGAGAGGGTGAGAGAGTTGGGGTTGTTCAGCCTGGAGAAGAGAAGGCTCTGGGGAGACCTCAAAGCAGCCTTCCAGTACCTAAAGGGGGCCTACAAGAAAGCCGGAGAGGGACTTTTTACAAGGGCCTGTAGTGCTAGGACAAGGGGTAATGGCTTTAAACTAGAAGAGGGTAGATTTAGATTATATGTAAGGAAGAAGTTCTTCCCTGTGAAGGTGGTGAGGCACCGGAACAGGTTGCCTGAAGAGGTTGTGGATGCCCCCTCTGTGGAAGTGTTCAAGGCCAAGTTGGATGGGGCTTTGAGCAACCTGGGCTAGTGGAAGGTGTCCCTGCCCACGGCAGGGGGGTTGGAACTAGATGGTCTTTAAGGTCCCTTCCAACCCAAACCATTCTATGATTCTATCATTTTAGGCAATATCTTTCATCCTGAAGAAAGGATAAGAATGGTCTAAAGTATTACAAGTTACTCAGTCAAAAAAGTACTTCATTCTCTTATACTTTTAGGCAATGCATTTTATTCCCTTCCTAACACAAGTCTTCAATACTGTTTTAAACTCTCTTACTGTAAGCTTCGTATCATATGTAGTCAGCAAGCCCCCAAGTTTATAGTTGTCCAATGATGGGTTAAAAGACATAGAAGACCAGGATACCGCAGTAAAGCTGCCAATTTTTCAAGGTAATGCTGTTTTTTTCCCCAGAGTTCTTTATGAATTTTTACTTTCATGTAGGATTGTGTGGTACTGTACAGATGGTACACTGAATTTTTTTTACGGCTTGGTCTTTTCAATGCTGGCTAACCTCATTAAAAGGAACAGTTTACTGCAAGCAGTGCCCAGTATGTCTGTGCAGAGGGCTGGGTCTCACCTTAATCACGTGCTGTGCTAGGGAGTGTAGCAGCTTAGGGCACTGACTTTTTGAAGGGTTAAAATGGAGTGTGCTGTTATCTTTTTGAACTTACAGTTAAGAGATTTTAAAAGCCTTCTTCAAAGTCTGCAGTCTGGTGGAAAGATTGTACTAGTTTTGGAAAGTAGTGATCGGACCACCTGTTGCCTCAGAGTTGCCTATCTTGTGTGCTTGGTCTAGTTTAGGAATCAAATCCAGCCAGAAGCTTGTATTAGGAATTTACTATTTTCTTAAGAGCTGATAATTGAGGGTTTTAATTAAGTACAAAGGTGGTTGTGATAAGAAAAGGGTGCCTGTTCTACGTATAAAGGAATGACCATTTCTGAGGAAGCTGCTCCTGGAGTCTGGCAGTACAGATTCTCATGCTCCTGCTGGGAGTTTACATGATTGACTACCTGCATCTCTAATGCATGTTTGTCTCTCTTTTCTCCTTTACTGCCCTTAGGAGTGTTATGGTTCACAGTCCCTGACCAGAGTGTGACACATCCTCTTTGGAACAGAGGAGGGGTGTCTGACACTGTGGGGAAGGAATGTAATGCTGGTATAGGAAGAGTAGTGCAGACTGCAGTTGCTTGCTGTAGAAATGGCGCATAAAACCACAATCTGGCCAGAAGTCCCACAGCCCCATTGGTCTGAACTACCCGTCACCATACAATAAAAGCCACAGGGTAGAAAGGGGAAAGTACCAAGTCACACAAAAAGGAGCAGCATGTCGTTTGCAAAGAGAATGTGCTCTGCTGAAATAAGTGACTTGCAGTGCATGGTAGCAATCATCAAAATGACACTTTCATTACAAAACATGAAATAAAATGAATAAAGTTGGATTCTCTCTTACTCAACTGGTAGCTCAGTTTGTGGCTATCCTCACGGATTTTAGTAAGCCTATTTGAAGTAGAAGGGGAAAAAAATGGTAGTCTTGCATCCTTTCTGTCTCTGCATGATAGCGGTTCTGCATCCCCTGGAGACATCCTTGGTTCTTCCTCCTCTAATAATACGTAGGCCAGAGCAGCTGGGACAGTGTCTTGGGGAAAGCAGGCTGTGCCCTTAAGGAGGCAGGGCAAGCATATTCCCTTTCCTGGGGTGGGAAGAGCAGTGGATTAGAAGGAAAATAGTGATGTTTTGCTTCATTGTTTAGTTCCATGTTTGCTCCTGGCTTAGAATAGTATTGCATTGTGCTTTCCCTGGGGTTCTGCAGCAAATAAATAGCTGAGTGTGAAGCCCTTAAACCCTGTGTCTTTTGGAAAGATGCCACAAGAGTGCAAAGAAGGTGAATCAAAATTTCATGCATACATGAAAGAAAAGTTAAATGAAAAATGAAGGCAATTTTTTATTATGAATAAAAATTTAAAAAGCAGACATGACTTTAAACATCTTTGATATCAACAGAAAATAGTGCTTGCTATAGAACACACCAGCAGGTGGGGTTTTTTCTTCTTTTTCCCCAAGTAAGTGGGTTGAGCCAAATTGTGTGCTTGGCAGAGGGGACATTGAACCACTGAAGATGAAAGCACTGGAATTGAATACCATTGTACTCTGCCATTGAGGCTATTATTTGAGTCAAGCGCATGAAATGAACTTCTGTCTTCCATGCATGTAAACAGCAGATTGGATGTTAATTGGAAAGTACTGGAGTAGTGGGAAAACCTGGTTGGAGTTGTGCTTTAGGTATTTTCTTCTGTTTACTTTCTGAACAAGCCCTGGTAATTTTACAGGCTATTGAATTGCTGGACAGATAAGGTATTTTAACAGTGTGCTGTAATTCTGTACTTAAAGGTTTTTCCTCCAGAGTGCATGAGGATGGAGAAAAGGAGAAATACTTCACCAGTGATTTTTTTTTTTTTTTCCTTAAGTTGATTTAAAATTTATCCTTTCCAGACAGGTCAGATCTTCAATGGATACAAAATGGCAAAGTTCCATTGAAGCCAGGGTGTTCTGCGGTTTTACAGCAGTTGAGGATTTCTTTCAAGTAACATCCAGTGAATAAAGATAGAGGAACTAGCCAACTGGCTTAACACTGAATTGGAAACCTTAACATCAAACCTCTTTTTGAAAGACCCTGAAGGTTGTAAAGAAAATGTTGCTTAGGTGATGCAATGTGGTCTTCCATCGCAGACAAGATGCTGGCTCAAGGAAGGCCAAGCAGAGTTGCTGGTACAAAGAAAACTGCTTAGTTCAAGATGCAAGGCTTATCCTGTGAGTTGCTGGGCACCTTTGCCTTTCAGGGGAAGTAAGTGAAAGGTGTCAGATAGCATAATGCTCATATTGGTGTTCTGAGCTGGGAAAACGGTTCATGTGTGTGTCTATCCTTTCCTGTATCATTAAATTAATCTTTTGTAAAATAGAATGAAGCAGAAATATGAAGGCAGATTTTTTGTTAGCTGAGAATCTGGCCTGGCATTATCTAATGAATTCCTAGAAAGTGTTGATGTGATTTCAGCTACAATAACATCAGCAGAACTGATGAATAGAGTCCCATGAAAGAGAAATCAAATGGGCTGAAAAGCATAACCATTCATAGTGTTTTACTCATTTTTCAAGGAGTTAGAAATGAGGCTGTTGTTAGGCATATAAAAGGAACAAATTTTGCTTATATCTTCAGCTGATGAGGCCTGGAATTTTTATATGTAACATGCCATACACTTGGGAAGGAAGAATAGCCCCTGTAGAACGGATTCTGGATTGTCAATGAATGGTGTTGCTCCTGAATGAGAGTTTTTTGACTGTATAGTGTCATCAGCAGTTCCTGTAGTGAGCCTTGCATGAGGTGAAATTTTTTATGGCAGAAATAACTAGGGAGCTCTTCGTGATTCTGGCAAAGATCCAGGAGATGACAATATGAAAATGATAAATAAGAAAAGATTTTCAAGGAGTGGCAACAATGTGTTCACAAATAGGGCTTGCATGCAACTTGTACTGACTTTATAGCGGGCAAAACTTACGCAATTGGACAAAACGTTGAGAGTTGGTGAAGTTGCAGTCTTTTACTATGGCAAAGCCCATATGTTGACAATTTCACATTTGAATGCAGAAAGATAAGAGTCTGGACTATGAAAAGTGAGCATCTGAAAACATGACAAACAAGAATCCCGTCACAATCACTCTGTTTCCAATTTTGTTGAAGTCTCTCTTCTTGACTATATGGTTACTCCTGAGCAGTGTTTTACACTTAAAAGCAGAGATCAGCCATCTCTGTTCTAAGGCAGTCTGTTCTGTGGCTGCACTTTCCGGGCCAAGGGTTACAGGTTTTATCAAGTGGATAATGCAAGTTTTGTTTTCCAGTCAACAGTGGTAGCAAAACCCACAGTAAGCTCCACTGAATGATAGTACAAAAAGCACCAGAAACATAACAGTGGAGTCACGATTGCACACGATTGCATCAGAATTCTGTGACGGGGCCTTAAAATACCAGCAAAGTCTTCCTGGAGAGAAGGATTTCACAGGAATTGCAATGAGGCATTTGAGCCTAGCGTTCATCGCCAAGGTACCCTTGGGACCTTCAAGAATGACACCGTGACAGGTTGCTGCCTGTCACTTCTTAAATCAGAATATTTCCATGGCAACAGCAAGTGTATAATGTACCCAAGGTCTTAGGGCACTTTGGCATATCTGATGGTTATGTAATGTCATGTCTAGTCACAACTAAATTTCACTTAGCAGATAAAAAGCAAGAGATTATTTATGGTCCCCGTTTTTGATTCTTTGATAAATGAATGACCTTTCTAAGTTGTGGCTGTGTAGTGACTCAGTAAGTATCTTGATGCCGGGCTGTCTTGTGCTCCTTTGAAGTTTACAGTAAGCCCTGATTAAATACTTGCATTTGTTCTGGTAACCCTTTGCTCTACTCTTATGGTGGTAGGGTGCCTTGTAAGGCAAGCCCCTTATGGGTGATGCAGGAGGAACTTCTCTAAAAAGAAAATTAAGTTTTCTTCCCCATAACTGGCTGCTTTTGTCTTTGCAGAGATTTCTTTCTGTGGGCTTTACTTATTCAATAAAACAGTCTGACATATTAGACTTTTACTATAATATCTTTGTGCTTCTGCATTTTGTGATTTCTGCCAGGATCCCTCTGAATGACAGTGATTCTGCTTTGCCAAAGTCAGATGAGAAACTCGGGCTCATCTTACTGATAGTTTCTACATGGAAGGGATGGTTTCAGTTAGCATTTAAGACAGAACAGTTTGATTTTCTTTTTTCTTCTAAGGTACAAAAAAATTGATTTTTTTTTCTTTGGTTTAATACTAGAAAAGTAAATTGCCTTCCCAGTTTCTCAGCTTAACTTACTGTGTTATATTTAAACCATAGGGCTAGGAAGGGAAAAAAAAAATCTGCGGAGATTTCTGCAGTTCCATAAATCATGAGAGCGAAGCTGGTGTGTTTGAATGAAATCCAAGCAAGCAACAGCTTTCTGGTAATGTGTAATGTGATTACCTGCAAGCTCAGAGCTTAATTTTATTTCTACTAAGTATTCATCTCGGCAGGCGACAGTTTTGAATTAATATCTGTAGAGCAGTTCTGGATTTTCTGGTGCTGAAATAATTTTTCCTTCCCACCACAACAAGTTCACTGAAATGTAGCTATGATTGCAGCTTATCTGCCTTTGAGGCAGAAGCGGATAGGAACGTATAGTAAAAGCTGTGGTCCGCTTGTCCTCTCTCGTAGAGTCTCTCAAACTGGTCTGTATTGGATATTTCAGAGGCAGCTGAGAGCACATCCTCACGTCCCTCAGCTGTGAGGGAATGGGCTAGACAGGGAGTCAAGAGATGAGTTGCATATTAGGGCTTTTAGATGTACCTAAGTTATGAAGTATTAAAGAACGGTTGTATTGGGTTTACATGGCAAGGTTTGGGAGGGTGGGGGAGTGGGCTACCGGAGCGGCTTCTTTAAAAGTTGCTAGAAGCTTCCCCTGTGTCCAATATAGCCAATGCCAGCTGGCTTTAAGACGGACCTGCCGCTGGCCAAGGCCGAGCCAATCAGCGACGGTGGTAGCGC
>JAVKLA010000084.1:17406637-17436781 GCA_034782735.1 Sagittarius serpentarius
ATAAATTAAGTTCATTTTTCCCCAAATTGAGTCTGTTTTGCCTGTGACAGTAATTGGTTAAGTGATCTCTCCCTGTCCTTATCTCGACCCACAAGCCTTTAATTATAGTCTCTCTTTCCTGTCCAGTCGAGGAGGGGGAGTGATAGAGCGGCTTTGGTGGGCACCTAGCGTCCAGTATTTTTCATTTCTTTCTTTTTCCTTTTTGCTTTTCATCTGTGAGTGCCCCTTATTTCATTAAATTATATCTCTGTCTGAACAAAATAAAACCATTGTTTTAAAGGAGGGGAAAGAAGCAGTTAATGAAGAACAACTTTTATTTTCCAGCCCAAAACAATAATTTACAGCTCATAGTAAGTTGACAGTATTTGCTGCTTTAATCTCCGTGTGGTAGTATGTCAGTTCTAAACTAAATGCAACTTGAAATGCCACAATAAAAAGCAGATTACAGGTGTTACAAATGCCATATTTTACAGCTGTCCACTGTGCCCACTGTAGAAAAGATTTGATACTGCTTTGGCAAAAGTCACCAGGTGTATGTTGCATATAGGCTTAAAACTCTTTTTCTGTATGAGAGGAATATGCAGTCTTGAAGGAGATACTGCCACATTGTGTGTTAATTTTGGTTGTGGTGGAGAGAGAACAAGCAAGCAGCAAGACACTGTTTTAGTCTCTATGAAGTTCTCTTTTCTTTCCTGTGCATTTATTTTGTGTATGTTGGGAAAAAATACCAGAAACGTATTCTAAAAACTTACAGTACCGACAGGTCTGTGACGCCATTCAAACATGTTATCACATGGCTGATTTAGACTTCTCAAGCTCAGGTAAAATAAGAGTTTATTCAAGCAGGACATAGGCATCCTCTATCAGTCATTAGGGCAGCTGGATAGAAATTTAAATTCAGGTCTTTGCAGTAGTATTTAGGCTGTATGTCCAACAATCATTATCATAGTGCACTCTGAATATCCACACGTGTCTATCAAATGGCTATGAAGAAATTTCAAAAAATTTGAAATTTGAGAAAACAGTGGTGGTTTGAGCATTCACTGCTCTCTGGCTGCTGCTGGGTAATACTTGGATTTGGTAGTGGTGGATGGGTTGGAAGATGAGAAACAGTATTTTGCCCTTGGTGCTCTGAGAGGGTAGGGAAAAAAGCTGTAGAAAGCAGATGTGTGCACTGAAGTGCTGAGGAGCACCCAAAAAAGCATAGGTAAAAAGATTCTAATCTTTCCTACAGGAAACTAGACTGTGTCTGTCAAAAGCATTTCAAAGAAGCCTGGTACTGTAAGGTTCTGCATTTGTTCTGTTCTCATGGTTAGTGAAGAGTGATTGACAGTGGGTTGTGGGGGGAAAGGGTATTGTTAGGTTTTTTAATGTACCATTCAACACCAATACCTTTCAACTTTTGTCCCCTGAAGAAGTGACCAGGGTTACACCTACAGTGCCTCGCATCTCTTCTGTCCCTGTTTGTATCCTTCCAGGGACCAAGGATCGCAGCTGTAAAATCCACTTGACACTTGGATATCAAGTCAGAAGTTTCTGAGTCGTCACCAGTACAAAGTGTAAATGCGGGAATATTTCATTTGTTGCTGTTAAAATCTCACTAGATAAATTTTTATGACTTGTGCTGTTGAAGCACAGGTTAGATATCACATAGGTCCTTTTTTGGAGTTCAAATCTATTCAATTTATTATCCTAATGGTATTACCTAGGACTTCTGGGATTCCCGAGCCATAAAATCTTGCCTTGTTCTCTGTATCTGTATTCCGTTCTGGTTTTTGCAGCAGGGAATTCTCTTGGTTTTGCCATTCCCAGTGCAACTGCAGAGAATAAGCCTGGCAATTTGTGTTACAGTATCACTGTAACTATTGTACTTGCAGGTTTTTTATTCTGCATTTTAGATCGATTTCTTACCTGAGCTAGACTGCCAGGAGGTTTCTTCCTTGTACGTGATATTTTCCAAGCTCTCCATGTTGACTTAAACGGGAGCAGAATTAGATCAACAACTGCCTTTTGGGAGCTCAGAGTCAAACCACTGCTGAGCACGCTGAGGTGCCTGCTTAACGTGTTCTGGAAACAATTGGGCATTTTTACTCTTCTGCCTGAGAAAACTGCATCACCTGCAGGGTGAAGAGGTCTGCACAGAAACTCCGTTCTTCTAGCAGCTCATTCATATGTCCTTGTGTTGATCATGTAGTCTTGGCAGCATTCCTCAAAGTTGCTCACATGTGTTTGTGAAAGTTTCTAAAGCATTAAAGATACCAGTCAGTTATCAGTAGTGGACTAAGCGTATGTTCTATGCAGTTTCCACACTGTAGAAGTCCATTAAAATGGCTTTTCCTATAGCATCTTGAAGTGTGTAAAACACTCAGTACTGGTAAGGTTATTGTGTTCTTTCTACACTAGAATTTACCAGGTATGATAGCTTGAGGAGCACTCATGGCTATAGGTATGTCACTGCAATGCCTCTTGCCCAGATATGTTTTCTGTGTAAATGACCGCTACTTATGGTTAACTGCCTGTACTCACTTAATAACCAAGAGGATTTATTACATCTGTCAGATGTAGTGATGTGGTATCAAGAACACGGATCACAAAATGTTGCTGTCAGAATCCTTTTCGGACTGAAGATGACTTTTACATTTCCATAATACGTGCTATTACTCTTCTCCAGATGGCGCTTCTACTGTTAGTGTCACCGGCTCCCCATCACAGATTAATGGGGCACACTAACCTTTCTGGTCTCATAAATTGAAACCTGACTCCTCCATATTTCTTGTGCATAGTGCGTTGTCATTAACATCAGCACCATTAAGATCAGGAAGCAGCCACTCTTCATCTCTCTCTGCTCTGAGTACCTGCGTGTCCTGCTGAAATAGTCATTCATTACTTTGAGGAAGGGCCGTGTGATGATTTCTGGGTAGTTTATGAGGCCTATAGGGAACCAACACGTAACTGGCTGGTTAAATAGCAGATAGATTTTGTTACATAATTACTTTGCTGATTTTGTGAACAGAGTGATTTTTTTTAATTAAAATTTACATTCCGTAACTTATCATTTTGACTCTATTGCTGCTTGTCCTCTATGGACATTCTGAGTGCAGATAATTTTAATTAAAAAAAGCCAACAGATGCCTAACATGAAAAATATGAAGGAATGATATTGTATTCCTTTTTAAACATAATAATTGCTATGCTAATATTTTGTACTATACTAATAGTTCATACTAGACTTTTAAAATATTCTTTACAGAGAAAAAGATTTTTGAAGAGAGAAAAATTAGCTGCTGCTTCTAAAGTCTGATACACAAATTCACTGAGAAAAAAATCGTATTGACTTCAAGGGCTTTGGATCAGACCCACATGAATAAATTCAGCAAAGCATGTGAAGTACATGATTAACCTTCAGAATGTGCTCAAATCACTCTCCTCCACAAAGCACGTAAGCACTTGCTTAAATTTGAGTATTTGATTAGCTGTCTGAAGTACTTGCTGAAGAAAGACCAAAGCACTACCACTTTTAGCTAATGTTATCTACCTAATGCTGTCTCCTCGATTGCACCCACATGTGAATCTGTTTTGTGCAAAATGCCAGAATGTCTATTTTTACTTTCAATCTTCACGGGGCTTTAATGCAGTGACAATTCAAAAGAGCAGGGGGTCACAACAGTTAATACTTTTTAATCAAAGCTATTAATTTTGAATTTTATTTCTGACAAGTTTTTGTTTATAACAAAAAAATAGAAAATGAAAAGTAAGCTTGAGTCAAAATACTGAAATTGAATTTAAAAAGTTAATTTTATCAGAACTCTAAATTTTATTAAAAAGTAAATTCAAACCACAACACAAAGTCAAAATAAATTTATTTTTTGGAAAATTTACACTCATTGAAACATTTTTCCGCTGGAGAAGTGCTTTACTCAGAAATGTTTATTTGACTTTAATGCTGATATATCACAAAACTGTTTTGAAATGAGAGCAGGCAATTAACATTACTCTGATTCACTGTATTAAAACCAGAACCAAGCAATTGCATTTAGTTTTGCTTGTGACATTTGGACATTCACTTTGTAGACCTTTAAACATTTCTAGTTAAGAAATGTTTACAGTAAGAAGGTGGCAAATATAATTATCTATTTTTTCCCCTTGCTTTTTTGAAGGATCAGCATTCATTTAGAGTTCTGGAAATGATTCTGTGACTGTAAATGCAGAAAAGAATGACAATTTATGCCTGAAGAGACCTCCCAGATCACAGTGACATAATTTGAACTAAGCTGCCTGTAGTTAGCAGCTCTAGCCCAATCCGGAACACATTTGATCTCCCAGCCCACAATTTACACACTAGTGTGTTCACCAAGGCAGCACTTTTGCCAGTAATATTTGAGATGGGCTCAGACACCAACCTGCAGGTTGATGTGGAGCAGTATAGTTTCATCTTTGTGTTTTCTTAGTGAACAAACAGGAGGAAAAAACCTGTAGGTAGATGTGGACTTGTTACAGGAGGAAAAAGTCATTTGCCTTCTAACTCTTCACCCTCCTTGTAATGCCTGCAGTTACATCCATGCATGCTGCCTCTGTGGGATGCTCCCTACTGTCCTACAGCAAAGATCTAACTTTCATGAGTGAAAGCAAGGCATGTTTTTGCTGGAGGAGAAGGCAGCCAGGCAGCAGTACATTTGTTCACAGTAGGAATCCTCTCCAGCACTTTATTTGCATTTGCCTGCTCTAAACAGAATTTGCATCTGTTCCAGAGGCACCATGCAGTGTATAGAGTATTCAACAGACAGATGTTTGTAATAATTAGCAGATTTTGACTGCTATCCGTTAGGCACACAGCAGGCGAGGTATCTAACGCTGACGTTCAATAGCTCACTAAGTTTGCTCTAATGGCCCCTGCTGAGGAAACTTACACTCTGTTATCAGGTAAAACAGGACAGCAGTCCTACAGCCAGTACTTTACTGTCAGCAATCATATGGAAGACTGTGTCCCTTGATTACAAAGGCATTCTCTGCCTGGTTCTGAGCTGTCCTTTCCCTGGATGCAGCAATGTGCTCGTCCTTCTGGAGAGGAGCACGCCTGGCCGTGAGTCTGGGTGCTGGGTCTGTAGGTTTTCTGTTGGGGATGGCTGTGAAGCTAGGACCAAGTGACATGAAGGGTATATTGACCTGATTGCTGGCAGCTTTTTAAGTCATTTTGCAGCATGTCTTCTAACACTATTGTGCTATTCAGGGATGTGAGAGATTAGGCAATCAGGCCTTTAACAGAAGCAGTTAAAAAAAAATCACAGGTACCAAATTTGTTCTTCCTCTGGCTTGACCTTCTTTTTCACTCTGAACTTGTCCTACTGGCATGGAAACCACATTTTTACTTTTGTTGCCTGCCTCTCACTTCACTCCTGCTCTTAATAATCATCTCCTAGCTGGTTAGTCTAATGTTCCAGGTAAGTATTGCAGACAGAATGACTTGTTGCAACCCCAGCCACTTTGTCTTCTCAAAGAGAAAATTTGCTTCCCCCATTTCAAGGCAAATTGAATGCAGTATGACAATATAAATTGAGTTTCTCCATCTCAGTAAATGGAAGAGCCTCAGTTTTGGACCATTTGAAATGGACATAACTTGGTCCCACTAGTCAAGATACTGGGTTGCACAGAATGAGTCACTGATGTACTGATACTCACAAACCAAAAAAGGGCTTGTCTGGTACTGAATGGAAAGCTTCAGCCGTGCCATTTCAGTGGGCTATCACCTTTGATATGTAACATACACAATATACATGTTTTGATAAAAGGCATGAGGAGCTGTAATTGTTTCTCAGCAACTTCTACTCACCCCTTCTTGTAGCAAATCAAGATTCAAGAATTATATATTAATTTTTTTTGTCTATCCAATTGTAGTACTCCCAGAGGGGAAATCTTCCAGGATCAGCAGCTTATACAGTACAATAGTCCTGAAATTTTCGTACAAATTTGTAGATATTTCTGTCGGTGTCTGTATTTCTAGGTAAAAAAGAGAGCAGATCTGATCACCAGAACATTATGATTAATGTCCTCCTTTTGCTCTACTACAATTCACATAAGAATTTATCAGCTAGTAAATCATATATTGCTAGGCTGAAAGGCTGTTACGTTAGTCCAGGGTCTTAATGTTTCAGATGCTCCAGAATACCGGTGTCTATCCTTAGCGGATATTACGAGAACAACCACTACACTTATACCTGACCAGAGGAACATCTGGATTTCTAGTATCCAGAGGTTTTAAGGGCCTCTCTGTTGTCACCTGCTAATGCAGAATGATATTTTCTGTGCTTTCAAATGCATGGAAGTTGTTACAGAGAGACTTTATCAAGGATGCAAATTGGTAAATGAGTATCTTTTGGTGCAGAAACTCTTGTGAACTCTTTTGTCTTTTGGACCTGAAATGAAATAAAATCTGAAAAACTGCTGATATTGCTACATTTATTTCAATTGTTTATCAGTGAGACTAGCCTGGAGGACAGAGGCGGGAAAAATGACTTCGTAAAAAGTTTGACAAAACAGATTTAAATAGGGCTTCTTGTTTGGTTGGATGATTGGTTTTCTTCCTAGAAGATTTTTTTTCTGTTGTCTTTAGTTATATCTCCATGGGTTCATTTCCTTGGCAAGCTTTGAAAGAGAAAGAGTGAGGAGAGCTTTCATGCTGAGATGGTTTCTCCAAGTTCTTACTAATCCATACTTCATAGTAGCTTTATCAGTAATTGGTTTGGATATGTTGGCAGTGCTTGATAGCTTTCAGCTGGGTTTGTACAGTCAAACACATTTTCATAATCTACAGAATATTGTTCTCTTGGATCTTGTTTGTTCTTCTTTTCCAAAATAGCTTTTTTTTTTTTTTCCAAACATTGCAATGTCTGATGTTTGCTATTGCATTGTAATAAAATTTATGGCATAGCTTAGGTAATGTTTAGGAGAGTAAACCCCATACATGTACTGTGCTTCTTACAGAAGGCTCAACTCGGTCCTTCTGGGACAAAACAGAAAAACCTAATTAAGAAAGGGGAAGTCATCATGAAGGTGCTCTGTGCTTATGAATATTATCCTTATAAACTGACATTTGTTGAATATATTTCTAGATCCAAACCCCAGAGTAATGTCAATGAATCATGCCATCAGACCTATTTCATCCTCACTGCTGGTAAGGTGCTTAGTCAGCAGGTCTAAAAAGTGCTGTGGCACAAAGCAGTAATTGAATTTTGGTGTAATTCCCCATTACCTACATGTGTCAGCCTCTTTCAGTACTCTGAAAATTCTGCAGCTCAGCAGGAGGAAGTGGCAAAATTCCCTTTGCCTCTCCTGAACTTGATGATATGATGGTTTGGGAGTAGACATTTCTCTCTATTGCGGATCAGGCTGTGACCATGAAAATTCTTTTGGATAGAGCTAACAATGCAAAGATGCTATAAGCTGATGAGGGTAGATGTGGTATTTGAAAATCCAGCAAAGGCAAAACTGAAGAAAGCCACTAATCCTCATGTATGTAAAGATTCTGAATAGAAAAGATAAATAAACTGCCCTGCATATTGACTGTGCTAGGGATAAAATGTCCCAGGCTTAGAGCAGGGGAGAGCTAGGACAAAGCATCAAGCAGGAGAGTTGTGTGCTGAAATAGATTGCATAGGAAAGCAATGGAGTCTTCAGTCAATGGAGATTTGTAAGAACAGGCTGGACATCAGGTTTTAAATACTTTTTCTGCTAACAGAAAGAGATTACAGGTTCTGGTGGCAGCAACAGAGGTACCAGGCTATATGCTGGTTTTCTGAGGTTACTTAAGTCCCTTGAGCTCCTCTCTATAAAACCATAATTTCAGACTTTCTGTGGGATTAAAATTTTGCTAAAGGCATGTTGGTGAGAGGCGGTGGCTCTCTTCCCAAGGGCCTGTGAAATCTGCACAGGGCAATGTGGCTGTGAGGTCCCCTGGATGGTGTACACCCATCACTGCCCAGCTGCCCAGCTGTTCCCCGGCAGTGGCATTCCCCAGGTGACACTCCTCTGCAACTCTGCCACCTCTGTGCTGGTAATGCCACCAAGGTGTGTTGGATGGGTCATTACCACCGGGGACTCTGGTGTGGAGTGCGGTGCTAAGCACCATGTTCACTGTCCCCAGGTCTCCGGCGCTATGCCACAAACATCATGGGAGTGGTGACCACAGCACACTAATGAAGCCTGGGGTGGGCCAGGAGGCAGAGGTCACTGTGAAAAGGACTGAGCTTCCTAAAGAACCAGCAGCCATTTCCGGTTGCCCCTGTTGAATAGCAGGGCCCTTACATCCTTGTAAAGAAAGATATTCAGAGGCTAGAGGTGGATCAGTGAGAAATTCAGAAGTATGGGGAAGGCCTGGCTCTGAGCTGCTCCCTGCCATTAGCTCAGGCCATGGGTGTTATCTCACACCAGAGCTGTACTCTCAAGCTGTCAATTTTATAAGAGGGGAGAAACATGCACACCCTGAAAAAAAATACTTTTAGCTGTCTTTGCAGTTACAGAACAAAGCCTATTTTTCTTCCTAGTTTTGTCATTCCTCTTATGATGAATAATGTAAATGAGTATTCGCCACCTGGGGTAAGGCTAACTGAAATGTTAAATGTGACTTTAAATGGCCTGTCTACCACCACTTCGTCATGTTACATATTACAGCCATCGCTTGTTTAACTGAAAGGCTGCTTCCTGCTGCTTCACAGCCATTGGGGTAGCACAGACAGAGCTGTATGTGCTGGGGATGTGAGCTGCATGCCGCAGTTAGCTGTGATTAATGGATGCAATCATAAATAAGTGTGTACATACGTATAGTAATCTTTGAAGAAGATTATAAAATGCAATGTCAAAGTGAAAAACCTAACACTGGGACACCTCTGAAGAGGTAGCAACCCCCTTTGGATCCTTTCACTGTCACTCCTTCGTATCATCAGCTTCTGCTGCTTTATTGCAATATGTAGCTGCTAATGCGTTTCTAGGAAAATGATGCTCAGCAGGAGAGGCTCTAAAATGGTGCTTAGTGTTTGTGTGGAGAAACAGATTCATGTCTTTTCAAAGGGAATTGTGGAAATGCATTTTTCAATATGCATGAAGTAAACGAAGAAGCAGATATGTTTAATAGGTTGCTTGTAGAATGAGAATATGGTTCCCCTCTGAGACAGGCTTTATCAAGGCTGTGCTTCTGTGTGTGACTTTGTTTTTTCCCTGCCATAAAAGCAGTGCAGTGATACCAGTACCTGTGCAGACTTTGAGTACAAGCACAGGGTGCTGAAGGGGACTAATTGTGGGGAAGGTTTGCTGTTATGGAGACTTTGCACAATCCCCTGAGTCTTCTGTCCTGTTCCTGCCATCCCTCCTCCATTCCCCATCTCACTTCGAATTTTGTAGCCCAACACACACAGAAATCAATTCACAGTTGCGCATGACAGGCAAGAGACAACAGACATCAACCGAGACAAGAGAGGGTCTGACTGGGTGTTAAGGAGAAACTTTTCCCCCATGAGGACAGTCATACATTGGGACCTGTTGTCCAGGGAGGGTGTGGCATCTCCATTTTTGGAGGTTCTCAACCCCAGTTTCAGTAGAGCACTGAGCAACCTCATCTGATCTCATTGTGGACCCTGCTTTGAAGCAGGAGGTTCTTCCAGCCTGGATTACTCTGTGACTCTAAATCCTTCCCTGCCTCAGAGGCTGCAGGGACTCTTAGGAGGGGTTTCTGTTGCACAAATGGGCTCTATGTGGTCATTCTGGTCACAGGTGTAAAGATTTGACTGTTGGGCACAAAACCAAAGGTAACCAGCAAAAGAAGTGCAAGGTAACATAGGATGGGGAATCCCCTTGGAAGGATATTGGGCATGGAGTTTCTCCACTGGGAACTATGTTAACAGCCCAAGGAACCCATCCCTTGTCTGTCAGCCTTGTCTTGGCATGAGAGCTGAGCAGATCTTCCTGTTTCTTTGTGCGTGCTGTTAAGAGGCAGAGGAAGCACAGGCTCGCTATGGGAACACCTACTACAATGTGCTCCCTTTCCCTCTGTAAATCTGCCCAGCCCATTTGTGGCATGGAAACATCACCACCAGAATGGAGGAAGGGCTGCCGAGACAGATCCAGGTCTCCCACCTTCAACCGGACTGCAAAATTAATGAGGTTCACAGAGGAGAGAAGTTGATCTGTACCCTGAAGAACATGGTCAGTGCAGTGTGACCAGGAGGAATCCCTGTCATGGATCGGGGCTTACAGGACACTGGCACTGAGAGGGAAGCAAGTACCTGTGCAGGCTTTCTGCCCGCTCTGCTGCTGGAGTGGGGTTTTCCTTCTCTGTTGCACATACCCCTCTGGGGACAGATACTGTCCTCCTTCACTATGCAATAAGCTGGAGACTTCTAAGAGAGCCTGAGTGACTTAGAAACCCCACGTAATTGAATTGGGTTTCTTTGGGCTTCTTGAAAATTCCCTGTTGTTCAGGTCTCCATTTAATACGATTGCTTAGCTGATATATACTTGAATTCCTGGCTGTAGAACAGCATGCAGGCAGTAATGCGGTACACAAGACACATTACCCCCACGTGACTTTGGCTGCTGAGGTTCCCATCCTTTATCTGTTTAGAAAGGACTTAATGGGCAAAAGGGAAGGAGGAGCAGTGCTCAATATAGAAGTTACCCTCCCTGTTAGTGAGTCATCAAGACCTCAAAAGAAATTATCATGAATGTTGGTAAATCAATGTCCTAACAGAGGGAGCAGAAGATGGAGTACTAGTTAATGGCTGCTACAGCCCACCCGCTGGCATTAGAAAACAAGTTGGCCGGCTTCTCAAGCAGCCCCCTGTCATTTCAGTGGTGAAAAAGACTGTGTACTCCTAGCAGACTTCTGTCGTGAGTGGTGCTCATGCTGCTGGTGCTAAGATACTTTTGCTACTTCTGACTATTCTTACTGAGAGAATAAAAATCAGAAAGTCTGGCATCCAGTGAGGAAATACTTGTAAAAATGAGGTGATTGTAAAACAGATATTTTCAGTGTAAGTAACTGTGATTGGATCACGCTTCTTATTTGCAAGTCTGAAACCAGAGGATATTCCCTGGATGGTTTAACATTGTTTCATGGCATTGCAGGTAATTTTGAGGCATAGCGGCAAGGAGCTGGAAGTAAAATTGCAGAGCACATAAGGGGTCTGGAACTATTTTAGCTCCGCTTAACAGTTTCCCAAAACGTCACAGTTGAAAAGAGGGCCACTGTCACTGAGAAACCAGGAGCCTGGTTTAGGGGGAGTGTAAGGCAACTAGAAAGGAAAAAAGTTTTAAAGCATCTGACACATAACAAATGGAAGAAAGGGGAAGATGGAGGGTCATAAAGCAGTAACTGGAAATTCAGGGAGAGGAGGAATAACAAAAGTTGAAATCTAAGTGATCAGCAAAACAATCGAAAGACCTTGGGGGGGCGGTGGTGAAGGTGTATTAAAACACAAGAAATATGTAGCAGTTGCAACAGTCCATTCCTAGGAAATGGTAACACTGCCAGTGAAAGCATAGAAGAGGCAATTTTCGGTAGATGTTTCTATCTTCTCATTGAGGAAAGGCAAGATGATGTATCCTTTTCATACGAGAATGCAATGTTTCCATCTCTCACAATGAAGAGCGTGTTAAACCTCAGGTACAGAAGTTACACTTCGTGAGTTTGGCAAATGTAGATTAAACTGCATCCTGTAGTTGTAAAAGAGCTGGCCAAAGACTTGGGTTATGGTTTTTTTTGTTTGGTGGTGGTTGCTTTTTTTCTCAGAACTCCTAGAACCCTGGGAGAGTTTCAAGGTGCTAAAGAGAAATTAATGTTTCAGAATTTGAAAAGCAGAAGTGGATTGATCCATGTAAATAAAATTCAGGTAAATGTAAGTCAACTTGATATCAGACTCGGACAAAACAAAAGGAGGACAAATACATGAATCTTGTAATAAATGGTTAAAATATGTAAGTTCTTTAATAAATACCACTTGGTATTGGCTCATGGAAAAAAGGATCTTGTTAGACTAGCCTTTTGATAGTATTACAAACTTATTTGATTGAATTAATAGTGTTTGTATAATGTACTTTGGCTTGGAATATTTTGACTGAGAAACAATGTAAGATGACCTTCATTCCTATTAGGTTTATTTCTGGCTGATAGGCGTTGAACTCCAAGAGCAGCTTAGTCATTACCCTGCCAGTGTGCTTGTAGGGAGATCCTGCAATATTTTTTCAGTGACCTGAGAGACAACCTGAAGTTACTGAACAAAGCTCGTGGATGTCATGGCAGCTCTGGAGTTATAAATAATTAAGAGGCTAGATCACTGTTGCAGATGTAAGAGACAGACACGTCGTAACACGGCAAAATGTAAATTTCTATGCCGAGGAACAAAGGCAGCAGCATACCAATTTGAATGTGGACAGAGGCTTTCTGTTTGTCTCCCCCTCCCCCAAATTTACGAGTTAAACATAATTGCTTAATATTTGGGAATCCCACTTCCAAGAAGAAGTTCTCTTCCCTGTTCAGGTCCCAGGAGCTTCCTTGGCTGGATGGAGCAGGAAGGCACAGCCTCCAGAGCCTGCCCTCCACTAGGCTATGGGCTTGTGCAGGCAGGACATGCTGTGCACAGCTCTTAGGACTCGTATCAGGAAGAGTCTGACCTGGGGGTGAATCCCGATCGTTGGGCTGACATAGCTCTGGGGGAGGAACACTAGATGTGGGCCCTATATCTAGTGGGTCAGTCACAGTGATACTTTTGGGTATGTTGGATGCCTCACTTCTCTTTGGACACCTCTCTCAGGCCAATGCCACCTCCTGCTCACCATCATGGCATTTGCAGCCACTTTTCTGCAGGAGCAGCTGCAATGAGTAGGGGATGCTCCTCTGCTGCCTCCACGGCTTCATTCTGGCAGGGAAAGGTAGGATGGGGGAGGCAGCATTGAAACGTCACTGAAAGGACTGGAAATTGTGCCATTATATTGTGACTCTGGAAACTGGAGCTTTCGAGTGAAATGAGAAACAGGAGAACGATGTCCCTTTATGAGTGGCTGCCTGAGGATCCAGTCTTGGTAACAGACTTCATTTCAACCAATAAATGTATGAGAAGACCCAAGATTTAGTGGCTGTAGCTGGACAAGTTAAAAATTTTGAAGTTAAAAATGGCTGACAATTATTTATCAGTAGGCATAATTAATACCCAGAAAAACCTTTCTAAAAGTGTGCTTGGACTCTTCGCTGCTGGCAATTTTAAGACTAAAGCTGACTGTTGTAATCCAAGGTATGAACTGCTCCAGACAAGAACTGAGCAAACACTATGGCCTGTGTTATGCAGGAGAACATCTCAGTGATTGCAGCAGTCCTTCTTGGCTGCACGATCGGTGATGTGAAGGGTAGTGTGAAGCGAGGCAGATGCAGTAGTAAATGAGCTTATCATCTGAATTCATCCCCTTTACCCACTTGAATTATGAGGATAGGATGCTTCTCACTGTGATGACACTCAAACTTGGCTCATCCTCATCAGTGTGTCTGAGGTACTGTGTGCCTATTTGCAGAATCTCAGGGGACGCTAATCAAGTTGTCTTTTCATCTCCTAGCTAGCAGCACTTTTAAGGAGGCACTAAGGCAATACTTCAACATATCATTTCTCTTCATTTTTTGGGGAGGTGATGTGCGACGGTTAAGTCACCGGTTAGTACACAGCAGTTGATCTTGAAGACAGTTGTCTTCCCTATTCCAGTAAAAGTAGTAGTAGAATGCCAACTCCTATGGGAGCTAAATGAAAACTAAATAAGAAAGTCATCCTTTTCTGAATTCTGAGAAAATTAAATTAACAAAAACTGAATCAAATGTCTCCTGAGCAAAAGACTTAGTTATTACTTATTGTCTAAAGAGCCAAAACAGGGAGGCAATACTCCACCTGCAATCAGTATTCCTAGCCATTACCAAGCTGCATGTGTTTCTTGGCTCTGTAAATACTTAACAAGGTAAATATCTAACTCCCAATTTTTACTACCTATCACCACCACTATTTTGCAAATCAAGGTTAGCTTCTTCAATGTATTATTTCAATGCAGCACTGGATTCGGTTCTGGCCTGCCTTCTTCCACTCTCCTTGTGATCAAGCTTTTAACAGGAAGGGTGTCTGGAAAACTCTTGAGGTTAGTGTTTGCTCATGGAAAGTTTGTATATAGCCTGGGTATTAGGGAGAGAGGAGAATGCTTCCACTGGTGTTGGAAAGTAAGGAGATAAGAAATCATCTGTAGTTTTCTTAGGATGGCAGTCAGTAGAAATAAAGAATATGGTAAGCAAAACAAGTACTGTGGAATCTCAAACTGCTATACACAGCTGTGTGCAGTGCCACTAGTAACACCTGCAGTATGTTTGGTTGCATGATAAATATGTATATAATAACCTAGCCCGCCCTTCCTTATTACCAAGCTTTAATAAAAATATTGCAGCAAAATCTGACCCTGACCTGGCCACCCTCACCCCACCCAAACCCGCCCCTCTCCAGTGGATTCAGTGGTCAGTGTCTGTCATACAGATTTGTCAGAACTGATCATTAGATTCACTCCTCAGAGTTGCAGGCCCCATTTCTGCAAATACAGGGAGCTTGCACTTAAGACTGGTTTTGCAGCAGTAGGGCGAGTCCCCTAGGAAAAGCTGAGCATATGCGTGACTTTTTGCAGTACTGGAGGAACCCAGAGAGCCCTCAGCAGCATGGTCTTGAATGTGCTGATCCTCCATTTTAGGGCCTGCATCTGTAAATTGCATTATAGGTTGTTATAATTTTGATCCCAAGGTCAAATGATAAGGCATCATCAAAATGACCTTGAAGAACCAGGAAAGGTCATTGTGGCTACTTCTGTACGTCTCAGATTCTGCTGGGAGATGCTTCTTCCTGCATGCTGTAGGATGCTGTGCTGAGTGTGGGGTACTGTTATGCCTAAGAGATAAGGAGCTCCCCAGCTGTGTACTTAGTATTTCACAGCACTCCTTGCTTTCTTCCAGTTTATTTCTCCGTTAGACACCACGCAAAGAGACACGAATGAGCTCAACTGGACCTGGAAACCATGAGACGAAAGACTTAGGTGCTGTCTGTCAGATATGGCAGCTGCTGTATCTTTGCTCTGTCATCCCATCCCTCCATTAGGAAGTGAGGGCTGGGAAGAGGGGAAAATCAATAGCTGAGCTTCCATGCATAGTGCCAGATGCAATATATTGCGAGCATACACCAGATAAGGCCTGTTTGCAAAGTGGATAGAGCAGTATTTGAACCCTTTAATTTGACCTTTTAGGAAAATACAGGTTGAAAGACTGAAACCCCAGCTTTCCATCAAACTTCTTTATTCATCAAGGGTGCACAACTGAAGGCAAAAACATAGGTTGTCCGTTTGGCAGAGTCAGTACGGGAAGAGAAGACATTCCTTTGCTTCCCTGTAACACTCATCCATATGGAGCGGCCTTATCACAAGGCTGAGAAGGAAAGAGAGAAAATTAGCCCCCAAGTCCACTTCTTTCTTGTCAGAGAAGTGGATGGCGAAGTGCCATGAAGAAGGCGGCAAGCAGGAGACGAGCATTTGTACTCTTATACCACCTCACTCAGCCCACACAGGTTAGCTGAAAACATGGGGAAGTAACTCCCTATTTGGCAGGCACCAATTGCTGCTGCTTCTCCTTCTGAGGCAGGGAGAAACCACGATGGCTGCGATGCCAGTCCTTCCCGGGCAGGAGTGCAGCAGCATGTTACTCTTTGCTATGGGCCCTGGCTGGATTCTTAAGCTTGCCATTAAATCTTAACACTGTGTCTGCTTCTCTTTAATTTTTGTTTCACGGTATTTGCTGGGCTTTTCCTCTAGTAAGTTCACATAACTTCCAGTGGGGTTTTTGGACCACCTGCTGCTCCCTGAATTTGGATGAAATGAATTAGTTTCAGTGCAGGTTAACACGTGTAACGTGGAATGAGGGGAACCTCTAAACCTTCTCCATTGGACCATTGTTCCTTAACAGCATTATGTGGTGTAGCCAGCCATTAATCACTCCTGATTCTTAAATTATGAATCCGTTAATGAGAGTGCAGAAGAAACAGAATACAAATGAAAAGTGGATTTCATTATTGAAGCAATTTTAACTTCATCTCTGAAGATAAGAAAATAAAGTCTGATTTTCTATAATAGAAAACAATTATGAATCTTAATCATTAACCTGAAATTATAAATTTACATACATCGTTCTCACAAGGAGCAAAAATATTCAAGGTTTGCTATTCACCTTATGTTATATTTTAAACACAAGAAAAAGCAATGCAAGCGTTTTCAGAAATTGATCAGTTAGCCAAAATTTAATGGGCCTACTGACTTGAAGTAGCAATTTACTCTTTGAGCAGTCTCCATGATATCAGTGGAGGTTCTTTTCCTGGAAGGATACTACTTGATATGTATAAAAGTATCAGACTTCAGATATAAATGACTTGATACACTTAAAACAGTTTAGAAACTCATGCTGTGAGTTCTCTTTGGCCATATATGAGAATAGGTCCCAGCATATTCCTTAGATGCTTTGTACAAGTAAGCACACTGTAGAAGTACAAACCTTTCTGAGCATGATTCAACTTCTCTACAATGTACACTGCTTCTTGAAGCATTTAAAATATTTTCCTTCTTACAGTGGTAAAGGATATGTTATGATCACAGTGGTAATTTCAGTGTTTGCAGGAGGGAAAACAACCCAGCAAATACACACTTCCATTCTGTTGCATACAGATTCATGTGTGCGAAGGTCACATTCATCACAGCAGGTGTTCCTGCACGTCTACTGCCATGAACCGGAGCCTCTGGAAAAGAGAGGATTCAACAGGAAAGGAAGGGTAATAGCAATGCATGAGCCTGGGAGTAGGTCTACAGTAAAAACAGATTAGGCAGATTTGGCTCCTCTAATAAAGAGAACTGGAAGAGAAAAATGAAAGTTATGGAAAAAGATAAGGGGAGTTTATAATAGACCTGGAGGATGGAAAGTGAGAGCAGAGCACCCAGTGTTTTTGCAGGTTCATAAAGAGCCTAGCACAGTCATCATGGGAGGGTTTTAACGACCCTGCTATTGACTAGAATAAGAATTACAGAATGACTGGGGAAGGATGAATGTTTCTGGTGGTTATTTCAGGACTGTTTTCTTGCTGCTTTTTCTTAAGCAATCAATAAGATCAGAAGCTGTAGTGGTTGGAAATGAACACTAAGTGACAAAAGATAGAGCCTTCATCTGAGGGAAAATGGTCACTATACCATTGGATTTGTTTGAGGTACTTATGAGGAAATGTTCAAAGGCAGCAGCACAGAAATATTGGATTTTTAAAAGGTAGATGTGAGGGAATGTGAAAAGGCTGGGATGAAAGTGGTTGAAAGAACTATTGTCCAAACATTCTACTCGGGAGCAGTCAGATCTAGGGCCTGTGAAGAGGAATCTCTTCATTATAGAAGTCGTTTTACTGTTAATGGTGGCAAAGGAAGCCTCCTTTGTTGAGCAGGAAGATGAGTGTTTAATCAGGTGCCAGGTTAGAAGGGTGGAAATTGAGTGAAGAGGGTGAGGGAGGATATTTCACCACAGATATCATTGGGAATGCTAAGAGTGGTTCTTGTGCATTCTCATGGAATAGCAGTGATTTCAGGCTACATGTGTCCTCCAGCAAATATGGAAACTCTGGAGGATCTACAAGACACCAGGATCGCTAATGCTAATCTGCTGCTTCCTGTGCCTCTACTCATTTTGAGGACTTCAACTGCCACCACCTGCCCCCAAATCCCCACTGAGTAGAGATTTTGTAGCCTGCTAGGCGCAGCCTTGGACTTTATTACCTTTTCAGCAGATTCTCGCCCTTGCCTGGAGCCCTCTGCCTGCCTTTTCCAGCTGTCTCCTAACACAAACCTCTGGGGCCAGCTGTTTGCTCTCCGCGAGGAGAGCAGCAAGGAAGAACAATTTCCTCAGAAAGTGCCGTCCCTAATGTGCTGTGCTATATCCTGCTTTGCCCCGCTGCTCAGGAAGGAAGAAGGATATAGCTGAACATTCCTCAATGTGCAAAAGAAATGAGGCAAAATAGATAATGTCCCTTTTATTAAAATAAGCAGTGGTTAAAAAAGCAAAGTGAAAATCAAGCTTGCAGATTTGAATAAGTACTGAGTTCATTTTTATGCAAGATTTCCATTTATAATAAGTTAATAAGTGAGAAAAAAATGTCTAATGTTTTTATAACATGACTAGTGTGTGTTTATAGACCGTTATAAGACGATCAGGAAAAAGTGTTATAGATGGTTACCTGCTGAGGTTATGATCAAGCTGTGTGACTCTTAGCAGCTGATCATTTTTTAAAACATCTATTCCTTTTCTGAATCCTTTACAAACCCTGTGCAGAACCATCACATCAAATAAGACTAAATACTGAGTGAGATACAGATGTGCCACTTGCTGCTGGTTCTTGCATGCTGCAGCCTGCCATGCCCCTAGTTTCTGCCAAGTGGAGCTGCTGCTGGAGGCAGACTGAAGGATGGGGTGGGTTTTGCTTTGCAGTAGTAGTGTGGGGATTTGGAGTTCTGGCAGGGGAAAGAGGGACAGGAGTAAGCTCTACTGATTCATTAGCCAAAATACTGTGTTGCAGCTTACACCTTGAGGGACTGTCAGCATGCTTGAGGATTGCTTGTGCTCATCTGGGCACGCTGCAGCTTCTCCACCACTCTTCCTGCTAGCAGTTTTCTGTCAAACAGAGAAAATATGCAAAAAGATTTATGTGGATAAAACACACTCTCATTATCTCTCCTCAAAAGTCTGGCTCCCAAAGGAGTAGGAAGAGTGAAGGAGATTGCTTCTTTTCCTTTTCAGGATCAAAACACTTAATGCTGGTTTCACTGACTTCCACCAGCATGTGTTCTCTTTTGCCTTCCTCAGTGGTGTCTACATCAGGCCCAATGTTCTCTACATGGCTGTCTCAACATTTGGTCAGAGCCACAAACTCTTCCCCACCCTCAAGGCTTTGGCTGCCTCTAATCAAGTCCAGCTCTGATACGGTGCAGCTGTAACCTGGGGTGAGGCTGCTGGAGCAAAGCAGTGTGAGACTGAGCTGGGACATGCCTTGGTGGGGGCCCAGGAGTTGCATTTAAGCTCAGGCCCTCAGCCCAGGTCATTCCCTGTGCTTAGCCTCACACTTTGCTGATCCCAGCTTTGTCTTGCTATATTGATTTCCTGGCTTCATCTTGGACTTGCCTCCTTCCTGGAGGCTGACTGCTGCTGGGCCTGCTCTGCCCCACTCTGTTCCCTTTGGTGCTGTGGGACTGTTCCCTGTGCTGAAGAGGATACTGCACGATCTAGGTAGGAAAAACCTGTCCGAGGTTACATCTTTTTCACCTCCATAATTTTGAGTGTTTACTTTGGTTTGTGATAAGATATTGGGAAATGGGGAGGGCTACCCATGTATTTTCTTGATTGTATTTTGAGGTGCTTCTGTGGTATGGGATGACTTTCCTTCCTGTTTGCATCTTCAGGGATTCTCTTTAAAAAAAGTATGCTAGCTGCAGACTTTGTCTCTCTAATTGTTCTGATTTTTTTTCCTTCTCTCCCAAATGAGAAAGACAGATATTTTTGGACCAGTCCTGTAGAACAAGCAGTCTTTTGTGCACCAGCAGACAGTCCCACCATCTGTCAAGCAATTAGCTGTTCTCACTTAAGCACCTCTACTCTGTGCTCTCCAGGAGGAGACTCAGGAGTCTGTTCTTCACTCCCTTTTGGGCAGAAGATGTTTCTCCCTTGGTCCTCAGTTGGTTGATAGCAATTGTGTGTGCAGCCAGCTGTATAAAGGTAACTGGCTGTGTAACACCTGCTCATTGCTCCAAATGCCTGCGTCTCTGGCTTGATCCTGCTCTGTGTAGGTTGGTGTTCCTCAGCTGGTGCAGGATGCCGGTTCAGGATTCAATGCAGTGTTTTCCAAGCTGGGCACCAGGCTCTACCCAAGAGAAAATCCATCACGTTTCCCTGGGAGCTGTTGCAAAGAGAGGTGAGCTGCAGCCAGCCTGTCCTGAAGAGGCTCAGCCCCAGCTGGGGACACTTATAATGGTGATAGGAAGTAAGGGAAAGGCAGAGGCAGTTTTGCAGCCTCTTTTGGTTTTAATATATAGCAGAAACAGCTGTTTTGACATGTAAAACGAAACTGTAGCTTGGCAAAGTAAATCCCTATAAAATGCTAGCCTTCTATTTACGTAGCCCTTCCTTTGGGTCTTTGTTCATTATTGTTTATGATATAGAGTGGGAACTGAGTGGCTTCATACAAATAATGGCCTCTTAACCCCCATAATCTCATATGGTAAATTTCTTCTTGTCTCCAAATGTTTCCTTGAGACCAGTTCTAGGCTTAATATGCCAAAGACTTTAATAGTGGTAAATCAGTGCGTCTTCCACAGACTTAGGATAGCGGGGAATATTCGTGTGAACAGAGCATTTTCATACCCATACCACAGTAGTTTATAAAACCTCATTTTTGATGAAGAACAGGTAAATAGGAAAGCAGTAATAGTAATCTGAATAGACCTTTGGCTTATTTAACGAAGAGGAGGAAGCCTTACGTGGATACTGCCAACACTTGTACTCCTCGGAAAGGAAAGAAGAGTCAAACTTTCAAGTAGCAGAAGTCAGTATGGCTTCATGGAAGTCAGCTTGCACAATCCAGCTTGTGTTTTCCAGCTGTTTGGGCACAGAGATGGACAACAGGGTTTGAAAATCTCACTTGAAAATTTGTTCTCTGTTTCACTACAGTGTCATCACAGGCTATGAGCCTCTGTCCCAGTGTGGGAAGTGAACTCGTGAACTGGCTTACAAACAAAAATGTTTCCCAAAAGAGTCTGGACAAAATTGCAGAGCATGATTTAATGCAAGAAAGGGGGCAGGCACTGAAAGGTCAGTGTGATGACAGGTGATATTTCACTCTGCTTAGAGTTCTGCAGCTGTTTGCTGTTGCAGGAGGGTGATGCGGAGGGAAGGGCAAATGCCAGTAGTAGTATATCAAGAGACTATGTCATGTGGAAGTGCTTGCTTATGGGGGGTGTCCACCTGGCACCTACTGATGCTTACAAGAATGCTTCCACTGGCTCTGCAACCCCTGGGAATCAATGGCTTTATGCTCTCACAAGCTGCAGGTACTGTAGTGTGGATTTATGGAGAGGTGGGGAAGCCAAAACAGGCCAAAAGCCCTCTTCCTCCCTCCTTTACCATGGTTCAAAATGATTCCCACGCCACATGATGGAGGAGACACCTTGCAGCCCTTTATTGTGACTGTAGCTGTATGGTGTAAGAGGTACAAGGCATACAGAGCTGACTGATAGTGGGAGTAATAGGGGACTTCCTCCCAGGAGCTGACATGAGGGTAAAGAGCCCCAAGTTCATCCAGTACCAACCGGCTTTCTTACTTTGGGGAGGTAAGAGGCAAGCATATTGTCCTGCATGCCATGTCTTTATACTCGGTCCAAGGTTTAGGAAGGCATGAAAAAGATGTGGCCAGGAGAGAGGGTCTCTTAATTCTTTGCAGAAGCCCATGCTTCAGCCTGCTCTGTGTCCTGTTGAGGTCTCCTGCAGATTTGTCCCAAACTCTGCTATGCTTTAGAAGAAACTGGTGTCATTGGTCCTTGGGATCAGGGAACCGTGCCAACCCATGGCACCTGGGGTCAGCCTCCAGCAGTTGTTGTGGCCCAGTGTGGTGCACGGGGGTTTCAGAGGATTGTTAATTGAAGAAGTTTGTGCTTGATAGTGTCTGTTCCACAGCTTCATACACAGCTTACTTGACATATATCTTCTTAGTGAAGAAGATATAACTGCATTTGGGTGAGGCTGCACAAGTGATTCTTTTTGCAATTATCAGTGTCTATCTTAGTCTGCAAAATCTGGCGATTATCATATTCATCAAAACAAATGACATCTTTTTCGGACAGAATAATTAAGGGGAAAGGCATAAGTTGGTGTGGTGAATCACTCTTACAAAAATGTGACTTTCCTGGAATTATACCTTAGTAAAATGTATATGCTGCTCTGACTTAGGCAGCTTTTGTCATTATCATAATTGAAAATGTAGAAGACATTAACCCTTGATTACCCTCCGAAGTTATTAAGCAAAGAGGACACAAATTATTCTACATTTCCCTGATTCCTATTATGCACAATTTTGGCCCTTCATTCTTTGGAATGAAAATAGAATGGAAAATACACTACCGATAACTCAAACAAAAAAATATATTGTGAATTACTGCGGTTTAGAAGGGCAAATAAAAGCCCCTGTCAGTGGTTGAATCCTGCTCAAAAGTTTTTACTAAGTAACTCTAAAAGTGTGTGGAAGGAAGGCTCTGGAGGCTTCTCTTATGATTCTTGGTTTATTCTTAGTGTTCAGCACAGTGCTCATGTAAACTTCGTAGTTTTCTTAGTGCTCATGATCTTATCATACACAAGCAACATCTTAGCATAGGGGAAATTAGTATCTTTATGTTTAAAGGTGGTTTCCCCTCTTTAATTGTCGTGGTTGTGTTTGATTGCTGTGGTATGAGAAAGAGGGAATGCCACTGACGGGGAAGCAAGAGGAAGTTAGCTAACAAAGGTAAGAGTAACTTGATGTGCGAAATACAGAGAGCTCAGACTGGCACAAGGAATGCAGACTGTCAGCTGCTGGTATGGTCACCCACCTGCCTGTCTGGTAAAGGCATCTGCGTATCAGATGATTTCATGTCGTCAAGTAGGAGTTGAAAGGCACGTAGGGCTGTATGGTATCTTGGGACGGTGCTATTTCACTTCTCTCTTGTGAAGCTCTTCTATATGATGGTATTACGTATCCTTTGGGCTGCAGGAAAAGCCAAGACAGAAATTGCCACCATAGTCTAGCATTAGGACGCTCACCTGAGATTTGGGGTGGGAAAGTTCCTCATGCCCCATCTGATCTGCTTGGTGTGGGAAATGACAAGGTGCACCCCCATGTTTGCGGGGTGAGGTGTCTGATCCCCCAAGAGGAGTGGGCTTGACATCTCTCCCAAGCAGCTCCCATCAGATAACATAGCTCCCTCCACGTGACGCTGCAGAAACTGGTCCTCCTCTTCTGCTTGTGTTTTGATGAGGTTGGCGCAACTGCTTTCTGTGTCCCTGTGCGTGAGTGAGACCTTCTCCACCAGGGTCAGTGTCACGTAACCGTAAGGCAGGAGGTGCCAACTCTGCATCTGACAGGTTATAGGCCATGTGCCAAACTGCTTGGACTGTCAAGACTGGGCAGTTGGACATGACCAAAGCAAAAACTTGTTGGTGCTTGGGGAAAGCCAGGGTCTTAAACATAGCCAGACATACTCAGGGTGCAGCAAAAGCTCTCAGAATTGCAATTTTGAACTGGAGTTAAATGTAAGTGCCAAATGTGTCCCTCTCTCATTTTCCTTTCTTAGCAGTCTCCAAGTCTTTTTCCTGGTTGTAGTCTTTGGCCTTTCTTGATTATTTTCTCTTGTTCTCTGCGAGGTTGGTGTGTCCATTTAGAAAGGTAGGTTCCTGCATACTACCATGTGTGTTGGTCTAAGGAAAGTACTGTCATAACAATTGCGTATTTTTTACTCATTTGTTTTTGTGCATATAGGACTACTCAAAAGCCATAGCTCAAAATGCTGAGACTCACCTTCCTACATGTATTGGTGATCCTAAATAAGTAATGAAGTAAATGTAGTTACGATGCAAATGTGAAGTATCTTATTTTCAGCTTGGCTTGCATTAAGCTGTTAATTTCCATTAGCATTAATGAGAAAATACACCCAAAGGTTTTCCCCAGGCAAGAGTTCTGATCCTCCTAACGATAATTTCCCTTTTACAGTGTCTTTCAATCAAGGATATTTGTATTTTGCAAACTTAATTAAGAATTAATTAATTAACAATATCCGTGGAAGGAACAGCAAATGGCATTTTCCCCATTTTACTGGTGAGTGAATGGAGGTTGTCCAGTGAGATGTGGGACTCCTGGCTCTGATGTTGAAATCTGAACTGCCTGTGCCACCATCTTCAGCTTACTGGGGACTTTCACAAGTTTATGTCCAACATACATCCATATTTATCATTTAATGTATCGCTTCTTTGATACGTGTTTACTAAGTTGGTGTATGAGAAAGCTGTCCTTCTTAGCCAAGCCTTACTTGATTATAAAAGAATCTCGCTTGCACGCAGCAGTTCTCTCTCATTTGTTATGATTGCCGTTTCTGTTAAATACCCAACAGATCTGTTAAGACTTTCATATCCGCATTTGTAGAACTAGCAGACAATTTTAATAGTTATCTGCAGAAACAAATTACATTTTGGCTGTAAACTGTGACTGATGCTATGAAACGATACACCGGGATATCTACCCTGTGATTTTCTACCGGATGTTCTCTATCTGTATGAACAGCCTTAGTATTATGCATAGTGGCTAACTAATTTCTGCATATTCACTTTATGTAATATTTATTCCTATCACTCAATCAGATTTGTAAACCAAATTCACAAATGATGGGGGAGTATGTTCTTTGCAATTAGGATGATTCACCGGTGGCATAACAAATAGGAGAACAGGAAACTGAGGAATTATACCCTTCTGCTTGAGACTGCAAGCAGAGCTTGGGAACAGAGACAGTAGGAAACAGAAAGACAGAATGAGAAAGAGGAGGAGAGGATCAAAATACTGAAAAGAGGCAAGGGGATGGGGAGGTAAGAGACAGTATATTGGAACAAGAAAAGTGATTACAGCACACAAGAAAGGCTGGGGAAGCTGCTTTCCATAAAGAAAGGTAAAATAATGGAGAAATAAATAAGAAAAGTATTCTAATTTCCACAGAGGGAAAGAGATGATGGAAAGGGGGCTAGCAGAGTTGGGCACATCTGTGTGGCCCAGGTGAGGCGGGCAGGGGCGTGTGTGTGTGTGTGCTGACCGTGCAAGTGTCCAGCTGGTGGGTTCCCCGCAGGAAAACCCAGGGTGCTGCAAATGCTTTAGAAGGCTGTTCCCAGATAGAGAATCTGCATTATCACCACCAAAGGCAACAGGGAGAGCTGGTGTGTTAGGAAGCTATTGTAATCCACCTTTCTTGTAATTAAGTCTAGACATAATAGCTGAGGCTTATTTGTGCAGTTCTTGATGTTAATAGCTTATTCTTCTAGTCTCTCTGAAGGTAAAAAAAGACTATGGACACCTGTTTTGAACTTAAAGCTCTATGGAGTCTAACTTTTTTTCTTCAAACCACTTGTCAAAGGACAATATCCCTGGTTTTGTGTGTAGAAGCAATCACCTGTTAAAAATCACGAATTTGGTCTACCTTATTCTTCTGAGATGATTTACCTTTGCATCGACTCCAGGTATATCGGAAAGATGGTCTCTGGAAGATATTCCAGATTGCTGAGAGTTGCTGTTGGATTTTCCTCTTTCTCCACAGAAAAAATCAGTTATTGAGTGTCTAGCCTGTCCTCTTGGCTGTTACTGATTAATGCCTGTTAACTCAGGGGAATTAGCATTGGATAAAGGAGTTCCAAGAGCAGAAATCTGAGAAGAACAGAACTTAGTTGGTGAAAGTGGTCCTAGAGATATGTGACAAGCTGGGGTCCTTTAAGCAGATAATCAATTTCTGTAGTCTGGTTTGAAAATGATAATGCAGAGTTGAGAGCGAAATCAGTTGTCTTTTATTTATTTTAAATCCAAAAAGATAAACAAATCTTTTTTTTTCCTAGTCATAGCAAGTTCAAAAGTGTTCTCCATCTGGTTTGTTACTGCCTGTCTCTAATCACCTTATAGGTTGCTTCTTCATTGCTATGCAGCCTGTATGTTGGACAATATCATCACCTCAGTTGCGGTTTTGATCACTTTTTCCTTAGAGTCCCCATTCACAGAACCATATGATCACATGAGTCTCAGCTTTTATTTTAAAGAGTCTAGCTGGCATTGCCTGGTTGGAATCTTGAAAAGTGAACCCTAAGGACTCAAACCTGAAAGGAAAAAAAAAAAAAACACTTGAAGTTGTTTCTTTTTCAGTTGTTCAACAGAAATAATTGGATCATCCTTTATTAAGACAATCTTGTAACTTTTGTGGGATCTTGCCCTTCCTATAGCTCTGGATTAACATTGTTAAATTAAATCTCTTAATTTGCATCTAAACCTTGCATCTTAAAAATAGTAGAAAAAATAAAATCCACCCGCTTTTCTATCTGTACCTCTCTTTATTCAACTTGTTTGAATTTTAAAAATCTTATTTGAAGAAGAAACAATTCCAAACTGTAATAAACGTGCTGTGCAGTTTTGTGCTGGTTGGAAGTCACTAATCCTTTTATGTCATCCTTTGTAAGGATGATCCTTGTCTAGTCCCATATATTGATTAAAATTAAGCATTACAGAAAACCTTTATAATTTCAAAGGATTATCCTTTTATGTTTTTCTCTTTGCCTTCTTTTCTGAATTAACTTTTTTGTACCCCAGCTGATCTACTAGCTGTCTTTTTTTCCTCTTTAGCAGAAATGTTACACAGTAGATTGATTCATCATTTTGCTTATGTTCAGCTTTTATGACACATGCCAATGGACACTTCCAGGGCACAGTATTGTGAATAAGTGCGAAAGTGGACATCCTAGCTATGTCATGTGTAGCTGTAGGATAGGTAGCCTAAGTCCATTTATGCATATACCAATTAATAGGGATGATAACAAAGAACATTTAAATTATTTCAGTGCCATTTGTTGTCTTGTGTTGGTTTATACCTGTGCAGCTTTGTTAGCTTGGGTAATTGTCCTCATACGCATCCATGATAAGTAATCTGTGTTTTGGGATGTGGGGTTTTTGTTTGTTTTGTTTTCACATTGTTGAAGATGCAAATTGATGAACTGCATCATTTTTGAAGAATCATGCCGAGTAGAGTAGGATCTAAGTAATACTTAAATTTGGTCTGTCTGGCCAAAACTGTATGTAATTTATATTCTTTCCTTTAGGACTGGGACATTAAGTGACATCAGTAAAACTGCAGCTCCTAAAACAACCCGTTGCTAGAGGCAGCCCCAGAGCATATAATTTCTAAAAAAAAGCTCTTATGAACTGTCTGGACACATTTCTTCTAACTCACCAGCCCCTGCAACCCTGGGTTTTGCTTCTGATTTTAAGAGAGTGCTTATCTGACCCCTAAAAGCTAGTATGCTGCACTAACCTTAAACTTACACGAAACAGTTCTTCTTTCTTGTAGACCTAGTGACAACTGATGTGTGTTAAGTGCTTCTAGATTGACCTGCACCATGTTTAAAACTTTGGGAAAGGCAATCAACCCCAAAATAAAAATGGCAGTCCAGCCCTTGAGAGTAACATGCCTCACCATGGCATGGTGATTCCGTGTAGGTACAGCTGAGCCATCCAGTGGCCATGAACCCTAGCACTAAGTTTGATCCAAGTTGTGATGAAAAGACTGAAGATTTAGGAGTTGATCCTGCCAGAGCACTAACAGGAGGTGGGGCTGGTAATTTCTGGTGCCAGGTTGGGCAAGGAGCTGTATTTGACAGGTGAAAGCCAGCACCAGTTCTGAAAAGGGGCAGTCATAGCTGAGAAATGCTCTGTGGGCAATTCTGAAAAGTCATAGCAACCAAACAAAATGTTTCAGAAGGGCAAGTAAGCAAAGGTACACTACAGGGACTGTTTGTTATCTATGAGTGTGCTGACTACTGTGTTCTAAATAGACTTGTTTATAAGGAAGCAATAACACAAGTGGGAAGATGGGAATCCTGTCAGTGACTCATCATTGCAGGGCAGAATGCGATGATTGGAATAGGTAGGCTGTGTGATGTAGTTAGCAGGATACTTGCTCAAGATGTTCTGCATGGCCTAGAGAGTCACTCCTGCCCCCTGCTCGGGGGTTTTCAGACTGGGCATTTGTCAGACCTGTGAATTTGTATCGTGTCTTACCTTGGCTAGAGTCTCAAGGTGCTTCCATAGTATAAACGTAATACAATAGTGCATTCCCTGCTGTGCATAGCAATTGTGCCGTGCAGATAATCAACATAAACAAGCTGGCAAAATATCTTGAATACTGGTTAAAATTACCACTCTGAGTGCAAGCTGAGAAAGTTTTGACAAGGTTAATCATCTGTTTAAACATTAAATTTCTGCTTTACCTTAGCAGGACTCTGCTAACGGACTCTCTCCCAGGCTACCACTTAATTACAATTACTGTGGTTACAAGGTTAAGCAATAAACTCTCATTTGGTCTTTCAGCAGGTCAAATTATTCTTTAACAACCTCTGGGCAAAGCCTAGCCAGCTCATGTGCTTAAAAACCAATTAGAGTTATCCCTGGTTTTATCTTTGGTCTTGAAGGTTCAGCAGCAAAGTTGGAGGGAACTAGATCTGCAGTCAGTCCCTTGGGGCTACACATTTCCTTTCTTCCTTCTTCAGGGTTAGTGCTGGATTCCTTCTGATATAGGTTCGACTTGTTAGATTCTTTGGTATGGTTTGTCTCTCTAATTAAGCATGCACTGACAAAACTGGCTTCAAAATGACTGTTAATAGCTTTTTAACAGTGCTTTTTCTTCTGGTGTCTCAAAGGTTTTTTTAAGTTTTTCACTGAAAATCCAAACTTTGAAATTTGAGTTCTTCTTTCTGTCCCTTCCTACCTACTTCTTGGTAACAAAAATGGCAAAAGGTTATCCATTTATGAGCACTATTCTACTTTTTAATTTGTAAGTCAAACTTTGTAAGGCAACTTTTCCATCAAAAGTTTTGATTAAAAAAAAAAAAATTCTTCTGAGTCCTAGACTTCCCCTTCCTTTGGCATAAGCAAAATATTGGGGGACAGTAAGTGAACCCTAATTCTTTTCAGAGCCTCATCCACATAGATTTCAGGATTTCTTTCTTTGCATCTGGCTTTTGGCAGATGTAAAAGCATTGCTAGCAGAACAGTTATCCCCAATACTCTGGAGTCCAGTGTTGTGATGGGTATGTCCCAGCACTTCCAGGTTACTAACCATGAGCCCAGTATTCTCCCTTCTCCTCGAAGAACTATTTATTTGCATTGTATTTCTGTTAATGTAGGTTTCTAGTTAAATGGAATTTCTCTTATGTGAATTTTGCCATCTGAATAGCATTTATAAAACATATAAAGCCATCCAATGCTAAAATAATAATACTGCTGCACTACCAGGTAGAAGCAGCCTTGAGCTTGTTAGGATTGTCTCTTGAAGGGTCTGCAGGTAGCAGTGGCTAGGACATATCCTATGACTCTGGGAATCAAATAATTTTTGTAAGGAAACAAAATGTAGAATTACATTTTGTGGTTTTACAAGCAAACTGACATTTTAAAGTAATTTTAACGTAATAACATAATGCAAAATGGCAGCTAATTCCCTAAAGCAATGTAGCAACTTCACATTATGCAGGCTGTTCAACTTCAATGGGACAAACAACGCTGCTACAAAAAAACCTGGGTGGTGAGATACTAGATGCAGTACCCGTGAGTGAAGAATGCACATACTTCTCAACAGGAGCTGAAAGCAACAGAAAATTGGCACTGCCCTACCTTGGCTCAATCTTGCAGTGTCACCCTGAGTGGAGCTTCCATATTGGAGTTCTGAAATTTTAGGTAAACAGGGAAAGCAAAAAGCTGGTTTTAAAGGACCACTGATCATCTCTATCGGAACAGCCTGTTGATTGTAACAGTGAGAGCTTGGACTTAGAAAGCTTTACCTATGCTCTATAGTACAAGTGAAAATAGAGCATGTCTCTTTTTCTGACAATAAGTGCGAAGTGAAGAGGAGCGGTCTTTAGCATTCAACTGCATTTCTAGATAAAATTAAAAGGAAGGGACAGGGTTCCTGCGATTACTGACAGCACATCCTGAGGCATCCACTCAGCAAACACTGTGCAGTCTGAAAGGAACCTTTTTAATTCCCCTAAAAAGAAAATCTCTTCCTGACTCACTTTTGTCTATTTAGGCTTCAAACACTGTATTTATTTTTTTTTTTCATTCTTGCTTGGGAATCAGTCAGAGCTCTGTCTTGTTTCCTAAAACCACACATTCTGTTTGCCTTGTGCTTCCCAAAGTGTCCTGGTTTCAGCTGGGATAGAGTTAATTGTCTTCCTAGCAGCTGGTACAGTGCTGTGTTTTGGGTTTACTATGA
>JAVKLA010000084.1:17436881-17466110 GCA_034782735.1 Sagittarius serpentarius
ATTATTATTGTCACTTTATTGTTGTTATTATTGTCATTGTTAGTTTCTCCCTTTCTGTTCTATTAAACTGTTCTTATTTCAACCGACGAGCTTTACCTTTTTTCCTGATTCTCTCCCCCATCCCACTGGGTGGGGTGGAAGTGAGTGAGCGGCTGCGTGGTGCCGAGTTGCTGGCTGGGGTTAAACCACGACAACCTGTCATGTTGGCTGGCAGACTCAGAGCCAGAACCAACTACTTTGCTTTTTCTCAAGATGTGTTGAACACAGAAATTATTTTGCTGTCTCTTGTGTCATAAAGTTCCTCCCGTGTCTTTCGGGTGCTCCCTCACTGGTGTCATTGACAGAAAGCACAATTATATTGCTTGTGCCCTAAGGGACCCCCAACCCCTCCTCTGTGACTGGCTCTGCATCAGCAAGCAGTACAGCACAGGAGGGGTGGATCTGTACAGGGAAGCAGCTGAAACTGGGAAGCAGCCATCCATGTTTGTTCTGGGGCTGAGGGAAGTTACTGCCCATTTGCTCAGAGAATTTTTATGGACTGAATGCTTGCTGGAGGTCAGAGCACAATAAAAGCAAACCTGGAGCACAACTTACTTTACTGTCACCTAAAGTGCTCCCCTTAGCACAGTCTGAGACAGCTGTGTGGTGCAAACCAGAGCAGAATAAGCAGGGATCCCGAGAGGTTGGCTGGGACAGCGCTCTCCTCATCCAAACTGAAATGCTAATGTAGATGTACCCCTTCAGCCACTCTGCAGAGCTAAACGCCCACCTTCCCTTCCTTTCCCTTTGCAGCAGGCTGGTTAGTACTCCATTTTAGCTCATAGGGATGGGACAGACAGGCTGATGTGGAGGTTGGTAAGTAAGTTCATGCCAGTTACAGAAAGAATGGCTTTGGAGGAGGTGCTAGGATATTTAACTTTGGTGCAGTTGCAACACATATTAAATAGTTCTTTTAGTAAAGGCAGATGTAAAAATACCTTGCATGATTATCAGTATGAAATATTGAAAATAGGTAGTAGACAGGGAAGTATTTGGGTCTCTCTTATCAGCTGCATGTTTTAAGAGGAACCCAAGGCAATTTCTTGGTCATTTCTTGCTATGACAATCAGCATGTGGGAGGAATTTTGACTGCTTGGAGTCAAAATACGAAACTTGGCCATAAAGCAAAAATTCTGCCAAAATTCTGTTCACAAATATAGAGAGACTTCATTTGATCTGTCTAAACAAAATGTTTCCATTTTGCTAAACCAGTAAGAGAGTCAATCTACACACTTTGACAATTCCCTGGTGAAAACATGACCGGCGTTGCCATATTCCGCAGAACAATTTGATTCTCTCTCAACTATATTTTATGATAGGAAAATTTTCCCCTTTGATACATTCCAGCCAGTTCTGGCCGTACATCCTGACATGATACGCCTTAGCTATCACACTGGCGATGATACAGAAGCTCGAGGCAGGCAAGCGAGACTGAGCAACCCTGTTGTCCCCGTGAGGAAAGCTTACTGCAGCTTAGAGCTGAATGTAGTTGGACCTTCTGCTTTGTCCACAGCGTCAGTGCTAAATGAAGAAGATCACTTACTGATTAAACAGTGTAGGTCTTAATTTCTTCTGCAGGAAAGCTCTTTTTGTAAAAACAACTTTATGGATGGGACTTCCTTAAAGCATTTAGATTTAGGCTGTTAAGCCTTTGTGTTGAATGGATGGAAAGATGTGATGGAAAAGGAGCTTCAGTGCAGCTATCTTCCCTAAGGAAAGGCTTGTCACAGTTTTGATCCCTGACTCTCCTACAGGCCTTAACTTTATAGCTTCTCATGACAATTGAGCCTGAAGGATGCAGGAGGAAGTGCTTTTACTTCCTTTTCTGTTCTTTCTGGCTATCTTCCCAGAACTTTGTGGTGCTGTGACTTTAATTTGCCTCTTATTCTCTTTAACAGCGCATTTGCGCTTTTAATATTCTGGATTTACACCATTTGCTGGTGTGAGTTAAAAGCCCATTTGCAACTGCTCTTGTATTAAATGGGCTTATAGCTGCCTTCTGCATGTGAGTTCTTTGCTGCAAACCACACATCTGTTGTATAGCGTAATGCACAGGAGGCTGTAATTACCCTGTGGTTTGTATATTCAGCCATAGGTCAGGTGAAGGCTTGAGGTCAAAAGGCCCAGTTCTGTCATGTCCACAGCATTTAAAAATGATGGCTTTAATAAGGCTGCAAGATAAATGGAAATGGTTGCTGTAGGACAGTCAACGGTCCAGGAGCTGAGGAGCTGACAGTTCCCCACTAGTGACGGCAGAAAAGTGCATCTGTGTTCAGGGTGATGGACCTGGTGGGCTCCCTGTGCTTATGGGAGTGGCGTATGTTTTGGTTCTGCAAACATGAGCCCTGCGCAGACAGAAATAAACACCTTAAGGAAAAGGGCCTCCAGCTGCACTGTGCTGCAGGCATTACTTATTTCACCTTAACTTGTGCTGTCAGCGTTCCATGTCGTTGCTTTTTTAGCATGTGAGCACCACAGTGCTCAACTCTGGTGCTTTACAGGGACAGCCTGAGACTTGAGGGGTTTGAAACCACCAGTAATTTAGGAAGGACTGTCCTGGTTGTTACGTTATCAGTACACATTTACTGAGTTAATTCAGCAGTTCAGAGTGAGGAAATGCACACAGGGATGGAGGGCAGGGAAAGGTCCAGGTAGAGGCGTCTCTGCAAACAGTGCTTACATGTCAGGGAGGAAGAAAAGAGCAAGAGCAAAACACTACAGTGTGTTTTAGCAACTTTTAAGAACTTTTGATGGTGTGAATTACTTCAGTGCATTTTTTTAATCACATCTCACATTGATGCTTACCAAAGTGAGAGCCCAAAATAGTACAATAGCTTCTGTAAGACAGTTTTTACCATCTACACCAAAGACTTTCTGAGGGCCTGAAGAAATCTTGTGCATGTATGATAATAAACACATTAGGGGGACTTCTGGTAACACACATTAAATGCACATTCAATTACACGTAAGTGAGCAAGGCTGAAGCACAGAAAAGAGAAACTTTTAATGCCCAGGCAGGTGGGAGAAGCTTCTGTTGTACTGTGGGGTTAATCTGGAGTCTGGGAGTTGGGGCAACCGCTTCTGCAAAGGTCTGCAGCAGGTATCTGACTGCTCATTTTGTCAGAAGCACAATTAGCCAATTGAGTAAAGTGCTGCTGCTGCCTTTTAGAGGATGCAGACAAGGAATAGAAGCCGAAGTTCTGTAGTGCAATAACAGCTTAAAACTAAAGTCCCTTCCCCACCCCCTAAAAGGAGGACTTTTCCCACCTGGACTCTTCCACTAGTTTGAGCCTAGTGGTATTTCAGAAATACCTGAAAGATGCAACTATGACTTTCTGCACTCTTAGTTGGAAGAAAACTCCTTTGGAAATTAAGTATTTCTCTTAATGCTTATGATTTTGATATGTTGGTTTACAGGAGGGAGGCATATATTAAAAGTGATGAAGTAGCACTGGCATTTCAGTGCTGCTCAATTACAGCATGTGACTCTCTTGAGGATGACAGTTATTAGACTGCAGGTGTGACTATACCCAGCATTTCTCTGGAGATTACTTTTTTGTTCATGTTTGAAAAAACTGTCACAAACCTTGTTGCTTTTGTCTTCCATTTTTTAGCTCGTAGTTTTATGGGAGGGAGGAGGACAAGGGAAAAGGAGGGGAGGAGGATGAAGGGAAGACAATAAATGGGGAGAAGAGTGATGTTTGCTATTCCAAGAAGGTAAAGAATAAAGAAGGCCGTTGCTGGCAGCATCCCAAGGAAATGCCACTCAGCCACGGCCGATTTTCCTGGGGAGAGTTACTTCCCTTCTAAAGTAGTCCCAGAAGACTGCTTTGAGAACTTGCATTCGCAAGTTATTTCAAGGATGTTCCGATGTAATCAGGGCTGCACATCAGAATCTATATAAATTAACACTCTCATTAGAGCCCATGAATAGCTACAGTGTGTCTCTTAAGAGTCACCTGAGAACATCCCTATTTAAAGCTAAATGCAGCCATCCTACTTGGTTACAGGGATTTCTCCCACAGAAAGCACAGAAAAGAAGGGGTCAATTGAATGGGAACTCTTTTGCAGACCAGACCTAAAGGCTGGGGATTTCTTTCTCTCCAGGTAAAACTTGTTACTTGCGTACTTTTACGCCCTGTGAGTCAGTAAAACCAAACCCGAAAACATTGTGTTTTAACATGCTGGTCAAGTAAAACTATTTCCCCAGTTCCAGAAAAGTCCTTTCTCAGCAGTGATCACAGTGCCTGTTTTGATACTGTATTACCTCTAAAAGGAAAAACAGTCCTTCAGAAACAAAGACTTGGATCAGAGCAGAGTCAAAATTCTGGTGTGAGCTGGCCAGGAAACACAATGATCAGAAGTTCATCACAGTCATATTTTGGATTTGTGTCCCTTTCTGTTGGCCCACTCACGTTTGCACGCTGCCACTCTTCCCCACTGAGCAGCAGCCAAAGCTTGAACTGCTGCAAGGCTCCTGTTTCCTGAACTGCTGCAAGGAACCTGCTTCCTTGGCATGTGTTTGTCTGGTTACCTGAAAAATAGAGACTTTTTATTTGGATGTTGCAGAAGACTTGCCAAAACCAGTGCTGGGCAGGACTGTAGAGCAAGAAGGAAGGAACTGAGGCAGTCCTATCAAAAAGCTTGTGGAAGGCTGTGATGGTAAACCTGCCTCCACTCCCAGGGGAGTTGCACCATGAAAAGGGCCCACGTGCAAGAATGTAGTTCCATGTGGGAACATGTGCTGTGCAGAATTTAAACTTCCCTGTTTTCTGATTAGTTACTGAGCAATTGGTGTTGTAGGCTTTCAAAAGCAAACGCAGAGCTCCCTTTAAATGAACTGAATTCAGTGGGTCATTGTGCTGAAGGCACAGCTTGAGCTAAGGTAAGAGTTGCACCAAAATTAGCTGTGCTGGTTATCAACTGCCAGGCAAGGTAGATAAAACATACATGCTTCCAGGTGCTTCTGCTAAGGACGTCCTTTCCAGCTGCTTTCTGAGCTTGAGGAACTGATAAATATTTTGAAACCAATTCTGGTCATGGATATTTGGCAGTTTTTTCCAGAACTTCAGGGTTGTCTTTAACAGGCTGCCCCTGGGAGTCAGGTCTCTTCTTCACTGTCCTCATCCTTCTTCATGACATTGAGCAACTTTATGACATTGAACAACATTTATTGCAAGGGCTTGATCCAAAGCCTGTTAGTCTCTCTGCTGCCTTCAGTGGATTTTAGTTTGTACACCTCAGTTCAGGCTTGAGGATTCTCTTATTCTGTTAGAACATCTAAAATTATTTTAAGCCCACTGACAATTGGCACAGCTGTTCTTTGAGTCCATTCAAGACCATTAGAAACAGCCCTCCATGCATCTGAAAACGACAGATTAAGAACCACTGAACTAAATACAATTCAAATAATGCCTTGAGCACTAATAGATACTTTTATTTGCTTCTGCCTCTCCCAGCTCTGATCAAAGCCAGCCTTTTCTGTTTTACCTTAAGGGGTAGAAAGTGGTTCAAGCAGTGCACTGACAAATGGATGACTATAGGAAAGCACAGTTGCTTTGAGGAAGTTACTCTTCACATGAGCCATTTAAGGGGAAAAAAATAAAATTGCTTCACATAAAATTGTATAAACTCCATAGTTTATTGCCTAATCTAGGAAAGGGTAGTAAAATAGTACCGAGTTGGAAATTTTGTAATTAAACCCACGCTTGTTGACTTAAAGTTTGTTTATGAATTCTAGCAAAGATTAATGTACAATAGCAGACCAAACAATTTATTATTGCAGAGCTTGTTGTCATGTAATTTGTAGAACTGAGTGAAAGAGAGATTATTACGTTCAAACAAATTTATTGTTCTGTAGCTCGGGGATTTTCTTTTGGTTCTTTTGGTTGTTGGGTTTCGGCTTTTGTTTCATAAAATAAGAGTAAATACATTAAATAAAGTACTGAAGCTACTCTTGGAATTTCCCCAGAGGAGGGGGATACTCACACAGGCTTCAGTCCAGCAGCTTTGGACTCTGTTGATCAAGGCATAAGGCTTGGGTTTCCTCAAAGCCATAGTTGTATATTGTTATAGATGTAGAATAGAAGTGGATAAATCATTGGTCTGATCTTTAAAATAGCTTGTTATATTAAGGGAGAGATCCAGCATATAAAATCATGTGAGAACATGTACCTTTATGTTGGTCTTGGGTTCTCAAAACCTTAGGGAAGAGGGTCAGCTACAGAACTGCTCACAGGAAACAGTATTAAGTGTCAGAAAAGGGCAGAATCCTTATTGCTGATTTCATTTTCTCTAATGAATTACCTACAACCACCTCATTAAAGAAACTGTTCTTGATCAAACTTTTCTGTCAGTTTTCTTAATGACCAAATTGAATTTAACCTCTCTCAACTGGAGAACTATTATTCGTCACCTTAATGACAGGACTTGATTTAAACTATTCCTTTTCATTCACTACATTATTACTGTAAGTATTAAATGTTAAAAAGAAGCCATCCCAAAACCACGGTATACTAAAATGGCAGTCTTAATTTCACTAAAATTAAATGACTCAAAAATTATCAGGGTATGGTTGGATGAACTACCTCTCACCTTGTCTCAAAGCCGTTTACGTCTGTTCTCCAGCCATTTGTTCCTGACCCCTTATGACACTAGTTCAGGAGCCCCTCAGTTGTGGAGGGAGCGCACAAGCTGGAACTTTACTCTGAGCCTCTAAATCATTGCTTTGGCACAACAGAGGGGATCATTAAGAGCAGGAGATAGGGATGGGGAGGAACGGCAGCAGGATGAAGAACCTTCTACCCTAGCGTTTGCACAGCTCTACATTGCCACGGTGCTGCACATGAGGAATGCTCTTATATTGTGGTGCATGATGTTTTTCACAGTCTCTTGTGGCCTTGCTGTAGGAAGTACTGAACGCAATGTGCTGAGTGCCATACAGCAATCAGACCTGGTTTTTAGGCTGCAAGTAGGATTTTACCCTTAATGCTTCTACGTCATAATTTGATGACAGTAAATGATGACTAACTCTCTGGATGTCCTGAATGAGACATCTGAGGAATGATTTTTACCCTTCTCATAAAGTGCTGGGCAAGGCTTTCTGAATTTGGATGTCCCTATGAAGAAGTTAGGCTGACACTGGCTGTGGGATTTTTTAGAGTTGTAGCATGTTTATTTCACTCAATTGAAATTTTTCAGGAAAAAGCTGAAATCACCCTGAGAGCTTCCCCTTTGAAAAGTAGAAGCCACCCTCAGCAAAGCAGCAGTTCTTGGGCTGAGTGCTGCTATTGAAACCTCAAATTTTGGACATTCAGAGCGCTCTTCAAGCTATTTATTCTGCAAAACCCTGCTTTTATTGAGACATGATGCAATATCAGAAAGAAGATTTCATGAGGCAATGAATATAATCTTTTGCTTGTATTATGGTTTATTGTTTCTTCCTCTCTTTGTCATAAAGCAGGACTAATGTTCATGGCATTAGAAGACACACGCACAATAAACAGCTTGGTGGATCTCAAACACCTCAACTTTGTTTTGGTACTTAATCACCCGGAGAAAATGCTTATTGCCACGCACACTCCTCTGCTGTGAACATCCATTTAATTATAAAACATTGCACTGTACAAGACATACAGCACAGTATACAGAATAAAATCTGTTTCTCGGGCAGGAAGTGCTCGGTGGTGGGATCCTTGTCCCTTTGGTCTGCTCATCTTGACTTGACATAACAAAGATCTAACCTATCTTCTCCGACTCCAGCGAGCTTTGGGCTGGCATCCTCTTTTAACTGGGGTCCTCCTGTGGAAGCTCAGCTCAGCTTCCTGCTTTGGGGTCAAGCCCTGAAAGAGCAAATTCTCGAGGGCCAGATTCTACTGCCTTTATTCAGTGAAGAAAAGGGAATGTTTGAAAAGTAAGTGACAGTACAAAGTAAAAGTCTGACAGAATTGGACTTTGTCATTACTATGGCTAGCAATAACCTGTGCTTAAAACCTTCCTTTTCTTGGACTTGCTGAATACCACTGTCTTGTTTAACTGTTGCCTTTTATGTTGGAAAAAAGAAAAAAATCAGTAAGTTAAAGAGCAAGTTTGACTTAAAAGGATGTTGCAGTAAGTATTTTTATAGATTCTCTGTACCATGGGAAAAAAACATACTGTTGTCTTTCCCCCCATTGCATTGATGCTTAGCAGAAGCATAATAGGACGTAGCGGGTGGCTCAGGGAGGGGCTGTGCAGAGAGTGTGTGGCAGCCTCAGCCACCCAGTCTGTGTCACCCCTGGCTTCCTGGGAACAGGCAGCTGCAGCCTGACTCATGTACATCCCCCTCTGCAGTAGTTTGGCTCCTTTGTCACAGACTAAATACGGAGGAAAATGCCATGTGAAAGCAGCTCAGCACTTCCCTCGTGCCTCCCTCCCCCGAGGCCTGCTCCCAGGTGTGAAGGTACATCTGTATATGCTGGAATGTATCTTCTACCTACCTGGCCCCACAGACAGTAGCATGGTACAGCCTCCAGCTTTCTGAGCCTTTCACAGTCAAGCCTGGAGCAGAGATGACATGCTCTCTGCCATTACAGAGATCTGACCAAACAAGACATAACAATAGCCCAGAGAGGCTTTTTCAGCTACGTATATTTTAAAGAAAATGTGAGCATCTACTGTCATTCTGTCCCTATACAGATCCCAGAGCAGTATATCAAAACCCTGCATCACATATTCCTACCTGCTGTCGTTTAAGTGCAAACATGCGGAGTACCACATATTTTATTTAACCTCTTCTGTGCTGCCTTGGATTGGAAGACATGGAGTGAGTGGTGGGAGGTTGCACCTGATGTAAGGACCTTTGCTGTTCAGCCACTTAAGAGACAGGCTTTCATGGCTCCCCTGGCAGAGTGTAAAGCCCCAGCTGTGCCCCAGGGCTCATATGCTAGATGGCTCTGCTGGGAGCTCCTGGGGTCCTTGAGCAGGGAAGAGGCTGCGGCAATGCAGTGACAATCCATGAGATGTGGGAGTTGTGCTGGGCAACAGTTGTTGCCCCAAGTTTCGTGCATAACTGGGGAGAGCTGACAGCTTTCCGAAGAGCCAGAACAGCCTTCAGCTGCTGTTTCCCAAGGACTCTGGGTTCCTTCCTCCTGCAGAGGATTGTGGGGCAAAAGGGATTTATCTATAGGCACGCCTCCTTTTGCTGGAAGACTTTCTTCCCATTGTTTCTGATGTCCTCAGTCTGACCCACTGCTGTTTTTCCTTCTTGTGTTCATCCTACATACCCTGGGCTTAGGGCACTGTCCTTGAAATCATTAGTTGTCACCTCCACTTTGTCTCTCCAGCTCTTTTTCACAAAGCCAGTGCAGTAACAGGACCGCAGAGCTTTCTTTTGAAGTGTTTTCATCTAAAATTCCAGCATCCCTGGATTCCTCCCTCCCTGCTTTTGGTTGTTGTACTAGAGGAAAGATTTTTACATAATGTTGTAGATTCTGAAGCTCAAATAAGAGATGTTGGTAGGGGATAAGAAACAATGAATCCATAGGAGTGGAACAGAACTTCATTGTGCATCCAAAAACATACTAGATGCTACAGAAGAAAATAGTAATGTTTCAAATTACTATTGTCCTTTAGTGACTAGGAGTCAGACTTAACTGCTGTCGTTTCATGACAGCCCTTCTGGAAGGCACCCAGCATGCATTACCCAGTAATGTAACTTTGTCTGATGTGCCTCTGCTTTATGTATAGGTAGTAGAACAGCTACAGACAGCTTTTTATATTTAGCAGCAGGTTTATAAGGATGAAGAAAAATGCCTGCGTACCTGTATTGTTCCCATGGCACTTGAGTACTTAAATGTCTTTTTCTGTTTGACATTCTTTGTGTTTTAATAACACATGGAGGCATCAACAGAGATTGGAACTCCATTATGTGAGGCGCTAAATGAACATGGAGAATGGCAACACCTGCCCCCAGTAGCTGACTGTCTAAAATAGGCAAAACAGGCACTGAAAGTCCTATTATCTCTATTTATAGGTAAGGCCACAGGATAAATTAAGACTCCTATGGTTATACACAGTATATAATAGTCATAGTCGTTGAACCCCTATCTCTAGAGTGCCAGACTAGTGGTTTTTAAACTGAATAACTGCTGCTTTCTTGGAAACAATTTAACTCTGTTAATAATGAAGATGTAAAATGAAGTAATGCAGGTATTGAGACAGAAAGGTAACATGGGGATGTTGTTGTTTTATTTCCGTAGGAACAGACCATTAAGAAGCAAATTAAGACTTTTGTTTTTAAACAGGTAAAAAAAGTGCAACATAAAACTAAAATAGAAAGAGCCCCAATTGTCCTTTCACCACTTTCATGCCTCTGGTGTTCCCTGGCTTGACTGGAGTTACTTCACTTTTAAACTATGCTAAGGAGAAAAAACATATTGTCCTAACAGTCCATCCCAAAGACTCATTCATTTAGGGATAAGACCTCAGTGCAGAGTTCACTGCTGGATTGCCTGGTTCCCAGCAGCAGCTTTCCCAGCTTTAAAAGAAATCCTCTGCATTTTGAATGTATTTACATTTAGTTGCAGTAGTCAAAATACAAGAGGAGTAAATACAGTTACTCTCTCATTCATCTTAAAATGCTAAAGCTAATAAACCCACTATTTCTTCAGGAAAGTAAGAGAGTCTATTTTTAAGTCAGATCTGCAACTCTGACACTTTATTTTCTGCAGTGATGAGTAACTGTGTGTGGTAGGTTTATAGAAAATGAATTCTTCACCTTCAGTGATACTTAAGGAGAGCATTGGTACCATCTGCACTGATCCCATTACAGCCAGCTTATGGACAGCTGGGATGTCTAGGCATCCACTCTCCTCATTAATCCCCCATTCCACTACGATAAACTTCTGCAGAGATGGCAACACATTGCAGATGGAATTAATCCACCATGGCAGGAGCTAATTAAGAGAACAAATCTGAAGCAGTGCCTTATGGCTTTAATTCCCTTTTTATACCTGCAGGGCAAGGACTGTTAAAAATGAAAAGAAGTTAAGCATAAGCTGATGCTGGCATTAACCACGTCTGCAATATAAAATTCTATTTCTCCTGCTCAATTCAGCAAACCTTTGGTTCAGAATTAAAAAAAAAAAAAAAAAAAAAAAATTAAAAATTAATGAACTATGAAGAGAACAGAGGAAGAAAAGCAGTTTTCATTAGGCATATTCAAAAATCAACCTGACCGCTCTCCTAAGAAAGCTGATACAATTAATCTCAGCATCAAAGCAGAGTTTTGCAAGGTGGCATGTATTTCTCGGAAACAGTATTCAGACAGATACAAAAGGTCTTTACAGGAGCAAGTAGAAGTATAAATTAACTGAAATTGTATCATTTATAACAAGAAATAGTCCTCTACAAGGTATTGATGTGTCATGGTAAAAGCAACCGCCTGTGCTTGTGTTTTCCGAAGGGGGAACTCTCTTTTCATAGGTTTTGGAGCTTGCGATCTTCAGCCATTAAAAAAAAATAGTAATCCTGAAGCCTTTCATTATCCACCAGTTCAACTTTCTGATGAGCCCCCCTGTCTAAAGCCAAGAATGGGACATGATGAAAACTCAAACCTCTGCACGTTATTTTGCAAGATAGGAGTGCCAGCATATAAATGACCAATAGCAGAGGAAATGAATAAAATGTGCACAGGAGCATATGGGAAACGTTAGAGCTACTGGCGATCTGCACGGTATTTGTGTACGAAACCTTGAAGTATGTTTTCTGGATCAGAGCTTAACAAAACGTGTTATTTCAAACTTAAATAGCTCTATTTGTAGTGCACTGAAGCAAGTGCTTGGCTTTCAGCATATGTTTAAGACCCTTCACTGCTTGTCAAAACACTTTGGGCTAAATATACAAAAGATACAAGCCTGACGATTAGTATTATATGATCTGTCTTAAGGACCCTTGCTATCACAGAGGAATTCCCAGTCCTGACTTTAGGCTTTAGGCTCTCTAGGCAGCAAAGTGACTGGTACCACAGAAACAAGGGAGTAGCTGGTAAAGCCGGTGGTAGAAAATGTTGAGTAATTGCCATTATTTTTTTTTTTGCAGGAACTGAGGCATCTCCTTCTGCAGAAAAAGTTAACGGACTTGTGATTTTCCTGGAGTTAATTCCTTATGCCCTTACTTACGAAACTAGAGTGGTGAAAAAATAGGTCAGAGCTTACTTTCATTCATGACTACTGATAGCACTGGAATTTCCACTCCATCCCAGATTAGTGGTCTGAACGCATCAGGTGAAATAAAAGTAGCTCTAGACCTAGAGGGCACTCTTAACTGCCTTGCAGCATCATCCAGAGACACGTCTGCACTGCTGATATTTAGGAGATAGAGATGTTGTTAGCCTAGGAGTCAGCTGCAACTTGGTAACATTTTTTTACAAACTGCGGTTGTGGCTTGAACATTTGCCAACACGTGAGGCTTGGTCACCTTTGTCCTTTTGTGGATCTGGGCAGTGGTTCCTACTGGCAAGGACTGCGAGTCTGAACAGGGTCACGGCGCTAGGAAGTGGCATCAAAAATTCACTGCAGAAATTAGACTTAGGAAAATTGTGAGCCCAAAAGTGGACAGACAGGAGGGAAGCTGGGGAACTGCTGCCCTAGGGGGAGAAGGGCAATTGTAGTATCATTGAGCAAAGCACCATGCAAATCCACACTAGAGGCATCTGAGAGAGATGAATGCAGAGCCATGCTTCCCTTACAAGGCTTTGGGGGCTCTGGGATACTTCTGCACACTATGGCTTCATATTGCTACAGCTTTCCTGTCTGTATCCTCTTCAAGTTCAAGGTTGTTCTTAAGCACAGACATTAATCGGGTCGGTAGCAAGTCCTTTGCTGAGTTAGGGTCGGACAGGCATTCTGATAACCCATGTGCAGAGTATCTCATTAAAAGAACATGTCTGATCCCAGAAGAGTAACAGCTTGGGAGCAGAGCGTAACACGTGCTTTTGGTCAGGGTATTTGTCACTTGCTGTGTGTCTGTTACTTCTAATAAGTTAGAGTGATGCATTCTTAAATCGAACTGATAGCTGGTTCTGGACAATTAAGATTGATTTTATGTATGGATCCTTGGAGTCTAATAACTTACATAGGAACAGATATCTTAAATAGTAAGAGGCTTCATTATTTTCCAAACTATACAAATGTCTTAAATTTTATTCCTAGATTATTAATGCCCAGTTGTTTGCATATGAAGAGACAAGAGTCTGGATAAATTTTTGAAAATGCGCCTCTGAGCATTGATGCTACAAAAACCATCAAAGTTACTTCAAAACCTTCAGTCAGACAGGGCTCCTAGAGGTTTGGACTGTCTCAAAGTGAGCAATTAAGCTTGAACTGCTAGATTGAATTTTTAGAAGAATTGCTATGGGGAAGAGGAAAGAAAATTAAGTAACAGAGTTTTTGGCCTGTGCTCTTTGGTTGTAGCTCAAGGAAGACTGTGAGTATTATTGATTGGGGTTTTCAGTTTCAAATTGCAAAAAAAGATTGAAGACTTAATTTTACTCGTAGCAGACAAGCATCAACCCTCCACTTCAGTAACTGCGTGTGCTCAGGCAGGCTGCTGGGCCAGGCGCAGCTTTGTTCCCCTCCTTTGGACTCCACAAGAAGAAATTGCAGAATGCTGTCTCAAAAGATTGGATTTGAAAAAGCACCAGACATTTGAATACTTACTGAAACTTTACAGAGGGGAAAGGACATGTTGCCTGTGTTGCAGGTTCTTTTTCTAGACGGACAAAGTTTCTTTCCTTCATACACACCAGATTTTTGTTGGGTTTGTATTTTGAAACCCTGAGCTCTGGAGATGCATTCAGGTGAGACACAGGAGGTGAAGGGGACTATCCAAGGTCTTTCAAATACCAGTGATTCAGGTCACACTTAGTTTTGATTTGGGGTGAAGTTTTAATCCTTAGATTAGATGCAGTATGTTCTTACCTGACTTGTTAATAAAGGTTTGCTCCACAACTCTGTATGATTGTGGAGAAATAGCTTCTAAATCAATTAGCCATTGGTTAGGAATGATTTAAACTAACAATTTATCATTATTTGTGTAAATAGTTGGTCGGTTTATATGAGCACCTTTGAATGAATAAGAGATTCAAGTCAAGGGATGTTTTGTTCAGATCTTTTCAGCTTTTTTTAAAAACAGACTCCTCTGTCACAGAGATACCAACTCCCTTTTCACTGATGGACAGTAAAAGGGGTAACAGCACTCCGACGTGGCACTGTGTGGAAATCCAAAATCAACAAGCATCTGCCTATAGAAGTCGTGTGTCATGCTACAGCCTCCTAGATCAACTTCTGGTTGACAGCATATGTGTAAGACTGATGCATATGGAATCAGAAGCATTCCAGTGATTCCTGCCAAAGAGTAGAGCTGAGTGGCAAGTAATTCCTGGTAATTTCAGAGAACTTGTTTGATTCATAGGCAGGAGGCACTGAACTCTGAATTCTTCTGAGTAGGCAGCTCCTGTGTTGAAGAGATAGGAGTCTTGGAAGACATCTTTAGGCAGAAGATTCCCATATTTGTTTGTTCTGTAGATGAAAAAGAGTATTTCTATGACATTTGGTAGTTCATGACATTTGGTAATTCAATTTTTGGAAAATTCATTTCAACTTAATTTTTCTCTAATGCTTCCCCCCCACCACTAGTTCAGATGGCAGGTTACTCCTTCACATTTCCCAAACTGGTACGTCTTCAGATCAAATACTTACAAAAGAATAGTTCAGTAAAATAACCCTGGCCTTCTGCAGAGAGTCATGGCAAGGGTCAGAATCTTTTTCTTTTAACCAGTTTTGGTTTTCAGAGTCTGATGTTTATAAACCATTTGTTATGTAACTTTGTTATTTCACTTGGTGACCTTAGCAGTTTTGTTTTGGGATTTTGTATTTTTTAAATGAAAATACATTTTTGTAACTGAGCAGAGCAAGTATGGACTATTTGTGGTGTCATGACCAAATAGCAAACCTGATTTAAAACAATATTCAGTAGAGTCTTGGGGTGGGGGGGGAAGATGGAGAGGTCTCAAGTGCCCTTTCACCCGCTGGTGAAAGAGGAAAACTGGGAAGGGCTGTGTTTATCTTCCTTTTTGCCCTCTTGTATTCTGGCTGGTCAGCTCCTTCTCCCCCCTGTTGGAAGAGAACACCCCCTGTAAAACACAAGCAACTCTCTTCGGCTGTTTCCGCTCCCATCAGGTGGAGGGCGATGGCAGGAGCTGGAGCAGAGGTCCTGGGAGCGGTGAGGGGCAGGTGGGGAGGGCCAGGTCTGGACTGGTGGCTGCTCGCTGTGTCTGCCTGGCCTGGAGACTCGGTGTCCTGAGAGTCCTGGGGGCAGGCATTCATCCCAGACACCACCATGCCTGGCTAGAACTCTGACAGAGTAAACTTTAGAAACAGCAGAGGCTTTGAGCAGACAATTAGGAGTTAAGCTATGCATCAAAAACCTCTAATCAACCCGGGGCGTTGAGTTCGTACTAGAATTGGGGGGAAGGGGGAGCTTCTAGTTGATGCTTTCTTTTGATGTATCAAGAATAAGGTTTAAGAAGAATTTAAATATTTTCTTAAAATAATGCCTTTAGTTGTGTAGGTGGAAGTAACAAATCTTTCAGCTCGTAAAACTGCGGCTTCGTATAATTTCCTGATGTTCACTTACCTTGGCTGTTAATGGAAGCTTGCATTCCAACATAAACTCTTATCATCCCACTGAAAGCAGCAGGGAAGGTTTGGCCCTGGTGACAGCCATGGGCCATTAACGCACTACGCACAGCGGATGTACTGTCTCCTGTTCACGTGCTTCAAAGCTATCATGAGCACTACAGTGCTAACTGTTCAGAAATGTACAGCGGGGCTGGAGCAGTGTGCTCCTACCTGTGGAGAGAGGTGAGTCCATCTCTAAGTTAAAACAGGCGAACTACCTTGGAGGCTGTGCCTGCTCCTGGGGTATTTGCTTACATTTATATCCCCAAACATACTGAAATGTGCCGGTAGAGTTCAGCACAAAGGACTGGCCACCAGGTAACACCTTAGCTGCTGAACTCACCCATGCTGAGGGCTGCCATGCATACAAACTTTACAAGACTCCGTTGTTTCACGGAAAGACGGGAGATGCAGTACCTCTGGGGTGAGTCATCTTGACTGTGTGTGTGCTGTACAGCTGGTTTGTACCGTGGCTGCTTCCCCGCAAAACCTACTGCATGTGATCCAAGCTGATCTTTGGCTAGCATTTCTGGTATGAAAATCGATACTGTGATTATAGAGCTTGTCCGATACTGAACAGGTCACTTGTGGAAGAGTCTTGTAGCACCAAGCTTTAGCCAGGGTAGGAGTTGATTGTACCCTTTGAAGAGAGAGCATGAGCAGAGGAGAGCTGGGCACTCGCTGAGCAACTGGGCAGCAAAGAAAGTTGAGAGATGCCTAAAGGATAGTACAGGAGTACAGCAGTGTGTGCAGAGGAAAGGTGGTCTTAAATCAGCTCTTGGAAGGCCAAAGGGAAATGTTAATTAAAGAATCCTGAAGTCCTGAAGTTTATCTGTCCAGGTCAGGGTAGAGCTAATACAGAGGAACTTGTCAGGATTTTTATTCTAGCTGTAACATCAGGTGGGAGGTTATATATGTGTGCGTGTATATATATATATATATGCAAATTTGTGTGTGAGTATATGTATATATGCTTAAATCCAATGCAGAGTTTGTGCACAACAGGCCAAAGTTTAACTTTCTGGCACGGTTGCTAATTGTACTGTGTTGGTGTAAGTCCCCATATTCTTACCGTAAACTGCTGCCAGGAATGGAACATTGTTCTTATTTTCTATTTCCTTTCTTGAAGACAGTAAATTAAAAGGAAGATCAGAGTCACGGAATGCCTAATTTGCAAGAGAGGGCTTAACTTGCTTGTTCCTGGGATTTAAAACGTATTTTGCAAACTTTTATCCTGTTTGGATTGAACTTAACTGATTGGAAGTGACGTAGGCAGCCTTGCTCCCTACCAGAACAGTGCAGTAGAGCAAATGGCTGGCCCAGGCACTGTTCCATTATTAAACAGATCAGCAAGGAGCCTAGAAAGAAGCACACTTTACAGCCTTTATATCTCACAAGGCCATGTATTTTCTCTAAGATGAAGGGAAAATTAATAAGGCCTCTTTATTGGATGGAAAAGGCTTTTCAATTTAACCTTGAGCTATTTCCCTTTACAAAGAAATTGCATAAAAGCAACAATGAAAAATTTTAATCTCCTTACAGGATAATAGGAGAGAGATCATCTGGAGTTTATAAAGCATCTTAGGTAATGGATTCATTTTAATAATGACAGGTTTATCCACCCACTTTGGCAAATCTTGATGATTTTTTTTTTTTTTGAGTGCATGCATCCAGATTACTCATCTTAAAGCACAGAAAGGAAGTGTCATACTAAGAATAATACAAGCACTCTCCTGTCTCTCTTTTGGCAGTTAAGATGGAAAGTCCCAGCATTCTCCCTGACACTTGGGTCCATAATTTGGGCACTGTCTCTGGCCATCTTTTCTCTAAATCTTAATGTCTCTGCTACAGCTGATTCATACTCCAGCCTCAACTGTACCTTCTTTCCACTACATCTCTGATCCTCATCAGGGCTTAACCAACTGAACAGCGTTCTCTTCTCTAACAGAAGTTCCTACTTGCAGCTAGCTAAAGTGCTTCCTCCAGTGCCACTTTGCTGGCTGGTTCAGCTGCGTAATCTCTCTCTGTGTGTCCTTCTGCTGGTTTGTTTTTCTTGTTTGGTTGGTTTTGGTTTTTGGGGGTTTGTTTTTTGTTTTGTTTTGGTTTTTTTTTAAACCACCACCACCACCAGCATTAAGTGGTTGCCCTTACTTTAAAGGCCCTGCCTCATCTCTTCATGTCCCTATTACCACTTCTCTAATGCTGTCAAGACAGTGTCTTCCTTTTCCATGCAGCCAGGGATGCAGCTGTAGTCACTCAACCTTAAACACATACCTGTGTGGTCTGTTGCTGTGAGGCCCTTCATATGTGGAAGGACCATCCCGCAGGTTGTGCCATTCTCGTTTCTGCCATTTCCTGCTTAAATCCTGTTTTGCTGAAATGTTTATGAAATTTCTGACTGCTGCTAACAGCACTGCTCTGTTACCTCGTTGCTTCCTCAGCTGCCTTTTTGCCTTCAGGCACTGGTGTCCTGTTGTTCTGTAAGCACGTGGGGGAAGAGATTGTCTCTGCCCTGTCTGCGCAGCATGTAGCTCTGTGTGTTCCTGGTCTGCCACCACAGCTCCTGGGCTCTACAGGAATACAAATAATTAACAGTGGTTCTTTTCACCATCATCTGGAAATGTTTGTCAGCTTTGTGGCATTTCTTGTAAAAGTTTAGCAAGCCTGATGAAGCAAATCTTGCAATCAGGGAAGAAAACTGAGTTGATTATCAATCCAGGAATAATACTACTCTGTCCTATGTTGAGTGTTTGTTTAATTTTCACTTGCTGAATACATTAGAATTCTTTAAGCTGGGCCTAACTGCCTCAGCAGATACCTTATACGCTGTGAAATTCCTCTCTGTCTCAGATGCAGATGGTTACCAAGGCTGTTGGAGTCTGCTGTTCTGCTCCTTGCTTTCTCTAATCAACAGGCATCCTAAGATGCTTGCTAAATTAATTGAAAAGTTGCCAGCTGGGAAACAAGTCTGCGCTTGTGTCTGACCATTTGGTTAGATCTAATGTGAAAAGGGAAAAAAAAAAAAAAAAATCCTCTTTCTGTTTTGGGAAAACTCCCTGCAAAGGCTTTCTGAAGGCTCAGGATCAATGAGGCTCCTTTGCTCAGCAGCACCTGGGTGGGTATTGGGAGATTTCTGGGAAGATCCCCAATGCCTCCTTCAGGACTTTAGGAACCCTTAATACTTCACAACAGGATAAATCCTAAGCAAAAACTTTGTAAATGCTATGTGTACTGTAAGTGGTCACAGAAGCTTCTCTCCAGTGTACTTTATTTTTTTTCTCCCCTTCTTAGCAGTGCCATTAGTGGTAAAGCCAGAGCATTCTGGGGGATTCCGCCAGTGCACACCATGCAAACCGCCCTGTACCCACCACCCTGTAGCCTTAACTTTCCCAACGGTCTGAGAAGGCAGAGGTGCTGGACACTGCTCTAGGTCTGCCCAATACGCTCTTCCTAACCCTGCAGATCTGGAGGAAATAGGAGATTGAAAGAGCAGCTGAGTCATTAAAATAAATTTCTGATCATGTTCCCAAACCTCATATAATGCAAATTTCTCAGGAGCAAATGCTCACTTTGAAAAAACTGCAACCAGTAATTCCAATGGAGTGAAATAAGGATTTTGATGGTGAATCCTGTGCTAGGAATAATGCTCCAAATGAACAAGCCCAGGAGTGAAGAGCTCAAATTTTCTACTCTTATTTCCACTTTTCTTTTGGCTCAGTTTCTCCATTTCCCCTGCGCTGTCTGAATCAAGGAGTTCTTCTTAATAGCCTTGATTTTGTCTCTTTTCAAAACTACTTAGGAAACATAATGTAAGAAAAGTAGAAACTTTGCAATACCAAAGACTTGTTAATAAAGACCAGTAAACTAAACATTGTCTTGATCCATCATTATCAAGCTGTGTCTTCCGAACCTGCAGAGTAGAAGGAGGAAATCTTAACCCTGTTTTGTTCCTTCTGGGAAGTCCAAATGGCCTAATTTTGAGAGCTCTCCCCACCTTTGTGACAAATTAGCAAGATTTAGAGTATAAATGGGTGGGTTGTAAGTGGTTTTGTAACAGTTCCAAATCCCCCTGAACCTGCTATAGGCAGCACAAAAATTGCTTCTACTAAATCCAGAATGGGGATATGGAAATGTAAAAGTGTCTTCAGGGATCCTGTGGTACCCACTTACTCAAAGCAGTAGCTGCATTTTCAAGACTCCATCATATTAAGTGATTCCCACAGGTTTGGCCACTGAGTGTCCCTTGTGTGTAAAGGTACACAGCTGCAGATCCACATACAAAGAGGTTGCGAGCCCTAGACGTGGAGACTGATGTGACTTTACTCTCTGCTGAAAAAAAACACTTCCAATTTTAAAAACAGGAAGTTCACCTTATTACGGATTAAATGGCACATTCTCCTCCGCTCATTTCATGAGCCATGCTGTTGCTTGTTTGCACATAAGCTGAAATACTTGTGTGCTCATGTACCAAACCCTACAGTGAAGACACCAATAACCTTCCTTATTTCATGTGTACTTGCCTTCCTTGAAGGCAAAAACAGATCTCAAAGAAGAGTCCCAGATCAGAAACACAAAGAATGACAAACATCTTTCCCCTGCGATTATTTTGAGTCCCTTCTGGAGGGTTATTCATAAATGTCAGCTGTTTAGTATAGGCTAAAGAAACTTCTTCATTACCAACTAATGTCAGACTTCATTGGATTTCATCTGCTAAAACACTCAATCAAGAACCAAATTTTATTCTCTGGATATTGGGAAGACTCATCCCTGCATCCAGAATGTGGCTTGCAGCACCCTGAAACTACCTGCAAACACTGACCAAAGAAGTTATTTTATGTTTGTTTTTCGGGGTGAGGTATTAAGATGAAGGGTGTCATTCTGTCCTTTTAAGTAACAGCACACTGCTGTGAGGAGCCAAGACCCACTCTGTGGGCCAGGGGCTCAGGCTGGAGGAGCTCTCAACCTGATGTAAAGGAGCTGTTCTACTTTGTGTACTGTTACTAAATACCCACTGGTCTTGAGACGGCAGCGTGCACGTCCCAGATGACTGAACCCAAGGTTACTACAGAACTATTCTCGCTTTCTCTTCTTTTCTTATCCAACGAATTTACAGTTACTCTATTTGAGAGGAAATACTATCAGTAACAGAGATGATAAACTCTACTGTGGATATTCTGTGGCCTAATGATTAAGACTTCATTCTCAATACAGAACAAGACAATGAATTTGAATCCAGATTCTCCATGTCCCCAGGCAGTTTTCTGAGTGCCAGGCTGTTTACTAACAGATAAGGCTCTGCTTTGGGAGCCCCTTGTATCCATTGCTTTGGGAAAAATGTCCAACACAGGTGGGTGGGAACTGCTGTTGGATCATCAGGAATTTATTTTGGTTTAGTTGACAAGTTTGCTCGTTTGTGAGCTTTTTGGAGTGATGTGTGTTTCTGCCACCAAACTGATAATGTCTACATGTAATTCAGTTTCTTCTTACTTCTCTGCCAGTTTAATTCATGTAGAGAAAGGAGGGGAAAAAAAAGCTTAAGATATGTAAATAGCTTTCATTTTTTTCTCAAATGTATTCATTAGTTAAAATTAGTCACTGAATAATTTACATGGATGATTCTTAGTTCACCAGTTGTCTGTGAGCAGTTCATTACCCATACTCAAATTACAGATGTTTTGATTAGGAACATGAAATGCATCACAGCTGTGATCTTTCTTTCAGGGTAGTTTCTCTAGTGTCAGCGGAGGCTCTCCCCTTTTATACCAGTAGCAGACCTGAATTAAGCTCAATATATACCTCTCTTGATTACAGAACTTAAGCAAAGCTTCCCGAAATCAATGTGATCTTTGTGTTCAGGATTGTCAGCCTTGGGCCGTGAGTGTTTTTTCAGCTGTTTTGGGAAAATAGTGGAGGTTCACAAACCCAAACAGAGATGCCAAATCCTGCACAGCAAGTATGAGGCAACAGGCTTGCTTTTCTGCATGACCTTTCATAGGTTCTTGATCCATAGGCCCATAGAGCCTTGGTGGATCCTGGGCTGAAAATCACAGGATTAAACCTTTAATTAGGTGTCTCAGAGCCAAGCTCTGGATGTGAAAGCTGACAGCTCTGAATTGGCTTTGCTCAGGGCTGTCAATGTCATCATGGATGCACTTTTTTTAGAATGTGTTTTACAGTTCTTTAGTCTTTCCTCTCTGCAAACAAGCTTTTCTTGCAGCCTTTGATTTCCACAACAGCCTCTGGTTCATTTAGAAAGGACTGTGTCTCCGAGGACACCTTGAGCTGTCGTTCTGCTTAAGCCCTCTTGGGACGCAGTCTTAGTTCACTATTGCTGTGGACAAACATAGCATTCTTATTGCATTTATTAGGCTGAGAAAAAGGTGAAATCATTATTGTTAGTCTACAAACAAGAGTTAAATACCTATCATCAAATGTAAAAAGGAGTAAATATGGTATAAATTATTCTAATAGGTTTGCACAAAAAAGAGCAATTAAACTAATGTAGTTTGACTTCTTTTCAATTAATAATGTACCCAATCATTTCTACATTGTTTGGGAAAGACTATGTGCAGATAATATTGTCTTATGGCCTAATTTTTTTCATGCAATTAGTTGCATACATTTGCTGACAGGCTAATTTATGAGCAATTGCTTTAAAAGCAGAACTATTTTGCATTTAATTACATTGGGTTGTAATCCATCTGTTGACAAATTTGTGTGTTTTGCTATTTATTTGCTAATGCGTTCCACTACTCCAACATGATCAGTCATACAAGTTGAATATTTTTTTGATTATATAAATACCATAGGGTAATTAAGGGCCAGATGTATGGCTGGTGGGAATGACTAGTTGCGGTATTTCTCCCCCCCCCCCTCCCCCACCCCCCCGTTGAACCTTTTATTACTGCTCTGTGGAGAGTGAACAAAACTATGATTAAAACTGGAATTCTGTGGCTGCTGTTTCTCAGCAGCTGCAGCAGGGGAAGGTGGGGAGAAGTTAATCTGATGGGACCCTCCAATAGTACATGCCCAGGTCCTGCTTGCGGTTTGCTCATGCACAGATTACCTCTAAAACATTATGTTCGTGAGCAAATCGATACTCTTGTAGTGGGAAGTAGAGGGCAACCTGAGAAATCAGGCCAAGGCTTCTGGATTCACTGTCTTCACTACTCACTCTGAGGAGGAGGAAAGGCGAGCTGGGTGGAACGGCCCCTCAGGTGAGGTGCCTTTGGGTGGCAGGTGCTTGGACGTGGAAAGCAGGAGCACTTTGTTTCAGTCAGGTTTCTTGCTGAACTGATTGGCAGTGGATGCCTGAACTGTGGGTGCAGCATGGAGAATGGTAGTTGTTGAGAGAATGTTGTTCTCTTGGCAGTTACTGCTTGGACTTACTGAAGAGTGGTGGTGTTTTGGTGTAAGAAATTTATTTTTTTTTTCTAGTACCCCTGAGAGAAAAGAGAGGTATTGAGAAAAGAGAAGTTTCAAGAGAGGTATGGTACTTGGACTTTGCGTCATCCTGGGGGGAAGAAACAGGAAGGCTCAGAAAAATGTGGACCAGGTAAGGGATAGGTGTGTAGTGGCCTGCGGGTGGAGGAGCTCGCTTGCTTTTGTTCCTTTAGTGGGTAGTTCAAGATCAGTTGAGTTTAGGTTGCTCTTGCAAAAAGAACAGCAACAATGGATAAATCTTAAGACAAAGTCTTGGAAGAGTCAGTGGCATCTGGACACCCCACAGCACTTGACAAAGCACAGTGGTACAATAGATAAAGCATTCTTTCTTCTTACAGCAACAGCCCCAGAGTGCAGTGTTGGATTTCCTCTGTAGACAAAGCACTGTCATTCTTTCCCGTATTGACTAATACGTTACGCCCCTAACAAACCCCTTTTGTTTGCATGATAATTTGAAGTGAGCTGTACTATCCAGGAAAGCCAAGGGCAGGAAAGTCTGGCTCTTGATAGAGCTTCTAAGACTACTTCGTTCAAATAGCTTTAGAGAGTGTCAGTGCAAAAGTGACTGTAAGAGTGACGGTTTCTTTGTATCAAAAGCAAAGACTGAATATTGTGCATTGAAGCCTTTTATGGCTTGTATAGATATGCATGAGCATACATATGCTCCGGCTGGTTCATTTGTACTATTGTGATAGAAATACAGGCTATTGATTCTTTTTCCAAAATAAAGGTCATTATAAGGCTTGTGAAGGTAGGTGTTTGTACACTGGGTTTGTCTGTGCTTAGCTTAAGTTCAGATACACATCAGCTTTCTCAGCCTTTGAGTAGGATTGAATTGAATCTTGAAATTACCACATATTCAGGCAAACAGTTTCTGACTTTGGATTAAAGCCAAAGGTCAAATTAGAATTCTCTTTGTATGCTTTGTATGTTGGATTTTTGGTTTTGTTTCTTTGTGGTCTTAAATAACTGAATTTCTATTTCTCCTGAGTATTAACAGCTGGCAGCTGTACATATTATGAGAGTTCAGGCATCTATAAAAATATCAGTTCCTTTTGAAGTGCTTTAAAGCATAAATTATAGTTAGATGATATCCTCAGATGACAATATCAGTCTGTGAAAAAGGATTTTCTTTCCCCACCTCCGTCTGCTTTTAATCTAGAAATTAAAGACAATAGGGACTGCAAGTATCAAAGATGCCAAAAAGTATTCCCTCTTGGGGATTTCACCTAGAAGTTCTAGTTTCTGCTCAGTGTACTTTGGGAAGCTCAGTTTGTTGTTAATATGCTTTTGTAGAGCTGTCTAACAGTCCTCATAAAGCAGGGTGAAAATAGAGCTTAAAGGAATGGGTGGACACTTTGTGAGAGTCAGACAAATAAATTGCATGCTTTTTGTTCTCTGAAGCACAGATGACTAGAATTGTAACTGACTGAATAATTCATGGTGATTAATTTGAAGAGATTTTCCAGGTTTTCAGTGTTCTTTGAAAATCTGTACATTTAAGCACAAGTATGGTTTATTTAAACATATTTCAGTGTAATTGTTTGGTCTTGAGACTGCTAGCAGGCAATTGTCATTTGAAATATTCAGTGTATAGACAAATACCCACAAAGATATTTTTGCCTTACATGATAGGGAGTTACATGGAGATGGGTTTATTGCTTAAATTGCAGCTCACGTTTGAGAGTAATATTTGCCATTCTTACCATTTTGGCTAACCATGTCAGACGGTCAGGGAGAGGAGATGATATCATATAATTCATGTAAGTAACAGGCTGAAATGTGAATTTCACAATTGGATTTATTTATTATTGCTGTTTTTATGGTAGTGGTTCCTAGTTACTGTTGTGAACAGGGCAAATGACTGTGTGGGTGTTCCAGGCAACTGGCATCCTAGGCGGCTTCCCTGCACTGCCTGAAATCATACTTTTCCTGCCATTATCATCTTAACTTCTCTTTAGGAGCAATTTTCTCATTGCAATTAATAATTGTTTTGGATATTGTTTTGTCCTTGTAAGCTGAGATGATTGCGGAGAAGAGCAAGACAAAGATTATAAGAGCACATGAACCCTATGCTTCTGAGAAAAGAAAAGTCACTGATGAGCAGAAGCCACGGGGCGGGGCGGAAACTGGAACCTGCTCATGTCCCTCTGTTCTCTACGTTTATTTGGGATCAAGAGCTGAACTAACATACTGTGAAGGGCAGGGGGAAGGGGAAAGCGATACAGAGGGAACAGCTCTGAGATTCGGTACATCAGCCCATGCTGATGGTGTAGGTCTTCTTAAGTATTTAACACATTGCAGTTTCATGTTGTGTGTTCAGTTTCAGAACTGAAGATAAGCATTTTCTCCTGAGATCTCTGTGCTGGTTTCCCAGCTTGAAGAGGTCCAGAGGGAGTATGTAAAAGTGGAAGTAGGGGAATTCTGAAGCGTGATGAGGCTCATCTGAAATTTAATCACTGTTGGCCCTGATTTTACATTCAAAATCCAAATAGCTGCAAATATGAGCGTGGGAAACAGCAGTGATTCTATCCCATGCCTTTCATCATGAGATCCTAGTGCCCCCCAGAGTCTGACTAATAAAATCACTGTGACCAAGATCCAACAAATGGGCTGTCTTCCCTGAAACAGATGGGAATATTTCATGGCATGGAGCTTGGACTTTCCCAGTTGTCCTATTAGCTGTCCAAAGTAATTCAGTTCGGAAGACTGACACCAATGTTGCAAATTCTTCCTGAGTGGAAAAAGAACTTGTTGGCTGAACGAGGGCAGGAGTTAATTAGCGAGGAGCAAAGGCATAGATCTGCAAAATCGGGAGGGGTTAGGAAGTGGTTGCATTGCAACTGCCTTGTTGTTTAGTACAGCAGCATAATTTAGGCCACTTGGAGTAGGAGTGAGATGAAGAGGGTGTTCATACCACTAGCTTTAGACATCTAACTGAAGTACAGTTTGGCGCAGTTACAGTTAGCAGCAGATGTTCCCTCTGGTGTCGATGGAGGGACGGGCACTACCTGAGAGCCGTTCACATCACAGAAGTTAGGTGACACAAATACCTACTTCATTCCTTTTCATGGCTCTTCATTCACCCCGTTCCCATCTACTCCTTTCTTCAGACTCGCTTGGCAGTTGCAGCTCATATGCCTGAGGCAGCTTCACGGGGCACTTAGAGCAGGCAGAGGCAGCACTCCAGCATAACGTGCCACATTTGTTCTTGGTAAGTGGCCCCTTGATGCCCACTGGCTCTGTGTTTCCCCCTGTGCACTTCTGGCATTGATGAGCAGCACCACAGGCTGAGATCGTATCCCCAGGCCTGTTGCACAGCCCAAGGGGCTACATAGCAAAGGGGTTGTTTCTTTGCCTCCCTGAATCTCAAGGCTGTGTCCCCGTGCAGTTGCTTCCCCACAGTTGCTGTGGCACTACCTGCCCAGCAGCTCTTTAACACGGAAGGTAGCCTGCTGCTCAGAACATTTTTTTTTTAATTTTTTTTTTTAATGAGCATGAGGACACTTCCTCTGCTACATCCAGATAGCTTTCTCATTACACTTTATAGCAAACATTAATGTCTAGGAAAAAAAAGCAGATTTTATCTGCTCCCAAGATAGAACATAAAGCAAACATCCAAGGCTCTGTAATGCCAAGACATTTTTAGGATGCTTTTCAGAAAATGTACTTGACTTCAATCATTCCAAATCTATTTTGTAATTACAAAGCCATTTTATGTTCCTTTGAAACCAATTCTAAAGCTATTCCACAACCATACTGAAAATAACTTATGTATAGAATTTACACAAACATTATTTCTGTCCTGTTTTTTATTTATTTTTTTTTTGTTACTGTGATGATAATCTTTGCAGTAGAAAATGCGGTCTTTGCAGAACCCAAGGTACTCTTGAACATCTCACTATGACCTTTAGAAAAGGCTGCTTGAAGAAGTTCCATTCATCTGGGCAGTGTTAGTCCAAAAAAAGGAAAAGGAAACCCACCCAATGTGAAGTTTTAAGGCCGGATGGAGTCATTAACATTTAGTTTCAACTTCCCCTATGGCACAGGCCTTACTGCTTCACGGAGGATTCCTTTGTCAAGGTGAGCAGCAGAGATTTACTAGACCACGAAGTTTATTACTGTCTCTGAGGTTTCATCAGCTGGCTGCAGGCCATGGCAGCCTGGTTGGCTTGCTGAATAGGAGGAAGGTCTATTCTCTTTTGTCAGATGGTGATAATAGTGAAGGCAAGCTTGAAAACCACTAAATAGGCCACACACTTTAGCAATATCAGTGAGGTTTGGATCAGCATGCTTGCCTATTATTATTACTATTTTACTTTCTCCTTGACAATGCTGTGTGAGGAGCATGATCAGATCTGTAAAACCATTCACTGTCCAGCTGTATGTAACCCTAATACTAAGTAGGTTTTCTTTGACTACAAAATAGCATTGGCAAAGCACAGATGATCTGCCTACTAGATACAGCCTTTCTCAGACAAATGAAAGCTTTATTTAGAAGCAGCCATGTTAAAGCACAAATACATCATCAGTGTGTAGGGCCAGCAACTGAATGATGTGCGTTTAGAGAGCAACCTAGTCATAGCCTATATAATGCCAAGTAAGAAAAGCACATAGCAGAGGGGAAGGTGGAGATCTGCTTCCACAAGTTTGTGCTATATTCACAGTGCGAGAGCATATGCACTGTGTCAAAATAATATGTAATGAATTATCAAGCGTTATTATGTAAAGTTGGAAATTAAACTGATACTGCATAAAAAATGATATGATACTGCTACAGTAATCACTCTGAAAGCAAGGGAAGGGGTTGTAAACCAATGTGATGTGGTTCTGATTTGAAATTGGTGGAATTTACATCCCCCTGAGCATGGGGTTTGGGGTTTTTTTTTTGGCCCACAAGGAAATAAGCAGGCTTCCTGCTCCCTGTGTTTACAGGAAAAGCAGCTGCATAGCTGTTTTCTCACCCCAGTCTCATCAATACCGGCTTTCATGTTATTAGTTCTCAGGATTGCTCTTGCAATGATTCAGCCTTTAAGATGTGGTTGCTGTGCTTTTTATAAGTGAATGGAAAAAACCACAAAGGTTAGCTATATTTCTTCTCAGCGAATTCCTTAGCAGAAGGAAACATTCAATGATCCCCTTCTCTGTGAATGTGGTCTGACAGATCAATGCATTTTCTGGGTTCTGTTACCCTGCTGAGAATTTGTAACGGATTTTGAGGCCAGATCACGTCTTCCCTTCTAGCCAAGGATAAGTTAATTAGGTAAACACAACCACACAGTCTCGCAAAGTTTCTGGATTGTCACTCTCTGTGCTGAGAGAGGGGCATATTGTCCCCTGTCCCACAGGAGAGTCAATAAAAGTCACAGCATGTCTGTGTGTAGAGGTGCCATCTGCTTATGGGCCTTTTCCCCAGGTTGGGCATACTTTCTGTGCTGGGGGGCCGTAAGCTATTTACCCCCTGCGCAAGAGGGGTACAAAGTGCCACAGTGAATATTGACAAGCGATTAATTGATTTTTTTTTTTTCATTTTTAATACAAATCTATTCTCTGGGGTTTTTTTGTTTCTTTTATACTAAAGGAAGGCACGATTTTGCTGATGATTTCTGCCTACTGACATAACTAATTACTTAATCAAGGGCTTCTGCCTGCTGTTTAGATAGCTGAGGTATTAAGAGATCACATTAATGCCCTTAGAAACACAGCGAGACTTGAGAAATCTATAAAGGTATATTCACTGGTAAAAATTATTCCATGATAATTTGTCAGTTACAGTGTTCTATCAGGTATCAAATGCTTGAGATGAAACCTGATCCAGCTGGGGGAAGGATCCATTTTCTGTGCTTTCAGACACGTCTGGAAAGAAAATGCCTTTACTTAAAAATTTTTCTCATGTTTACTGGGTTTGTCGGGTTTGGGTTACATTTAGTACCAACGTGGTTGTGGTGGGTTGACCCTGGCTGGACGCCAGGTACCCACCAAAGCCGCTCTCTCACTCCCCCTCCTCGATTGAACAGGAGAGGGAGAA
>JAVKLA010000084.1:17466210-17521554 GCA_034782735.1 Sagittarius serpentarius
GCTGCGGCTTCTGCGCCCCAGTACTTTTTTTCCTTCTCAAATATGTTATCCCAGAGGCGCTACCACCGTCGCTGATTGGCTCAGCCTTGGCCAGCGGTGGGTCCATCTTCAAGCCAGCTGGCATTGGCTGTATCGAACACAGGGGAAGCTTCTAGCAACTTTTAAAGAAGCCGCCCTTGTGGCCCCCCCCGCTACCAAAACCTTGCCACGTAAACCCATTACAGTGGTTTTATATAGGGCTAGCAGATGGTTGATAGGTGTTACCAGCATGGTATAGGCATAAATTGATGTTTTCTGGATTGGTAAAGGATGCCATAGAAAATACCTACAAGTAAACCTCCAATATGGGTTCAGAGAGTCACGGAATAATTTGGGCTGAAACGGACCCATGGAGGTCATCTGGTCCACATGCCCCCGAAAGCAGGGCTAAATCCTATTAAAACTTTATAAACAGAACAACAATAGAAAGTGAGTTACAATGCCCTCGCAGTTTTACTCTATGTTTATTTCCATGTCACTTCTGTGTACTTTAATGCTCTTTTTCATTGAGAATTCTTCATTCTGCACAAATGAAAATGTTCTAAACTTTTCCTGCCACTAAGATACTGAATTTTTTCCACCATTGTTACTGTTTTAGAGAAAACAGCATCTGTTCGTCTTTGACAGAGAGGTATTTGCCCATGTTCAGAGCACACAGGTTTAATAGCATTTTGCTGGTTCCTGCAGCTGAGTATCAAATTCTTCTTTTCTTGTGTAACTGCACCTCTGACACACGAACAGTCCATTATTTGCCTCCACAGGAAAGGGAGATCAGCTCCTCCATTACAAATCTGCGACAGGCCAGCCCACCCCTCCAGGTGGGAACCCACAGTGCTGTCCTCGCAGATGCAAGGTGGGGGCCTTGTCTTTTTAAGACCTCCACAGAAAGCATCTGGTACAATAGGCTACGAAGTCACCATAAGCATCTGTTATACAGGAAGCTCTTCCTCTGCTGTTTACAGTATGTGCATACAGGGTAATACACTGATTTGCTTTATTATCATTTCTGTCAATTTATCGTATCTTACCAGTTAGCAATACAAAGCCATAGTTTTAGTGACGGAGAACCCCATGTCTCTTGTTTCAATAGGAAAGCTTACTCAAGGAGGACTAATGAAAATTAGAGCTATTTATCCACCAAAGCTATGAAATGATACATTATGATTCCCAAAGTGCTGGGTTACTGTACTGTGACAAATAGAGTAGTTTCCTAAGTACCCTTGAGTGAGAACAAGTGTGCAAAGAGGAAACTAATATTGGAGATTTATTTCTTTCAACCACTTAGTTGCCAGTAGAAGGAGTTATAAGTAAAGTTTATATTTTTTAAATATCTGTCTGGTGGGGGGGGTTAAAAGCTGATAAAGCAGGGGGCTCTTAAAGCCTATTGTGTTTGAAGTGGGAGGAGGAATAAATGAGATTTCCACACAGTGAATGTTTTTTAAGAATTATTTCTACAGCTGTTCATCTGGGCTGTGTACAGCCACTGGGCCCTGGAGCAGGACATGCGCTGTGCCCCGTAGCCATGGCCTCAGGCACTGTGCTATGTTGTAGCTCGGCTGCTGGGTACCCATGACAACTTGCCTGTCACTTCTGTCACTCGTCTTCCAGGTGATCTTTCTGTTCATCTGGTTTTGTGCCTGTAGCAAACACCTGGCCTCTACTGGGATCATGCCAGTCAAGTCTGGGCTATCTTACTCTTGTGCTAGGTGTGGGCAGCAGTGGCAGCACACGTCAGTGCAAGCCCCGTGCCGCACACATGGAGAGGCTGCTGAATTGGATGAATTGCCATTCTTCTTTGTTCCACATAAGTAGCATTTGGATGTAAGGCACTACCTAAGAGGAATAGAAGCAAAAGGCTAGGTTTGTGAAGTACCTGCCTCTCCTTCTTTACCCAGTGGAAGCAGACCACATGAAAGAATGACTTTTCTGCTGTTGCCAGCAGGGTGGTTCCAGAAAGGGTGCTGTTTTCAGCATCCTAGTCAGTGGCTGAAAGATGGATAACACATGGCTCATTGAAAGCAGCTCTGTCCTGTATGGGCTATAGGACTGCAGCATCCTGGGTCCTGTGTCTACAGCATGCGTATGCTGAGGGCAGAAGTAGGGGTAGGGGTAAATGAGAGGTCCTGTTTGAGGTCCTTCACATCAGAAAGAGAGAGCATCTGGCTTCGCTTTGTCAAAGACTTGCTGTATTGTCTTGGGCAAATTATTTTGGACAAGTTTCAATCCAGAATTTATGCTTTTCCCTCCTACTGACACTCCTGATGGCTCTCTTGTTTTCTGAGATTCACCGAAAGGGGGTAAGATCGCTGGATTTGGGGCTGATATCTGAGCTGTTGGCAGCTGAGTGGGAGTTCCCAGGTCTCTATGTCTTGGGCCAGGTAGGGGCAGGTCTTGTACAAAGCCATCCACAGTGTGCAGTCCTGTTCCCTGCTGCAGAGCCAGCCAGTCTGCCCTGGGCTGGAGGCAGTGGGAACCGCCACGTACCTGCTGCAGGGATCCCAGCAGGAGAGGGGAGTCTCTGTGTGCAGCACATCTCAGTCTGCACAGGAAAGAGGGGCGGAGGAGAAAAGGCTCTCCCCACTGCAGAGCCCCGGAGAGGGGCTGAGCCCTGCTGGCAAGCTCCCTGCCATAGGGCAGGCACAGTGCAAAGCCAGTTGTGCATTTTGGGTGCTAGAGGTTCCTGAGAAGAAAGGCAATGTAATAGTTGCCCTACATTCATAACTATTAATTGTGTCAAGTTAACTGTGTCAGCAAATTAACCTGTGAACTGATCATTACTAACTCAGTTCCTAAATGGGTGAGTAAGCCAGCAGATTAATGAAGTTCTGTAGGCCTTGTAATTCAGCTCTGATGAAAATCCAAAACTGATGCATGAAGTAAGCCCTTTAAGTTGCGTTTCACCGAATTAGATATAGAGAAGAACAAGGTGATGTCGTTTGGTTTATCTAACGAATTGTCTACTTTATCAAAATCTGTATGCTTTTACACCACCTGGGGCTAAAATCAGGGCAGCTGAAATCAAGAAGAGCTTTCTCATTATTTTCAAAATACTTTAAGACTTCATGAGGATGTAGAGAGGAACCCCATTCTGTCTAGTCTAGTCTAGCCCCAGTTACCCTAATCCACCCTTTGCGGTCAGACTCTGGCTCCTTGTCCTCAAGGCACTTCCAAACTTTCCATCATGTGAATAGACATTCAGAGTTGCTGATGGGCAGTTAAATTACGTGACGTGCACAGTGACCATTTTGACTGTTGTTTCTTGATTATTTTTTATGTGCATGGAATGTTTTTATGAATGCCACTGCTCACTGAGCACATTGCTGAACTGGCCATCTGACTTTTTTTCCTGAGCCATTACCGCTTATTTTAGGACATGTTAGCATGCTTGTGTAGTTCAGTTCTTTTCAGCCTGTACTTTGTTGCAAAGGTGATCATCAAAATTAGGAAAGAGGCAATCTGTGAACAAACATGCTCATAACAATAACAACACTCTGATCTTGTGTTTGTATTTGTTATGCTTCTCAAATCTTACCTCTCTTACAATGCCTACAAAATGCTTGAAGTCTAAGCAGCTGATGAGCTGTGACTCCTGCTCATCTTTCATTTTCTGCTCTGATTGTTTCTTGCTGCCACCACTGTTTCCCCCTGTATAAGTGGATTGAAAGCCTGCTGAGGTACAGATCTTTTTCTAGCATATTTGGTGCTCACCCTGGGTGAGTCACGCTAAAAGCAATATTAAAAACAGTGATCTTGGGATTACAGTGTTTTAAGAAACATTATGCAGTACCCTCCACTCTCTGCAGAGGACTTTCAAACAAACTTTTCAGTGAGACATTAAAGGACATCAGTCTTTGTCACTTGCCAAGGTAGGCTTAGAAGCAGGAAGCTTGCAACTACCTACGCATTAGGAGATTTCTGAGCGAGGGCTCTTTGTTCCCTCCCTACAAAGTCCAGTAGCTGGGAATGAAAGTGAAGTGAGAAGAAAGTACTTGCACAATGAGAGAAATTAGTGATTTATTTAGGGATGAAATAAGTACTTTGGTCACTTTGGACTAAGATGAGATGTCTAGCTGAACAACATGTTACAGTTCAGTCACAAATGGATAAGTCTGATACAGAAATGACATGGTGAAGTTCTTTGTCTTGTATATAGTATGTCAGAGAGTGCCCCTTCTGACCTCAACATCTAAAGAAAGATCTCTTCTTCTTTATCCTGTAGATCTGTGAAGCATTCAACCAGATGAGAGACAAAAAGCCTGGGAACAAGGTCTTTGATAAGTGAGATCTCCTTTCCCTACCTTTCACCTGCAGGTAACTTTGTTGATTAGTGACTCTGATATGTGGCCCGGGGTTTTTTTTTCTTAGTAATGAAGAAAAAAATTAGGCATCAGTTCCTGAATATGACTGTTGTGCAGAGTTTTGAAATAAAACCAATGGTATGTGGCTGAACCTGCCTGATAAGAAGTTATTAAAAAAAGTAATAATATCTTTGTCACAGCAATGAGGAGATAAATTATATGTTAAATGGCAAAGCACGGCACTGCATATTTCATTCTCTGTAATGACTTAAGAGTTCATTGTGATAAATGTTACTAAAATAAGCACCGAAGGAATTAAATGTGATACTCTGGTACCTGTGCTGAGATCTCTTCAACTCACTTAATTCTTGCTGCATTGCCTTTTGCATAGCCACTATTCAATATCACTTTTAAAGAATGTGAAAAGGCAAAAAAGTAAATCCTTTATGATGAAAGGCTGCACAATTAACAAAGGGAAGAGGTGAGTTGCCTTGAAGCTTTCCCACTGCCTGTAAAAAATGAGCTTTATGTTTTACACAGGTGACATTATTTTTAAATGTCAGATCTGGGCTTTGTTCCCCCCTTTAATATAAATGTCAGTGGCATTTTGCTGGGAAATCTTTTTGTTTCACCTTCTGCTTTGATAAATTCAGGCTGGCTTTCAATCTTGCCATCTACCTCTGTGTATTAATAACTCTGTTGACTGAAGTTCTGCATCAGGTTTTTTCCAGAAGCCATGAATAAAACACAAGCTGTGGACTGGGCATATTCCAGAAGATCAGCAACAAGGTTTAGCATGAAGTGGCCGAGTGCTGCAGTGACAGTGGGGAGGAAAGAAAACACCATGAACTCCCACAGTCATAACCGAGGCAGAGTGTTCCGTTAGCAATTGGGCCACTGGCTGATTTTATGAAGAAAGAGTGTATTCCTTGCTGGGGAGTGGAAATAGAACCAATAGCGCTTTTGTCCTGAGCGGGTGAAGAAGCTGTGGATAATGGAATACCACAAGGAGAAGAAATAATCAGGAACTGCTAAATACTACCCTACTCTGATCTTAAGTGAGCTACTTCTTAGAAAGCTGTATGAGCTTTGAAGAAAAATATGATGGTTTTGGAAGACTACTGTTTGGCACCCAAATTACCTGTACTTCCAGATCAGTTGGCAGGTGCTGCTGAAATACCACTGAGGGGGAAAAATCACTTCATCCATCATGAGTGCATTAGTCCCGTCCTTGGTTTCTAAGATGATTCAGTGCCCTAGTACCTTCAGATGCTTTTCTAGCTATCATTCACACAGAATAACACACCAGTGGGAAGGCAGGAGTGGGCTATTGGCAGTGTTATTGCTCATTTGGACTGGAAGGTTGGAGGAAATGCTGGGGAAAGTATCCCCATTACTGTCACTCACCTTAGCATATGCCCAGGGTACCAGGCGAGGGGGACCTTTGATCTCATTCAGGAATGCCATCTTTACTCTGTGGGCCCTTAAGAGCTGGGATTACCCCTTTCATTTGTATCTATTTTAAAAATAGTATCCTGATTTTTCTATGTGGGTTTTTCCCACCCAAAAATATAGTTTGTCGCATTTAATGCGAACAGATTTATCTAATCTGAAGAAGTGACAACTGCCTTTCTGTATGAAATAAAGTAAATATTGGCAAAACTTGCGCTTACCATAGCAGATTTGTGCCCTACCTTGCTAATGCTATTTAACTTTCAAAACCCTCTAAGGTTCACGGTGTCATTTATGTCATCTCTAAATGATACTAAAGCGGCCAAGAGTTCTCCTATCTCATCATTCTTTGAATAGTTGACTACCAGCATCTCAAGACTGAAATATATTTCTGTAAAACCTTTTTAAGCTGTCTGTAATGATGCATAAACTGAGAAGTAACGTTCTAAGGATTTGCATGAAAACCCACTGTGTTCATGGTACATTGTTTCTGAGTTACAAGGTTTTATAGTAGACTTTTACTGTATTGAGAATACTTAAAGGTGTTCAACTATATTCTGTCAGAACTTTTTGGACATGTAAAGTCTCTACTTTGTCACATCTTAGAAACTCCTGTAGATCTGTCACTCTTGAGAAGCCAGCTTGAAACCAGCTTTTTAAAGAGGCTGCAGAGCCTGTGCAGCTGCTCGTGCTGCTTTGCATCATGAGCAGAATAGCCCTGATACACACACCTTCATTCTGTTACACGGATGTAAGTGCACGTGGTATTGTCAGTACTATGGTATCAAGTACCTCTCTGGTACAGAAATTACTACTGATGAGGACTGGGTCATCAAGCCAGAGACAATGAAATACCTTTTGTTGGTTGGGTTTTTTTTGGGGGTGGGGTGTGTGTTTTTTTTTTTTACTGGCTCCATTGATGTTCCTTTGTAAACTTCTAATGCACCTAATTGTTCAATGTCCAGCTTCAGCCCAAAAGGCTCTGTGGGCATGTCCCTCGTCCTCATGTTATGTTTATTGCAATTTCATCTCCTTGAAGATAAAACAAAGACTTTATGCTCCTTTTGGGAAATGGGAGATGAAGGCAGACTGCCAATGCTTGCTGAAAAAAGTGTGCCTGAGGTGGTGGCCTTGGCTCTGAGGCTACAGCTGCTCTGCCTTTCAGGCAGGCCTAAGTACATGAGCAAACTAGAATTCATCTCATGTCCTCACTGAGGAGAAACATGCATGTGCTAATGCAAGTGAAAGGAGACTTAGGTCTGTGACACACCGTAGTGCAGATTGAGAAGACTAACAGCACTCTCTACTATCCTATCTCATCCTGTGCATATCCTTTTTGTCTTAGTGGCAGCATCGTGTTAGGCTAACAAGTCAACTATGCATTTTTTTCTGGAAAATTTCCTAGGTATCAAAACAACTAGGATTTGTAGATAGCAAAGCTCAGGCTTCCTTTCTGCACCTTGGATTCCCAGAACTGAGTCAAGACATGGTTTGGTTTTCAGCCTGCCCTCTGTCTTAGTCTTCTAAAGAAAGGATGGATGTATGGTGAGTAACGTTGCCACTGCGATTTAAATCAGGACAGGGTTAGCAACAAAAAACATGCTGTCATCTCAGGCATGCTCGTTAATCCAGCTCCTGCAGGCCTCTGAACAAACTGTGTTGCACCAGAATGCCTCATTGTGTTTGAAGTGGACATCAGGAGCCACTGAGTTTAATGAGCTATACTGAGCTTTACAAACAAGCATAAAGACTAGAGAGTTGACAAGCAAAGATATATCCCACAAAGCGGACTGACACACGTGGTCATTTTGAGATTGTGCAGATATGTAAGGCTAAGAAGGGAGCAAAGGAGTATGGATCTATAAGTATGAAACATCAATGGAGACATGAGAGTAACTCATGGCATCTGGGTTTTAAAGCACAATTTATGAAAATAAAGGCAGTTGACAGAGCAGTGACAGTTACAATTTGTGTGTTATGGTGTGCTATCATTTGATTTAGGACCAGATGCTGATACTTACATTAAGCAAAAGAACTCAGGGTGATGTCCAATGTGGGATTCAGTGTGATACTTTTGTATTAAGGTGCCAACAAACAAGAGTGACAAAGGCTGTCAATTAAGGCGCAGTTCTTGGTTGGAAAGACTGGTGTTTGCTGATGAAGGGCAGTTAAACTCATAAGCTTTTGTAGTGGTGATAAAAGCTAAAATATAACAGTATGCAGGGAGTGATTTTTGTTCTCAGATTCTTGTAACGTGGCTACTTTCCAAACTGCTTGCAAAAGCAGTGCTGGCAAGGTGCGTTCTCTTTTGCAAAACAAAGCCCGGGTCTGAGCTGGCAAATGCCTGATTCGCATACAGTCTTTGAATGTATTGAACAAAAAGCAGCTATAAGAAATTGCGTGCTGTAATCTAAACTCAGCTGAAAGGCTGCTCTGATTCAAATTTGACTACTTCCCATAGCCAGTTCTTGAAAATGTCTTTTACTGTTCATTCGTTGTCTTTAAATATTTCTTTAATATCCTTCTTCATTGCCTTTGGAAAAAATCTTTGATCTCATGAGTCAAAAATATAACTAGCAATATAAAAATAGAAACGCTTATGATGTTTTTATTAACTAAGTTTACTCAGTAACTTTGAAGGCTGCTCTTCCAGTCTGGGAAGGAAATATGATCCCAGTGCTTCTGCGTCTCCCTTTTCTCCATTGATGTTTTTTCTTCCTCTGTAGCTGTTGCTGAAAGCTAGAGTTCCTGCTTGTCCCAATTCCCTCTCCTCTTCTTGCATCTTCCAGCAGCTACCAAACATCATTCCACCACCTCCTTTCAATGGATTTCTCTCATGTCTCCTCCTTTTTCATTGCATCAAACTTACATTTCTCATCTGCATTTCTTATTATGTTCTCTTTTTGTTCTTTTACTCTGTTGCATTCCCTTCATTCTGCCCATGGTGGCAGCCTCAGTGCCCTCTTTTGCTGATTTCTTTCTTTTTATATCAGATGCTACCCAGAAGCACCCCTTTCTCATGTTCTGTGTGGTGATATAAAAAAACTTTACTAGCAAATGGAAATTCCTCCTTAAAAAAACAGATGAGGAAAAAATGGCATTTTTTGGCTGGCCTCTAAAGCACTGTGAGCTCAAATTGTGTTTTTTGACTAAGCAAGCCACCTTGCTCTCCCAAACACCTTTGTTGTTGCCAGTATTCCCGGTGCACAGGCTGGCTTCCCCTGTGAAAACAGGAGCAGAGTGAAGGGATGAAGGGGGACAGTCCTGCAAAGCAGAGGTGCTCCATGAATTGCCACTGGCTCCATGTCTGTCTGCCTGAAGTGTGCTCTATAAGGCGCCTAACTTCAACAGTGACTCGCTGTTTCAAGGGAGCCTGAAGAATTTTGGTACCCAGTCCCTTCTAAATCTCTGAAGTACTGACAGCTTAACTCCTTTGGCGATTAGAATTAAATATTGTAGTTGTTAATATCCATAGAGGATGGAACAAGTTTGCAATCTCCTCGGAGCATTTAACTCTTACTCACCTAAGTGGGAGGTTGGGACAGTCTACTCTGGGTCCCCCACAAATCGACCACAGCTGAGTGTGGTGGTGTTCCAGGCAGCCACTCTCCATTTCAGAGCTGTTACTGTGGCAGGTATGAGTGAGTAGAGGCTGCTGCAGCCCTGGGCCTTGGTTTGTGATTCTCCATTCAGGATCATGGCTTCTGCTGCAGCTGGTCTGATGAGTGCCACAGGAAGTTCATTAGATAAGATGTGTGAAGTTTTCATGTTGCATGAAGGTTGGCAAGACAACTTCTGGTAAAGGTTGAGAGAGAGGGAGACACACAGAAAAAAGAGGAAGGTGTTGAACAAATTATTAGTGGACTTGAGTCCAGGATATATATGGGGAAGTCCAAACAGCGAGTTGGAAATGAATCTTAGACACTGCTAAAACCTTGTGCCCGTCCAGCGCAGTGGTGCTGTGTCTATGAGAACGTCTAGCAGAAGTGGGCTATGACCCTGCTGTGGATCCATCTAAACAGGCGCCTGCCCATTGAGAACCAGCAACGCCTCAGGTAGCCTAAAAGCTCCTTCACCTTGGTGGGGAGTTGGCCCATTTGTTAGCTCCGAGATTTGCAGTAGAGGACAAAAGTGGTGGGGAGACACCTGTTCCCTTTGCCACCAATGTTTCCTAATCACAGGTCCTTTCCCCTCAGGCCTCTTTGTTGCAAGATGGGAAGGGAGGTCTTTGACCTGATGGCCAGGCACAAGGAGGGGGCAGAGGACTCATGTTTCAGCTATCCTCCTGATGAATTGGGGGGGTGGGGGGGAATATCCACGAAAGGTGTTGTTACAACCCAGAGAGGAAACTATTCTAACAAAGCAAGACTTGGAACGAGGAAATTCTCATGCATTCTGGGGTTGCAGGTCACCCAGCATATGTAGAATAAAACATTAGATCCTGCTTACAGGATCTGGGCTGAGAAACCAGTGGGGCTGGAAATGTGAGAAACAGGTGATAAAGATATAAATTAAAAGGAAGAGTCCAGAGAAAAGAAACTTCTTCCCATTTACCACCCTTCCAGACATAGAAGCCACATGGACACTGTCCTGGAACAGGGATGGGGACGGAGGGCATGCAGGACGTGCCAAGGCATTGCACGACAGGCTGCAAACTCCCCGGTTAGGCCTACTGCGGCTCCTGCGTGTTGCTGCCTGCTGTGCTCCGGAGTTAATTTAACCATATTGAGATCTGGGTGTCCTAAAATACAATCAGCCTTCTGTTTCTCTGTGGCTTTCATTTTCAAAGGGGGAAGGAAAGGGGCAGAAAAGGAGGAAATTTACCTCAAAGGATCTTCCATGCTAAGGCTGAATATTTTAACAAAATTTAACTTTCCAGTCTGTTTTCTGGGAGCCAGGGAATGAATCACAATTAGCTCTGCCTCAGGCTAAGGAGGCTCAGCAGCTGAGTCACGACAGACCAAAGGGAGTGATATATCAGGAGCAAAATCAATGCTGGTCAGCCTTGAGTGCTGCAGCAGAGGAGCGCCATTAAATAGCTGCCAAGGACCATTCACTCTCTATGATGCTCTTCCATTTTGCTGCATTAGTTATGGTTTCCGACAATGACCTCTCTTGACTCAAGGGATTTTTTTTAAGAGAAATTTCTCTATTTAAATTTCATGCATTGCGAGTCTACTCAGATTCTGTCAGAGGTTAGTTCTACATTTGACTGACTTGCTTTAAACAAAAGTAGTCCTGGAAAATTAACCCCTTCTTTGCTAAGCCTCTGTCTTGTGAGTGAATGGTAGCTAATGCTAAGAAAGGAGTGAAGCTTTTCATGGGAGTCATGATGCCAGGAGAAAGTCCTCACTTTTCAGGGCTCCCACAGGTGCAAAAAAGTAATAACGGCTGTAAATAAAAAGACTAATCAATTGTTGGGAAAACTGAGGGTGTCTTAACCCACACCATGTTTAATTTGCTTAAACAGTCTTCCTACACAGTAGTCAAGACTGGTGGAGGATCTGGAGGAGAGGCATTTACCAAACCAGAGACTGGAACAGTTCAGAAATGTGTTAAAAACAAGGTAGCAATTGGAGTAGATGGGTCTGCTTTAGAGACACATGAATGTGCTTCTGTGCTTATTTCTGGTACATGCTTCTGTGATCCTGGAGTTAAGAGATTTCTGTAGTGCGTTGGCTTTTATGGAGCCCAGTTAATGGTGTCCATTAACTTCAATAAGCTGTAGTTTTAGTCTTCCAAAGAATCTTGCACGTTTCTGCTATCCCATGGATACGAGAAAAAGAGCTCAGATTTCCTTATGTTTTCCTTTGATAGCTTGGCAAGAAGTGATCTTCTATTAATGTTTAACAGTTTTGGATCACTAGAGGACACAAAAAGGAAGCCGAAAATCAGTGGTGATGCTTGCAACCCATTCCTCTATTGGTTCAACAAGCAGTTCGGTTTTGTTTGCTCCTGCATTTGACAGGCTATGAAATTACTGTCTCACTGTTTATAGGGCAAATGAAGAGCTTAATACTGTTTGGGTGTGTTGAAATATCTGCACTACAGAAGAAGACTGGGTTTTCAAGAGCTTCACATGTAAATCTCTCTGAAGTAGTTTATACCTCTCTCATAATTGCATATTTTCCTTCCCTTGGATTTTTACATGTGAACAAGGAACAGGAGCTTGTTTCTTGTGTCTCTGCTTCCTGTAAATGCCTGAGCCACTGTGGCATCCTGATTGAAAAAAGATGCTGTAATATTAATTTACTTGTGTTTTTAAAAATAAATTATGTTTAAAAAGGAAACAAATCCATTTTAAGTTCATAGAACTGTTTTGTTGTTTGTTTTTTTTCCAGAATGCCCAAGCCTTTCTGCCACAGTTCAATTAATTTCCACCATGGATGTCACCAGAAGGCTGAAGTAAGGAGTGCACTAATATACTCACCATCCTGAGAAAAAGCATCCAAAGGCCTTTACTGCTCTGCTGTCATGTTGCAAATACACACTGAGTGTGCCATGAGCCTCTGCATCCTCTTCTTTCCCTGCCCTGGGTTTTGACTGCTTGTCTGCAAGATCAGCTCTGATGTGCTGCAGGTGACTTTGGGTCTACCTCATCACTATGGACTTGTCTGATGCTCATGGGACTCTTGGCTGACCCTTGTTACCAGCACCCAACCCTTGCTTGGGCACAACAGAACTGCGCCAGGTTGGGGAGGGCACTGCCCTGCTGCTTTGTTGATGCCTGCAGCTACCGGCTCATCTTTGCAGATCAGTCCACTGACGCGTGGTAAGATTGCATAATTATACTCAAATAGACTAATATTTTCTCAAGAAATTCTCTAATATTTTAACAATCTTGCTCTGTGCATTAAATTCATATCTAAAAGAAGTGATAAATCAAGTATTTCAACCTACAAAGGAGCTTTTTTTTCTACAGTGCACATGCTAGTGCACGCAAGGGTAGCCAGCTGCAGACTGCACTGCTTCTTACTGTCTTCTGCCTATGAAGTTGGCTCATGTGGCCACAAAGCCAAATGTGCAGGCTGCTCTCTTTAGGGAGTACTGTGAATCCTAGCTGAGTTATGGCTGGCTCCAAAGTCCATTAAAATAATTAGAAATGTCTTGTGGTTTGTCTTTGAGCAGTCCTACAGACTGCATTTACTGTAGTAACTTACGTACCATATTGTGCTCTTGAACCAAGACAGTATTTCAGTGCCTGCTGCTCCAGGGGAGTCCTTTGTTTGACTTCAGTTCTGTCAAACCATTATGAAACAAGTTAGTGTAGACATGAGGGAGGCTTTTGACCAAATGTGGCAAGAAATCTGTTGTGCTTATTGTCTGTATTTGCTTAGTGTTTGTACTTGCATGGAGCATCTAAGGTAATCAAGCTTTACTTTAGCCTTTCACCTTACTGAACAGCAAAAAAATCCACACCAAGGTAAGTGACATGCAGAGTTAGGCTCTGTCTGAATAGCTTTTCAAAGTCAACGTTCTAATCTTGTAATCCAAATAAATAATCAAAGTAAAAATCCTCTTTCTCTAATTGCTAATCTGAAATATTCAGCCAAACCCCTCTTCTATCAACTTCAGCAAGGGGGTAAATAGTCTTCAAAGGTGTTTCAACTTTTTAGATCAAGGTGGTTTTAGTTTTGCCTTGTTGTTTTGTTTTGTTTTACAATATTCAGTCAGATCTTTGCATGAGGTAAACTTACAGCTACTAACAGGAAAGTCAAAGACTTTGTTAGAGCAGGAAATAGTCCTTTTAGTTCCACATGCAAAGGCACCTTTTAATGTGGCGGCTGAATTGGATTCATCAGAAGTAAAGGCTAATCCTCCCCTTGACATTTACTGAGTTGGTTGATTACTTCTCTTCTGAACCATCCATGTAGAGCATTGCAGGTTTTTATAAATTCTTTCCTGGAAATGCTTAATATTAAGAGGTTTTTCCAATTCCTAATTTAAGCTCTGCACATTAATAATTGAAAGCTTACAAGGTAAAACAAAAAAAAAATGACAGATCAAACGTAGCAGAGCACTCTGGGAGGAAAAAATATGACTGAGACAAAAACATATTAACTGCAGTGGCCAGAATTCTCTTGACCAGCATAAAAGCGCTTCCTGACACTAGCTGAAGGCTGACGTGGCAGGCGGGTGAGCTGGAGGCCAGTGCAGCAGCTGGTATTCATGCAGGGCTATGTGCTGACATTATTGTAATACTTAGCAACACGCAGAGGTGGAATTGAACAAGGGGACCCACCATGTATTCTCTGCTCAAGAAAAACCTTTTCATTTCTTCTATGACTTATACAATTTATCTGAATTTACTTTTTAATCATTTTGGAAGTACTCTGTCCCTGTGTGAAGAGTACCTATGAAAGGGAAATAGTTATTAGTATATATAGTTAAATGTATATGCATATATATATGTTTTATATTAGAATAACAGTACTAGCTAACAGAGTCATGAGAGGTCAGAGTCCCACTAAATGTAGACTGTAGATTGAGTAGGAATTAGTCACTGTACCACAGTGCTGACAACTCTATGAAGACAAACAAGAGAGTAATTTCTGTCCCTATTTTGGGGGAAAATGATGCAAAGCAAACATAAGGACTCAGATTTCTGTATGGTACAGATCTTTATAGGCCTTGAAAAGGGGTCAAATTTTCAAATTAGTTCTCTCCTTTTGAAAATCTGGGCATAGGTGGTGTACTGCAGGTACCAGATGCAAAGGTTTTCTTTAAATCCTGGCCCATATCTGACATCAGCCAGGCCCTCTGTAGGAAACCAAACAAGCAAACTCCCATCTAAAGTCAGAAACAGGCATCTGTGGTGGACCTTCTGGGTCATCTGCTACTGCCATCAATCCCCTCTAATTCCATCTATAAGCTTACCAGGCCTCGTCTTAAAACTAAATAGGTTCCTAATGGCAAAGTTGTGACCATTTTCTCCTCCTTCTGTTATCTGAGAGGAGGTGGTTAAAGAAAAATCTAGTTTCAGGCTTGAATTTATCTGTGGTTTATTCCTACTTATTTATTCTTTGTCAGTGTTGTCCTTTAGCATAGATAGCTCTTATGTTTACCCTCCTCCTTTCCCAGAGCCTATGCTGAATTTACCGGCAGCAAGTTCAGTCTTGGCTTTGCGAGGTTACATGTCTCTTACCAGCTAACCTCTCCACAGCCATGTTATTCTAAGAGCCTTTCTCCACATCTGTTGCAGATCGAATAAGTCTTTCCCCAGTTGGGGTGATCAAGCTCAGAAACGGCGTTTCAGATGACCTCTTATCCAGGCACTCCCTTCAAAAGCGAGAGATCCAAGTTCGGATCCCTTCCCTGAGTGAGTGAATCTGAATTGTTATTTCACACAAACTAGAGACCAAACTATAAGGTATTCTGACCTGGTTATATTTTCAATCACTTGTAGATACTATTTCATTCACTAGAAGGGATTAAATGGAGTTTAAATGGAGTGGTACTATCCCATAGCACTGCTGAGAGTCTTAAGCATTAGGCTAGAAAGTCATTCTCTTTCCTTTCCTCTGTCAGTACTGTTGTAACTGAGGAAAGCCTCACCTCTCCTCTCTGCAAGACATAAATCCCGAAACCATCTGGAGAGCTTCCTGGTAGATGTTTCCTCCTTTTCCCTCAAGCAGAGGCAGGAGCTTAACCCAGCTCTTCCTATTCCAAGGAAAACACAGATGCTGCATCAAAGTAAACAGCTTTTTCTAGGTTTAATGGCATCAAGAATAACTGAAAACTGAAAGCTTCAGATCAGTCTGGACTGGTTTTTGTTTAACCTCAGTTAGGCCTGATGCACTGCAGGGAAAAAAAAAGGTGGGAAAAAGAATGGCCAGTGCTGCTTCCCTTGCAGTTTGCCCTCTAACAGCCACTGGGGAAGACTGACCTTTTGCTCCTTTGCAGGTTGCTTGATCACATTAAGTACAGATAAATGGGTGTGAGCAAAGATGAAACACAGCTTCAACATTCATACAGTGGAACAGTGTAGCCATTTGTTAAGAGGGCTTGTAGCTGGTTAAACACAAATGGCTGGAGTCAGCTCCTGGGGTTCATATTCTCTTATTACACAGCCTTATTGCAGTAGCCACAACTTATTGTTTTCACACAAATTGATTCCATGATGATGAACTAGAGATATTGTTCACTTTGATCAGTGAGAAGGCCTGAAAATTTTGAAATGGTATTCCTTTTTTTAGGTTTTGTAAGTAATACATTCCCCTACAAAGTTAGCATTGGAGAAGTAATAGCACGAAGTCAGAGTTAAACTCATTATATGAAAATTACACTTAGTAATGATCTGAACTTTAAAAAATATCTGCTTCCCATTTCAGAAATGAGACAGCTCAATTCCTTCCTACGTTTCATTTGTTTTAAGGTAGAGAATGGAAATGGTATCAATTTTTCTGCCAGCATATTAAAACATGTTTTTATTAACAAGTAATTGCATTGAGTCTTGGAAAGCATTAGCAGCAGCAGCAGAAAATACTTCTGGAAAGCTGAAAAATGTATTTCGAATTCCTTTGAATAAAAATGTAAAACTGCTCCAGCAGGGTGTTTCCATTCCCTGAGCATAAGATGGGAGAATTTTATATGGGTTCTACAGCTGAGAGCTATTTTAAATCTCATTTTGAACTCAAGTAATCTGTGAAGTGAGTGCTTATCTGGGTGAAAAGACATCCTGTACTTTTTTTTTGAGACAAAACAAGTACAAAATACCTGAAAGCTTAACAAATTCAAGTGAAATTCAGAGGGAATTTCACATTTGAGCCGTATGTGAAATAGTTTTATTTCCAGTTTTGGACTAGTATGGGTCAGCAGGGCAGGGGGGAAGTTGATCTTCCCTATGATAATTTTCCAGGACGGTCTCCTATGTGGATGTAGTTATAACCATGTAAAGGTGCCAGTGGATTAGAAAAAAAGTCATTGGTCCATGAGACTTAAATGTGATGTGATTAAATGAGGTGATCATCTAGCTTGTCAAAAAGAGTATTGAGAAGCGACTTCATTATATGGCACAGACACAGTGAAACAACAGGAAATACCATGTGATGATGAAGTCTTTGGTCTTGCAAAGGAGGACAAAGCAAAAATAATCGTTGGAAGGTAAAGTCAGATAAAAATCCATTAGAAATGTTTTTTCTAGTGAGAGTGACTGGGACAATCTACTGAGGGATGCAGCGGATTCTGCATCTCTGATGGAGGCTGCATCGATGAGTTGTGATTGCCTTTGTGAAAGACACAAGGTCCTGAGCTCAGACCAGAGTGAGTGTAAGTGTAATAGCCTGAAAGTAAACAGGATACTGACTGGACATGAGACAGTCCCTCCTGGTCTTAAACACTCAAAGGGTTACATCTTAAGTTTAATCAAACACATAGCTGCTGTTCCTGCGGCTACAAGTTCAATAAGCTGTTGTGGCAAATGTGTTATTAAAATGCAGTGACAGGATTATGGCTGTAAGGCAGCTGGAGATTGGTTCTTTGGAGAAGGTGCTAAAAATAATGGCTGGGATTTCCAGGAGGCCCATTTGGATCGCAGAATATCAAGCAATATTCAGAAGATTGTCCTGGGGAGAGGAGTCTCCCCAGATTGCCTTGGGGAGCCAAAAAAAATGAAGGAGGTTGGCTTACAGTAATGGTGTTGGTGAACAGCACTGAAAGTTCTCTTCAGCGAAAACTGAAGGGCAGGGTAGGGGTGGAGGCATGGCTGATTGTGTGCATGGGTTGTCAGGGAGGCCTGTACCTTCCAGCTAAGTTTACCAAATCAAGCAATTTGGTAAAGCTCAAGTCATTTGGAGGCATCAGTTCAAGCCAGAAGCCAGCGGAGAGTGCCTGTGAAGGGAAGCTGAACAGGACAGTGCTCTGAAGCCTGTCCTCTTTGCTGCCACTCATATTGCTGTTGAGACTGTAGGCACTGTGCAGGCTTCTTCCCACTGCCTTGGGAATGTTTTAAAGCCTCGATGTGGGGGGAGAAAAAACCAAACCACCTGTCCTTTCATTTTTCTTTTTTCAATCAAACTTCATGTAGTGATCTCTTTGAAAATATCTAGTGACTGGCTGAGTCCAAGCCCCTCTGAATGCTAATGGGAAACCACTCACTGACCTTGGCAAAACCAGGATTTCATCCTTGCTTTTTAAAAGAAAAGAACAATGTCTCAGCCTAACCAAAACATTCAATAAGTGTTTAAGGCCAAGCTATCCCGTGGAAACAGTTTCCTCCTTTATCTCCTCCTTCTCCATCCAAAGGTACAATTTTCTTTTAAAAGCCTCTGCAGGCTGCTGCAGCAGCAATTTTGTAATTTAAGGCTAAAAGGAAGCTGGAGTTTTCTAAAGGAATAAAGAAGCAGTTTGATTAGAAGATAGCAAACCTCCCAATAGCTCTTAAAAAAGGTCTTTTGGGGAGTGTTTATATCACCTGATGGCACAGCTGGGACCTTGCGGGTCTGTGTGACCATCCATCTGTTCATTCTTGGGTTTCTTTAAATCCTGATAACAGTAAAAAAGTTGGTAACATTGGAAGCCAGGGCTCAAACCGTTCAGACTCCAAGTCTTTTTTCCCCTTTTCTTACCATGAAGTACACTCACATTAAGGCTAATATAGGAAAGTAAGCAGATAATGAAAATACACCTTAGCCCTGGATTTTGTGGTGGTGGAATTTAGTGAACTTCCATCCACAATCTGGCTGAATGTGTGTGGGTCAGTGCGTGGGTCCCTCAGTCTGATAGCTCAGCTGGAGCACCTGGATTTGGCAAGTGGGCATGTCAGCAGAATCGATTCTGAATGGACTGTGTTGTTTAAGGAATAAACTGGACTTTGTGTTCTTCCCGTTCACTGGTGCAACATGTGTTCCTCGGCTATCAAATGCTGGCAGGAAATTTGTAGAGGATACTAAGTAAGGAGGGTGGAAGGAAAAAAGATGCCACTTAAAACAGACAGATGGAAAATTTCGTATGTTGAAAAAAGATGTCTGTTTTGTAGAAAACAGGCTGTTAAGTATGTTTGTTATTTTTAGCCAATAATGCACTTGATGAAAGAGTGTTCTTGATAAGGAACAGCCTCTGATGAGGGGGGAGGGAGACAGGACCACGGCGGGTAGTTATTAAGGCCAGTTTGGTTGGCAGCTGTAAAAGTAAATAGTAGTGCTGCTTTTGGTTAACAAGCAGCAAATGGGGGGATCGAACAAACTTTCAGATCGTTAAACAAATGGAAAGTTCACTCAACATCAAAGTGTGGTTTGGTGTTTAATTTGTACTTTAAAAAAAAAGGCCAAAAAAAAAAAAAAAAGCTGGGACTAAGTATTTCTGCAGGTCTTGTGCAGTCTCCATCAGACCTGCCTGGGAGCAAGACTGGTGCCATAGAGGGGAAGGTTTTGTTTAACTCCTCATTTGTGTGGGTAGGTCTGCAGTGACATCTGTCTCCTTGGACATCATTTCTCTGCCCAGGTTCCACCTTTTCTGTAAAATCCTGTCATTCAGGGAGCTGAGGACATGAATCTATTGCTCAGGCAAAGGGCTGCAGCCATTGGATTACCCCAAAAGTGTGCCTCAGTCAGGCATCGTGCCCCCATATCCAGCCTAGTTCCCTTAGAAGGTAATGCAAGGGCCGCTGTCAATCACATTGCCTAATTAGTATATTATTGGAACTAGGATGATGTTGATAGAAAATAAATGAAAACTTTAAAAATCAAAGGTTGAACAAAATTCCATCTCACGTAGGGCTGTTTGTAGCTCCTATGGGATTCAAATGTCACCCATGCCCCTAAACTTAGGCTCACGTGGGCACAGACTGTGTGCTTGTCTTCTCTGCCCAAGGATGAATTTGAGCCCATAGGCTTCACATTTACCCATTCTAAACGTGAACAGAAATTCTGTAACATTCTCTTTATTGCAATCTAAAATAGAAGAAAGCTCATTATTTACATACGGAATCAGAATTCCCCTTGATGTTACACAGATGTCCTTGTGCTCTTTCACTCGTACTAAAATCTAACTTCCTGTAGTTAGATCTAGTCTAATCCCACTCTCTAGTTCAACCCAGAGACTGACAAAGGGAGAAAATAGCAAAGATGATGTGTAACTTACAGAAAGAGTGCTGAAAAAAATTTGTTATAAAGATACTCTAGTACTTCAGGGAAAAGTAAATTATTTTTTTAATAGCTTTTTGTAATGCAAATGTTCTGTAGCAAAGCCTGTGGAACTGTGTGCTGTTAATCACCCTGAGTATCCAAATTTTCTTTTTTAAGACTGGATCTTTTAGCTGTTTGGGAAAAACCCATAAATATGTGATTTAAAGGGGAGGGGACACGACCGCTTATATACAACAAAAGAAAAAAGCTCTGCAATTTAAAAAGAAAAAGAAAGGCAAAGACATCTGATTTCCCCTCACTGATCACACTTGCACAGAAAGATGGCCATCTGATTGCTTAGTGCTTTGAGATGGCTAGACCAGCCTGTGCTGGTTTTATTCTTTTATTAGCAGCTTTTTTTCCTCTTCTCTCTCCTGCCTCTTGCCCATAACAGAGATGAGGGAAATCATTCGAATAGAAATCCTAGCACTGGTAATAATCAAAGAACTATTCTGTTCTTATTTCAAGAATCAAGTAAAAAAATTGTTCTTTTTTTCCCCCTGTTCTCTGTTCTTAATGTGATGCATTATGGCCACCTCTTACCGTTCTTGTTCATTTTGGGGTAGATGATGATTTAGGTGATTGATTGCAGGGGGGAGCAGGAGTTCCCCTTTCTGTGCTTGGTAGATGCACAGTGAGAAGGACAGGAGTCTCACAGCCAGTTTAAGCCAGCATGTTTTATCTTCCCCTCCTAGCAGCAGAGAGTTGCTGTGCGAATACCACAAGGTTGCTCTGCTGGGCTTGGCTGGGTAGTTGCCACCCAGCCTACCTACCAAGGCAGCGCTCTGTTTTGTTGTGACTCGTGTTCCTCAGCTGACTCTTTTTTGCCTGCCTTCTGTCCCGCTTCTCACACCCAAAAGCACACTGCTTAGTGATTTTTAATTGGAATGTCACACCTCATTTAGGTTTTCTTTGCAAGATAATCTAAAGTATTTGTGACTTTCTGTGACAAACAGAAGCCAAATAAGAGAATGGACTCTAGGTGTCTGCTCATGTCCTCAGCATGCAGGTTTAAGTCTTGTTTTCCATATTCTACCTTCCCCAAGTATCGGTATTAAGAAGAACCTCAGGGCAGTTTGATTCAGATGAGCCCCTAAAATACAAGTGTTTACTTAACCATTTGCAAACTTCATCTTCCCTGCTTTGTTTCCCTCGTTCCCTTCACAGACCTAATTTTCCAAACTCCATCTACTCCAGTCCGTATCCCCTAAAGGCCCTTTATGCTTCCCACCGCTCTCAGGTGCAGCAGATGTACCTTTCCCTTCCCCAAGCCCTGGCGTGTCTGTGCTATCGAGTGTCCCGCCATTCCCAGCACTGCTGTCCCCTCTGTCAGCAGCATGTTGCTGCCCTGCTTGGCTACCCCTGCTCCAGGGGTCAGAGCCGGCTTTGTCCCAAAACACTCTTGCTCTGGGATGGGGCTGCGGGTCCAGATGCTTTCTGTCTTACCTATTTTATGACAGATAAATCTATGAATAAATCTCATTGCATTTTCCCCCAAGGTGGGCAGCAGCTCTCTGGGGGCGCCTGGGCAGCAGGAACGAGAACCGTGGCACAGGCCAGGAGGGAGTGTCCCCCAGCTGCACCCTGTTCCTCACCTCTGGGGACACAGGCTTGGCCCGGCTTCTGTTCGGGCTGTTCGCGGGGTCTCACGGTGAGCATAGGAGACTGAGTCAGGCTGGAGCTCTTGTGGAAGAGAGAGGGGATGGATAGGGGCCCAGGTCCTCAGTGTGAGAGCTGTGGGAGAGGTCAAGACAGGAGTTCAGCCAGTCGGAGAGCCCGGGGTGGGGACCAGGAGGAAGTAGGGGGAAGTAAGGCATAATCTGTGGGGAAACAAGGGGAACAGGCATGGCTAAGGAGGGGAGGGAGCTGTGCAGAGCAGAAGGCATCCTCTCTAGCTGCTTGGCTTCTTCTGCCTCTTCCTGCAGGGAGTGAGAAAACCCACCCTGGAGCCACAGTGAGCTATGCTCCCTGCACTCCCTGCATGGAGCAGGACAGTTCGTTTTGTTTTGGCATGCAACTATTTGCCCCAGGCTTGTTCATTACCATTTTTTCTATTCCGTTATCAGTTGTGGTTACAAGCCAAAAGGAGTACCCTTGCATCTGAGGAAGGCCGAGAATTAATAGAAGCAAGAGCAGCAGGTCCAGGAGATTCTGCTGAAATAATTATGCTCCGGCATTTCCTACAGGATAGATTTGAGGAAGGCAGTGGCAGCTGCTATAGTATGCAAGGAAGTTCAAAAGCTATTTGTGCAAATTCTTGGGGCTAAATTTATTCTGTTAGGGCAGGGTTTGAAGCTACTGCTTCCTAAAGCCATTCCCATTTCTAGTTCGGGGCTGTGTTTATTATCTTTCAGCAACTGCACAGCAATTGGCCCTGGGGATTGAAGAGAATAATCATTGTGTTTTGATCCTCAGCTCCTTTTCAGAGCTAATAAATAAGTTAGCTGCTGGTTTATATAACAGTTTGGAAGCCCACACCATTCAAAGGTGTATTTCATTGGCATGGGTAATTAGCAAGCATTACCCCAGCACTGTAATTTGCTGTTTGTTTTCCCTCTGAAGCAAATAGATATAAATTGTTGAAAAGGGCAAACCTGTGCAAGAGAAAAGCATCCAGGCACCCAAACACCAGCTTCTAGCAATTAAGGAGATATTATTGGCATCAACAGGATTATCGTAATTTTTAAACTATGCAGCTGCTTGTGATTACAGTGCTCTCCCAGAAAGGCAGCTGATCACCAGCACGCCTGGCCAGCAAGCTCTGGGGTGGGCTGGGAATTGCCCACCTCTATGCTGAGATTGTTTATCTTGTGGGTCTCCGGCCGAGTTTATCTCTCAGTGCCTTGTTATCGCTGCTGGTATTTTCAAGTCAGCCTGTATGTCTTGAGCCAAAATTGAAGCTTGCCTGCCTGCGTGTTGCAGTGGGTACGGCCAGATGGCAGTTGTTCGATGAAACAGATTTTTAACTAGAAAGTGCCTGTTTGTCAAAACTGAAATAGTTTTGTAGGAATGCATCCCTTTCAGTAAGTTTCTAGGAGGCTACGCAGCTTGTGACAGACTCTTGCTGGTCCCCAAACGCCAGCCTGACCCCAGGACCTGGTGCTCCTCGAGGCTGTAGCACTCCTGATCCCAGGGCAGGACTGCCCTGGCTCCCTGGTCTGAACTTGCAGGGTCACACCACAAGGGCTGGGCGTGGGGCTGCACTGGGAGAAGCAGGCGGGTGGAGGCCAAACCTCTGAAATCCCAAGCCCAGCCTTGGGTTGTCTAACCTCCATTAAGCATTGAAGTCCCTGTTTTACTGGGCTTGTCTCTGATTTTTGACATCCAGAAACCAGGTCTCAGATAAGTCTTGGGATCTGCTTTCATTTTCAAAATTGAAAAAAGAAAGAAGTGGTTTGTATGTGAAATTCATTGGGTTTTCTCTGCTGTGGGAGGCATCAAAGCTTCTGGTTTGTTCTGAAAGAGAATAATTTTTTCTACTTTTAAAGCAGTTTTGGACTTCATGCTGAACAGGCATTCCCGCTTTCAGCCAGCTGGCTGTTACTCTCTGGAGCTGGAGTGGGGTCACTGCCCCCCGCTCCCATGCTGCCCTGCAGTTCTGCTCCCCAGTATAAAGGGGCAGAGCCCCTTTCCTGCTGCAGTAGAGCTACCCATGTGAGAGACTGTCATGAATGTTTATGCACTTTTAGCTGAACTGAGAAAGAGACAATAAAACAGCCTCCGGTCTCATTTATAATTACCCAGTGGGAAGGAAATTAAAATGACAGTATTTGAGCTTTCGCTCTCTCCTGGTGACATTTAGACATGGGTCACGCTTGGCAAAGGCAAAGTAATCAGCCAAGTAAAAAAACGCATACAGCCCTATATTTGTAGCAAAGCATTGCCAGTGGGCCATTCAGTCCCTCTTCTCCCTTATACAGGTATGCCATTCCTTTTATTAGTCCCTTGTGAATTCTGTTGCAGACAATGACATAATTGAATTTAAACAAACTAGACTAGACTGTCCTATGGTCTAGTGAACATTTATGTCACTGAAGCACCAGGAGACTTCTGGAGGGGTTTGTTTTTTTGTTCCCCCCCTTTTTTTTTTTTCCTTAAATACTTGCAAAAAATGTCAATGACATTTTCTGGAGTAAATAGTTCTAATAGAGTAGCACAGAGATTTGGGTGGTTATATGCTTTTTGTGTGCAACGAAGAAATAGGATTAGTTTTACCTGAAAGGCAGAGTCACAAAGATCCCCACAGGCATCTCAGGAAATGCTAATTCTTCCTGACTCGGGTGGATAAAAGATTATGACACAAATGGTTACATTTAAAGGAAATATCGCCTCCCTAGAGGGTAATTATTTTTTTCTTACCTATAATGTAATACTAACGGATTAACAATCTGTTACTTAGATTGGGAGATCTGTATGTATGTCATATTCTATGTTGCTCGGGTATTTGGGAAGGGGGAGCAAGGGATGCTGTGGCTTTTGCCCGTCGTGTGGAAAATTGCCTAAGCTGCTAGTGAAGTAGGGCCAGATTCTTGGCTGCGTAAATGTGCGTGGTTACAATGCGTGGTTACAATTTACAGTAGGAGAAATATGGCTGCATTTAGTCAGCCTCGAGTTGAACTTTGATTTGAACATTTTATGGAAAATAATGTAAATAGTGGGGAGCTTGTTCGGACAGGCCTTCATGTCCATAGGCAGTTTTCATTACCATCTGCAGGATCCAAAGGGCTTCTTTCTTATCCACAGACTAAAATGAGTCTGTTCAATGGCTACAGTTGACCCTGAGCATGGAGAAACCATCCCAGACTGACTTCAGCTCAGAGCCGAAGCAGGCCAGAGACATAAAAACCTGTATGCCCTGTGACCTTGACCTCCTGGTAATTGTGGGATTCTTTCTAGAGAGTGCTTAAGCTTGTGCCAAAACCCCACTGTAGGCAGGCACTAAACTACAGTAGGCTCCAAGGAGACGTTACAGTTAATCTTCTGTCTAGATTGTAGAAGAATTAGTGTTTAAGGAGGTCTTGTGCTTTTTTCTTCATTTTCTTTCTTTCTTTCTTTGTAATTTCACTGCAATAACCGCGGTTAGATGGCTAAGACCAGGCATTGAGAATCACCTTCCTGTGTGGTTCTGTTAGCTGAGGCCTTCTCCCTCTGCATTAAACATTCATGGTATTTAGAATAAATGTTGCATGCATTGTTCTGTTGAAATAAAAAGCAAACTTCCTTAGTGAAGTAATTAAGATGTGGGTCACAGGGTTTTATATAGCAAGTCAGACATTATTTAACTTTGCAGAAATCCTGTGCTAGGCCTTTTATCAAGAAAGTCCATTTGTTTTTAAAAACCCTTAATCAATAAATCCTAATTAAAATCATATGTCAGGCAACTAGTAGTCCTTAAGAGTTTGGTTTTATACCTAGGAGGGTTCTAGCTTACTGATGACATAAGTATATTTATTTACTGACTAGATCAATAACCTGCTCGATAATTTTTTTTTTTTTTTGCCAAGGTTACATGCATTTTGCTGGAAATAATTAGAACTGTTTGTGATGATGGATTTTTGCTGTAATACCTGAAGAAACTCCTGCCTGGGTGCCTTGAGGCTCAGACAGAGCTGCGTTTAGTTCCATGTGCAACACAGTCCTCCTAGCCCTGTCTAATAAATAGATTCTGTTTAATTTTCTATGACCTGGCTTCCAAAACTTGCCGTCCACAGGGCCACAGTATGTACGCTACAGCTGTGATATGTAAAGGCATATCACATTTACAGCATTTCTAGTTTTATATTCGGTAATGTTTGTCTGCAATGGTCTGTGGGAAATGTTGAGGTTTGGTAGTAGGCTTTGATCGAGAAACTTTGGAGCTTCTGGTTTACGGGTGAGCTCTGGATAGGGTTATATCATATTGCAAGGACTTTAGCAGAGATAAAGATCTCCTCCTTCTTTACTTTATATCATCTTAGCTGCCCTGTACGGGTCTTAACAAGCGGTGATTACACTGTTCCGTGGAGCCAACATACAGAAGATGGCAAAAGTGATTAAAAAGTAAGTACTGCTTTGAAGCATAGCATATACTTTCGTCAGCAACTATCAGTGTGAATAGTGAGGATGGCTGGTAAATCCCCTCAGTACTGTCAGAATAAGGCCATCAGCAGCAGAGGTCTCAACTTTCCCAAGGCCACTCTGAGGAGTGAGAGACTGCCTATAAGAAGCAAAGAATCTAGGGGAAATGGAAAATCTAAATAGCAGCTAGTCTTTATTTTATGACAGAGGTTCTAATAAAGATTAGATGCTTCTCTGAATTGTAGTTCCAAAAACCTCTTCAAACCAGCAAAGTGACTAAGAATACCTTTGGTTTAACCTTAAACACCTGAGTACTTCCTTTTATTTTTTTAGGGCTGACTAATGTGTGCTGGACTTTTTTTTTTTGTCCTGGATAAGGTTCCTTCGTTGTTAATTCCAGAGTACTTTGTCACTCAGTGAGGCTCACACTTGAGACCTCCTTCTATTGTCCTTGCAATATACTGGGTCAGCAAGGTCCCCTTTCTCCCCAGTGATTGCTGTGCAATGAATCTCCACTAGTCAGAGGTTGTTATGCTAGCACACGCCTTCATTGTGTTGCACGGCTCAGTAATAAATGCATTTGACTTCTGATTCCCGTCCTTTTCCCAGGGTGTCTGTTTGCCTTTGTGCACAGAAGCCAGCCATACATATTTATTACTGGGATGGAACAATAATTAGGAAATTTTTCGTTTGAATTACGCTTTTTACACTGTTACTTGGTGTTGTGTGCAAATATATCGGGGAGTAAACACAACTTGATTGCAATGACAAAAAAAGAGAAGAAATATTTCTCTGTAGTAGGAATATAGTCTCAAAACTGATTATAGTGATAGCTTCTATCATGCTCTTTCTTCATCCCTTTTCCCGTAGGTTAAGACTCAAGTCATTGATGCAGTATCCCAGAAATAACATTTCAGTTTATTCCCAGATGGCATCCTCAGCTGTGTATTTGGAGCCACTTGCACATAAATTACAGGGAAAGCTTATAGGAGCGTAAAGTATTTTCAGTAAAACCTAAAACCTTTGACTTTTAAGCTTGCTCATGACAAACATCCCAACTATGTAAAAACTAGAGCACATCCTCAGAGAACAGAATCTTTCAGTCTTCATAATCATTTAAAAAGAGAAAGATACCACAGATGGGATGGTTAGAAATGAGCATCCTCCTGAATGTGAGTGTATCGTGGCCTCCAAGTGAATAGCTGAGTTTCACAGATTTAACCCTGCCTTTTTGTGTGTCCTTAATTAAAACTGGAGGGTAAAACATAGATTTTATGCTTAAAACATATAAATATATGTATGCAGACATATAATGTATAAATATATGTATGCAGACATATATTTATTCACACATTTACCTGAAGGAATTTATATGAAAATGTGTTTTCCAAAGGAACTCTAATATCTTCAACAGGAAAAGCCATCAGGTTCTTGAATCATCTTTCCCTGACAGTATCATAAACCTAAAGAACTACTCAGTCTAAGTGCTTGCTTTTACATGGCTAAATTTAGGTAGGATGATTCACTCTTAATTTAAGAGCCAGTTTTGCATAACAAGACAATGGCAGTTAAGCATCTAAATGCCTAGAGCACATTTTCCAGCTTCCTTACATCGCAAAGCTGTCATTGATCTCAGTGCAACATGAATTCTAGGAAATCAAACTCCATTTGTGGATACAAAGCACGTTGCAAAGACATGGCCCTAAAGTTTAGTTAAATCATAAGAAAACCATGTGGCATCCGATTGATATTCCAAGTCGGAAAATGGACAATAGCCTTTGCTTAGGGAAAGAGTATAAGAAGCAAGCGAAAACAGTATGATCCTTCCCATGGCATAGTCTCCTAGCTCACCACGGTTGGCTGTTCAGGGATTTTTTTTTTTGTACTCGAGGCTGCACCTAGATGGTTTTATGCTTAGTAGTAGCTACTGATGAGTCTGCCTTCCATGAATTTTTGAGCCTATTTGTGAACTTTTCTCATTTTGAACCCATTTGCATTTTGGTCTCTAATATACTGCGGTGATGATTTCCACACTATAGTTAATAACTGCCCTCCTCAATGTAAGTGCCTGATAAAGGTCTGCTCAGTGGAAGAGACATGATGGGAACGTAATTAATACAACCTTGCTGGAATTAGATTGCCACAAAAGTATATTGGGGAATCTTTAGTTAGCGTCATTCTACAATATATAGGCTAAAAGCAGTGCATATCATTTTGCTTGAAGAAAAGGAAAGTAGAAATTGAACTTTATGTGCTTTGAATATGTGACTGGTGTAGGGAGAGACAGTCTTTCTTTCACTGATTTAATTGAGTTAAAAACAAGTATTTTCTTTGAAGTGTTGCTCGGCATGTCTCAAATTACAACATTCTTTTGTTAAAGCTAATGCAGTGAAACTATGCATCCACTGCCTGATGCTCCCTGCTTTCAAAGACTCTCAGGCATCCTTGTGGGAGCATGCCTAGTAAAAGTGACACTTTCTCCAGTTAACCAGAAAATAGAAAACCAGACGACCCTTCCAAAACCAGTATCAATTTCACAGGATGACAATTTATGTATTTGGAAGGCATTGCTTTTGGCATGTCTGTAGGACTGACAAAGTCAAACTAATAAATAATCATAAATCAGCTTACGAATGGTTTTTCATCTTTGCATTCTGTGTAACTACTGCTGGCTTAGTGGCAAACAACTGAGCTTTGATACAGTTGTGAGACCCTGTGCTTTTCCGCCCTCCAGGGACTGGCCAGTGCGCAGGCACTCTTGTTAAAGTCTTCAGCTTTACTCCTTGGGTTCAAACAGTCTATCTGGCAAAGCTTCTCAGAAACTGGCTCCTTTCCCTCTTAAGACATTAGCCTTCGGATAATGTGTTCAAGAATTCATCATTTTGAAGAAAACAGACCACAGTCTGAGCAGAACATACCTAAACTATTCCCTCTGTATTTTAAACAACGCAAAAGCTATGCGTGAATCCTTGTCTCGGTTTCTTCCTTATTCAGATGCTTCAGGAGTTGATCCTCATCCTCTAAGCAAACCAGGACATGTCCTCTCTGCTCCTGTCTCTTTCTGTGCAGCTTTGGGTTTGAGTTCAGGTTTCCATAATAGTAGTAGACCCTTTTGTAAAGACAGTTCATCCGCTCTGTCAAAAGACTTTGCTCTCACTTTTTACTCTCACACTAGCAATTAAGTTTTCTGTCAGGAGATTAGTTGCTGACACGGCCACCTGAGATTTTCGCTGGGCAGTAGCCAGCTCTTTGAACAAAAATGTTTCCTTCTGACTATTAGCTTATCAAGGCTTTACAGCCCTTCACTGTGAGCCTTGAGTGAAGGAGGGGTGTCTCTCCTGGCAGTGCCAGGCATCTCTGGCCAAACAGGTTTCCAGAGGTTCCAGTGAGGTAGATTTTACATTCAAGGATGGCTGGGCACAGGGCAAAGCACAGAACAAAGCAGTGCAGTAGCTGGAGAACAATGCATACATATGCTTAAACGTATAGTCACTGTTCACACTTCCATTGGCATTCATTTCTTAAAAAAGAGCATCTGTTTCATAGCAGCAGTTTTCTGTGATAACGCTGCCAAGCATCTTTGTGCCAAGTCATTTTTCAAAACTTAACCCTGCACCATCCTCTTAAATGGTCTGGGACAGTTCCTGTGAGCTCACACAGCATTAACATAGGCTGGGCTAGAGTGAAGGTATGGAAGGGAATAGCAAAAGGGAGTATGCAGTATATAAAACAACAAATGAATTCACTCACTACCAAAAAGAAAAATGTAAAGAACTTTTGTTGAGCAGGTGTAAGAAAGCATTTAGTACCTACTGCTTTTGAAGTCCAGATGAAAAATACTGTGAACATCCAAATTCATGTCATTCTGGTCCAGCATCTCTTTCTTTGGCAGAGGAGCTGGATTTTCCCATGAAATCTGTTTTTGTTACCGGAATAGATCCTTTCCCAAGAAATATGTAGATGAGAGCACTAAAACTGTATGGATTTGTACCTGTCACAGAATAGGTGTTGTCCCAGTGAATTATCATTTATGGATACTGGAAAAGTCTGAATAAACCTTAAGTCGTCTCAGAAATAACAAGGAATATGCAGCCTGTGTCCTTTGTAACCTACTGTAGTGAGCTCAGCTACTGCTTCTTAATACTGAATATTCATGAAGTCATTAAATGAATAATTGGGATACATTTACACTTTATTACTGTTATGGGATAGCCTGGGCACCTTAATAAGATGCTGATGATTCATTTTGGCATGACAGGAAGAGGGTGCAGAGGGAATTTGTCAGTATGACTTGCTAATGCAAAAATAATTGTTCCATTTTCCAACTTTAATGTCAAGAAAGACACTGATGTTTAAGAGTGAATCTGCCTAATAGTCCCTTTCGCTATGTATTAGAGATTTGTACAGAGCCAGTACTCTGCAGCTTGCTGTTTCTATTTCTGCAGTAAATGAAGAACTGAGGAAGAGGAGGCAGAAATACCCCCCCCCAGAAACTCAGAAATTACTAAGAGCTCCTGTATGTTGCAGATCAATTCTGATGCACTTGACAAATGAGGATTAGATAAGTAATCTGATTAGAATGTAATAGCTATGGAAGGAGCTTTCCATTACACTGAGGCCTTGACTCTCAAAATATAATGAAGCTTTTATGGGTCAATTTAATTATATTTGAGCTATACAAATATTTACCATGGCTACATATTGAAAAGTTACATTCCTCTACTATAAGTCAGCTCCATGAATATATCTGCTATAAAGACATTAAAAGATTTATAAAGGTAGTAGAAATGAAAATTTAAATGAAAACTAGGTTTAAAACCTGTATTGACTCAATCCAGTGTGCTTATTTTTGTGATTTTTAATCATAGTCATCTCCCATATGGTGTCTTTTGGTTTACTAACATTGATGTCCTTCTTGCCATGAGGTGTGCTAGCTGGCATCGCAGAGCTTGCATTGTGCAGTGTGTTGGACCTTGGGCTGACCTGTCCTCCTGCACAGGACCTGTGTTTGCCTCCAGAAGCTCATGGTTGGTCTGTCTCATCCCACTGGGTGAGACTGTGTCTTTATGGTAAAGAGGAAGAAAGAGGCCACTGGAAGAAGATGGCCTTGGCAGTGTGTATGTATGTGAGGAGCTTCCCCAAGATCTGATGGCTGTCAGAAAGAGGTGAACGTGGCAGACGTAACACACAGATAAAGGCAGATGCAAGCCTTTAGGCAGCTCGTATACAAGAATTTCCAGACCATGTACTCTACATCTGGCAGACAGTTCACATTATATGTCTTTGATAAATAGTGCTTATTAAAGAGTTAGAAATTTCTCCTTCCCCAGAGAAGCTGTTTCATACGTTTTTCAATCTTTAAGCAAAATGAAAAAATTTAATGAAAAAGCCCCCATTCAGCCTCCCCCAATGAGCCTCCAGTCAAGATTTTCCTGAAGTATATAAATTCTTAATTTGCTGTAGATAATGTCTACCAGATGATAGTACCAGGAGCACAAGTGGAAATTAAAGAACAGCAGACTTGGAACAGATGTTATTAAGCACTTTTTCATGAAGAGAAACATTAGCGTGTTGACTTAAGGCAAGGCTGTCAAGGCAAGAGAAGCCAACTGAGGTCATTCCAGAAAGGCTTTAGATGACTGGCTTCTGGAGCAGGTCAGCCATGCAGGTGTGTATGGGATAGGGTATGAAGCTCCCTTTCACAGCGTCCCAATGTGAAGTGTAGTAAAATACCCTTATGAGAGTGAAAGCACATGTTGCCTTGTATCACATCTACAAAGTGATGTGGCTCCGCAGAGAGGGGCAGGTAGCCAGTCTTGGTTCCCCATGGGTGACAGGAATATCTGATTCACCTGAAGCACTGTGTGAGTTTCTTACATGAAGATTTTCAGGAATACAGAATGTAATTTGTATGTTGAATTTGTCTAGTTAGCGAAGTTGAAAGCTTAAAATATGGCTTCTTTTCATCTTCCCTTCTCCGCTGTTGATGGCACTTACGTGTGAAACAGCTGTGGTGGTATATCGTATAAATCCAAGATTTCTGAAGGAATTTTTAGTCTCTGTGGTTTTGGAGAGAAGATATCTACGGCTTTTCCAGAACCTGAAAAAGTGGCCTAGAATGTGACGTGTTTTAGTGAATGACTAAACAAGCAGAAAAGAATATAAGAAAATAATAATAAACCCCTTCTTGTCATATAGTGAGGCTCATCAACAGCACTTACATGGCTTTGCACAAGGATTTATTGCATCATCTCTCTTTCATAGGTGAGGAAATGGAGGCTTACAAGAAGAAAGCAAGTTCAAATAATGAATCAGTGGATGAACAGGGGTAGAGCATGGGTCTTGATTCAGAACTCCATCTGTCAGGCCTCAGGCCAGAACAAGAGAGTTGGAAATTAGCATTTTAGTAATTAGAACATGTTATTTTTTTCTTATATATTTAGAGAAAGGGCTAATTATTTTCAGATTAATTTTTCATTATTCTTTTTTCCTATGACATGAACATTTCTATAGGGGACCAAGCAAAATATTAATTATGATATATTTGATCTGAAACAAAACATCACATTTACTTTGTGTGGGCACATACTGAAACAGCATATTGAAATGAAAACTGGAACTTCTAACTTGCTTTGAAAAGAAATGTTCCAGCTTTTAGCAAAATCGTAGCATTTTGAGTCTGGCTTCCTGAGGAAGAAGATCTTTTGCTATATCCTGAAAAATGGCTGATTATGTGTGTGCCCACCTGTACATGAGCCTGTCTGTCCTCAATCACTTTTGAACTGTGCATCTTTCAGTTGAAAAAATTTGACTGATCTACCTACAATATATCAGTCAAGTGGGGAAATACGTTCCTTGGTTTTACGTTTGGCAAAATAATGGCTGGCACTGAATCCTATGCCTGCTTGTTCTAACATCCTCCTTATACTGCCGCTGAGATTAATTTTAAGGCACTCTCTCCTATTTCCAAATGAAAAGAAAATCTTCATATTCTGCAAAATGCAGCTATTGATCTGGCGCTAACCAGAGAAATCCTTTTGAAATGAATTCCCAATAAAGCAATAAAACTTACTGCTTTAATAAGTTTACAGTGCAAAGCTTATTTGACAATGCAATAAAATATTATCTGAATCACAGAACAGATTTGAGGGTACTTGTTAAATGAGGCAGTGTTTCCTCTTTCCAGAAACTCCACTGCCAATTTAGATGCAAACTTGTTCAAAAAAATACAGTTTTGGTGCAAGGTTACCCTTGTGAGAAGTTTCCAGCAGGGACTGTAGGAGCAATTATTCTTTCTGGGCTATCAGTAATTTCTACTGTAACTTCTCACGATGACAGAAAGCTTCACTACTGGAAAAATTAGTGCATAGACTGAGATTGAATTTAGTTTTAAAATGCATATTAGTAACTTTGAAGTGAAATTTTCTGAAAAAATAACGTTTGTCAACAATATACTTACATGTTAAAGAGAAACGTCCTAGCATTAGAAAACTTATTACCATCATCTGGATTTTTTAAATAAAATATTCATAAAGCCAGATCTGAATTTCAAAAAGAAAAATAGCCTTTAAATTCTGAAGTAATATATTCTCCCATCTCATTAAAAAGCAGAAATCTATCTTGGATCTTACATGCTCTTCCTCATTACAAGACTATTTATATAACAGTCTGATAGACATCAGCTCTTCTTGGGTTTACAGCCCTTGAAAATCATATAAAATACTTTTCTCACAGTTTTAGCCTATATATCTAATTTTTCATTATTTATGACATACAACAGCTTGACTCTCAAGGTCACACTCCAAAGAAGTCAAAGCACATTTCTTTTTAGTTTTTGTTTTATCTCAGAATTCCAATCAGCTGAAAGAAAAAACACCACAGAAAATACAGTGAATGCAATCAAGAACATAATATGGTTTCGGTAAATGCTTTTCAAGGGTGCAGAGTTACTGAGGAGCTTTTTAGCTAACGCTTTACTTTAATGGTACATTTAACTAATGCCAAATTGCAATGGGGCTTGAGTGAAAGTCCGTGTGATGTGCATGTAACTACCCAAGAAATTTATTCTGACAGTTCTTTTTGCAAAAAGTACTCTAGGACAAAAGGAGACCTTGGAGCTCTCCCTGCTTTGTATTCTGAATCTTGTTCTCCCGAGTAGCGTGCCCAAGCATTAATCCCAGGAAAGGTTTCATATCAGTGCATTATTCCAGGAGAGCGGAGCAAAGCTCATGGTGAGTGAGGCAGGCAAAACTTATCCTGCAGTCACTGTCAGCTGTCAAATGTTTGCCATGATGCACCAAATTTTAACCCAGTTGACAGTTTCAACCTTCAGGCAATGGCATACATTTCTGTGACAGGTGGAGGAGGGCAGAGGACAGGAAATCCAGTGTGTGGTAAGGGCTGGCTTTATAGGAACAGCTCTCCACTTTCCACCTACGCTCTATATTCTCTTAAAGGCAGAATTAAATGGGCAAAGAACTATGTAACATTCTGTGGATTTTGGGAAATTTGTATCAGAGGTGTAAACTAGCTTGCGCGTGAAGTAGGTTTTGCTCTTGGTACATGACGAGGGTTTGCTTAGCCAAGGTGGAGCTGTGGCATTTCAGAACATAATCACATCTGCAGCAGTCATTTGGCCTGTTCAATGCAGAGGGTGCTACAGTTTCCCTGGAACACCCTCCAGACTCCATGCGTTTCCTTGCAAACCAGATGTTTCACTGCACACCAGGAACGGGCGCTCGTGTCTCCTACACGACCTCTCAGAACAGGATGGTGGCACCCCTTCTCCCCAGGCCTTCTGACCCTGTCGCTGCTGGCCAGATGTATGGGCTTCCATTCAGAGCGGATTTTGCACTATGTTTGTACAATGAAGTCAAACATGGTGACTGTCACAACACAAATCATAAAGAAAAAAATGGTAATAGGAAGGGCCAAGCATCACACTTGCATTCAGCACTTTCCAAAGAACAGTAACTAGTTAGACCCAGGACTGTCTTCCAAGGTCCTAGAATGGCTAAAGCTGCATGTCACTGTATACCCAGCAATGCTGATACTGGTAGCAATGTGCTAAAAGAAAACTCATCTTAATTCCTGGTCGTTAGGGATTGGTTTAAACTTTAGGCATGGCCCATGGTATAATTTCTAAAACAAATAATTAGATAAATAAATAAATGGAATTGGATGTTGTTCTCATCCCTATAAATAACCCATTCCTCTCTTTCCGTTAAAATTTTATGCTAGCTTAAGAATGTGTTGTAGCCTCCTGGCAAAAATGCTAAATATTCAGAATATCCTGATTGTATATTTATAACTTAGAACACTGTATGATTTATTCTATCTATTATCCACTTAAAAGCTTTATCATTTATTTGTTTGTCTCTCTTACTTTCTACTCTGAGAAGGGCACAAGAATGGTGCCATGGTAAAGAGGGATGCCTTTCCTTCATCTTAGAGGATTTGCTGGCCTGAGCTGTGTCTGCAGAACTGAGCCAGATTCTTCCCTTGTTGAACGTAGGCCTGCAGCTGTTCTCGTGACTTACATCACGGGTACTCGGTGGAAATTAGATGAGAATTTGGCCATTGCATCCCAGTGCTTCACATCTATCTTTTCTGATAATGTTAGTACTCTAATAGGAGGGGTGTATTGCAGTTCAACACCTTATCTTCAGAAAGAGTCCCATAACACTTCACAGCCTATTTATGCACTATTGCTGCCCGTAATTCACCAGTGTCCTACTAAACACCTGCTAATGGGATTGCTTTGGATTTAAATTTGAAACAAGTCCTTTACTTCTGCTACTCATCAGTAATAACCCATACTTATGGGAAAGAAACCAAATACATCTTACGTGAGAAAAACAAAGCGTATGGTCTAGGACGACTTTATAGGGACATCAGGCTCAGTGACTCTTCAACAATTTGTTCCCCTATCTACCTCAAAATCTCTTTTCAGTGTATTACATGTGTGTCTCAGGTGTATGAGAGCACTCTTGTGAGTTCCTCCCAAAGCCTGTAGTTCCCATGACATGTGCCATATATGCTTGTTCTAGTTAGAACAATGTCCCAGTTTTGTATCTCATTACAGAATGTCTAGTTCTCATTCACTGAGATTCTCTGCGGTTTGCATATTTTTTGTCTAGAAGCATCACTTTTTTGCCATAGGCCAAATCCTGATATCATTGAGCATCCTTTTTGTTTGCAACAGCCAAGTCTTTTGTATCTTCCTTTAAAACAAACATTACATCGTCCTTCAGCTTCGTCCTTGCTGTGTGTACAAGTCCTGCTGACCAGGTGGTTACTGATTTCACCATGAGAACAGTTTCTTGATAGCCTTCATTCTCCCCTTCCTGTAACATACCATGGCAAGAGGTCCTGAGTTTGCAAAGCCAGCTGCCGCCAGCTTTGTATTATATGTACTGCACTTGTACAAATGCCGTCAGCCAAAGCCCTGTTTGTCTTCTTCAGGCTCACACAGGGACTGGGGAACTGGCAGCCTCAAAAGCCTTGTTTCTTGTTTATCTCTTTTCCCACCTCTTGTTCTGAAACGTCCCACAGGGGTTCAGAAGGGTCCCTGTTGTGTAGCCCCACATCTTCCACTTGTGAGAGATTTAACACCGCTTCCTAACAGTCGCAATGAGCAATCCCAGACCAAAAAACCATTTAGACTGAGGCTGCTGTGGGACTCTGATGTCAAATCAACAGCTGGGGAAGAGACCCCCTTATGAAGGGCAGGGATAGAAATACCTCCCAGTAACGGTGCCTGGGCAGTGCACATTTTGGTCTAGGGGAGCAGGGTAGGATGTCAGGACATGTTGTGACAGGTCCTTGTTTGGCAGTACATGCTTTGTACCACCTGCACACTGTTAACTAACAAAGTACCATTCAGAGCATGGAACAGTCTGTGGAAAGCCATCCAGGTAACAGAGGGAAGCTCTGCAGAGAAAACTAGGATGGTTGTTTATGACAATAAAATGACTATGTTGGGATTGTTCACAACCTGTTTGTGCAGTGCATCTTCTTAAAAGTTAATGTCACCCTGGGCACTAATCAGCTGTGTGAAAATCTACCCTATGGCTGGGGTCGGTGCAGTGTCCCTAATCCTGAAAGCAGAACAGACCTGGTTCTTACTCACTGAAAACTGCTGTTCCCATCACCTGGATAGCTCCCACTTGTAAGAGTCTGAAGAACTTCTCAGTCCAAGTCTGGTGCTACAAGGCTGACTTGTGAAGCTTTATATTGCTTCAGAGATCTGTTTGCCTTCACTAATAGATCTTTATTCTAATGCACAGATATAAATACTTTGTAGTATGTGGCACCTCCCACCTGGAAATTTCAAGGCAACTTAGAAATATTAGCTGAGACAAGAAGGTAATCATATAGATGGGAAACCTGAGGCTTTTGTCATTCAGTCATCTTGCCAAAGTCAAATGGGAAATGAATGCCAGAATTAAAGCAGAATCCAGGGCTAGCTGCTAGCCCTGCGTCCAGTTACAACTCCAGCTGTTAAATGCCTGCTAACAGCATTTAAAGCACAGGCTTGATGGGTGATCTCTGCAGTATAATTGTTAGCTTTCCTTACCACAAGTATCAAAGATACTGCATTCTGGCAAGTCAGAAAGTCAGATTCAGTATGTGTCCAGCTGAGATTTTAATTGGCAGCTTTTACAAACAAGCAGTCCGTCACCATGCATATGCAGTATCTCTGGTGGTGCGCTTACCACAAGGAGACCAGCCTTCTCCTCTTTACCAGTAAAGTTTTTGTTGACCAGACATTGTCCATCCGCTTTCAGCTGATAGTGGTTGAGGCCCAATGCAACTTGAAAGGGAAAATAAAAGGAAAGATGAGACCCTTAGTTAAAATAACATTTTAAAAAGGAAGAGAGAGTTTCAGTGATTTGTAATGAGAATTGTGACAGGGAAGAAGAGAGGTCACCCTGAAAAATGTAAGGGCTTTTAAGCAAGGTTTAATTTGTACAAAAGGATCTGCAGTGCACCTGGAGGCAACAGAGCCATAAATCATGCCTTTCCAGGGCTCATTTATCAACACAATTCGCCCCAGGATTTGGAAAAGAAGGTAGAAGCATTCCAGCTGTTTCATGCAGCAAAGTGTCATTGATAAACGCAAGTCTCCAAAGTAAATAAAATATCAATTATAAGTAAAACATTTGCAAGGAGGCTGCAAAGAATTAGGTTTCCTGTGCATTGCAGAGTTGTCTAGATAGTGTCTCCTTCCTCACTGGTGACATTGATTCCTCCATACTGGAGCAGTTCTTGCAGCTGAAAACAGGCGACCCAGACTTCACACCCACTTTCTTATCAGTAGCAGGCGGGCAAGGAGTCGGCAAGGCTTGAGCAAGGAACCGGTCATGCCGTCCTTCTGTCCTTGCCACGTGCCTGGCAGTTCAGCTGAAGCCAACATTAACACTCATAGTTATTTGCCGTTGCAGAGGTCTCTCTCTTTTGAAGCCCAACATTTCCTCAACAACTCTGCACCCACTTCCCAGGGAAGGAATGATAATGAAATTAATTCAAAATGTATACACCCAAATAAAGCCACTGATAAGCAAAGTACCTTCTGGCCACTTGGGTAAGGCAGTGCTGATTTTGCTGCCCTTGCAGATGCCAGCTCAGGCAGAGGTGTACCGGCTGCATGGTGCGCTGGTGGCGAGCTGGGACCCACCCCGCTGTAGCAGCAGTGGTCTTGGGGAGCTCCACAGGGCTGGATGAGCTGGGGGTGACAGTGCTACCAGATGTGCCCGTGAACCTCCTGCTCCCTGCTGACTGTGGTGCGTGACAGTCAGTCATTAATCATTTGCAGAGCTGCTGCTGACTGTAGTCATGGAGAGAGCAAAGGAGCATTTTGAATTCACTTTGTGGCATGCAGTAGTTAACATGGGGGAAGAGGGCACCTGACTGTATTAATTTTCCAAAGTAATGTACAGGAATGTAGCTACATAATGAATATCAAGGATTTTAGTAACATTTTGTGTGACTAAATCACAGCATAATACCTTGAAGTTCCGCATGTCTGTACATTTGTACAGCACCTAGCACAGTGAACTCCCACTCCTTATACCTCAACAACAATAATAATCTGAGAGTATAACGTCAGTCAGAATAGTTTGTGACATTTTCTTCAGCAAAGGCTTTTTGTGTTTATCGAAGGTGTTAGTTGCCACTGAATGCTAAAACTCTTGTAAATTCCCTGCAACTCATTTAATTTGTAACACTATGTAAACACACTGGATAAGAGAAAATGCATGGTGAGGTGGAAAGGTTTAATGGGTATAAGATTGCTGTAGTGACTGTCGGAAGTTAAGGTGTTTCCAGTGTTTAGTGCCTGGAGGTCTGTGTTAAGCAGAGTCCTGCAGCAGAGCGTGCTGCAGGCCACCCCAAGCCAGTACTCTCTGCACCATAGCACTGTGGGGGAAAAGGACTTATTCTGGATGGTTTCTGGCTACAAGGGGCACAAGAGCACGCTGCTGGGCCCGTGGCACTCCCCTGGCGAGTGCCAGCTTGAGGATCTCTGTGTGGTACTGCATGGAGCCTGCCAGGTGCCCAGCTCCCAAGTGTCTATGGGTCAAGTGTGCCTCAGCCTTTGCATACAAACCGGGATAAGGGCTCTTCCCTGGCTGCTGTTGTTGCAGGGGGCTTGGCGGCATGCTCACTGACCACTGAGATGTAGTAAGGCTCCCTGCAGTTTTTGACGGGGAGTGGTGTGGGGTATCCTAAGCTCAGTCCCTCTCCAGACCCATGCTTGCACAGAGAAACACTGTTCTAGGCATATGCACTTGAAGAGGAAGGGGTGTGTGTGCCAGGCTGTGCTGTGGCTTGGTTTCCAGTTGGAAGCCACGAGAGTGAGCAGCCCTCCAGGGCCACCTTCCCTCCCTGGAGCTTCTCCGAAATCTGACCTGTTTGACACCACCCTGTGTCAAACACGCAGGCACAATCTGTCCCTGACAGTTTGAAGAAATCTATAAATAAGGTTCAGCCCAATAAATTAGCAGTGACCCACCCCTAGAAGGCCTCACACTGCCTGTTTAAGAGACAATAATGTCTCTGGCCAAGAGAACAAATTTTCTTAGGCATCCCTTCTGAAGAGGTTTGTCTTATGCTGCTCTCCTGCTATGAGTGATACAAACCCAGTGTAATACCACAGAAACAGTTCTCTGAATTGATGCTGGTGCAACTGAGCAGACTGTAAACCCAAGGAAATATCCAAAGCCAAAGTCAGTTTAGTAGAAAAAGAGCAAGTTATTTATCGTTGTTGTGGTTTAACCCCAGCCAGGAACTAAGCACCATGCAGCCACTCGCTCACTGCCCTCCCTCCCCCGCCCAGTGGGATGGGGGAGAGAATTGGAAAAAAGGTAAAGCTCGTGGGCTGAGATAAGAACAGTTTAATAGAACAGAAAGGAAGAAACTAACAATGACACTAATAACATCAATAAAGTGACAATAATAACAAAAGGATTGGAATACACAAAGCAAGTGAGGCACAATGCAATTGCTCACCACTTGCCGACCGATGCCTGAGCAGCGCTCCTCCCCCGGGCCCACTCCCCCCAGTTTATATACTGGGCATGATGTCCCATGGTATGGAATACCCCTGTGGCCAGTTTGGGTCAGCTGTCCCGGCTGTGTCCCCTCCCAACATCTTGTGCCCCTCGAGCCTTCTTGCTGGCTGGGCAGGAGAAGCCAAAAAGTCCTTGACTTAGTCGAAACACAACTTGGCAACAACTGAAAACATCAGGGTGTTATCAACATTCTTCTCCTAATAAACCCAAAACACAGCACTATACCAGTTACTAGGAAGAAAATTAACTCTATCCCAGCCGAAACTAGGACAATCATCAATAGATAATAAGAATCCTATAGACTTGCCTTAGTATCTATTTGCTCTAGGGAAATTTTGGGCCACAAACTATGGATGATTTCTTAATTGTGAAGATTTATGGTAAAAAAATTACACTAGTTTCTCTTTAATTGCTTGCAAAAATTCATGAATATTGTTAAGCAGCATAATTTTTCAAAATGCTTTTGGACATTGTTTTTATTAGGTATTATTCTATTGTAGGACTATTTATGTTTTGCCAGCAATCTAGTTACTGCAGTGTTAGTTAAGCTCATTAGCCTAAGTGACTGAAGGCAGACTTGTGTGCTACAGAAAGCTCCTCTATCTCTGCAGCTAACCAGCTTGTTGCAGTCCAGCTTGTCTTGGATGCCTTCTACTGGCCAAATAAATCCAGCCCATTTTCAAACCACCATTGTTTTATGGTGATACTGAAGAGCATAGGAAAATAGCAGGAATTAATGGTGGTTTTCTTTTTCAAATTTTCACTGTTACGTGGATAGTGAAGTTGCATTTGATTCTGTGTTTTTCTACCATCGTAGTTCCAGCCTAGTTCAGGCGAGGTCAGGGCTGCTTTGTGCCAGGCGCTCACTTGCACTGCCTGACCATGCTGTTTAAATAAATGTCTTGGAGAAGCATTAAACTCCCTGTGCATATGGGAAACGGAAAACCTGCAAGGTAATGATTTGGTCAGGAGGCCGATAAAGCCATGCTCCCAGCTGCACTTATGACTGCTGTTTATGCCTGTAAACAGCTGCTGGTTTGTAGACTGTGATCTGAGTGCACCCTTCAGTGCTGGTCCTTGCAGCCATCTGAAATACGATGTGAATGACATCCAGGTGGTCACCGTTCACTGTGGTCTCTGAGAGATGTTGAGGTTCACATTCAGGGCTTCATGTTTGGGCCACTCTGCAGCAACTCACTGCAGAATCTTTAATATAGCTGTCTTTCTGGCACCAAATTTGTCTGACAAGGACCCTTAGTCTTGACAGAGCAGCTTTTCACCCGGCGTAGAGGGACTGGAATGATTCCCCTTCAGCTCAGTAAAACTCTGCTCCACCAGTTGCATCACTTCATCACAAACAACTGCTGCAGTTCAAACTGATCAAGAACAAAACATGTCTGATTTTTCAAGCCTTTTAAACCTGAGGGCAAGTGCATTTGCTGGTGTTTTATTAATTTATCAACATCTTGTGAAAATTCCTTGTTTTCTGTAGCAGCCATCAGTCCTTCTCCTAGAAAGCACAAGATACGTAACCACACCGTGTAGCTAGCCTGAGTAAATAATAAATAAACATAGCAGAATTCAATAATTTAAAACACTATACTCAGAAAGGATTAGGTAATTTCAGGGAAATCAGCCTGGTTAAATGTGGCTAATGCAGGAGAGCTAAGCGCCTTGATGACTTCGATCTGTTTCAGCAAGAAAGAAAGGTCTCCAGGCTCAGAGCTCCCCATGGGCAGGCTCAGATGGACCAGGGACAGGGGGAGGCTAAGGCTCCATTAGCTTCCCCCCAAACACTGGCCGGGCTCATGGCTGCTCACAACTGTGCATCTTCACCTTTCCCTGTTTATATCAGGGTTGCTGATCACAGTCTTACTTTATCTTAAGGAGTCTGCATATTTATTTTTTTAACTTAGTCCCTGATGAAATTAGGGGTGTTTTCCTTTCTTTCCCTAAATTTTTTTCTTTTAAGGAAAATTGATTCCAACAGTTATTTCTAGGGAATCCATTATCTGATGTATCAACTAATTGGCTTTTTGCTTATTGTTCCTCAGGCTCTCATTTGGTTTACAGTTGGACAGTTCCAGTCACTAAGCCAGGTTCAGTCCTGCTGTGAACCTTAAGGCAAGATCATAAATATCAATTCGTCTGTGTCTATGCCACCAACTCACTTCTGCTTGAGCTGTAGGGTCTCAGCATCTCACAGAATTTGGCTGGGAGGTTATACACGCTATTAGTCAGTATGGAATTTTAGATAAGATATTAAAAGTAATTGCTTTCCAACTTATTCTGAATTACGGTTTAGGGGACAAAATGGAAAACAAACCACCCCAGCTTTCCCCTGCCCTCCTTATTAAACTGTGTCTTCAGTATTGCCTTCAAAACCACCCTGAGCCTGGATCCTCACAGCATTAGTTCCTAGCAGACATGTGAGTATCTAACAGGCAGGAATTAGAGACAGTGTTATAGTAGCCTTCTTCACTTGCTTATTAAAGAGAGAAGTATTATTTTATTCATCAAGGTGGAAGCCCAGATAGCCAAGGTGAAATTGGGATTGATGTGGCTGATGACAAGGCTGTGTAAATTCTCTTTTTTCCAGCTGGATCCCCCTGTGTTGGGGCTTCCCAGCCTACAGGTCTCATCTGGGATGTAATTTGTCCTTTATGAAAGGTTCAAACTGTCTTAACTCCTGCACAGGACTGGATTTGAGCCTGGCTGAACCCTAATCACTATTTAATGGTCCAGATCTGGGGCTTTTTCTGACTGGACTGAAAGCTGTGCTGAGCTGTGCACTGGTGATTTTCTCTGGCTCAGGAAACTCCCCCTAGTTGTTTCCTGCCTTGCCAATGAGCCCTGATTTTCCAAAGGGAAAAGGCCAGAACATCCTTATCCCAGCAAGTTAGCTAACATCCTGCAGTTTCTGATGCTCTGCTACAGTCTGTTATCTTCATTGTTTCCCTCTTCCCATCCCTCTCAGGGTGTAAGTTATTGATTATTTTGCCAGAGGTTGCTAAACCAGAAAATTTTGATATCTCAAATGAAAGTGCATATCACAGCTTATTTACTGAACTGCAGCCAGATTATCCAGAACATTTTTCTGTTATATGTGAGCGAGAATGACTGCCATGGGGCCTGAAAAATAATCGTAGCATGTTTCTTTATCTCATCTTAGATAGAGGCTATGGCCAAATTAAACCTGACCTTGATTACTAATGAGGGCTTGGAGCAGTCTGTTTCAGTACTGTCCTCTGTGATTCCATAATTTTTCAGTTCTGGTTAATATAGCCACATTACGACGAGGTGGTGGTTACACTGAAATAGTAGTGCACATTCTCGCAGAGATACCCAGTGGTATTCCTCCTATCGCCTTTACTGCCTTGTGCAATGCAAAGCACAAGCAGTCATTGCTCTGGAATCCAGGGCGTGTTTGCAGGATCCCGAGGGGATCTGGGGAATGCTGTGTGGAGCATCTTCTGAATACCAGACTCCAGGCATGGCAAGTTAAATTTTGGCACTTCTGACGCAACCCAAAGTTGCTTTTGAAAAGCTTCTCCGAACAGGATCAACCAATTTGTTGGAGTAGTAGCTTTCGTGCTACCTCTTCACTGGCTTCCCCTGACTTTCTTGACGGGGACAGCAGGAGCTGTCAGTGCTAACCTGGCCTTGGCTCTTGGTTTGAAGCAGTGACTATGCTTTATGGACTTGTCTGAAGGTGTATTAACTCCTACTTTCTAGTTTCCCAGCTGCATGCTCTACAATCGGCAACACACATTAAGTGCAATTCCAAAGCAAAAAGAGTGCTGTATTAAAAATAAGTGCTTGGTTTTGGGGCAAAGAAGCAACTTGTGCATTTGCTTTAAAAACATAAAAATAATTTTTAAAATCTTGACTCATTTTAAGTGGTGACTTTCAGAATATATTCCACAAATCAGAGCAGAGATCTTGAGTGTTTGACAAATAATTCCAAGATTAATACAGATATATATCCCTGAGTGCAAGGACTTTAATCAATCCCTAATCTCCCAGAGAAGCAGTTTGACTTCACCTGACAGCACAGTGAAAGATGATCTGCTTCTATGTGACTAGTGTAGCAATAGCAAAAACCATTTTCTTTTTTTTTTTTTAATTCAGTTTTTAGTATAGATACCCCACAGTTGCTCAAAGCCACATTCAGAGCCTTCTGTTGAATACAGGAGGTTTTGGATCAAGCCTTTGGATACTTTCCCACTAATAAATTAGACCTAATGAAGTGGGTGACAGCCTTCCAAGTCTACAGGTCTTTGAAACTCCTGAAGTCCCAGCACTTAAGCATAAAACTGAAAACACACCTGAGAACAAGTGCGAGCCCGCAGAGAACAGGGAGCTGGGAACTGGTAGCCATCTAAGATCTCCACTCTCAAGTACTTTGCCTTTTTCTCTCTCTGCAGAGGACAGCTGCCCTGTTCTTTCATTCTTCCCAAGCCATTTACAGCCCACTTAATTGGCTGCCAGTGGCTCTTGCTTTTATATGTGCGGGCTAAACCAAGACAAATTGTTTTCATACAGCCTGTTTATGCATTGTCCAAAAGAAATTTACAGCCGAACAAAACCAAACCCTTATCAGACTAGACCAGAGAACACATGTATATACTGAGTAACATCTTGCAGTCTGAGACCAGAAGGTACGCCCAGGGTCGGGCACCCTTGCTGAGGGCAGTGGGGTTATTGCAGAGTTTTCAGGGCTTGCTCTGGCCGTAGCGCGTACCAGTGCATGCCCTGATCGCTCTGACAGGATGGCTGTGCTCTTTACTAGGCAGCACAGCAGAAGGTGATGGATTGCCTGTGAGTCTTTTTCACATCATTGTTTTGCCACTGGGCTAACCCAAGGCAAACTGTTTGCTTTATTAGCTATCTAATTAAAATGAAAGACCATAACATACCATTCTGTACAAAAAGAATAACAGAAACGTAACAGTTAGGCAGCTCTGTGAGTGGAGGTTGTTTAAAACTCCAGCATATTCTGTCTTATGAGCTACATTAATAACACACCAAGAGACCTAACATATCCTGTGATAAGACACACTGTGATGACTAAAGATTTAACAAAATATTAATAGAAGTTTTATGTATTGGCTCATTGATATATTCTTATATAATGGTATATGTTATTTATTATCTATTTTATTAATATATTAATAAAAGCTTTTTACAACAGCACTATAGAGGATCTGAGAAAATAGCTGCTAATAAACATTTTCACTCTAGTTTGGTTCTCTTTCGTTTGAGTTGTGAAACTTAAGGTATGCCCACAGCAAAACAGACTGTATTAGTGGATCCATATACTTACGTGCTGATCATGCAACATCCAAAGTATATGTTTAACTTTACCTACTGTGCATACTTCCCTTGAAACAAATGGGATGATTCAGTGTCTATAAATTAAGCCTACAGTGATATAATAGCGTTGTGAATGCTTATTCTTACCATTTATTATGATCATGGCTACATGCTAGCTGAGAACATGGTGCCGTTGTGCTTAGCATTTTACATGATTGAGAGATTTCTGAAAGTAATTTATCACTGCAGTAGAGAAGATAAGGGTAACCAGACTTAAAAGTAGGAAAAAAACAAAGCAAAACTGAAAGAGGAAGCGGCCACTCTGTCAGTCATGCTGTAGGGACTATTCCTTTGCACCAGAGCGTGTGGTATTTGATTACACCTCCAGGTGCTGCTGCAAGAAATATAGAAGTAGTAAAAGCTGCCATACCCTCAGAAGGAGCCTGGTCCTTTATTTGAAGAATCCTTGTACATGCCATTTCCGTGGGGTTACCCACATAAACATAAGTCTGAATTTCAAAACCACATTTTGCCGAAGTAGACTTCTGAATTTAAAAGCTAGCATATGACAGTTAAAAGAACATGGATTGATCCATTTTAGCATCCCAATTTGTATGGAAACAGGTATATAATATTCTAGAACAGTTAGATTAGCAGATATATTTTTTTTAAATTCAAATATCCAGAGTTTGGTCTGAGAGCAAGCAGGGGGAAGTTACTCTCTTGAGAAACCTGTAAGTGACTGAACAGGGTTTTTTCAAACAAAAGTGCTAGGATCTCCAGTGTAATTACAGCCTTGCCACTGCTGGGGAATGCTTTGCGGCAAACCTGAGATTGTGCATGCATGTTTCCAGCAGGTTGGGAATTTGCATAACCCATCCATAAACCGCTGCAAATCTAATAAGGAATCAAACCCAGTATCAGCTATGGCCACTATGTCACTGTATCTGAAAATACAGCTCTGTTGTGCCTTGACCTTTTCTGTTTGGAATTTGGATTTTCCAGCCCCTCTTCCATCTGTTTACAGAACCAGCCCCTCTGGGAAACATAAATAAATAAATCTTTTCCCCTATGCATGCTCATGGCATCAAATGATGTAATAAAATGAAATCTCTCTCCTTCTTTCTCCCCTTTCAATATTTATTCTGGGGATTTATTGTTTTCCCTCCTTTTCAGGCTTCAAGGTTTCCCTCTGATAGATCACCTCACTGTGGAGCATTTCTCATACTCTCCGTGCAGTACCTCTCAAGCTATTTTTTTAAAATGTAGTTGGAGCTGCTTTAAGCTGAAGACAGTGCAGAGTTTTTCATTTTACTTTCTGTGCTGCGAAGAGTTCCACAAAGTCAGTTAAAGCTATTACACAGTTCAGGACATTCATGTGTCTATACAGGGTGATACTAAGGCCAAAAATCAATGAACATACTAACAATCCAAAGTCTCCTAGCAGAAAATGGCTCAGATTATCTCACAGATCTTTTCTACTTATAAACTTGTCCTAGAGTTTTCTGAAATTAAAATACAGTGTTTTCCCAATCGGGCTATTTTCCCAGCAATTTCCAGTAACTATGCCACTGGCTAGCAGAGGCTGTGAGTAGCACAGGCTGACGGGATTACTGCACAGGAGCAATGGGATAGAGGCTTATACCAGAGAAAGCTGTTTCAGAGAATATGGCACCTAAAAGAGTATATCACTGAAAGGTCATTTAATGATGCCATTTGTCCACCTTTGAGCCATCAAGTCTTAAACTGAGGAAGGAAGCACCAGTGCTGCAGGCTGGCTTCTCCCTTCCATCTCCTCATTATCCTTACTCTGTAAAATACAAGGTTGGCTCTTCCTGGATGGGACAATGAGTTTTTAGAAGCCAGGGCAAGCCACAGACAATTAGATTTCTCATCTGCATCATAAATACAGCAGCAGTTTGGGTTGTTCAGGCTTTATTCAGCACCCTCACCTCCCAGGCAGGAGGAGTGCGGGGGGCGGGGCTCCACTGCTGCCTGCTGCTGGAGCGGCCGTGGGGCTGGTGGGGGTGATTTGTGCAAAACGGGGAGTTGTACATGGCCGGTCTCCAGTGTTCATGTGCCTTGCAGAAATGCTAAAATGGGATTATTGCTGCTGTAATGCTGAAGCCCGCACATACATGCTCACTTTCAAGTGTACTTCACTGTTGCTTAATCTCAAGGGAGAATTAATCAGCAAGAATATAAAGTATCTCAGATCTCGATTAGATCCACACAGGGGTTTAATACACTGAATCCAAAGCACAGGAGCAAAGAAGCTACTTAAAGCAGGATTTGTGTAATGTTTAACCATCAGCATTGCAGTCCAGAAAAATCCCTGAGCATCGGTTGCCTAAGTCCTGAGGGCACCTCGTTTCTCTCGCCCACCCCACGTGCATCTCGGTCTGCCTGGCGGTGCCCGAGGTAGCTACAGCTACTGTTTGGTGAGTGCTTGCCTGGGAGGTCAAGCCCTGCTCTTGTCTTGTTTTACTGCAGCTGGGGAGCCTTGGAGAGTCTGGCGATGCTTTCTGGTGCTGAGGGGCCTGGGCTGGGCTCTGAGCACAGCAAGGGCACATCGCTGTGGCCCTTCACTGGAGTCGGACATTGGAGCTTTCTCATACAGCACAGGGAGGAAGGGTGCCAACAGTTTGTATTTATTGCAGAGATTTGAGGTGGTCTTTTTTCCTTTTTCCTCTTGTGCGCCTGCTGAATTTCTCAGGGGAAGTGCCTGTTCCTAGCTGTTGCTGTTGCTGTTAAGCCTGCTGATAGGGTTGCTTTTCATAGTGCACTCTGATTGCTAAGGAGTGCATCTAGGAAAGAGGAGAGAAACCTGATTTCCCATCTCTGCCCAAGAGGTTTCCCATAAAACAGTAACTATTGGAGTTCTATTTCTAAATGCAGTCAAGGGAGTTTTAGGGTGCCCCGAGCCCTCTTACACTGACTGACATTTTTTTTCATCAGAAAACTAGAAAATACTTTTATCCCATGAGTTAATCGTTTAGCCATATGAAAGCTTCAAGCTCTCAACAACAGGCCCATTGTTGAGTTTGGTTTTTCCAAATAATCTCCTACAATAAAAGCTACTGTCTTTCCCCGAGAGCTTCAAGGCAATGCAACAAAGTTGCTTGACCAAAAAATAATTCACTACGATGTAATTAGCAGCTCATACAAGAGATAATCTTAATGAAATAAGAATATACCATGCGTGGTAATAAGAATTTAAAGCAGTGACATATACAAAGAGCTCATTCAGAAACTGAAGCACGATGCCTTTTATTTGTAGAACAGCTTATAAAACTAATATGTGTGTTAACAGCTGCATTATCACCATGAATATATTGCAGATGAGCTGTGCAAATAAGCAAGAGTTTATAGTAGCTTTGTTTACACCATTTTTTACACAAACTTTGTAATCACTCATACGGTATCCTTGGGGGCTACTGGAGAATACTGAATGTGAAATGTTGCAATTCAGCATATTCAGATAGAAATAGGATTCTGAGAATCTGCTTAGCCAGCTAAGATACAAACAAGTACTGGGACCTCTCTGTCCTCTCAAAGCTACTCATGTGCTGGAATATGAGAAATCAGCAGACCGAAAACCTGTTTGCTCAATAAGTTCTAATGACAAGTTAAAGACAGTCAGAGGCCCTTTGCAGATGAGTCATTAGAAATTAAATAGGAGACATTTCTCAGGTGCACAGAATTGTTAGCTTGCTCCAGCTGGTGTCATCTCCCCATTCAAAGCTGATGCTGGCTGAATGGTGTATGACTGAGGGAGAGAGATGTTTGTTGTAAGATGCCTGGCTGAAGATCACATCTGTTCTTCTAAAATGAATATATTCTTCTATATTATCAGCTCTTCAACTATCCATGTATTGAAATCAGCAACTAAGAACCTTGGAAACCTGTCCTTTCTGGTAGTGGCTTGCAAACTGAGCTGGTCATCAACATGTGGCCAAAGCTTCTATTTCTGGCTGGCCAAGAAAGCACAAGTCCGCATACTGCCTGCTTATGCAGGTAGACCTCCCTCTAGCGCCTATTTCAGCCAAAATCACCGGTGCGTGGCCATTTACATAGCTCCTGACATTTCACAGTGTTTCTGATGTATAATACTTGCCTGCAGAGGTTGGCTAACAAATATGATCGTAAGCTCTGAGCCCACTGTCACAGTAGTTGCTCATTCTATAATATCACCTTCTCCTGAGAGTGCATAGCTCTACTAGTTTAATTCACAAATGCACTTAGGTAACACCATGACATGTGAGACAAAATACAGAGACAGGAATAATTTGTTTCAACTGTAGGTCTAGTGGTTTTCACTGATGTTAAGCAATCTTCTACCGTCAAAGATTTTTTTTCCCCTGACTTTCTTGGTGCTGTCAGGAAAGCTCGCTTAGCCATTTACAGTCTAGCTCACGGATATAATAAAGGACCAGGTTCAAGCCTGTAATAAATTGCCATTGCTCTGTCTGGAATCAATAGAGCTGTATTGATACAGTCCAACTGCAGACTGCCCCACTGGTGCAAAGCTCAGTGTAGACCCAAGGAGCAAGTTTCAAAACTAAGCAGAGGAGTTTAAAAAACTGTACTCATTTTTCTGCTCTGTACTCTAATCTTTCAAAAGAAACATTACCCACCAGAACCAGAATTAGAAACATTTATTAGGAAAATGTGGCAAGAGCAGGGAAGTATGTGTTTGATAATTAAGATAAATTTCCGTGTCAGGGCACTCCTACTTTAACTGAAAACCTGCAAAATATCCAGATCCTGGTGCAATGTTCTCTGCCAAGGCATTCATGCTTATGCTGGGCTTCGGTAATTTTGTTGTTTTATCCCAGATTTCATCCCTGTTTTCTCTGAGTGTTTGTGTTTCAGTATGTTCAGTATATTTTAAACAGTTTTACTGAATGTGAGGGCAGTCACTGACACACTGGACATCATCTGTGTTTTGTTAAAGATCATTCAAACTAATAAAAGTTAACAGTTATTTGTAATATTAGATAGCTTTGATCTCTGACCTTGATTTATGCACTTTTGCCACTGGTGCTGAATACATCATTTCTGTGATGGGATGCATAGCAATCCCGTCATTGTTATGTGCCAGGAAAACTCCTGGATTGCAACGAGGCTAAAGTGTAGTTGCTAAGTATGCAGCTTTTTATCATTTAGCAAAATGGAGAAAGATGAAGGAAAGGTCAGGGGGAAGAGCATGTTAACTGGAGCCGTAGGGGTTGACCCCGAAGTCGCTGAAGGTTAATAGAAGTTTTTCAAATGGTTTCAGACAACCGTGCGGAGAAATGCAAAAGTCTTATGTCCAGACACCGCTTTGTAGGATTGCACTGATACATGCTGATGAGGCAACATCAGTGTGGACGAGATCACTGTGGAATAAAACAGAAGTGTGCCCCCACCTTTTTTTCAAATTGTTTTGTCGTCTGTGTGAAGATTGAGTTCAATGCGAGTCTGGTCTTCATATCCTTGAGATTATTCCTCACCTCACTGAAAATGATATAATTTAACATCATGGAGGATGCACCTGTAGTTGTAGTTTCTAACCTTGTAGGTTATTTCACAGGGCATCAGATGAACGGGACGAAAAATGAGAGATGTATTTCTAAACTAAAGCATGAGTTTTAGAAATGCAGTGAGCAAGACTTAACTCTCCCTGCATTGGAGGTACAATGGGAACAGAATCAGGCCATGCCTGAGAGCTCCTGAGAATCTCATTATGTATGTCCTTTTTATTATTTACATCTTTTACATATGTCATGTAGTGCCAGTCTAATAGCAGTAGATAAGAATTACTTGGTTTTTTACACAGATCCTTTAATTTAGAGACACCCAGCAGTATTCTAGTGTTCAGGTTCTTTCCTCCACTATTTGTAAATCAAAGTCTTAAGCTGTAGTGCTTTATTGAATACAGTGACAAATAGGGATGAACTGCATTCTCCCCTATAGTCATAAAATTGATTTAATATTTCAATTAATCTTGGCTACACCTTCTCCAAAAATTTATGTGAATACATTCTGAGTAAGTCATCTTCAGGACTTAAATAAATACTAACATAAATATCACTGAATTTATTTGTTCTCTATAAAATTCCTTTATTTCACTCTTACAGGCAAATGCAAGTATTGCTTCCATCAACCAGAACACAAGAGTATCAGATGAGATTGCTTTAACAAAGGGATTTTCACATTTTCATTAAATAATTTTGCATTCATAGTCTGGTGCCATATCCAATGAAATGGTTCTTCACAGCTTTGCAGAGGATGGAAATTTTATCGTAATCTATCCTTTAATATCAAATTAAAATAAAATACTATTTTAAAACAAGTGAAATTTTTCTTTCCAGTAGAGAGAAATGGACAGGCTCTCATCATTAGGGCTTTTCTTATTTTCCCTGTCATACAAGATTGCAGAGGGGCTGACAAGATTTCATGAAGCATTTTTGTGTATGTGCATTTTTTTATGTGAAGTGCTATGGTTCACTGTAATGATCCTTCATGGTCATAATTTCATGAAGAGGAGACACACAACTCCTACTAGACTGTGCTAAGGTAGTCCAGAAGTGGTGAGATGAATGGGTATGTGGATGGATGCATTGTTAATGTAAGATTTCTGAAGTCTAATGCTTTTTGCCTAAGTACTTTTCCTCTAAACCAGAATCTTAAATTCACTAAATGTAGCAAGCAATTAACTGTGCATTAGCAAGCTTTTTGTGGAAGCACATGGTATGAATCCCCACCCCCCAAGCTCACCCAAGGCCTCACCCTGCAGTCATTGCAGTCCTTGGCAAGGAATTTACTGACTTTAGTAGATTTTAGAACATTCCTGAGTAGTCTCCTACTATGAGTGGTAAAGAGTTGGATTAAAAATTAGGTTTTGGGTGTTTTGTGAAATATAACATACTATCTTGAAAAGCAGTCTCTAATGAAAATAAATAAAGAAAACAGTATATGGGGAAAAGGCTTCTTTCTCTCTTCCTGGGTCTGTCGTGGATATTCTTTCAGTACTAGTTTGTAACCTAGTGATGACGTTGAACTCTAATGCTATTAGAGATCCTCAGTAAGGCCTCTGTTGGTTAGTGACGGCCACAAGAAGCAAACCCCTTCTTTGGGACCTCCACATCGAGTTCCAGGCACAGTGCAGGATTCATTTCTGCACATTTTTCAGAGGCAGTCAATTAGAAAGCTGTTTGTCTTCTAAAAACACAATTGAACCTATTTGCAAGAGTCTTAGGGAAATACTCTGGTGGTACAGATTTATATTAACAAAAAAGAGGGTGAGCTCTCCAATTGCAGACCACGCACTGAGAAGTGGACAAACCGCCCCAATAAAGGTGATGGCACTTCCCTATGCTTACTCTGAGCAGCAGTTATGGTTTTTCCTTACTATATTGCATATGACTAGTAAATGATACTTCCCTGTGCACATGACTGCAACAGATAGTTAGACGTATTTAAAACATTGGAATGAAAAAGTACCCAGCATACAGGGTTGAAAGAGTAGTTGAAATAGAGATATTTTTTTTCCTCCTCTGTTTCCTCATAGTCTCCCCATTTTACAGTTTAAGAAATTGAGTTAAGGGCCTTAAACTACCTCACAGTTCAGCTTTTTGAGCTCAGCTGTAGTCGAAAAAGCTGGCTGCTCACTCAGGCTGATGGGGGAAGGAGAAGATTATCTTTGAAGTGGACCTGGAGGGGAACCAGTAAACTGGGAGAACCTGCTGGGAGAAGTGGCAGATACATCTGTCTTCTTGGTAAGAGCAAGCACACTTAGTGCTTATTATTCCACTTTACAATGTAGAGGCATATTAGGTTCTAAAATACTTGTGGAAACAGCAGGTACAGCTAAGGTAGTTCTTTCATCTATCGCTAATGAAAAAAGTACGAAAATGTTCAGAGGCAGCACTGTTATCTGGGCATTTGATGTTTTTAGAGTCATTAGACAATTACATGGCCCCTAACAAGGAGTCTAACTTGGGACCACCATCTGTAAACTTCAGTTAATGCACAGTGTATCTGTCCATTTATTAAGTGGTGCTTTTACACTTGGGTTCACTGGTCTCTGCTTTCCCGCCGTTGGTTGCCAGATGGAATTTAAGTCTTGCTTCATTAAGCTCTAAATGGCTTGGGCTATGTTTGACTTTCTTGCCTTGTGGTACCATCATGCATCCAACAGAGACACGAGACATCAGTGCCATGCTCCACAAGTTACTGAGACCTTTGCCATCAATCTGGTAAGAGGAGTAATAGATTCTCTCCCTCTCTCTAACCAGAACCTCAGTGTCTTGACCCTCCTGGCACAAGAAAACACTCTTCCCTTCTTGCACACCTCTGAAGAAGGGATGGGGTGAGCTAGGTCAAAGCTGCATGGAGGTGAATCTTACCTTAGAGGGACAGCTGAACAGAGCTGATGGGGAGACTAGTCTGGTGAAGAGCTGTGAGGTGGACAGGGAGAACCTGTAGTATTTTAAGTTGTGTGGGGCGTATCTAAGTGGAAGGAAACGTGAAAGGAAATGAAAAATTAAGCTCCCAAGGAAGGTAAATGCTGATATTCTGATAATCAGTAAACCTTCAACTATGTTGAAAACATGGGTCAAATATGACATTGGCGTAACATTAGCCCCATGAAGCTGATGATAATTCTATCTTACTGCTGCTACCAAGTTCTGTGCACAATTATAGAGGTCCAGTACAGTTAGCGTCAGCTAAATTAGGTTAAAAATAATCAATAGGGGACTATCATTTTGTGTGTCAGTTTAGATCGCACACAGGTTTTTTATAAATCTCATTGGCAAGAAAAATACTTGGTTCTTTTCCATTTTGGTTCACATAGTGAGGGCACAGATGTCTAGCATTTTTTCAGCTGCATTTTTGCAAGTGGCACCATGTTGCCACAGAGTGCAGTGCCAAGCTGGCATCCTTGCACTCCACTCTCCCAGCTCAGGGCTCTAGCAGTAGATGAAGTCCTCACTTGTTCCTCCTCTCACCTGCCAGCACGGGCTGGCAGTGGGCAAACATGGGACAGACCTATTTAAAAACAGAACATTGCTCTTTTCATACTGCCTTCTATGAAGCAATCTGCAATATGTGCTAGGACTGTACTCCTTTTTAAACACAGCAGGCAACTGTTCTGACTTGCATCCATCCCAGAGAGCCCCAGTGGCTTCAGGAGGTTGTAAGGCTGAGAATGAATTTGGTCTCCTGCACTCACATAACGTGGGCAGTATGTCTGACACCTCAGTGGAGCCTCTGGTAGCTTCCCCTGGGTGTGCTTGCTGCAGCAAACAGAACAGGATCCATCCTGGAGCTGGGCAGGTCATGAAAGGTCCCCAGCAAGCCCTGCCTGAAGTGAAGTGGAAGTACCAGTGTGGCATGTACAGTGAAGGCATGGGCCTGACATGTTGTCGTGGTTTAACCCCAGCCAGCAACACAGCACCACGCAGCCGCTCACTCGCTCCCCCCCCACCCAGTGGGATG
>JAVKLA010000084.1:17521654-17562337 GCA_034782735.1 Sagittarius serpentarius
TGAACTGAAAACACAGCGCTGTACCAGCTGCTAGGAAGACAATTAACTCTATCCCAGCCGAAACCAGGACACATGTGCAGGATGCTCTGCCTGCAAGAGATGGATCTGCTCTCTTTTCCTCACTTGGGGCTAACTAGTCTTTAGGGCTGAGGAAAGGGGTGGCACGTACCCGTTCTGGCCAGCTGACACCACTAAGCCTCTCCCTGTACCCTCTACAATCTGCTTTCAGGTTCCTTCCTGTGCTCTGGCTGGGCTTGTCACCTCCTCCCTGCTTGGCTTCCTGGACAGAGGCACAGCAGGGCTTTAAATTTGGGAAACACAGGAGGGAAGTCCCAGAAGGAAGGAAAACAAGGAGAGGAGAAGCCAAGTACTGAATGTGAGGGGAGTGATGCCCAAGGCTACAGCTCTTGTCCCAGTTTCAAGCTTTGCCCAGTTTACTAGGTGCTGTGTGTCTTCTCCCATGCACTCCACTCTCCATCTGCACTGGACTGAGCCAGTCGGACCCCTTGCTGCTGATGCCAGAAGCCTTTCTTGTTCTTAGTTTTGTTTTCCAGCAATTTTTTTCCATATTATGTCACATTAGCAAAGACCTCCTTGGACACATGCTGCCTGCCGCCTTCTGCCACATAAATATCTCTGTGGAGGGGCAGAAACTTGTCTGCTGCCAGAGTAGGGCAGGGAACCCAGTCTCCAAACTCCTCTCCAGCTCTGCACTCCCTGCAGAAAAGCCAGTTAGTTGCTGGCCACGTGCACCGCTGGTGAGCACCGCAAGAGGCCTGTCCCCTGGGAACCAGCTGTGACCACCAGCTCATCTCTGAGCAGATCTTGAGGATCTGTCACAAGGCAAAATCATTGTAGATGATGAGAAGCAGCATGATGATTGCTTTTTGTGTGTGTCCTCCTTTCTAAAGCCCTCTGCCAGCAAAACCACTCTGAATTCACAGTAGTGCAATCAGACTGCAGAAGGGCAGAAGAGTACATTAATGGATTAGCTTTTCAGTCATTTACATGTTAAGGGTTAAATGTGGCACAAAAAGCTTGTTTAAATGTCCTTTAAGCATCCCTTAAGCTTCCTGCTTTCCCCTCTTCTCCTTGATGCATAGCCAGGGCTTTGCCCTGCTGTGAGGCCAGAAGCCTGTGTGTAGCTGCCAGCTCAGCCTACAGCACAGGGCAGAGCAGGAGGGACAGAGTGTGTGGCTGCCTGCTGAGAGCCCACAGCTGCCATGGCTTGACATTGGCACGCTGCCCGCGACAGGCACGGCAGCCAGGCTGGGGCACTGTCATGCTGCTCTGACTTGCCTTTGCAGTTCTCACCAGTTCAGCAAAAGCAGTGAGGATCCCGTGTATCCCAAGTGGATCTTGGCAGGAGTGGGATGTTGTATTGTATCACGGGCTGTCTGGGTGGTCCGTGCCACGGGGCTCACGGAGAACAGGCTTGGTGACCTCTCATGGTTCACACGTTGAAACAAAGCAAACCAGTGCTGTATAGACATCGACATGGGTGAGCAACGCTAGGGATTAGTATGCTCCAGTGTATAGTTAAAGCAATACAGTGGCCTGGTATTTTCTTCAGAAATTTCTCTGCAACTGGAAGGGCCCCCTGGCACTGGAAGTCCGCGTCTGGCCATGATGGTGCTTTGCCTAGGCTCAGTGCTAAGCCAGCCCTTGGAAAAGAGGATCCACAGGAAGGTAGCTTATTCTAAGCTAGAGAGGTGCCTAAGCTCAATGTCAGTCTGCAAACTACTGGGAGCACCTGCTAGGTTGTGGTCTTTTTTTTAACTAGCTATTGCAAGAGCTGAGCATCTGGGATTCCCTTTGAATCTGGAACGCTTCAGATGGAGGCCAGCTGTGGCCAGCACATTGGTGTTAATCTGTCCATTGTTTTGGTCATGCATTACTTGTACAGCAGCAAAGAGACAGACCCACCTTTCCAAAAGAAAAACAGCTTTGAATTTCCTGTACTGAGGTGTCCAGGCTTCCATATTGATTCTGAAAGCTTTCCCAAGCATGTGGAGTAGTGGAAGCGAATAGTTCCTTGTTTTACTGACATAGGAGAAAAATCAGTATCTCCATGCAGATCGAATCTTTTTTCCTTTTGATTAAATGATATGGCATCCACAAAAGTCATTAGAGTTCCAAATACTTTGCAATTAATCATGAAGAGAGTAAATGAATCATTGATTTAACACTGAGAGCTTTTTTTTTCAGTGTATTCTCCTGCCAACTTACATTACCAGTAACTATTCAATAAAGAATAAAATCATACATTTGGTCTGTTTTAACATGGGCCTCAAACTTCATAAATATCAATACAGATACAGCCAAGCAATCTTCTTGCTGATTGTCAGCTCTAGCTGACAATATATCTAGCAACAAAGGTTTTCAACAGAAAAGCAGTGATGTATATAGCTTTCTGAGCTATCTGTTGATACAGTTTGGGCAGCTGCATATATATTTGCAACGTTTAAGGATAGCTCTTTCGGTGGCAAAGGGTGTGCATGGAGGTGGCAGGGAGATACTATCTGGCTTACACGGAAAGACATATTAGCTTTTTGTCAGTACTGTGTGCGTGTCTGTGTCTGTGTGAAAAACTGCTTATGAGCATATGCACAAAAATCCACAGAGGTATTGGTGCTGTTGGCTGAGTATATATTTGTGTCCATATGTAAACTACCTTCATTGGAAAGGAAATGCAGAGAACTTTACAAATACTGCATATGTACATAAAAGGTGGAGGTTATGAACTTAAGCACTCAAAAATTAGGAAATGTGCTCAGTGCTCTATAACTGACCTATCGATGTGACTTCTGTGTATTAGTGCAACTTGTGGACAAAGGTCTCCGTGCTGTTGAGGCATTTGGCATTTGTTATGTTGAACCAAATGTAAGTGAAGAAGGCTAAAGCAGGCGAGGGTGGAAGAAAGGTCAGAGCCTCGCACTCCAGGCTCTGCATCTGCCTCGTCTAGTAGTTGTGTGACCACACGCAGTTGGATCAGCTTGCCGATCTGGAAGAAAACATCACTTTTATTTTGGTGAATTACTTTTCTGTGAGCTCAGTGAGCTGGATCTATGCACTGCACAGTTGCACAACCTGAGGCAAGGGACATTGCCAAAGCATGTGGCAGGAACAGGAGAGAAGGGAGAACAGGACCACTTTTTTCAACAAGAGCCTGCAGCTAGTCTGGATGTAATGAAATCCAAAGCCGTAGCCTTAAAATGGAATATCGCTCATGTGTCTAATGGAGCATGAAGTCATGTGGCAGCCTTTTCTTTATTAACATGGTCTCTCTACCCCAGCCAATTCCCCATCCTTAATTTACAGACACATCATTGTACTGAGATTTTTACTCATCTGTGAAATACAGTCTTTGGCCACTGGTTCACAGTGGGTTAGTTCCTGTGCAGGTGCATGTGCAAACACAGAGGACTGTGCACTGGGAACCAGGCTATCCAACCAGGGCTGGTTCATTTTCTTCTGTTCCTTGCAAACAAGATAGTATATACAGTCGCTGGGTAAGATAAAGCAGCAGATCAGAGAAAATACTAGAAATAACAGAAAAGGTGCCCTCAATTTAGGACAGAACAGTGAATATTTGAACATCTGATGTGTATGTATATCAGAGAAAACTATTAAAAGGCTAGAGATTTATCCAGCATAAGAAAAAAGTGCATTAGTCTATAATGTGCTCTAGTGAGATCCTGTAACTTGAATTGCACATGAATATTCACCACTGAAGTTAATGATACTGTTTTTAAAGTTAGGTAGTTGATTTTAGGTACCTTGCTCAATCAAAGCCTGTTGTATCAGCTTCTGTTAATGACTGTTGCTTGGATTTGGCCATAGAAAGTTTTTATGGGGCTCCAAGGTTAATCTACCAGTATGTTTCTTTTCTCTCATCCCCAGAGTGCCATAACAATTTCAAGCTTCCTTTGTACCTTGTTTTATGTTTTTGTCAGCTCTATTGGTCCTTGAGCTTAAAAATATAGTCCATGCCTATAATACATGAAGGGAGGAGGGAAGGCGGTTGAGGCCAGAGTATAATTACCCTCTTCTGTAGCTTTTGGTGCATTTCAAGTCCCAGTATCACCTACAGGTGAACTAAAATGTCAGGCTTATAAAAATATAAAAAATGGTAAAATATGTATATAACCATAAATCCATTTAAGCAGAATCGGTAACGGATGAGTGCGTTAAATTTTAGAAGCATATATCTGCTAACTTACTGGAAGAGGAATCCTGTAATTCACTGGAGAGTCTCATTCTTGTGAATTATTGTCTTCATCATTTAAAGAATATTTCATCTCCTGAAGATGATCTCCAGCCACTGTAACCTGTATTTGGCTTTCAGCTATATTTCTTTATCTTCCTTAATGTATATGATCTTGTGCAGTTAAGTCTGGAAAATTGGGAGTCCCTGCTTTCTAGTTTCTGGAACTTGTTTATTCAAGAGTACTATCTAAGTAAACGCAGTACGGCAGTATTACCAGCTTCTATTTTCTCCCTCTGTCCTTGTGATCATCACTTGTTTACTTCACCAGCATTACCTGCAGCTCCTGAGCAGCAGTGTATGTATCTTACTTCTAAAGGAGGTGACCTGGCAGTGCCTCAAGCACACATAATGTGCTAGAAAGGAAGCCATTTAGTATGCCTAAATGTCCAGTTATTAAACTAGTGACAAATGGTTTGGTTTGTGGGTAAAACATTGGGCCTGGTGACAGGATGACAGCTGAATTCCTGGCGTTTCCACACCTTGGGTATGTTACTGGTCGTTCTGTGACCTGGGGTTGCGAAGTGGAGGATAATGTCTTCCACCGTTTGCCTGCTTGCATTAGCAACTGTAGGGCACTTTAGGCTACGCAGTTACATCTGCTGCGGCTGCCACAGGGACCCTAATCTTAAAGGTTCATCCTGGAGGGGCCAGTTTAGAGAGGATCCACAGTCTTTGTGACGCAGATATTTAGTATTTTGTACCTTACTTAAAAATGCAGTGGTGCTGGTAAATGCTGCAGTTGGCAGGGAGGAGCTTTAAGGAGCAGTGCGGTGGAGGTGAGGAGGGAGCATTGGGCCAGGCATGAGGCTGGACTCAACCACAGCATCTGATCCAGGGCACCAGGAAGGAGGGAGTCCCCAGGCTGGCCTGGAGCATGTGGTTCCCAACATAAATCCTCCTGGGAAGAAGCCCTGTGCTCTCAAGTTGTGTCTTCCCATCCTTTCTCTGGAAAATGAGGATAATAATACTTGAGCTATCTTCTCTGAGGGTTGCTTAATATTTGAATATTGCTTTGATCCCATGGAGTGCTGAGGATTATTGCTCTGTATAATCCATATAATTCTATTATTCAACAAGTGAAGTGATTCAAATAAAATTGGAAGCATCTTTTTTGCAGACCCAGAGCCAAAGTAGAACTGAAATCTTGTATCTGTAGGTAGTGGCAGAAATTAAGCTCGACCACAGAAATCTTTGGTTTTTATGAGTCATCCAAAGTCTGTGGGAGTCTTTTCTTTATGTCAGTCGGCTTTGAATGGCAGCAGTAGAGGCAGGTAAGCCAGACAAAATGGAGAATGAATCGCTATGATACTACTTCCAGTTCTCCTACATGGTGTTCACTATGCCCCAGATCTCTTTAAAGCTCCTTGCGATTTTTTGTGTTTGACAATCTCCACGGACATAAGAAAGGAATAAAGTAATTTCCACAAAATTACTGATGCTATCCTCTGAGGTAGGCATCTAATCTCAGGTCTGAGTCAGCTCAAATTTCATCTCAGTTGTATGGCCCAGACCCATCTATAGGCTATGAAGATCTGCCTATGAAGTTTTCATTTTGGTCCTTCTCCTGCGTTCCTTTTTTTCCAAATGTGCCTTTCTCAAACTTCTCAGAAATACTTGTGTCTGATGAGAAGTGGAGCCATTGGAGATGGGTTAGTGGGCAGAGCAAAGAAAAGATATTTAAAATGGATGATAGATGAACACCATTACAAAGCTATTACTATCACACAATGTGTAGTTTAAATATCTTGAGGATATGCATGGTTTTGCTAGTAAAGAAATGACTATCTGAGTAGAAGACATTAGTGGGGAATGATTATGCTAATGGCACTGTGCCAGGCTTGTGAGCGAGGAGCAGGGAAAGCTGAGGTCCCTGGAAACCTCAGCGCCCTGTGACTCAGCCTCGCCATTTGTGGTGGATGTAAACGGTATTGTGTCTTCTTTCAGGCCTGGTTTCTAATTGCTAATCAAATACTGTGGCTGAGATTTTATTATTGCTTAAGAGAGTGCCACAGGGTCATGTAAAAATCCGATCATCAAATGTATACCCCTGTGTGGTAGGGTGTGTGCTTGGGATTTCCTGGGTGCTTAGGTTAGTGCACTGGTGGTGACTGGTACAAAGGTTGGTGTGAGGCAGCAGACAAGGTATGTTCCTTCTTTGCTCAAGCCTGACTGAAGTCTGTGAGATACTTTTTAAAAAGCATGAGCACCTTGTTGGGATGTAGCCATGGGAAACTTCAAGGGCCAACAAGCACCGTACCTGCAGGGCCGACTCCGAATAGCAAATAAGCGATTTCCAGTTTAGCTGGCTTCTTGCTCCGCCACACAACGACACTGCCTGCCATCCTGCAGCCCTCAGCACCGCTGAGTAATAACACCATATTTTGCTTCTTAGTAAATATCTTTTAAACTGATGAATTCAAAAAGCACTTTAGATGACATTTAAAATTTAGAACCAAATGACTGAGCCGTGAATAATGAATCTTGCCCAGTAGATGGATGGCATGTTACCGTGCAATTCTCTCCCTCTCAGTCATTGTCAGCTGAAGCATTTTTCTCTTCCACTTGGTTTTCCTCCTGTCTTCCCTCCCTCACCCCCAGTATACACAAGGCCTGTTCAGAAATGCTTTATTTTGAAGAGCATGATCAGAGGGAAACTTTAAAACCAATCAGATGTAATCACAGATCCATTTTTTTCCTTCTCTTCAATCCTTAGCTGAGGGTTGGTTATTTATGACGCCCATCTTTAAACTGGGGCTTTCTCCACATATCAGCCCAGCCTCACCCATACATTTCCCAGCAGTGTCTCCCAGGTGCACAGCGGGGCAGCTTAACCGCCTGTGCCCCCGCCACCCCCTTGGACACACTGCCTCGGTCACACGGTGGAAGACAGTGAACAGGCAGCCCCCTGTTATCCCACAGCCTGTAAGGTCAAATTAGAGGTGTCACCTTCAGTGCCCAGCAGTAGCACTTTTGAGGCAGCACAAGGTTGCTGTCACCTGTTGGCAGCTCGGCTGTACAGGTGATGGCTACGGTACCCCTGTCCCAGCCTTCCTCTTCGAAGATGGCACTCCTTGACCATGGCAGCTCATACTGCGCTGTCCCCTGCCCTCGCAAGTGTCTTCTGCCACCTATCACTCTGCCAAACCCACAGCTTCTGACTGACACTGCAGCAAGGTCTTTCTTTCCTGGATGGCTGGCCCCTGCTCAGCTCCCTCAGTCCTTTACCTGCCTTAACCACATTCCTTGCTGCAGACCTTTAACCCCCTGCAGACAGGGCTGACACTAGTCACAGCACCCCCTCCAGCTCCCCACCGTGCCCAGGCCTTCGCACCACTGCAGGCAACATTCAGCTGTACCCCAAGATAGGCTGTGAAACTGTCAGCTCCTGCATCCTCCCCCTGGCAGCCGGGAGTCCCTTCATCACCAGCAGGACAGGGAGCCGAGCAAGGAGAAGGGGAACGATTAGGGGAGGGTGCTCAGGGTGTAGCGAGTAACAGCATCCCCCGTGCAGGCTTTGAATCTGAATTCTGCCATCTCAAATTGAGCTGGGTCACAGGTGCCTCAGCACTGGGGAAAAGGAACAGATCCGTGACCTTTGTGTTGCCAGGCCCCACAAATTAGGCAAAGGGGGATAATGAACTAAGCAGGAGGCTCTATCAGGTGGGAGCAGGTGATTAGCCTGGAGTTTTCTGATTGCCTTCAGCTGGGAGTCAGTTCTATAAGGGCTGTATTTCCACCCTAGAGAGTCTAGGGGCTGTCTGCTTTGGTGGTTGTGTGTGTGCAGTACCATAGTCTGGATAGGGTGAGGGAAAATTCTTGCCACATATAAGAAGTCACGCTAAAGAAGGTAAAAATCTCTCTGTATTTATTATGGTATTGGTTCCTTTCTGCATTCTCCATTGTCATTGATTGAATGTTTCTGTTCAGAGGAATTTTTGACGTTGTATTGTGTGTTATCTCCCAGTGCTATTATCTTGTTCCAGGAGGAAGCTGTAGAAAGTGCTCATTTTGGTAATTACTCTCAGTTTTTTGAGATAGAAATTATTTCTAGTGGAGAATGATCAGGCTAGGTGGGCTACTGTGAACACCAGCCACTGGACTGACCGGTCAGACTGGAACAAACCAGCAAGCCCTTGGGCCCTGCTACTGTATTGGTTTTAGGTGCCTGGCTGCTCCCTTACCTCCCCCTGGCAGTTCTAATGCTGCTAGGGTAGTGTTTGAATACTAGTACCAGTGAAGTCCACCGAAGGACAGAAGTAGCAGCAGGGTCAAGCTGGCTCACACCCAGCTCAAAGGAGGAAAGGTTGTGTTTGTTCCTGTTCTGCTAGTTGCGCTGCTAAAAGTAATTTCCCCAAGGTAAAAACTGCCTTCATCTATGCCTGCTGAAGTCTACTGTTTTGCTTGTGCTCTTTGTCTTAGGTTTCTTGAGACTTTCTGTATGATTCAATTGGAAACAGTGTGGAAATGAAAGGTAGTCTTAAAACATGTTAAATTGACTCCCTTGGATGCTGTTATGGGTTCTTAAAATGCTTTTTTCTCTTCTAGGGTTTCCCATTGTTTCAGCGCCCAGCTTAGACCCTCTTTCATGTAGGACATGCTTTTAGTCCATGAAGACCTGCAGAATATTTGCCCAGAGCGGACATGAAGGAAGTGCCCTGGTGTGGTAAGTACCCTCTCGGAGGCTAGTACTTTGTAGTGGGATGAATTTCGAGCTCTGTGTGACATCAAGTAGCAATCAATGGCTGTGTTGCTCTGTATTTATGAGGAAGGTAAATGAATGTTGCAAACTATAGTTTACAAACCCTGTTTTCATATCAAGGAGCAAGGCAAGAAGTGGATTTTTTTTTTTTTTAGTATATGTTAACTAAGTGTCAAAGCTGCCTCTCCCGAACTCCTTTCTATGCAAAATAACAATGCAGAGCCAGACTAGAAGATGGAAAATTGTCTTTTGAGGCAGTTATTTGAAGCAGTAGCAAAGTAGCACTGACTACCCCTGAACCTCAGTCCATTCACACTCTGCAAACCTTAGCAAATTATTAGTCTCTGCAGAGTTATGTGAAGAGCAATAAAGCTTGCTTTTGTGAGTAGGGAGAAAAAAATTGGTGAGCTAGACCCTGCTTTCAATGTCTAGGTATTCCAGTGTGGCTATACCTTCCAGCTGGACTTTGAGATGGTTAGAGGAGGGAGAGATTTCCCCCTTGAGTATGACATAGCTGAACTTCCATAGGAAAGGGTGACTGGAATAGCACCTTTGACTGATTGGAAATGTCTCAATAAAGATGAGGCAGAGGCAGTGTTGCAAATCCAGGGATTGATCCAAATAAAGTAAGATTTTTATTTTTTTTTTTATGAAAACTGGGAAAACTTAGCTGAGAACTTTGTCAGGAAATGGCCCAGTGGTAGGTATTGGATAGCTAATGAGCTGTGAACTTGACTAAACCTAATGTATTGATCAAGGTAATATTTTCGTAATCTTATTTACCCTTCATTAAACTTAAGAAAAAGTACTGCTGAAGATAATGTGTTTAGAACTCAAGGTAGCTACAACTTTACACTGGTCAACTCACTTTGCACTCAAACTAGAGTAAAAATATATAATGTAGTGCAGTTAGGTATATAAGGCAAGCTGGTATCGTGAAGTGGGAAGAGGCTTAGGTTTTGAACTGTACACTGGGGTTACATTCAAATAAATCGATATTCTGTGCACATATCGGAGCATTGCATCACATTACTGAAATGAAGTTTATTGCCACAGCATGCGGAGCTTTTATGTCCCAAACATTGCAGGCTGCAATAGCGAGTGTAAATGGGGTGACTGTAGTTACCAGTGCCTCTAACAGTGTTGGAGCATGATGTGGGAATTGCATTGTATTCAACAGCTATTTGCTAAGGCCTCAGGAGTATAAACAAATAAATAGTTTCCAAAGGCTAAATAGGCTGTTCTGCTGAGTTGGTCTTGACCAGTAGTGTCAACAGAGCGCACAGGCCTGTGTGCTAGTCCTTGGATGGCTATTCAAGCTGCTCTGTGAAATCAGGCATATTTCTGTAGGTCTTTTACTCTGTTTGTGCTGGAAATGCTTGGACTAAGTCTCCTAGTGTTAACATAGTATTTTTTTTACTTTTAATCCTGTCTAAAATACAGAAAAAGCAAAGGAGGAAAAACAGACATTAACCGAAGATCACTTCCAGGGTACTGATTTAGCTGTCAGGACTACAGTCCTCTTAGACAAATTAACCCTTATTTGCAGCTCTCTTGTTTTATGTTTGTTTTTTTTTTCTTCCCAGCTGGATAAGGTGTTTTGAAATATTAGTTGATTTATTTTACAGAGTCTTTTCTTTTCACGTGGAAAGTCTTCACAACAAAATGTTTTATTGCAACATCAAATGTTCTGGAAACATGATTAAAGAAGAGCTTGCAGGACTTGAATTAGCAGGCGAGAAATTGCTTGTATTGATTTACTTTATGTATATGCAAAAACTTTTATTGTGACATGAGCTGCTTTTCCTCTCCCCACAATTCCTGACAGCAAGTAGAAAGTAAATTTCCACCAGATGGTATGGGGGCAGTTCAAACTGTTGTGCATGTGATGGCACAGTTGTGGGGCTGTGAGAAGACAGAAGGGCTCACTGATAAAAGCCAGTGTATTACAAACTATGGCTAGGAACCAGGAACTGACTCTTCCTTGGGCTGTTATTGACACTGGAATGACTAAAACCAGTTTTGGAGCATATTCTGTTGCTAGCAGGTGTGTAACAGCAGTGCAGCTTCTAATCCATGTGAATAATGGACATTGAGATCTTTCCTGAAATTCTTTAAAAGTAAAACTCTGACCATAAGAGAAAGTTTTCTGTTATTAACTCCCCTTCCCTGGGAGTGTATGTGAGTTTCTAGTTATGCTGTGAATGGCATAGTGTGAACCTTTGAAAAGCTACTGAGCAGCACAGGTCTGTAGCTTGCCAAACCAGGGTTGGACCACCTCAAACTTTCCCTTCTTTCGGGGAATGCAGCTGACATGGCTGATCTCAGCCTTGCATTGAGAACTGCTGCAAGCAAAGGAGAATGCTTGCTGTGCATTTCTGTATAACCGATCCCGTGAGTGATTTTTCTACTTCCTTTCTTTCATAGCAGAGCTTGCAGTGTCTGAGCTTGGACTAAATACACAGGACTGTTTTGGACATGCCTGAATTACTGCTGAGTATGTGTCTGCGTGCAGTCCTGGCTGCTGATTTAAACTTCATGTGGCAAATGTGACGGAGGATGTAAATCTTCATCTTGCTTCTCATCCAAACCATAAAAACTAGATAATCTGCTTCATCCTGTAGCTCATGCTAAAATGAGTCATATGTATGTATGTGTGTATATACCTATATAGGGGTCATTACTGAAATTCCTGCTGTTAATAGGTTCCTACAAAATCCCTTCCAAGGGAAGTAAGCCAAATAGCTTTGCTCTCTCATCATTCCTACAGAGGCAGCCACTGGGTCCCAGCAGGGATGTTAGCATCAACCAATCTGTGTTTTGAGCGAGACACCAGGAAGCATAGTTTTCTGGGCCAGTATTTCAAGAAAACATATGGCAGTGTCTGCCGCTCGTGAAAGGCAATGGTGTAGTCAAATACTGAATTGGGACTTTCCCACTGCACATACTTAGAGGAATCCAGTTTCCCCGACACCACTTGATTCTAGTGCAAAGTTATTTTGCATTTCCTAACATAGCCTTGATAGAAACTTTTTTGCAGCTAACCCATGCAGGATTTGAACTCCTTATTGTCAGCATTGAAGTCTTCAGGCTAACAAAGCCCAAGTCCATTAGCTAGCCTCAGGAATAGATAAGTGATCTTCTTGCACAAGGAAACCACTGAAGACTGTCTTTTATTGTAAGCTGTATTTTAATTTCAATGTTTTAACACACCATGTTAGATGGAGTTACTACAGGGCCAACACTGTTGTTTCTAATGTCCTGTTGGGATGATGAATGGGCTAGCCCTTCAGAGCAAACTTGAGGGGAAAGGGCACTTATCACTGCTGTATCTTTAGTGTTCAAACTTGCACTAAAACTTATTTTGGTCTGCCACCCTGAACTTCTGACATTTCTGCCTCATTGCTATTGCGTCGTTCTCATTAAGCTTGTTTATAATTGAGTGTCAAAATAGAGTAGTTGCAACTGGGCCTCTAGACTTGTGGAATAAGTTTTAAAGTGTGTTAGTTGCCTTATTTTGTAATACAGCTGTGTTCCAACAGCTCTTTTTAACAGGATAAATAACTTTGTCTTATGAGAATCTCTTGATTGTATTCTTTTGCTAAAGAGCACTTTCACAACTAGCATTAATGACTTGGTTTCTAGTAACAGATTATTCCGACTTCTTTGAGATCCCTAGCAGTTTGAGCACGAGGTGACTGCAGGACAGCAGAGACTTTACTTTTAAGCACCTACTGTAGTGCTATCTAGCCTAGTAATTTTTCTGTTGTTCAGGACCGAGGAGTAGAGTAGATTCTTTCAATGCAAAGTAACTTTGTTATGCAAGATGACCATATTCTTCCTTTAATTTCAAATGACGCTTGGGTTTTTTCCAGTCTAACCAAAGTATTGGCACAGCGCTAGCTGTAGGTGGGATTATAAGCAAGAATTGCCAAGGCATATAAATATTAAGTATGGATATTCACGCAGTCAGGTGTTGCATGGGGTTTGTCTTCATTAAAGTACTGTATTAGTAGCTTCCATTATGTTGCTCTCCTGTGGTGCAAGCATTCTGGATCAGAAGAGACCTGCCATTTCACATGTGCTCCAGCTGTTCCCTTCACCCACCACAGTCAAGCCTAGTATTTTCTTATTTTAATGAGTTCTGTGTGTAGAAAGCAAAAAAAAAAAAAAAAAAAAGGCAGAGGGAGATTGTTAGGTTGTTTCCAGCATGAAGAAGCTGGGTGAGATCAGAAGGGACCAAGAAAGTTTTCACAGCCACGTAAGACTTGAAACTGTAAGGCTGACTCATTTCCTTGGCTGCTCACTGTGACAGATCGACAACAGGGTGGTTGCCTTTGTCCCTGATGCTTTTGTTTCTGAGAGCACTGACAACTTCTGCCCTGTTTTCTAGTCTCTTTTTGTTCTTGCTCTTCTTTTTTCTGGGCTCTTTATTATTCTGTTTTGATTTTGGTTTTACTGTCCTTCAGGGATGTTTCCCATCTTCTTATGTCTCATCTTAAAACTATGTGTGGTTCAGGGCTCCAGCTGATGGCCCCAGGATGCCTGGTCATAGCTTTGATGCATGTCATAGTCAGGCAAGCTGAAATCCCAACACAAATCTGCACACAATCTGACACAACTCTTATGTTTGTTGTGTCATGAGGAAAAGCTGTGCCCAGTGGAACCAAAGCAACACTGAAAATAGTGTCCCTTTCATAAGGACTGGTCCAAGCACCCTACCACAACAGTACATGTACTGCACACACGTATCCTGTCTGCCTCTGGTAGCCCTTTATCTGTGATCAGTGGTACACTTGCACTGGAGCACTGTGCTTTTGTACCTTGTCCTCTGCCAGCATCATGCCTCGCTCATCCAGCAGAGCCCTCCCAGAATAGGTACAGATCAATCCTGTAGAATGTCCTGACAGTGGGGGTGATGTGTGGGTATCACACTGATGTTCAGAAGTTCTTGCCTTGTGGTGTTTTGGATCCTCTTGGCCCGTGCCATATTTGAGGTAGGGGCTTGCATAGCAGGACGCCTGCTCTGTTTTGAAAGCCTGCTCCATCTTGCAAAGAACTAGCACGATCATGACTGCAGACCTGAATGCCAAGCTGTTCCTTGTGCTTCACATCCCTTGCAACTTTGACTAGTTGCACAGAAATTTGCAAAAAGCTTGCTGACAATAACGCAAACACTTGCTGGCCTGTGCACAGGAATATCCCAACTCTGGGCATGCAACCAACAGAGCATGTAAGCTTCTGTTTCTCTCTCTTTGAACCATCTTTCTCCTTGAAATAATCTTCAGAGAAAAGGATTCAAAACCTCCATATCAAAGTCATATACCCAGCGGTCATAAAGAACAGCAGAATAAACAAGATTTGTCTTGTAGCAGGGCTGAGGGGAGGGAGTGGGTGCTGTTGCTCTCACATTGCTTGTCATGCTCTTAGAATGGAGCAGTGCCTGAGAAAGTGGTACTGAGCTGATACAGGTCAGAGTGGCATTTTAAGGTCTCTACCCTCTAGCTATACTTGATCAGCCTTTATATTAGTTGCTTCTGTACTGCTTCAAACCCTGCTGTGAGGGAGTAATCCAGCCCCTGCAGTATCATTTGGAAAGAAGGATGGGTTAAAGCTCTGGAGGTTTGATAGCAGACCACCAGTACTTAAAATCTGAGAACTCTGTATAGTCTGGAGGCCTTTATAGCTGTGCTGAATTACCACTGGCCTAAAATATTGCCAGAATGCATTACTTGTCTCTGGAAGCCATTTGTTTTCATTTACTGCACAAAGTAAAACAGGCCCAGGGTTACAAACAGCTTAGTCTGTACCAGGGCTGTAATTCTGTTACACTGGTAAATGCCATCATCGCTTACCAGTGCCATTGTCACTGACATAACACAAGCAGCTCAGCTAGCTTCTCTGGCTTGGTGGCAGAGCATGGGTGCTTGGGTCTTATGGAAATGGTGTTTAGATTTGGCTTGGCTTGGCAGAGGATTTAAGGAAGGGATGCACAGGGAGGGTTCTTGTGACAGGCCTTGGAGGGAGGAGGTAGGTAAGAGGTAGCAGAGAGGCTTCCTGTGCCTTGAAGTCTGCTTCTGTCTCTTGTGTTTGAGTAGTCAGTTCGAAGACAAACCTGTAATTGGAAGGAAGAGACTTTGTGTGTGTGGTGACCAAATGAGCGCTTAACACAACTAAGAAGTGTGTATCTGCAACAGACTGCTTCTCTTTAGCAGTCCAGTGCTGCCCTGGCATAAGGTTCAGGTGTTACAGCTAGCAATTTGCTGTGATGCTCAGCATCACTAGTACCACTAGCTGAGAAGCAAAGTGTGTTTCATTTTAAATAGCACTGTAAAGCTGAAATAAAGGGCTAATATCTCTGTTTTACAGAAGGGGAGACTTAAACTAAGAAGAGCTTATATAACTGTCCTTGTAGAAACTTTTAAAAAACAATGTAAGCAGGTGAATGGTTAACCAGTCTGTGTGCACTGAATGAATACAATCACTTAATGGGTAGGATCTGTACCTAAATTCTGCCTCTTATGGAGAATTTAATTCCCAATAACCAGAGTAGTCCCTAATGTGCTGAAGAGAGCTTCTGGAGCAAGGAAGATGTATCCTTGGTAGAGGAGGATGAAGATAGAATACATTTAAATGAACTGGACAGATGCAAGTCCCTGGAACCTGGTGGGATGTACCCATGAGTGCTGAGGAAGTTGGCCCATGTCATTGTGAGGCCACTCTCGATCTTTGAAAGGTCACTGCAACTGGGGGAGGTTCCTGAGGGCTGGAAGAAATCAAATGTCACTCCTGTCTTCAAGAAAGGCAAGAAAAAGGGTCTTGGGCAATACAGGTCAGTCAGCCTCACCTCAGTCCCTGGGGAGCTGAAAGAGTGAATAATGATGGAAGCTGTTTCCAAACATAGTAATTAATGGGAGCATGTTTGGGAGAAGTCACCACAGATTTACGAAGGGGAAATTGTGCCTGGTCAACTTGATAGCCTGCTATGATGAGATGACTTACTTGGTGGACAAGGGGAGAGCAGTGAATGTTGTTTATCTTCATCTTAGTAAAGCTCTTGACACTCTTACATAATATCTTCACAGATAAAGTGATGAAGTATGGGCTTAAAAAATGAGTAATGAAGCGGACTGAAAACCATCTGAACTGCCAAGCTCAGAGGGTGCAGTGAGCACACAGGCTCCAGCTGAGGCCAGTCACTAGTGGAGTATCCCAGGGATTGGTGCTGGCGTCAGTACTGTGTAACATTTTTGTTAATGATATGGCTGATAGGACAGAGTGCACCCTTGGCAAGTTTGCAGATCATGCCTAACTGGGAGGAGTGCTTGATACACCAGAGGGTTGTGCTGCTATCCACAGGGACCTTGATGGGATAGAGCCGTGGGATAACAGGGGCTTCATGGTATTAAGCAAAGGGAAATGCTAAGTCCTGCCCCTGAGGAGGAATAACCTCAACTACCAGTACAGTCTGGGGGCTGACTGGTTGGAAAGCAGCTCTGCAGAAAAGGACCTGGGGATCTTGGTGGACACCAAGTTGAGCAGGAGCCATCAGTGTACCCTAGTGGCAAAGGTGGCCAACAGCATCATGAGCTGGATTAGGAGGGGTGCTGCCAGCAGGCTGAGGGAAATGAACCTTCCCCTCTGCTTAGCACTGATGAGGCCACATCTGGTGTGCTGAGTCCAGTGCTGGGCTTCTCAGTACAAGACAGACATGGACTTAGAGGAACAAGTTGAGCAAAGGGACACAAAGATGATTAACGACTTGGAGCATCTGTCATAAGAAGAGGCTGAGATAGCTCAGATTGTTCAGCTTGCGAAAAAGGCGGCTCAGGAAAGGTCTTCTCAATGTGTTTAAGCCCCTGATGGGATTGATAAGGAAGGCTGAGCCAAACGCTTCTCAGTTGTTGCTAGTGAAAGGGCAAGAGGCAATGGACACAAACAGAAATTCAGAAAATTCTATTTAAATGTAAGAGAGCTCTTCTACTGTGAGGGTGGTCAAATCCTGGAACAGGTTGCCAAAGAGGTGGAGTCTCAACTCTGAGGAACCTGCTCTAGGTGACAGTGCTTTGAGCAGGGCATTGGACTAGATGATCTCCAGAGGTGCCTTCTAACCTCAGCCCTTCTGTGATTCCCTGAAAAGGCAGTGGTTCAGTGCAGGCACAGTAGTTAGAGCACTGTCTTTGACGTAACAACATAACTCAGTGCTCTGCTCTTATTCCAAGAGGTCTATCGGCAATGTAACTTCGAAATGTGCATTTCCTGGCTTATGAGATCACCCATGGAGGTAGACTCTTATTTCCTGAAATAAGAGCCCAACAGATAAGCAAAGGGCAAGAGCTTGCTCAATCTGTTAGTTATATAACCACATAAATATAACAGTCACTTTTCTTAGCATCAGGTACTTACTCTGTAATTGGTATCGCTTAATGTAAAGCGTTGTTCTCCATTTCCCTGCTCAGTTTTAATGGTTGATGTAATTGCAGTTTTGCAAACCATGGTAGCATACCAGTGCAGTTGCTTCTGTATCAAGTAAAGTACTTGGCACTATTCACAATATGTTAGTGTAAGACTCGGGTGATCACAGAAAGAGGACCAAATTGTGGATGCAGGCAACTTGTTTGGTATTGTGAAAGGAACAAATACTAAGACAGTCCTTGAGAAAGAAATCCACACTAATTAAAATAAAATACATAAAATAATAATCTTTTTCTAAATGAATTATGGTTTTTCTTTCAGGTACAGAAATTGCTGCAGTATTAACCCAACTACCTGAATTTCCATATGGGATAGGTAGAAAAGTCCACTGTAAAGAGAAATGCTGTAGACAGTGGGATGCAGAAAAGTTACAAAATGTATTAAATAGTTTGAAAATTTACAGCTGCTGTAAGGTGCATGTGTCAGGTGTTTGGGCCAGCACTTCAGCTACAGAGCTCGTGGGGAGTACCTGGTTTCAGTGAGCATGCTCACCTGTGTAATAAGACTTGCAGATGAGCTCCACCACGCTTTGGGGCTGCTCCTGTCTCTGCTTTATTTAGGGTGGAAAATGAGCTACTTTATATAAATAGCAATCTGATTCATACTGACCCTGCTAGAGAATTAAAATTGCTCTGTCTTCTGTAGTCCTGGCTGTAGTTAGTGCCTAGCTGGTTGCAGTGCCATTTGTGTTTTGCGTATGTGCCCACCATATTGTATAAAATCAGCCTTTTCAGGTCACTCAGTATGTGACTTGTGGATGTGAATGAGATGATCGTCAACTCAGTCTGAAGCTGTGTTCAAATGGCTTGCACCTGATGCTCTGAGGACAACTGCTTTATTAGAGGAATATCATAGAAAAGAAGATGAGATGTAGGATGGGAATGAAGGTTTTCATTCAGCCTTGCCTCAGGAGTTGATCAAACTCAAATGTTACTTTTTTCATTTTAATGTGTCCTGTGAGAATCCGTGCCTGCCACCTGGCCTCCCACTGCACAGAGATGAGCAGAATTGAAGATGTGGTGGAGACAACAGACATGACAGCAGGGGAGTGAACTGGTGCCTGTGGATTTGCCAGTTGGTGTTACAGTTATCCCCTTAAGCTGTGAAGCAAAAAGCTTGCTGGATAATGGGAAAGTAAGCTTAGCTGGGGGAGTGAGGATCATCTCTGAAACACCTGCATGTCTGAATAATGCTTTCAGAAGAGCTGGTCAGAAGAATAGGAGTTTTCCTGCAAGAAATACTCAAAAAATCTCATCTTTGTCTGCTTTGTACTGGACCCTGAAGTTTCCAGAGTTGGGGTGGGGGAAGATGAAAGAAATTGCTGTACTTCATTGTAAATGGTCAGCAGAAAAGTGAAAGCTCCTGATAGGAAATGCAAGCAAGGTCCTCATGAGAGATGTCCTTTTGAAAACTTTCCATGGAAAAGAATAGGTATTAGGTCTGGTCTGAATATTAGCGTAGCCAGTTTTAGCCGAGTATGCTTTCATCTGCAGCGAGGTCCCAACTAAAATGCACTTACACCTGTTTATACCAGTGGTATTTAAGACCTCACTGTCAGTTCAGAGCAGGGACAGGATACTTCCCTTCCCTGGAATCGCCTCACCATGTCTCATTAACTCAGGTTTACTGGGATTTGATGAAAACCATAATCTCACCTCCCTGCCTACAGTGCCTTACTGTCTCTGACAGAAACAATCAAATGCAGCTCTGAGCTTCTTATTCTCCCCATGTGCCACTAAAATATAGTGCAGTGTGCTGCAACATCTGTAGGTGATTCCATGCATGAAGGAGTATATTGATGCCTCTGCAAAATACGAGATTGGGGTCACTTCTGAAGCATTTGGTAATACGTCTGTTGAAGAGAGAAGCAGACTTTTGTTTACAGCATAGGCATTTCCTTTACTTTAAAATGGATCTTTGAGAGCCTTCATTAGCTGTAAAACCAGGATGCAAGCTGGCATGTGGATTCATTAATGTTCTGCTTATTTACACTGGTACAAATTTTGGCCTGTTTTCTTGCACCATGTATAGACAAGTCCAGCAAATTTGCAGGGTTCCCCCATTTGCCCCGTCATGACCAATATGTTCTTGGGAGCTTTGTGTTTTTACAAAACTGCTAGCCTATTCAACAATAGTGCTTCAAGATGCACAGTGTGCGTGCTGTTCAAGTCAACGCAGTTATTTCTATGCCTGAAGTTAAGGACACTGACTACTTGGGCCAGGACACTGACAGAGCTGGAATAATGGAAGTATTTCTGGATTTCTTTTTTTGTGGTGAGGACAAAGAAAGCACCAAAAAATGTTTGTTCTGCTAAATTGACATATGCCCATTCCAGAAAGTAGTTATGCTTTGCATGGGTTGAATTCATGTCAGGTTTTCTATTGCAATTACATAAGGAAAACACATCCTAGCCTGACTGATCATAGGTGCATAGCTTTAACAGCAATTAGCTCCACTGATAGGTTATCTGAACAGCTGCCAGAGATATTGATCAGGAAAAAAGCTGTTTGGAGTAGTGACATCTGAAACAATTGATTTCAAAACAGTCAGAAATATAGCTATTGATTGACTGAAGGAGATTCTTCTGGCCTGTAAATGTACAATTTTGCTTTCTTAACTCAGCAGGATGTTGTGGTGTGAACTTTGAGAATAATCTTTAAAGAAAGTTTTAAGAAAAAAAATGCAGTGGGGGGGATTGAACATCTTTCAGAGAAAATTATGGAGGAGTATAGGAAGCCAGGGTTATTTTCCTGATTATTTCTCAGCTATCCAAATCCAAGATGGAAAACATTACCTAGATGTAATCAGGAAGATGTAAAAAGGGCCATTGTTCAGAATCTGTCGGAAAGTCCCATATACACATCACTTTCCTGGGACCAGGAGATGGCGAAGTCATATTTGCAAACTGAGGAATGTGGAAATTGGAAGTGTTTTGTGGTGTTGAGCAGCTGATTGAGAAATTGGTACTAGGTTTTGTTCTGGAACTAGGCAAACAGTCCTATGCTGGTGGGAGGGATTTTACCTGGATGGGTTTCCTCGGGCTCTGATTATCTATCTTAATTCATGCCTGTACAGAGGGATGGCACATGGCGTTATATTAAACCTCCACATTAGGAGAAATTTTAGGTAGTGAAATGGTTGACTTTAGTATTTATCAGGGTAAAGAACAAATGTCTCTTTTCTCCTTCTTTGTCAGCCAGTCTTTGCAAAAGCAAATAATTTTGAAGTCTGTAAAGACTCATGATCCAGGCATTGAATTCATGTACTCAGAGTCTGTCTGTTATCACGCATGGTCTGATATGCATGAGACAGTTGTGTCTCCATCTGCTGAACTAGGCAGTTGTTTGGAAGATGGTAACATAAGTTACATGTTGCTGATGCTTATGTTGCTATGAATTAAAGGCAGACAGTTTCCAAATTGATCCTTTCTGTCTATATAGCTAAAATGAGCTTGAAACAGGGAAATTGAAATTTAACGTTTCCTTTTAAAAAATCTCTGTCCAAAGAGAATTGTGTCTTTCCCTTTCCTTCCCCCACTTGAGAATAATGCTTAGTCTTTGTTTGCCTGGATCAGGTGGAGGTTGTATACCATGGGCCCTCCTAGGGCTTGGGCTTCTGGGGAGGGCTGGGTTTGCTGCATGTGTTGAAGGTGGTGGAACTGGTTCTGCTTTGGATAAGGAAGGGTTAAAAACTCTTTCAGACCTTGTGTCTTGTATTCTGTGTATAAAGAAACATGATACTGTTCTTGAATTACCAGCCCTTGCTCTCTGTATGCTGGGCTGTTTCTTACTTAGACACTGTTAATTGTTGTTGTTTATGATCATATCAAAGGTCTCTGAAAATGTCAGCCAAGACTGATACCCTATGTCCTCAGTGCACACACAAAGCAGAACAGCTTACAGCTTTTCATGAACTTGTCTGTTTCTTTCGTGTCACCATCTCTCTTTTGGGAATGAGAGAAGTGAGATGTGACAATGTAAAGTGGCTTTTTCCAGCATCATGTGAACAGCCTGTGACAGCTGGGAAAACTGACCCAGAACATCCTAGTTCCAGGCAGGGGCTCTTGGCCCGTCCTCCTGTGTTAAAGCGCAGGCTGGGAAAACCCAGATCCCAGAGCGCTGCTAAGTGTATTGCTGCCTTTCATCTCGTGTGCTTGGCTAGCAACCCCTGCAAGGCTGTGTAAGACTGGTGCCAGTCCCTTTCCAGCATAGTAGGCACACTCCTGTTTTGGGGGCTGCAGTTTTCTAAGCGTGGTAGCTGCCCAACGGTTAGACTTTGGTTAGTGCAAAGCCAGTTCCTCTGCTGGCTTGGCAGAACAAGGAGGAGAACCAAAATACCCCTTCATTTCCAGTAACAGAAAAATCCTGTGACTTTATTATGAACAGCTCTTCTTCAGCTGAAGCAGCTGGGGATTTGAGCATGGAAATTTGGCGTGGAAATAGGCTTTCATTACAATCATGTCTCTAAGCATTCCCATGGAAAAACTGCTTTTGACCAGCCACACACTTGGAAAGTATTACCTTGCAGAGATTGCAACCCTGCCTGCAAACTGAAAACCTGCAGGGTTTTTTTTGCTACCCATGAATATGATCATTATCATTATCCCAGACTATTATTTGCAGGGCAGAAGTGCTTCAGAGCTCCTGCGAGGGCTGAGACAACAGTGATAATACCCATTTATAAACAGGGATGAGAAATGCCGCTGCTTCCCTGCAGGGTTGTGCAGCTGTGCTGCTGAGGGGGGCAGGCTCCCGCCAGATGGAGGGAAGGTGCATGGCGGTGGGGGCGGCTGCATACTGGCAGGATTTCCAAGAAAGCCCTTGTTTCCTGGTGAGATTTTTTTAAACTGGCCTCCCAGGGGCCCTTCCCCGCGGCCTGTCTGGGTTCTGCTGGTGCCGGCTGTGTGGGCCTGCATCCCTGCGCAGGAGGCTGTGGGCCGGTCTCCTCCCGCCACCAGCGGTGGCTGCTAGTGGGGTTCCTTGGGCTAGCCGCCCACGTTTAGCGGTCCGTGTTTCGGGGCTGACTTTAATAATCCGCGTTTGTCGGGTTCCGCGGTGCTCCCGCAAGAGCGCAGGTGCAGCTGCCCAGGGGAGCGCGGACGGGCCTCGGCCAGCAGCAGCCGCGGGGGCCCGGGGACAGGCCGGACGGCCGCCGGCCTCGCCTCGCCTGGCCTGGCCTGGCCGCCGCCCCGCCATCGCCGGTGTCGGGCCGCCATCTAGCGGGCGGCGGCGGGGCTGTGCCCGGCCGGGGCTGCTGCCGCCCTTGGAGGCCGAGAAGGGCGTGAGGAGAGCCGGGCCCGCCGGGCAGGAGCGCGGGGGGCGCGGGACCGTGTGAAGTAGCTGGGCAGGCGGTTTAGTTACAGAAAATGCCGCTGTGCGTCGGAAACCTGGAGGTGGCCGCGGCCTTCCCGGCCGGGAGTGCCCAGAGGTGTGCCGGTGGATTTACAGCAAGAGGCAGGGTGCTGGGGTGGTGCGTGGCCTGCTGCTCGGGGAGCACCCCAAGCAGGGTAAGCTCATCTTAGCCCCTGCATGCACCTGGCCCCTGAAAGCTTTGGGTGCTTCTCGGTGATCATTTTGGGTCACTCTCTTCTTGACTTTACCTGTCATATCTAAAGACTTGACTACTTTGCAAAATGCGTAGTTAACTTTGGTATCTTAAGTATGTGGAGAATTAGGCGGTATTGGTATTGCATCCACCATATCCAGTCAGATTTAGCCCAGTATCGTCAGTCTGAAACTTTCACAGACTGTGCCTTAAAAATCATCATCAAATAGATCTTAAGCTTTAAATTATTAATGAAGATACACTTGGAGTTTTTATTTGACCTGTGAGTCTTGGAGCCTTTTAGAGATGCCTCAAACTCTGAAACCTAATGAGATAAGCTGTGGTAATCAGAAGACTTGCAAACCAGTGCATTAGTGTCAGTCTGTTGTTACTAGCTCTCATTTGTAGTTAGTAAGTGCTTACAACATACAAGGGGGAACTTCCAGCTCCACTGAAATGGTGGGAACAGCAAATGCTCCACACTCACTTCAGTGCATTGTAGTGGAACTCCCAACAGGAGAGAGGGACAAATAAAGGTACTTCTATAGTAATACAACCCAAGTTAATTACTGTGGCTTTATTTGGTGACCACAAACAGGACAGGGAATGCAGGTAGGACAAGGGAAAGCAGTAACAGAGGCAAAGCCCATTCTCTAAGCTATTGCCAGTTCACGAGTGTGGCAGTTCAGGAAGGTATGGAGGTGCTAAGCCTTACACAGCAAATTTAGTTCCTAACTTGTTCCGGTGTAGAAATTTCAGTAAAGCTGGGTGCTCTGGTGGGCAGGGTTAAGTGTACATAACAGTCTGCTTAGCCTAGTAAATCCATCATATGGAACTGATGACTGATAAAATAGGCACAGCCAACATAGCATGCTGGGGAGAAGAGTGATGCGTACTCCCACATTAACTGATTGTTTGAAATAGCAGTTTTGGTTTTGTTCCTCCCCCAGATCAGTGGCTAAAAAAACCACCACCTCTCAACAGTAAAAACAAAATGTGCATAAATCAAGGATAACAGTTTACAAAATGTACTGTGGTCATTCTGACAAATAGTTTAACTCCCAGCAAATGTGCAAGATAGCCTGCCTTTAGGTGGCAGAGCTAGTTGTCGTTTAGTGTCTTTGTCTAAGCAAACTGATTGTACCCAACTCCACTGAAGCAATTTATAAACAGATAATACCAATACAGCAACCAGTAGCATTTTACCCAGAGCCACATCTGTGCATCAAGCTGCTTACTGTAACACTAAACAGTACAAATCTGTTGATTTGATAACACGATGTCAAATGGTAAATCTGGATCAGCGTTGCATATATCCAAGATTAAGCCTTTCTGAGTCAAAGCCTTCAACTCCATTGAGAAAGAAATAAGCCTTAATTCTGATCTTGCTATAGTGGCATTAGTGAGGAGTTACTTTGCTGATTTCACAGATGTGACATGGTATTTATTAAATGGTAACTGAGATGCCTGAGGTATGTCAGCCTCAGCTCTAACTCCAACAGTCACAGTTGTCTTAGTTCATTTTTTCTACCAAGTCAAGTCACCCTTTTAATTGCTTAGGAAAGACTGGAGGTGCACAGAATTCATCATGGCACTGTTCCCTTGCAAAGGAAACCTCCTGTAAGCTGACTACATGTTTGAAAAACATATACCCATCTACAGACTAACAAAATGGAGAAATGTTGAACAAAGTAAACATGTCAAGACAAAACAGTTATGCTTAAATATGAATTTTATTGATAAGGGTATTTTGCTATAAATTAATAATGAGAATGAGGACGTATAGGAAAAGCAGCAGTTAAGATAGTGCACAAGAACATGAAGGATTAGGGGGGATGACATTTGCTGCATGCTACCCTCCACGGCTTACACGTATCTTTCTTAGTCACATCATGAGGAAGAAAAGCCACAAACACATCTGAGGAACACAGGTGTGAATTTTCTCCTTTACTCAAATTGCTTAGCTGGCTCCATCACCTATTGAATTTCCACTGAAGAGCAAAGAAAAAGAATTCAGTGTTTTGTGACATTTAGGGTAGCTCCATCTAGAGGCAGCTCAGAATGTGCTTCAGCTCTAGAAAAGATGTCTTTGCCAAAAGTCAGTGCAGTTGCTCTGTACACAAACAGTTCCCACCCCCTCTTCTCTAGTTCATAAGCCTTTGCCCACTCACTGGAAGAGCCTGGCTCTCTAGCCCCCCACGTTCAAGCAAAAGAAGGCAATAGCTATGTTTTCACATGTCATTAAGAATTTGGGAGGGGGCCCTGGTTCACCTCTTTTTAATATGGCTGGGCTTATCAGAAGGCTGAGTATTTCCACCCTGCTCTCTGGAAGCCTGGCTCTGTCCAGCTGTCTGTAATGGAGAATCCAAAAGTAATTAGTCACAGATAAACATATTGACTTGTGACCTCTGTAAGCAATGACATTTAATTCTGAATGGACTGTAACTGCTATACAACAGATTTAGTCATCCTTAACTGATAGTGTACACTGCAAAAAAACAGTGGTGCTGTAGTGGCTGTGGACCTCGCATAGCTTTAGGAAGGTCAAGTATTGGGCCCTAGGTAGGAAAATGTGTGCTTGGGTGCTATGCAGGTATAACTGGAATCACAGTGTCATGAATAGCACTGTTCAGAAATAAATACCTGTTTAGGACTATCATTTCAACCTGTTTTGAAAATGATCTTGCCACACCCACTGCCTCTTTCCATCACGATGGTATCACCTATCTGCAGAAGGTGGCATGGCAGTCCCTCTAAGCCCTGAAATCTCTTCTGGCCCTGCTCCTTCACCTCACACCAGCATCTACACAAACTGCAGATACGTGAAGTACTGGACCGGGCAGAGAAAGGCTATTAAGTTGTAACTATGTATCCAGCCAGACATTATTATAGGGATGACCAAACCTCTACCCTGTTCCTGAGCAGCAGGAGGTACGGCCATGTCTTCAGGAAGCAAGTCTGTGTGCTTTAACAACCGGTGAATTCAAGCAGCTTATCCCCATGCTACTCCTTTGTGCATCAAGACATTTCCACTTCTATTTCTGCAGTGACATCAGAAAGGCTACAAGCACCTGCAATAAGATAACTGCTCTCTTGATTTTATGCTCTAGCACAGTTTTGTACATTTGCTTTCTAGCTTCTAAATGCCTGTGCTACCAGGATGGAAAAGTAGCCCATGAGCTTTGTATAAAAGAAGCCTATTGTTACCAAGATGGAACTGGAATCTTCAGCTTCAATTTGTAAATTTTTTTTCCCTTGAAGGTGTAAGGTTGTTTTTCTTTTTTTGTTTGTTTGTTTGTTTGATGGAGACTTACTTCAAACTGAACTTTTAAAAAGATAATTTCTTGCTTTGAATTCAACCCAGGAATGTTTTGCAACCAACAGAGTCTTCATCTTGTATACTTCACTTGAAGAAACTGAGGACCTGGATACAGTTATCTCCTGAAAGTGCAAGAGATGTGGTCCCCTGCTGTGATCAAAAGCTCTTGCAAAAAAAAAAAAACAACACAAAAAAACCCCAACAAACAAACCAACAACCAACCACCCACACAACTCTGAAGTTAAAATAAATTACTAGTTGCTTTACTTTGTGCTATTATTTTACAATCATTACGAAATTCAAAAGAAATTGCAATGATGTTCAATTGTTTTATTCTCCCCCACCTCTTACAAGCCAAGTATTACACAGTGAGAAGAGGAGATGGAGGCATTCTGCAGAACTAGTTCTATTGCAAAGCACAATCTAAACAGCAGTGTAGACCTGTAATCAGTTTCAAGGTTATCTTGAAGCCTTAAAAAGGGTAGAAGTGTTTGTTGACTTTAGTTCGAGACAGTCACCTTTCTGGCCTCAAGGGTACCAGGCCTCTAAGAGAACTTCAGTTATGTACTCCAGTTTCTTTTGGTTTGGACTAGCAATAGGAACCTTTTGCTTTAGTCCTCTTTTGAACCTCCACCACTGGCACAACATATGCAGCTTGTATTAATCTGTGAAAGGACATGCACGCAGATTGGTGTACTGCTCCGAGCCAAAGCTTCTTGAAAGAAGTTTACATTCTCTGGATTAGGCCCACTCTTAGTAATGCAGCCAGGATTACATCTGTCTGTTTACTTCTGATGATTTCAGTTTGTTGTGTTGGTCCTAAGAGTAATGAAAGCTTAATGTTTCCCCTGGCTGCTGCCCAAACTCTTGTCCAAGACCTCTAGTGCCTAAATATGTAGGACAGAGCCAAGACAGCTTTAGGATGAAATGAAAAAGGTTGGGGCTTGATCTAAGTTTATATGGATGCAAGTTCTCATCTATTTTCATCTTTCCTGACATACTTGAAACCCTATGAACCTCAAGGAAATTAAGCTACTTCTGAATGAAAGCGTAAGACAACATACTAAAACAGTATGAATACAGGAAGCTGAAAGTGGAAGTAAAAAAATAAGTCTTCTTACAATAAAGAACTCAACTTAGACACCCTGCCTCTTTTACCTAAATAAGAAAGCACACGCATTTCTTCAGAGCTTTCTTTCCCCTGCCAAGCACAGCTCAGCATGGATTATAACAGGATAAGGTAATAGGCCACATTAACAGTTGCACTCCAGGTTACAGTCCATAGCACAGCAGCCTGCAGGAACACATTGCATAAGGAACCAGACATACAAGCAAAGCCAGCCAGGTTCCTTGGAGTGTTTTCCTTAAGAAGTCATGGAGGGAAGAGGACACCTGCTGAATGTGAGAGGGAAGCGTGCACAGAACACACCCAGGCTCAGCTGTGCTCAAAACTAGTTGCAAATAATGAACCTGGTTCAGTAAACCTTGGGGGCTAAGAGGCAGACATTTACCCTCACCATGGCAAGGCAGCTGATATCAAAGTGCCTGTGTGCAAGGTCTACTTGTCCTGTTTGTCTCTCCCCTGTTGGCTATTACTGCCTGCAGAGGGGTTCTGGTAGGCCCAACAGAGCAAGGGTTGTTCAAGTTAGTTCTCCTCCTGCAGGCTCTGCAGAGTGATAGCAGTAGTGAGCAGAGACACTAGATAATGGCCTCTTCCTCAGCAATGCAGTTGGTACAGTGTCTGAGGTGACTGTTCTACAGATAAGGAAGACCACTTGCAAAGCTAAAGATCCATTACTTCCATCTGACCAGAGAAGAGTGATTCAGGATAAAAAGGGAGGCGGAACAACAAACACTGGTCTTCCTTGCCACTGGTCATTCACATTTCTGGGAGAATACAAGAACTGAGGAGTACTGCCACTTCTTAGCAGTTTGCTTACACGTTCCCAAAGACAATTTCACCTGGATGGTGTGAAAGACAGGTATAGGACTCCATCTAAGAAAATACACTACCATCTGCAGGCAAGTTTGAAAACAAAAAATCCTCAAGCATGGCAGCCTACCTAATGCCAAGGAGTGTCTGCTGAGCTATATGTTTGTCCAGGAAGTGGTTAGAAGCCAGTAGTACATAGGTACTAATGCAGGGCTCCTGTAAACCTCCTATTTGGACCAGATTTTAGACCCCCCAGAAAATCCATTTTTTCTACGGTGTTTACAATAACAGTCTGTTCACAAAGCTAGTGACTGCTTACCGTGTTACATTGGTGCTCATATTGATCCTTATCAGTACAAATCCTTGTAACTCCGAACATCAGGACAGAATTCAAGAGCAGCATGTGCCATCTCTAACCACTTATCTAAATGGTGCCTTTAAACTCCTCTTAAGACAGTTAAGAATCAGTTATTAAGATGTCACTACTGAAAAGTAACTATTGCATTTCTTAAATTTTAACAACATTGCCAATATATTATTGCACACAATAAAGGTTTCTGGAACTACAAAGATAAGGAACGGGTAATCTAGAAGACCCAGAATAATGATCCCAGAGCCATTCCAGTCGCTGCTCCAGCAAGCATGCCCAGTGCAAGATCTCCATCGCTGTCACGGTAACGCTCTCGAATGATGACATGGTTTGCAGGGGGTTGGCCATAAGGTCCTAGGTAACAAGAGATTGTTAGGAGAAGGGCAAAAGAAATGTGTATCTTAACACCATGCGTTGCGATTTCAAAACATGCCCGTTCTTTCACCCTGTTCCTTCCACTGAACACTAAGATGTTGTCAGCTACAAAGGCAGAATGCATCTCTGCTTTGGATTCAGCCTCCACATTTATTAAATAAATCCAGAGGCCTAGCAACATTTCTAGCCTGGTCAGAAAAGCTCATCACAAATGTAAAACTGAACATTGTTCTGCAATTATGTTAGCAAAGAACCTATGAATTACTCGTATCATTCTATCAAACACTTAGTGGATTTAATGCAAGAAATGGGTCTAAAAATTGATCCAACCTTGAAGTTAAGGCAAACAGTATAGTTCCCCCCCCAAAAAAAATCTTTGGCAGCTCTTAAGCCAGCGGTTTGTAACTGTGCATCAGTTATTTACTCTACAATTACTGCCTACTACTTCAATTCAGCCTTCACATCCTGGACTCATCTGTTGTGTGGTGACAGCTGCTATGTTTCTTTTCAGATAAACATTGGCCCAGTAGTAACGAATTGACCTCAGACTCAAGAAACCACCAATTGACCCTTGCTCAGCAACAGACTTGTACAAGCTCCACCTGTCATGTTTTGTGACTTAGCTCCTACCTGCAAAGCAAACATAATAGTACTGCTTTCCCTTCCAGACATTTCAGGAAGATTAAATATTCTTGAAGATACTGCAATGTTTTTTGTAACAGATACTGAAGTAATCCAATTAATACAACCGGAAAAGGCTCTCACTGACTCTCAACAATGCATGACTGGGAACCTCATGAGAAGGATTATATCAATTCACAGAATGAGCAATGAAACCAAAAGTACAGGGGTTAAGTTAGTTGCTGGGGTGAAATTGGCCCCTAAGATTTAGTTGCAGTAACCCTAGTAAAGAAAAACATTGAGGCTTAGTTATTATGCCCAACCTGTAACTAGTATCTTAACACACTGGACTTGCAAACTGTTTAGGAGAATTACTGTTTAGTGCTGCATTTTTATCATACAGGTTTGATTTCCAAGGCCTGCTGGTAGTTTTTAAAAATGGTTCTTGGGACTTTCAACAAGCTGCTGAGAACCAACAGAAGCCCCCTTCCTCTGTGTTTGCATATATATGATCCATATCTTAGGAATTCACTAACTTACATGAGGAAAGCTTTAAAAGCTTTAGGTGATGCACCTCCATTGTAACAAAAAATGGAGAAGGCACATGAAATAACCTGACAAATGTCAAATGGAAAAAACAAAATCTCCCTCAAAACTGAAAAAGAATTCTGAATAGAGATTCTTGTTTGCAGAGCCAGATCATAAACAATTAGTAAGTTAAATCTTCTGATTTATATTACCCATACTATTCTAAAGCTCCAATTCTGTAGCACTGGGGCTCTCTATGCAAAGATAATCCTAAATTAAGGTGACTAAGCTTAAAAGCACACCCTAAAATTTTACTCTTTTTCCTCTTTTATTGGGATTGACAGCTATACAAACCTGAACAGAGCAACAGAAGACTTCACAAGGCTGTACTGCCTCACAGCAATTCCAACATGTGGGGAAGGAACCTGTTACAACCATGCTTTGGGAGTGGATTTACCTTTGAAACTTGCATTGAATTCTGAGGTTATAGCTGAACAGCAGTGTTGAAATAATTAAGCTAGGTTTAAGAGCCACAGATGAATCAAAAGCTCCATGAATGCCCAGTATGGAGTACTGAATCAATCTTGTTCTGGCTCTGCTATCTTTCCTTAGAAAACATGCTGCCTGCTGTAGTTAAGAGTTCTGTGTGCTTCAAGAAGAGTTTATGATGTAATTTAAATATGTTTGGATCACATTGGAAAGGTTACATCACTTAATACAAATTTCACTGCACTCGCTTTGTTGTGAAAGGGTAGGGGGACTTGGTTCCAATTACAAGTCAGGTTTCTTTCTATCACTCTGTTGTGCAGGAGTGGTGGGTGGTAAAGGATGGTGATTAATAGAATTAAAGCCAGAAAGACTGGCTCAAATAGCTTCTATAGGAAGGTGAAGGATATGGTTGATACTGGTTACCTTGGTACGGATACTGATAGGGAACAGCATAAGCTTGCCCGTTGGAGGCATAGAAGACTTGAGGGCTGGCAGGCGGATACACACCATTGTACTGATCGTAGCCATAGCCGTAAACCTGGTGAAATTAAAAATGTCCATTACAGAAGTATTCTTTGCTATGTATCCATTTAGGCACTTTGTTCACTTCTCCCTCATTCCTAATGCAGACAAGGTCTCACTAAAATACCCAGTTTGTACTGATACAGTCTATCTACTCCCTGGAAAGGATTCAGAACAGCTGCCTGAAAAATAAGTGCACCTAAGCAGCATTCACTCTCCACCCTTCCTGGATGGTGAATGGCAGAGGCAGGGCCTGGATCATCAGGCAGCCACAGCAGCCTTACCAGCTTCTCCTCTCTGCCCTCATGCCAACAACAGCTCTCTGGAGAGCTCAGAAGTGCCAGGCAGGCAGCAGCTGATCCCAAAAAACTCCAACCAACTTTCCTATAGCACACTGCTAGCAGATGTCACACTCAGGACAAATACTCTGTAGCTATGTGTTTTGGAAGCAATTTTGCTCTCCAAAAGAGGAGGCCTGCTGCTAGCCCTGATACAGCTCCCAGTACCACATCTAGTTCTTATCAACTATTTCTAACTGCGAGGGGCTGAAGCAGAGCACCTATAGTGCAACAAGTAATACTACCCCAAACTATACATTTGTGTATCACTGCACGTCAGTCAGAACATCCAAAAACGCCCAGTGTTAACTGGTTTGGCCCCAACGCTGCTCCTTCTCCACTGCGAAAGAACCGTGCATTCAGGAGCTAGAGTTATTGTGTTGCTATGACATCTCGGATACAATAAAATCCTTGTGTTGAAAGTGACAGCTCCAGTCATTAAATCCTATTTTTAAAACTCCTGATTTTGTATCCTTCCAGTGTTTACGCAACGTGAAAGTATAGTCACACCTCCTTATGTTAAAAGCTGCATGGCCAGTATTTTTCAAGATTAGACAAATAACTTTTGCCCTGTCTCTAAGAAGTTTTATTTTCCAAGTTCTCTGAGCAGCCATCCCTTTATATACCTCCCAGCCAAATCTACCTCATCCCTTTCAAAGGAAAACCATCTCAAATAGGTGTGACAATAGGTTGTTAGTGTCTTACTCTCACTCTCCTTTTCTACAAACCATAAAGCTGGATCTAACTGTGAAACATGGCACTTTGGGAGTACAGTTTGAGTGCTTGAAGGATGGCTGCTTCTGCTACCTCACTTATTTTACTGGTTCCCGACTGCAACTCTTACCTCAGGTGATGGTGTGGCATAAGCTGTATAGGGAGGAGGGGCTGAGGAAATGGCTGTCTCATCATACATCACATCAGAGCCCACGTAGCCCTAAACACCATGGAAAGACAGCAGTTACCACCTTTTCCTACAGCCAGCCAGAGTACTGCAAGGATTAAAACTTAATGACCCCAGAGAAAGAGTAACCTTTAGACATGCTGCATGTTAAGAAAGCAGTGAGTACCTATAAAGCACTGTAAAAAGAAACTACTTGGAGAGCAGACCTGGGAGAATACAAACACCTGATCAACCACAGGAAGGAGCCATAAAATTTCTTACCTCTGTGTGTGCACACACATGCACACGTGTACATGCAAGCACACAGACTCCTTCCATCATTTCATAGCTTCAGTTTTAGAAATTACCCTCTTGTTCGTCCTCCATTTTCAGATAAAAAAAGTCTTCATAACTAAGCTAGCTCCTTCCTGTGGCACTTGAACATTTTAGCAGAACACTGTCATAGTTCTTAGCCACCTCTCACTTTCGGCTGTGAGGAGACTTAGTAAAAAAATACAGTAAGAGAGGTTTAACTGTAGGGACTTGGGGGGGCTTGGTTGTTTTTAGGGAATTACTTTGCAAATGCCACCTATAATTCTGGTCCTTTTTGAAGGCAGCCATGAGACTAAGGTGATAACTTACTTGAATCCATCTACAAGGAGCTCTCAAAGATAATTACAGATTTGTTACAGTAGCCTTGTATTCTTGCACCTAATATCAGAAATCTACAGTGATGCTCTTAGTCAGTGTCTTATCCCAAGAAAAAAAATCAGCTCCCTTTTTTTAATTCACAAGCGAACGCTTTAATAACTCAATAGAGAATGTTCCTATTTTCTCTTGTACCTGGACTGCAGAAAGACTTTTGAGGGCATACTATGGCCATATCCCAGGTCAAACTTGCAGTGGAGATTCTAAGGCTTGAAACACACTGTTGAAAGCACTATATGAAGAGGCAGGTATTTCCACCACCTGAGAAAAAGTCCAGCAAATGCTCACATCTTAGCAGTAAATATGTTCTGTTCTGCTACATGGAACTCTGTACAGGCATATGACACAAGCCTGCAAACGTCTGTAAATGTCATAGTTCTCAAAGCTAGGGTGATCACCCTGCTATTCCAGTAAAGTTATAAGGCTGCTGGATGCTTGGTATTTTTGAAAGCTGTGTCAGACACCTACAGATGGACTCAAACCCAGTCACCCGGTTAGTTCAAGTCCTTGTTGGAGACTTTTAATAGCTTCGGAAAGTGCTAATTTATGATACTACTTGTGCAGAGAGCTACCTGCCCTACTTTCAGTAGCAGTGGTCTGCCTTGGCTGACAAAGGTGATGCACTGGCAAGTTTTGAATGCCATCTAGCAGGGCTGGCAGCTGCCTGTCAGAGACATGAAAAGCAGCAGTTCCTAACTCCTGAAACTAGGAGTCACCGTCTCACACATAAGCAAGATAAAGACCCTAAAACTAGAGCAGACAGACCATGAGCGTTATGTCCTATGCATGAGGACAATTCCTTCACTTCTCATTTAACACCATGAAGCAGCATAGCATGGCTGCAAAGGCAATCGTGTCCAGGGTAGTTTTGCTATGATGAGTGTTTGCTTTGGGTATCTACAGATCTAAGTTATATCATATGACAGATGCCTCAGTACAGTGGCAATGTTATTGTGACCCATCAAAAACTGAGATAAGCTTCTACAAAACCCAGCATTTCCCCACGAAACAGAAACATCTCAGGTTGGTTCAGTCTAGCCACCTAAGAAAAGCTAGTGCTGAAGAGTACTCTGGAAGGCAGTCTGGAGGAAAAACAAGTTAACAATACCCACAAGTGGATGGATGTGGTTCCCCAAAGATACAATTCTCTAGAGAACTCCAAGACTCACAGAGAGGCTTTTATGATTCCTGACCTCTTCATTCTCCACAGCGAGCATGCTGATGCAGAGATAATATACTCCTTCTCAGCATGCCTGCACTCCCCTCCAAGCACCTCTTGCTCCTCCCCTAGTCTCTGCCAAGAAGCATCCCACAATGTAATGGATCTACATTAACAAACAGCTTCTTTGCAGTAAGCTTCCTTTAGCACTGCACCCGGTAGGCAACAAACACTAGCAGTGGAAACTGCATTTTTACTGGTTGCAGAAGATTTACTTTTTACCCACTTGCCCACAGCCTCAGTGCCCACTTGCCTTACAGACCAGCTTCCCAAACATTCACTTCCACCCAGAGAAATCATTCCCTGAAATCATGCACTTCCACCCAGCATGTATTTGCCTGGACTTGACTGCAAGGATGACATGTGCATGTGATCCAGAGCATCATTCTCTTCCCCACCCACAAGCCTTACCATCATGCTCATGACTCTGTTTTTCTCTAGCAGAGAAGGATGGAACATGATTTCAGAAGTAAATTGCTGGACCACACATAACACTGATGTGCTGCTTCCCTATCAGTATAAGGTCTAGGTAGTACACTTACTGTGTTTGTTCTGGCATCCTGGAGAGCAATTTTCCATGCCCTGCAAAAAAACCCCATTGTTTAGTGGAACAGTGATAAAAATTAAGGCCACTTTTTCTTTTTAGGACTATGAAAAAAACAAGGTTAGCAACTAGAGGTACTGCAGGAACAGAGTTTAAGATACTGCCTATGTCAAAGCCTAATGATACACTAAAATGGATGCACAAAGATGTTACACCAAGATTGAGAAATAATTACTTTCTTTGCAGAGCTGGGGAGGAATACAAGAAGGAACACAAGAAGGAACGATGCTGTTTTGAAGGTCATCACTGCAAGCACAACAGCTAGGTAATATCCAGTCATGCTCAAGATAAGGTAATAGGAAGAGATGCACCAGGGAATTTGTACCTATCTCCTGCCTGAACAGTTGCATCTGTGCTGATTAGAGAGTGTGGGTCTTGACACTATTACAGTTTGAACAGAAGGTACATATACTTCACAAAGATACTCCCATGCCATATGGCGGGGAGCACGCTCGATGCACCACGTATACTTAGCAAACACTGATGATAGAAGTTACCTAACTACACATAGCCAAGCTCAGTTGAGAGTTCACAATAATGGAGTATTCTTCCTTTCACTACTGATTGGGATTTCCTTGGGCTATGCAGGGTCATGTACTACTAGAAGAACAGGAAAAGTGAAGAAAAAAAAAAAAATCTGTTCAGCAAGTCTTGCATTAACCATATTAATAAGATTCTTTTACTCCTTCTCACCCTTCAGTGTTTTCAGTGACTTAACTTGCAGTTAGTTTGCATGAGCTAGACAACTTCTTATAGGAGACCTATGGTTTTTTTGTCACTGAAAGCCTGTTTTTACTTGCTTGAAAACTTTCTTTAAAAGTGTCTCTGAAAGTCTGAAGGAAGGAAAACAATTAGGGAGAGAAAGAAAAAAGAAAGATAAAAGAGGAAGAGGCAGCAAAAACAATATTCTTTGGCAGACTTACAGGCAGTCATCTGCACTCTCTGCACAGAGGTTGACTGTCCTCCCATCACGGCAAACAATCTGCAGTAAACAATCTCTCTGCTTCCCCTCTGGAGGATGGAAATCTGAGTCAGAAAAAAACAGATGCGCTATGAAATATCTATAACCAGAATTTCATGATTGCATTTACAAGGAAGACAGTTCAGGCAAAAGTCTGGACAAAATAAACTAGGGCCAGTTGTGGCTGCTTTCGATAGCATCAGAACAAATTACAGAAGGAAATAACCTGTTCTTACTCTTCAGAGTGTCCTGAAAGTAAGTAGCTCTGAGCATCATTCCTAAGAAATGCAAATGTCTTATAGCTGAACCAATCCATACTTAGCAATAAGTACTCTCCAACACTTGTGTCCTTCACTTGTGTCAGCATCGAGTACTAGCAAATGCTACAAGTGAATTTAGTAATACCTGACAAAAATCTGCTAAGGTTTCCCATTTCTAGTCCTGCCTTTCACTCCAGGCAGCCATAATTACTGTAATTACACCAGTAACACTCTAAAATCAGACACACAAGTCTACTGTGAACATCCCATTCTCACGTGCATGCCTGCCACCTGTATATATGGTACACTTGTCCTCACTGAGTTTTAAAAGGAAGTATGAAACCCTAACCTCATCTATCACACAGTGATGCCATGCCCTGGATGTCTATAAAAGAATTTAGTAGTTGGCTGGGTTGGTTTTTTTGGGGTGGTGAGGGCAGCACTGATTTTTTTAACAACAATGAAGTTGCACACTTCTTGGACACGTTTACTTCTGCAGTAGTGTTGTAAATGGTACGCTGCGCAGGCACTGAAGTTGTAAAGAATCCCTAAATACACAAATCCTAAAGGTTTCATTATTACCTCGACATTCATTCCCCACTCTGAGGTTGATGCAATGGATTCGCATGTGGATTTTATCTTCTATATCATGGCGATTTTGATCATCATAGAATATTAAGCGGCCATCAGACCACAGGTCAAACCAGTTCTTCTTCCAGCGCCGTAAAATAGTACCTTAAAAATCAGACAGTCACTTTTGAGGGCACATACTAGGAAGTATTTGTGTCCTAAAGTTAAAAAATAAACCAAGAAATCCTTCACAGTTGCCCCAGACATTCTGAGGTGCCAAGCAAAATCCTCTACTGTGCAACATCCTCACTTCAGGACGTTACAGAATTAGGTCCCATATTTTATCTAGTATTCAAAGTCTCAACTGAGCTTATTTTAAGTGTGTAACCTGGCGCTTTAGTTCTAACTTGCTGCAAGAACAAGCAGAGGGCATAACTAATTGGAGACATTAAGTTAAGGTGTCAGGTAAAGTTTCCAAGTCTCCACTTATACAGCACTAATTACAGAGTAGCATCTGAAGCTGAATGCCAGTCAGACACCTCAGATATGGTATATCCTGTTTCCCACTGGTATACCCAAAAGGTCACATGAAAATGCCGTCATGACAGATCATTTTGTGAAGTGTCCTAAAGGTTAAAAAAAAAGCCACAACAGAAAACTACCCACAGAGCTAGAGACTTGCTTTAAGAAAGACCTGGGAATTACTAAGTTGCTCTTACATTTTTTGAAGAAGTTAGACACAGTGGGGAGAAAGGAGGGAAAAGGCCCATGACTTACTTTGCCGGAGCAGCCATCCGCTCTTCACAAATGCCATTGTTGCTTAATCTAGTGGACAGAAGAGGAAGGTGAGGAAGAGAAAAGCAGTCTTCAGTATTTCACAATAATACATTAGAAAGAGGCATCTCAAGGTATAATACCATATATTACAGCGGCGTGTACCCAGCCAGTATTGCAGAGAGACACGGTCAATCTCAGCTGAAGATATTCAGTAAGGCACAACTAGTATTCCAGGACTTTACAAATGGAACAAATGTGCAATTGTAGCAATCCAATGTGACTATCAGAGACCACTTTTAACTGGAAAACTCACAAGCTTACAGCTACCACTCTTGCAACATAGGGAAGAGACAGACTGGAGTGACTGCCTCCTGACTCACCACCGGTTCCTTTCAAAGTTGTTCTCTTCACATACATGTGCTTCCTGTATTCTGCAGTCTCAAGTTACTAAGCCCCCGTCACTTCTTCCCTCCCTCCCTTTTTCTGTACTTCCTCTTCCGTTGTTTTTCATTCACTGGCTCAAAGTGCAGCCAAAACAAAAGTTGAAACAGTTTAATCTTAAACAGGAAGGAGAAAGCTGTTTTTGTGACTTGTATTTCTTCCAAATCATCACTAGCTTCCTCCAAGATGAATTAAGTAAAAGTTAAGCCCATAAAGTGAGATTCTCGTCTCCTCAACTTTTAAATGAAGCTTGAAATGGCATGGGAAGGACCCTGCATTAAATTCAAGTTATCACACGTGACATTAAGCACTCGGCCACTGCACTCTGGTTTATGAGCATGCTAAAGAAAAGAGATCAAGCATAGGATATATTGGAGGATGAGGTTTTATTTTATAGCATAATGGTGTTCTGACTATTGTTCTAAAATGGATTAATAAAAAAACAACTATCTGGATGCAACTGAACTAGAAAAGCAGGAACAGAAGCATTTTAAGCCTCCCTTGAGAAGGCTGCCTTTTTTAGAAATTATTTGTGGGGCTTGTAAGCCAATATAAGAGACAGATATGTAAACCTACCAGATAACATTCTACTTGTAGCAGCATAAGAAGAGTGGGGGGGGAAGGTGGCATAGTAGATTTGATAGACAGAGGAACTCCTCCCAGACAAGGAATGTGTTTAAAGCTGGGGGGGAGGGCAGGGGCAGTGAGGAAGAGAAGAGTTTTGTTACCTTCTAGTAAAATATAAAGTTAGTAAGTATCCACTTATTTTCTGATAGATGTATGTATGCCATCTATTGGATATTACTTGTAGCTGTGTCCTCTTCACAGTACTGGGCAAATGGTGTAACACACAAGTAAAGACCACAGCCAGCAGGATTTCATACTGAAGGAATGCCACATCCAGCACAGGCTTGGGTGTGATGGTGAGAACTATAGGTAAAGTTCAAACTCCAAGATAAACCTCTTTACTCTTGGCTTTTGTACCAGCTCACTAGGAAAACAAACATTTAGCTGACAGCCCACTGAAAGGGAGTGTCGAATTCCTGTCCTGCTTTAATGCTGGTCACCCAGTCCTGCTCTGAGGTCTAAGCGTGCTGTTGTCACCTGTCTACAGAGAGATAGCTTCAGAAATAGAGGCCAGTTTATTCTTCCGAAGTAACAAAGCAGTACAAAGGACCTGAGCCTCATTCTCCCACCACTCCAGTATATGCTCCTCTCCCCCTAGATTCTCCTTTACAAGGAAATAGTCTTCTTGCTCCTCGTTTTCACAGGAATGGGTCTCTCCAGTGGTGCTCCCGTGTCTTCCAGTTTGCCCGCTAAGGTGAAATCACTGTGTATTTCCAGAGGCCTTTTAATAGTCTAAGAGCTGATAAAGAACTTGCATGAACTTCAGTTCTGTTGCAAGTGCTAGATTAGGCCATTGAACGTTTGTTGCTGCCTTTAAACGTACTCTGTTATGCAACAGCGTAATTAGATTTAACTTAGACACATAAAGGAAAAGAAATGAAGAAGAAAACATTTCTCTTGAAAAACTGTTTTGCCTGTGATTATAGAATGGCTCACAATCAAAGTCCCACGTTACAGAATGTCTCACAGCTATCTAGGGCTACAACAGCAAAAGAGGCTTCAGCAGCCGTACAGCACCTTGCGTGTAATCTAAGATCCAACAACTACATTTTCCCAACACAGAATTTAAGTGCCCAAAACTTCAGCTCTGCATAGACAGCAAGGAATCACACAGAACAATGTCAGCACTGAAGCAGGAGTTGCAAAAACAATTAGATATTCTTCTCTGGTCCTTTTTAAGCACAAGCACTCACTTGAAGTCCTATACAGTATTCACAATCAACCTACATTATGTTTAAAAGAGTATTTGCAGAGCTAGAAGACAGCCTGGCAAGATCAGGTGCAATTGAGTATTATTTGCTTGTTAAACTAGCTCAGTGCAACCAACATGGAAAATGGGATTTAAACAAAGATAAATCAATATCGCCAAATGCTACAGAAGTTCCTTGGTGGCTGAAATCTAAAAGCAGTAGCACCCTAAACCAAGTAAGAGTAAATGCAGCAAAGGGGTGGGGCTATTCCTTCCTGCTCCCTGGAATAGCAGTTCTCCTTTTTTTTGCACAGAATATAATGCGGAATATCCAACAGTCTATTCCAGTTTACTTCTTGTTCTCAAACCCAGCTGGCTGGTAGGAAAAGCAACCTTCAGAACAAATCAAGTGCTTCTACCTGCAGCTTGTATTTACTAGAGCAATTTTGATTAAGGCAGTCAAAGTAGCAGTGGCCCGGACTCTGCAGTCCATGTAGGTGGAAGGGGCTCAGCCACACAGACCTAACTACAGAGCTGAGTCCCAGGCAACCAGCTGTGCCCACTGACACCTCACTGTTCCTTTATTCCCAAGACTTCAGGTATAGAACTATACAAAGCTCAGGGGAGTGTCCAAGTGTAACCCTCGTTGCCCTCCTCCCCCTTAAAACAAACCAAGTTTTCTATTTTTGGAACTTTCTAACTCTGCGACTAGCTACGTGCGGACCTTTTTTTCCTGAAGTTGTGTGTATTTTTTACTAGCCAATGCCTAGTTCTCCCGAGAGGTGTGGCTGTCAGTTCAAAACCTGTCCGTAGCTGAGCAAGCCAGCGTTCAGGAACGGGCGGTTTGGAGAAGTGCCATCCCCCCACTTCCCTCTCCCACGGGGGCCAGCTCCACCCGGACAGGCCTGCGGGGGGCAAGCTGGCCCCGGGCCCGGGGCCGCTCGCGCCCCCCCCCGCCCCGCC
>JAVKLA010000084.1:17562869-17584156 GCA_034782735.1 Sagittarius serpentarius
CGCCGCCCCGGCCCCGGCCCCGGCCGCAGGGCCCGGCCACCCCCCCCGCCGCCGAAGCCGGGGCCTTGCGGGCAGCGCCATCTTCGCCGTGGGAACGCGCCTGTGCCTGCTCGCACCGCGCCATGAGGGAAGGTGCGGTGCGGGACAGTGACCCCGTTACGGTTAATGGCTTCCCCCAGGAGTTTCTCAGTATTTTAAATGTCTCCCCTTCCGCACAGGTTAGCGGTTGGCACGGCGTCAGCCCCATCACACTAAGGCACTTGGACGTTTTTCTTTTCTTCCTATCTGATTTATGATTACGAGAGGGACATTTTCTGATCTCATGCCATGGAACTGCAGCAGAGAGAATGACAGTCGCTTTGTTCAAGCAGTCACACAAGTATTCAAGGCCAGAAAAGGCCAGCGAGTCTGTGACCATAAAAGAGCCAGAAACTGCATCTCGGCGATTCTTACGTGACAGCTCTAAACTCTATTTGGGCCAGTGCTGCCCGCACACTGCAGAATCTGAACCGATGAAGAATGCACCGTGTCACTAGTTAATTATCCTTACAATTCAAATTGTGTTTTCCATTTCTAACCCAAAATATTTGAGATACTTCCAGTTTAAAATGAGGAAAACCTCTTATGGAGATGTAATATTTCTCCTGGATGATGGAACTTCGTATTAGAACTTTTCCCAGGCTCATCCTGGTAACATAGAAGGGAATATGACTCCTATCATCACAGTAAGTAAAAAGAAAGAAAAATCATTAATTGGTCTGCTTCAGTCAATGTCTTTTTGTTTTAAGACTGGACAACACAGAAGTAGTAATCATCATAGTTACAATTTCACTTAATCTGTCAACAAGCTCCTAGACTTCCTCCTACCTATCTATTCTGTCTTCTTGAACACAACAGCAATTCTAACTAGAAATTACATAGAAACCCTGCGATAGTGTGTTCATGGCTGTAGTGTAGGCTGTGCTTTGATATATCTTTGAAGTACCATAGAAGTGGTGAAGGCAGAACAGGAGGGATAAAGAGAGATCATCTATCTGTGAATAGACTGGCAGGTTTCAGAAACAACCAGTAAATTGAGTTTTGTGTAGATCAAATTCTGTTTATGTAGGAGTCCTTTCTCTGAGGCTAAGATTGTTCACCTTTCATTGCTGAAAAACTGTTTTGAGAAACTTGGAGGTATTGGGTTAGAGGTGGAAGGCAAGACAAATCTTTAGACTGGGGGAGGGAGCAGTTTTCTTCTGGAAGGAAAAACACTCCTCTTGAGGATTTGGGAGCCTCAGCAGATCCTGTGCTTGGCGAGCAGTCACTAGGGGACAGCTGCCTTTTTGGCATGTGTTCAGAGCGTTGGCTGTCTGGGTTCGTATAAAACTTGAGTTTTCAGATGAGGTTTAAAACCATTTTAAAATTCATTGAGAAACTGTCATGGTGTTTCCTGAATGAATTACCACCACACAAGCACAGAACATCGAGATTTTGTTTAGTAGCTGTTTGGGACCATGTCCTATACTACGTTGACCTTGGAAACTCAGGGAGAGTCAGGGCCGTTGTCATGGAAGTTCTGTGCCGCACAGGTCCTATCTGAGGGTACACAACAGAAGCATAGATGCAGGAAACACCAGATCTTCAGTCTGCCAGAAACTCAAGTGTGTGCTGGAAACCCATGGAAACATATATTAGGCTTACCATCTCATTAAATTCTGAAGTGTTTTGAATTAAATATATTGGGCTCTGCGTTTGTGGATGAAACTTTCATCAGGAAGTTTCTAACTAGCTGTGCTGCAGAGCTGAAGGCCTGAGCCTCAGTACCCTGAGCAAAAGAACTAGAACATTTAGATGAATACTCTTACAGCTGTGGATTGTTTGCAGATTGTTTGCCAGTGAAGTGTGGAAGTGAAGGCTTTTGTTGAAATTTTCAGCCTGTTCATAACTGCACCTTCAGTTTGGTCGTGTTCGAAGCATGGTGTAAGATTCACCCCTCGCTAATAACTTAAAAAAAATGTTTGGAATGTTTCAGAGTTACCAAACCTGCTTTTTTTACTCCCATTCTTGTCCAGAATCAAAGAAACCAAGGCTGAAGTTCAACTTGCCAGTTGTAGTTACAACATGCCAGTTGAAATTCAATTGCAAAATTAATTTTCTAAATGCCTAAGAAATTGCTGTCGGAAAAATGTATTTGGTAAAAACTGAGCCATATTGTGACTTCTAATTCTTTGTCATAATGCAGCTGACATAATGTATCTCTTTAGTACGTGCTAAATTTTGACTGCCACCAACATAAGCATTTGAATTTTCACAGTCATTTGAGGCTCTTCATAGATTCTTTATATGTTGCTGAAATTTAAATTTCAAATTTCCATCTTTGGTTCATAAAAGATAATTAGACTCTAAACCAAGCAGAATACACATTTTCCTTAAGGATAAACAAATTATTTTAAACAAAATACATGTCTGCATTATTAAGTATTATAATTCATGCTGTTAATACTACTACAACTAATACAGTGCTCAGCCAGGCTAAAAAAATTATATTAAGAATCAGCATTGCTTGCAAGTTGATGAAAAAATGTTAAAATCAATAAAAATATTAATAAATGGACCAAACAACCCTGGTTACAACAGAAAGATCAGGATTGCTGCTGCTGGAGTACACCTGAATAAGGAATGAAAAGAATTAGGACTCCAAATTTTTTATATGGTTATTACTGTATTTATTAGTTTTTCGAAGCTTAAATATGACGGTTACAGGGAACTTGAAAGTAGTTAGGCATTAGGTGGGAATAGCAGAGCAGAGGACAGGTCCAAAAATAAAGCAAGCTTGATTAAGTGTTTGTGAAACTAACCAACTCTGCAGTAGTTTGTACATAGCCTATAAAGTTTCCCTGAGGAGAGGGAGATGGAAAAGAACATATTTCTAGTTTTCCAGAAGTTTGTGTTGTCTTAGCCGTGTATATAATAGTCCCAAACAGAAATGCAAATCATAGACTTGGACAAAAATCTTTATCCTGACTGCCTTAACATACTTCCTTCTGTCCAGTGGAAAAGGCTCTTGGCTCTTAGCTCCTACCGTTCCTGTGGGTAATTGACCTGCACCCAGGATTAAAATTCCTTGGCATGTTTTACCTGCAAAAATGAATCAATGTGATCAGTTTTTGTCACATTGTCACGAGATGAGTGTCTGCTTATCAGCAGAAGGGGGTTCTTGTGGTGTCATGCGGAGGTCCTGAACAGGACTGGAGTACGCAGGCAGTGCAGGACAGCCTTCCCTCTGAAGCACTACAATCCAGACAGGTCTCCTAACAGGAGTATTGTCTTACATGTGAGGAGCTGAAGTGAAGGGCCCAGGTTTTTAAATCGCTTTGAGTTTTGTTCCACTCAAATTTGCAAAACATAACACATCCATACAGCAAAATTGCAAAACATAGCATATTTGTATAACATATCTGGAAGATGAAGTTTGCTTGCAGACTGCACAAACATTCTGCTCCAGCTGAACGTAGCTAGTAGTAAGACCCCAGCAGTGCAGACTGCAGCATGTGCTACCAGCCAAGCTCCCAGGCATCACGGAGGCATATTGTGATTGCAGGCACACAGGAAAGGCTGTGCCACTTGTCTTCCCAGCTCTTACTAGCCTTGAGAGCTGGATTTTGCTAAAGGTGACATGAGCAACAATCTACTGTGTTGACAGAACAGATAAGCATTTTTGGAGCAATTCAAGAACTTAGACACCTAAGTCTTAGGAAAATCTGTGGGCTAAGACTTCAGAGTTGAGAAAAGCCTAAATTGCTTCTGAAAATGGGACTTGCCTTTAAGCAGATCAATGCCTGATTAGCTCTAGCATACTAACAGCACGACTGAGAGATTGGCCAAGTGCATGAGAAGGCTGTGGCAGAGGTGGAGGGTGCTCCTTCTTGACCTATAGCTGAAACCACGCTTCCTCTCATTTGCCTCCTTCTGGCCTGTGGTTTGCGGGGCGCTCCAGACACCTCAGTAACCTCCTGCAATGAAGTGATCTCTTCAGACACTTACTCCAGGGGAAACAATATGGAGAGTTATATGCAAGTAAGATGCTGTCTACAGCTTCCTGGTGCGAGGCCAGTGTAGCTCTCCAGGCAGCAAATTGCAGAGTACACTGAGAACAACAGACAAACAAAAAGTCCAGCCAAAAGCTGAGGAACTTTCTGGGTGAGACTCTGGGATTTCATTGTCAGCTTCTATTGTTCAGATGTGATTAAAAACAAACTGGCAGGAGAAAGACCACGTGCTTATCAGACATCCCTGCAGGTCACGCCACTAGAAAGCCATTTCACTGCTAGTGATGTGGCCTGTTTGGCAGGAACAGAGTTTTGGATTTCACTTTTATTTGTAGGCAGTTTTGAAAAGCACAGGATTATCAGGGATGGTCTAGGTCCTTTGCAACTTGCAGAAAAGTTCCTGTCTCATCGCAGCCATTCTGAAGAGGAAGAGGAAAAAAAGACCTGTATGACACATTTCTTTTTCCACTAATAACTGTGTTTGGGCCTGACAGCCAGCCAGCATCAGCGGGAGCGTTTCCTCAGAATTATCTGGGTTCTGACTCTCACCTTTACTTTATGTTGGCTGTACTATTCCATTAGCATTTAAAGACATGCACAAAGGAGAGGATTTACACTCATAGCCAAAAGACAGACATGGTAAGGGGAGAGGGAGAGATCAAAAGAGTAGTTGCACTCCATTTTCATTGAAGGAACTAAAGCACAGGGATAGTAAGACTTAGACACTGTCACTTAGAAATTCTGTGCCAATGAGGTGAAACAGGTCTACACCTCTTGTTGCCAAGCCACCATATATTTGCATTCCCTTATCAGACTGCCACAGCCCAATGGCCACCAGCATAGAAGCTCCTGATCTATATTCTAGTCTGTCATTATATTTGAACCTAGGTGAGAAAGCTTCAGTTACATGCTGCTTGTTAGTGAAGATTTGGACTTAGGGCAGGAGTTGGCTTTGGAAGAACTGTTGATGAGGGGGCATCTGTTTTGCCTAATTTCATTCTTGAAGCTCACTGGAACTGGTAAGTTAAAAGTCAATTCCCTCATCTTGCTCTGAAGACCCCGCTCTGTGTTGTCTTCAAATGCATATTGAGCCTGCCCTCTTAAACCCAGCCTGCCAAACACTGGCATCAGTGGAAATCATCATGTCTTCAGAAGGTTTTGCATTAGGCCCCATATTTTTTCCCTTCTCTTCCAGCAGTCAGACATTAAAACACCTTGTAAAACACCTTGTCACAAAGTGGAGCATGACTGTCTGTTGTTTCTTGGGAGTTACTATGCTGTGTACTAGCTACACTGAAATGTGTAGAACATGTTTGTGTTTGACTTTTTCTTTTTATAGGAATAGACTCCAATATCTGCATCTCCCAGAAGCCTCTGCATGCCTTTTTATTAAGCAGCAGGAGCTCTGGCTAAGAGTAGAGCTTTTTGACTGACACCATTTTATTTCTACAGCTGAGATCCACTCTACGGTCCTGAGGCGTTCTGGTTTTCTCCGAGTGAAAACAGAAAACCTGACAGCTACTTTTCAGAAACAGTCCTGAAAGAGGGCCAGTGCATTCTACACACCCAAACCCAGGTACTCTGAATTTTTTCCTAAAAATAGTATCTGCCAAGCTATATATTCCCACTGAGATCCTCTGACCACGTTGCAGTACTAGGGTCGCCACACAGCGTAGTGCCATTTGTTGTTGCTAAGACAAGCCAGAAGTAAATTATCTCCCACCAGAACAAAGAAAAGGTCAGCGTGGAAGTGTGCCTCAGAAGAGTCTCTCCATCTGTCCCTTTGTATTTAGGTCTCCTGAATGATCATTCTCACTTAATTCTCGTTCTTTTCAAGCCTCCACTGTGTCACTTCTGGGACTGGATGTTTATCTTGCACATACATGGACACTGAGGCAGAAACGTTTTAAGCCTGTGTGCTGCAAGAGGAAGAACAGAGAATTCAGCACCTAGCATCAACATTCAGCTTCCAGAGTTAGTAGAAAGAGGTGGGCACCTGAGGAAATATGCAGGAAAATCTACTCTAAGCAAAACTATAGATTGCATATCAAGCTGAAATGTTCCATATATGAATCTGACTGGCATACAGAGTTAGTTCCCTTCCAGGCTGCACCTGGGTTTCCCTCTTCTAGAAAGGCTGCAAAGAGTGGAAGTATATGCCTAGGTTGAACTAAGAAACATCCCTTCTCTCCCTCGCCGCTAACGTGATAGCACAACAGTGCTACAGGGTCTGGCAGCCCAAACTTTTCTAAGATAATCATATTGGATTTGAGTTAGAGCAAAAATGTTATCTGCTTTTGTTTCCTTACTGTGTCAGGTCTGGAAGTGTTTGCAGGTTGCTATAAAATGCCATCAAAACAAAAATTGTAAAGATTTCTATTTGAAGCACTGAAGGTACTTCCCCTATGTTAATGTGTTGGGCCAGCACTGGAAGAGACTGCCCATAATTAGAATGTAGTGAAAAATACTACAGATAATGCCTATTTGTGCAGTAGTTGGTAAATCTAGAGAGGATAATGCTCTCCATATTGTAGGTTCTTTGCATATATGAAAGCTTAAGAGACAATTATGTGGCAATTTCTATGCACTTTGCAGAAAGCATTCACCAGAAACCAGTGATGGGAACAATCAAGCTCCAGGCATGGAGCCAGTATGCAACTGATTTTTACAGTGTGTGGATCAGTTGCTGAAAACCTCATCTATATAAAAAAGGCTTCCGAGTGCACACTAAAAGCTCTTTACATGACTTGACCCGTGATCTAACAACAATCAGAAATAGAAAGTTCTGTTGTTGTTTGTATCACGGTAATTACAGAGGCTTGAGCATCTCTGTGCTCTGTATGTACGCAGAAAAAGAGGCAGCCCTTCCTCCAATAATTTATCATTTAACAGACATGGTACAAAAAGGGTTAATACAACCTATCTCTGCGACCAACTTGCCAGATAAGGTGCTATTTACTTATTTTGAACAGATTGATAAGGTGGCTCCAAAGCAGAAAGCTGTTTTCCAAAACCATTCAAGCAAGAAAAGCAGATACAGTGATTTCGGGGATTGTGGTTTCACTGTAGTTTTATTGCCAGCTGTGTCTGTATTTCAAGGTGCACTGCCTGGTTTCCAGCTCTGCAGTAACATTTGGCCAACATCCATGTCTTCAAAGAAATTATTTCAGCCAAAGACATAAGAGTTAAGGCAATATTTCAAACATTCTTTGTTCAAGTGTCACTTGACTCTGAAAAACCTACAAATGCTCAGAAAAATGTAAGATCTACGGGACATGAATTCTTCCTGCTATGTTTTGTGCGGTACCCTACACAATGGGTTTTGGTCTCAGCCATGCCCTACTGTAATATAAGTAGGAGAAAAAATTATTGCAGAACAGGCATTTATAAAGTTTAAGGCTTATCATGTTCCCTCAGAATTAGCACAGTCTGAGATCTAGTGGTCCTAATTCAGTGTTTAAAAGGTGTCTGCTTCAGGCACTGACTTCACTGAGACTGTTCATATTGATAGGCATCTGTGCTGAATCAAAGCACTAGGCCAGTGCAGTAAAAAAAAATTATCTCCAGACCTCATGTTCAGCAAGGATTGGCTCCTGTCGACTGGCATTTGACAACACCTCAGAAACTTGGAGCTGACAAGGGATCTCCAGGTATCCATTTATTCATGGTCCTTTCACAGCATTTACAACGAACACATCAGCATATCGTCTATACATCTGCCCTAACTTTTCTGGAGCTCTAAGGTGTTTGTATCTAACCAAATCAAGCTTTAAAATTATATTATTCTGCCTCTAAGTAAAATTCCTGGCATGACAGAACCTGAAAGCCCTTAAGTTGGTGTTGAGATTCTTGCATTGCAGAGGAAGTATTTTAAGTGGTGGTTTTGATGCAGCGGCATAGTGAGTAATTCCTGAAATTAACTGCTTATGCTCACTGGTCATTCTTTAAAGTTTTAAATTCAAAGTGGGACAGCTTTCTGGAAGATACGCTGTAAAGGTGAAGGAAAATATGCTCCATACATGGGTGAACATGTAATGGACTCAGTGTGTGGAAGTTCAGATTAACTGAGTGTGCTTTTGGCTTCAAACTCAATGAGTCAATGAAGATAGTCACTAATCTGGAGACATTTCATTTCTCAGTCCCTTCATGGTGCCCTTTTCTTTGCCAGCCACTGAGTTACTGTAATGTGATAATTCCACTGCTGACAGAGCCTAAATGAAGCCAGCCAAGTTATAATGTGTAATAGGATTTCCTGGAAGCTTCCTCAGACTGTCCCCATTTGTACAGCTAGAACTCCAGTTTACCAACTTATTAGGTGCCCAGAGAAGCAGTTAGAAATCAATTTTATAAATAATATAAGGAGGTGCATCGTCTTGCTTCTTAACTTTCTGAGGTACTTTTCAAACACTCCTGTGGTACCAATTCATCCCATCAAACTTCAGACACTTCATTTAGGCACAGGGACAGCAATGTAGTTGCTTTAGATTCCCTCTATAATCTCCAGAAGACAGAAAGGCCTCTCCAGGGAGTGCTTCCACCCATCTCGATTTCAGTCACTCTTTAAGGGTGCCATTATGCCTCCACTGAATAAACAGAAAACCTAGAGTGATCCTTCTCCTAATTTAGGTGTATGAGGGGCCTACCACTAAGTAGAAAAAAACCTGGATCTAGGGTTTCTTACTGTATCTTGAAGTGTTCTGAAAATGTGGTGCAAGATGACTTCTTCCTTGAGAAGCACAGAGCATGGGAGTTCATGCATTCATTTTGACTCAAACAGAACATTGGCTTCAACTTAAATAGTGCCTCTAACACACACTGTTGCTCACCTGAGGTGATTGCACTGCATAGAAGTAGTGATTTCTCCAAAGCCTGCATAAAGATCTGTTAGCTCCTTCCTTGGGGAAGAGGGAACGGCTTAGAACTATACATAGTACTTTCGTTAATATTGCATTGCCTTGCAATAGCACTGAGTTCCACCCTATACTGTAATAATGCTTGTCCCATTAAAAAGCATAGGTACATTAAAAAAATGCTGGAAGGCATTAATATTTGTATTACCCTTAAAATGCACATAAGCAGGTGATGACAGTAAGTTCTCTTTTTTTCTCTGAGTCTAGTATGCTTTCCTTTTGCTGAGTTGAATTCCCTAGCACTTGTGCACTGTAATAATCGTTCTTGGAAATCGTTCTTTGAGGGATGGCTGCTGTCATTGCCAAGTTGTGCTGCTAATTGACTTGCATGCTTCCCTTTTGTTTTTATCCATTGAACCTCTGTATGCCATTAATGCTCTCACCTCTGTATGTCATTAATGCTGTCACCCCGGCCTTTGTGCTTTGAATTCAAGAGCAGATGATGACAGAAAGAGCTGTAAATTAGGTGACCTACAGCAATGCCCTTTCCTTACCAGACAGTAAAAAGCATCCTCAACAATATACTTAGGAACTTGTCAGTTTTCTTTTGTATTTCATTCACAGAGCATGTGTGGGAATAAAACACATCATCTCCACATCTAATAAAACCACAACAGAAATACAACATGTACGTCAGGTTTTGCAAATGGATTTTTTCCTGTTTACCTCCATGCACTTGCCCTCATCAAAACTTTCCTTGACCTCCTGGGAGCTCTTTGCTTTCACACAAAACGGAGGCAAAAATGATGCCAAGTTGAAGTAGGACTCCCATTTTTCACTTGTGTCAAAAGACTATCAGCTTCAGCTAGGGAAGAAGAGGGTATGTGGTTCCTGGTGTCACTCTTTATACCGTGAAGCTGAAAAAAAAAATCGTTGCTGCTAGAATCGTCTCTGCCAGCCTCAGCTGAGAGGACTGGCAAAGAGTGAGGTGCACACTGAAGGGATGGAGACAGTAGCCTAATTATTTTCATGTCAGTGATACACTGAGTAACTCAGTTTACCAGGGAATAAACAGAGCTTTCAAGGGGATAGGGACAGCTGAGGAGAATACTCTTTTGATTTACATCTTCCAGCACTCTTGTCACATGCATAAGTGCTATAAAAGCAGCACGTATATGGAAGATGCTTATTGCAGCTGAGAAGAGATTACTGATTTCTTTATAAACTCAGTTTCATAGGAAGAATAGATCCAGTGTAACAAAGTGCATCATGACTCACTTGCACAGAGAAAGGTTCTCACTCTAGGAACTGTTATTAAGTATGAGCCGGCAATACTTTAAAAATGCCTGACTGCCTATCTAAATAGAAAACTTGTGGAAATACAGCCTTTAGAGAATATGTAGTCTACCACTATGTGCTTATCAGTAGCATGTCCATATTTGCTTTGGACTTGTTTAAAAGTAATTGTTTAGGGGGATAATTGACTATTTTGTTTCCGTATTTTGGTTCCTGTACCTGTTTTAGGCTCTGGTTCAAAGCCCGGCTAGGTGCCCTGTATCTGTAACATCAGGGTAGTTTGCATTCTGTGGGTAGTTTGCATTCTGTCTTCGTGCTACACCCCTCGGTGTCTACATCAGTTCGTACCCTGGCTGTAGTCTGGAAAGCTCCAGTAGGCTCTCGGGGCATGCAGATGAGGGCACGGGCAGCAGGAGCGCAGCTGGCTGCAGTCATGTGGCTCCAGGAACAGGAGCTGAATTGAAGCATGAACTAAGAAGAGTGTGGCTGTAGCCACTATGTCTGTCATGAGGATCTCACTTTTGAGGGCTTTGTTTTGTTCTTAATCTTTGTTGCTGAAAGCTTCTGCATTGGCAGAGGAAAAATCTGTGACGCTGAGGTCAGACAGCTGAATTGGGAGGAAAGTGCAGAGGAATTTCCATGGAACTGATCAGGCTTGTACCACAAGGTCATGTACCAAAAGGTTGTTTAGATATGGTGTATCTGGCATTTTCTGGATGCTTGCAGAAATGCAGTGAGCTCACGATACACAGAGTTATTAATTTGTTCTCTTTTTTTTTCCTTTTTGAACAGAATTGAAATTTATCAGAGATGTTTCATAGCTTTGTCCTATGTTTCCTCTAAGGTATGGGTTACATGAGGGAAGAAGGATGTTAGAAAGAGTACCAGACATAATCCAGCTTAGAAGAGCTTTATATAGTCATTAAGAACCATAAAATAACACAGATTTCACAATAAGCATTGTCTGTATGCCCAAATGCAGGACTCTGAAGGACAAGGCAATAGAGAAAGCTGTGAATAGCGTATTGTATGCATTTCTATGCATTACTTACTTGCACTGGATTTATTGCCTTCAATTTGTTAGTAAACTGTTTGCAGAAGTTTAATGATAATTGTGAGCCACACTGCCATCAATAAGGGTGCTACAGAATGGTCTTTATTTGCATTATGTTTCTGTCTATGAAAAGAAATTTAAGTCTTCCTGTTGTGTGATGAAGTTGATATTTGTAGGTTTTTTTGTAACTAGATGATACGTTCTTAAAGTGATAGTAGGAAAAGAAAGTGAAATAGGTTCATCTAAAGTTCAGCATCCAACCTTATAATTTTAGAAAGTTGACTTCTTAGTAAGAGATCAGCTGTTAAATTCTGTAAACCACCTATGCTGAAAAGTAAAATTTTATTAGAGACAGGCAGGGTTGAACACCTACCATTAACCCACCAGCTGAGCAATTACGATACAGCAAATAAAGAGCTACCTAGTGCAGAATTCAATTTATGGAAGTCAGGTACTACTTTCATACTACTTTCATACCAAGACCAGTTTACAAAATCCAGATACTTCAGAAAAAGAAACTAGCATCAGAAAGAAAAGAAAAAAGAAAAGAAAAGAGAAAAGAAAAAAGGGAAAACAGAAAAGGGAAGAAAAGAAAAACAGCATTATCTACTCCAGAGGTTTAAAAAACCATAAAAAATTTTGATTGATATGAAAGCCTTCTTGTTGCTAGTTGCAGACTTGACATATTAGTTATTCACGTGAAGCCTCTGGAAAAGCAGTAATGTTCTGTTCTTATCTTGAAAATGTGACATATTTTACTTGGTAGAATGAATTGTATTCTAAGCACTTCTTAGATCCATAGCTGTAGGGAGAGTTTCTGCTTGAGATTTTTAACATATCTGCTAGGAAATTCAGAAATTGAAGTGTAAAATCCAAGGCACCATGAAGATTTGAACTAGTCTTAATTTTACATGGTAGTTTAACATAGAGTATCAGAGAATGCAGTGGAGAACACTGCTTATATCAAGATAAGCAATACAATATTTTTATTTAATTATTGTCTTATGGATCAGTCTCAGTGAAGATTCACTCTTTGCTTATTCACTAAACAGAGCCACAATGCAAAATAGCATATGGTAAATGAAGACATCAACTGAGAACTGTATTTTCCTGTGGTAGAGGGCTATGAAACATGAGCTATTGCATTAAATGTAGCCTAACTTCATCAAAAAAATGTTTTCTGGACCTGAACAAGTATTTGTTTAATGAGGGAGTTAGCTACAATAGGATTTCACAATTTGCAGCATCAGAATAATGGAAAATATCCTTTTTGAATGGAGTTTCAATATATATTACTTGCCTGGATATTACTCAACAGTAAGAAAAAAGCAACGCAGAACGTGGTATGGGGGGAATATGCTTAACTGATAAAGGTTGTGTCTAGATCAGATAGCATGAGATTGGTAATTAAAAATGAGAGGGAGGCCACCAATTTGGTGGGTTGGGCTTTGCACTGAAAAGTGAAATGTATTCAATATTGTCCAAACTCGGCATAGCTGAACTCCATTTCCCTGTGCTTACTCATGTCTTCGCGGCTGTGGTCAGCCTTGTGGCTAATGTCTAATTAACAATGAAATAATTGACTCTTGCTTGACAGAGGCTTGTCCGTGCATGCCACGAGGCCTGGCAGTATAGGGGACTAAAGGAAGTTTTAGGTACAGGCTTGACAGAGAGTGAACACAAGGAAGAACTGTTTAATCATTTTTAGTGAATATCAAGTTCTTCTAATTCTAATAAAGTTCTGACGGTAGTTCTTGAAGAAAACAGTTCTCCGTAGGGCCTCATTATTGTCACATAAGTGTCAGCATTTGGCTGGATTAGTTGAACTTTCCAAGCAGACTATATTGATAGGCAAATGGAAATCACTGGTAAGCATTATCACAGAGGAGGTGCAAAGAGCACTGAATGTTCACTTTTTCTTTAAAATGTCATGGAAATGTCTGGCAGATAATTATAATTTGCTTTTCTACAATAACTACTCAAGACTTTCGTCTCTGCCATTATAAGCACTTGGACTAGGAACTGTCAAGCTGAGTTTATTAACCTTAGTGGATGTTTTTGCTTTAAAGTGCTTCAAATGTGTATTTGAGTGAGACAGGTATCTATCAGAGCAGAAGTGTAGAATCATTACCATCTGAAAGTGTCTCAGTGCAGTGTCTCACTGTTGTTAATTTTAGCAATTTGGAATAACTTTAAAAACACTGTGAAATGTGACAAAGCTGAAGGGCACTTAGCTGTCAAATGGCACAGCTTTTGGAAAGGAGTTTGTCCCCCAAAAGAAGAAAAACAAGTTCAGGAGTTTTACAAATGGTATTTCTTTCCATATAGCAATAACAACACTTCTTCCCAATGAAAGAGGGAAGAATTGCAGCTGATGTGATTGGATTCTGTGTGTCCATATAAAATGAACTACTGGCTTGTAGGCTGTTGTATATAACAAAAGGAACAAACTTACTGTGTAACAAGAAAAAGTAATATCAAAGAAATTTAAAGACTCGTCTTAAAGTTTCAGTGTAATCCACATGCCTGCAGCTCTTGGCCTGCTGCCCTTCTTTGAATGAAAGACTTTGTGGGACAAGTGGAGCTGGTCATCAACTTTCACCCCCGAGATGGGGACAGGGAGAGAGGTCAAACAGGTGCAATTTTGACTGCATTCAAACTCAGGCTGGAATCAGGATTTTAATCACATCTTTAATGGAACTTCCAGCTTATGGTAACAAGACCTTACACTCGCTGATTGTCTGGCCTTGGCGCATTGAATATGCCAGCTCCATTTGTGTACAGGTACCTGGCAAACACTGGGGATCCAGCACAACATTGCTAGGTGTAGCATGTGTGTCTGTTACCAAACACTTCTGTGGCTCTGAGCATCTGTCTTAGAAGGGTTTATTCAGCACCAGAATGATTCCCAGAAGACAGACAGATGGTACCATCTGTGTAGTTTTCTGATTTCCAGCTTCAGTGCTTTCTGCAATCTCACTGCGTACATCTTTTATTTAGGAATAACTTGTTCAGTTTATGCTGCCAACTGATTCACATTTAGAATTACCCTAAAAATTTCCAGGGCTAGTGGTCATCTCCCTGCCTCTTTTGTGGTTCTCAGGAAGCTTGTTTTGATGGAAATGAGTCAGGTCCTTAGAGCATTCTTCACTCATTATATTGTCAAAGCAGAAACACTGAAAAGGAAAAAATATACTTGGGGAGAATTACCAGGCCATATACTTAGATGTGACACAAAATCCCTTGAAGCAGACTTAGAAGAGAAAATGTTTAATAGTTACCATTTCAGTAAATAGGAAAAATAATAAATCATACTGTGCTGTGATTCTTAACAACATAAGTATCTGTTATCCTGGTCTTATCTTCATTTTGCTGCAGTTTTAAAACTTTGCATAGGAGCTAAAAATAAGGAGAAACATAATGTACATTCTTTAAGAGGGGTGATTACTCTCCCACTGGAGGAATGTCAGATATTGTTTTCCTGCCAACCAGGGCAGTTTCAAGATGAAGCTAAACTGGCTTTTTATTTTCCATCCCAAGTTTCCATGGTAACAGCATGTAATCATATTTGTAAATAGCAACTACTCACGTAACTTCACAGCCACTTTGAACATTTTTTGCCACAATTTTAATATCCCTGAAATGTCCAGCTCTGTCTTCTTACAATTTTACTGCCAGTATATATAATTATTTGCGGATATTTCTGTTACGAAATCTTCAGTGATGTAGTATCACTGTGATATGTATAAGTGTGTGTTGTGTCTCTGTACAGGCGTACACGCACAGACACATATATTTATGATGAACATTATCTGGCAACAGCACATCCCATTATAAATCTTTATTTTTCAACTTCTTATAACTTTGCCAAGTTGAGGCCACTCAGGTTGAATGCCATTCAGCCCAGTTTACATTCTAGAGATTTCTTTTGTGCTGATAATTTGAAGTTTCAGCTAACTTTTTTCGTTTGTAGCCAAGAATGTGGCTATGGAAGAAAACAACATTTTTTCCTTCATGGAGAAGATCCTTACAGCTTTTTCGGCAAGCCCTGGAACAGGGCTGTAGGGCACGTGGATGACGCCTTGCTGTCACAGACACAGCCTTTTGCTGTCCTACTAAGAATTAACCCAAATGTGGCCAAGTTTTAATCCTCTGAAAAATCTCATCTCTCATATACGCAATCTTGCCTTCCTAAAATTCATAGCTTGAATTTGCTAACGTTTCTGTCTGCATAAAGCACAATTTAGTCCCTGAGAACTCCTACGACCTGACTGGCTGCATGTGCACCATCCCCAATTGACTGAACGTGCACCAGTCTACTGCTCCGGGGCTGAATGACTCTTGATCTCTACCTGCCTTTGCTAGGGTTCAGTGTAGACCGCGGACAAGAAGTGAAAGCAGAAACAGAAAGAGAAAGGGAGAGGGACTCTTCTGCGAGACCTGCGCACATGGTTAACATTAAACAGGTATTTAAAGGCTCTGCAGAGTAAGGATGCAGTGCATGTTTTTAACAAAGCCATTTCCCTGAAATCTCTCATATTGCACCCCTTGCAAACTCAGTCGCTCTCCTATTTCCACCCCTTACATCCCCAGAACACCGCTTCATGTGGAATTATAAATCAAGAATATGCTTTTGGTTTTGACCTGAGTAAGTGGTCTGTATTGGAATCTTGTCAGTTGTTTTCCATTAGGAGAAACTGAGAATGAAGTAGGCTATTACTTTGATGTAGCCCTTTTCATTTCCAAAGAGTATGCAAAGGCCCCTTTCCTTGGGCACAGGAGGAATTAAGCAAAAAGAGTTTCTTTACTCATAGCATCTAGTCTCTTCCAGTTTGCAGCTGGCCTGACAAGTTCATTCTGGCCGTCATCCTAAAACTAATCCTGACTGCCGCTTTAGCTTTCGCTGGCTCCTCTGTCAAATCCTCTGGTGTTGTAACTGTCCTGCACAGACAGAACATAGCCCTCACTCACAGCAGGACATAATTTTTAAGAAAAAGAAAAAATAGCAACATAAAAATCCTTGCAGGTACACTAAACAATTACATTGTTCAAAAATGAATGTACTGTTAATAAGAATTACCAGCATCAGATATATCTGAAACATGCTTAAAACTTAGGAATACCAGCAAAATATTCACATTTTCTCTTTCCTTCCTTCCGGATTCTATCCCAATTTTTGCAGACAGACTTTTGAACTGAAGCAAGTACTTTTTGGTGATTCCTGCACTAGTACTGTTACATAGTTTTCAGTAGGCTGGAACATGGGCAACACAAGCTAGTATCGCTCTGCAAAAGGCAAAAGCTCTTAACTCCTTGCTGCTTGATTTAAGTAATTCTTTGTGTAATGTCTGCAGAAATAAAGAGAATCAGGAATTCATTACCTTAATAAAAAATAAGATCAAATATACTCTTTCACTTTATTAATAAACAAATGAAAAAGGGTGCATAAATTAAGACATATTTTTTAATATATCAAAATGATAACATTATTTTTCTTTGCTTCACAACACTGAATTAACCTTACTTCTCTGTCTTCTGCAACACACGGACATCAAATAAAAAGCAACCGGTCAGTGAGACGGAATACAAATTGGCTTCCTTTTCTAAGTGCTCTTATTCTACTCTTGATTCTGGCAAATGCAGGACAAAATTGAAGGTAGTATTCCATAACAGCCTCTTGGAATTGTAAAATATTCTACTGATACCAGTTTAAATTATGTTAAACATTTATCTGTAGCAGTTTACTTATCTTGAAGTTGGGGGGGGAGCGAATTCTAACTAGTTCTATGTAGAATTTTTATTGTTAAATTCTAACAAAAGAATTTGTCAGTTGTATTTGTAGAGGCTCACGGCGACTTACAGCACTGTAAAAACAGAGCAGGTGTTCGCTCTGCCAGAACAACTGCTAATGGCCTATAGGTCTGGGAAGTATCTCTCCCCCGCTTTTGAAACGAAGGAGCTTATTACAGTGCTTTCAACAGTATTCAGCAAAACTGTAGCTGATGATTTGCATCATTAAAATGCTAAATGCCACAATGCAGTGGTCTTTGTTGTAAGCTCTTACTAATAGAAACAGGAAATACGTGTTTCCTTATTATTTGCTCTACCTTTGAGCAACTATATATGTGGTCTACAAAAGCTGTCCACATGTTTATCAATAGGACACAGTGGCTTAAAATATGCCTCCATTTAGTGGAAAAGAACTCTAACCAGTAGATTAAGGATTTTACCTCATAGGTTTATATTTATCTGTGTAATAACAGAGTAGAGTTGAGATGATTTATGAGACCTTGATATTTACATACATTCCAAAATCTGTTTAATTTCATGTCTGTCTTTAATTTTGTAATTCCTGGCTTTAAGATGTTTGTTTGGGATCATTATGAAGTTCTTACCGTGTTTTCTGTTGCACACTTTCAGTCCCCACTATGATGGAAAGAGTATTTTGTCCAGTTATTTAACTACATCACTTTTATCATATTGTGCTTTGGAACCAAGAGCCAACCTGACTGCCTGAAAAAAAACCCCATGTATATCATGGAGAAGGAAATGCTGTGGCATAGCATACTTTCCTTATGTTAGCTACGCATAAAGTAGGTACGCGCTGAGTGAAAATACTTCTGATGCCCATAAAACAGAATCAAAAGCAATGGTTCTGCTGAATAACAAATCTTTCATGTCTGAATTTGAGTTAGATCTGTGCTACAGCTGGTGTCCACATGGCCTGTTTTTCTCAGAGGCTTTTGTGTACCTGAGGAAGCTACCTGTGATGGACTTACCATTATAGAAAAGCATGTGTCCCATACAGAAATTCTCAAGGAATTATACTCATATAAAAATGGAATGTGTCCACTATTGAGAAGGGGAAAGAGTCAGGGATAATAGCATTCTGAAATATTGTCATATGGTTGATGTGTCAGCAGGGTTCAGGCAGATGCCTTTAGAAAAATCAGAACGTATTTGCACATGTCCTCATCTGCATACCGCCCTTTGAATTGTGTTTGTCACCCAAAGTGTTTGATCAAAAAATACACTTTTGAAGACTTTTTATGATGGAGAGAGTGATAAGGCCTACAGAGATGGCATTTTGATCTGTTGGATAAAACTAAGAAGGGAAAAGCTCCTGAATGGTGAAGAAAGGGGTAGGAATGGAAGAAGCCAAAAATCAGAAATGCTTGTGAATATTTTTATAGCATTTACCAGTCTTATTGAGGGCAATCAAAACTGCCTAAAATCGACTTTTCGGTCAAGATACCAACTCTTAGGGGTATTTTTTAATTATAGGCTTATTTGAGACTGCTGAACAATACAGACAAGCTATTAAAATGTATCCTGAATTAACACGACCCTCCACACATCTCCATTGTGTGCTCTTACTTGCATGCCAGGAAGTTCTGCTTCCTTTAGAATTTGTATTATGGGCACACAGACAACACAATTCAAAACCACCAAAACCCACCAAACAAAGTATTAAGAAGACAGTAAATAACTATCCATCTGTTTACATACAAAACTGGAAGACAGTTACCCAGATAAAAATAATTGTCGCACTTTTGCAATAGCTTCTAATTGCCGCTGGGTGGTGAGTGTCCAAGTCAGTGACTCGCCTCTTCAGGGCATGTCAGTAGGTGCTGTAGGAGCACCGAGCTCCCAACAGTTCAAGCAATTCCAGATGAGACAGGTGATAGCAGAGGAAATTGTTAGCAGTGCAGAAGAGTGGGGTGTTGGGTGTTTCAAGTATTATGGAATATTCCACAAAACATAGGAATTAATTTTGTAGCAAATATCACCTCACTGCAGATGGTATCTTTCCCTGTAGTGCCTTTACTGTCGCTTCTTCGTTACTAAAAATTGACTCCCCTCCAACAGATATATTGAAATGTCTAAGATTACATCTTCTCAAGCAATTTTTTGTATCATTAGTGTGGTTACAGCAGTTATGACCTCTCATCCCCCAGACAGGTCTCTCTCCTCTTACCCAAACAAACCACACTCGGAGGAAAAGTATTGCACTGTAGTGCTGGAGACAGTATTTCTGAGTCACCATTATACTCATTCCTGTCTAGATATTAATGGTACCATTCTTTTTGTAATGTAGCTAGAGTCAGTGCACCAACTCTCCGTTTATTGTAGTATTCCTCTGCGACTGACCAGCATGACTGATGAATGTCAGTTCACATTTCTGGAAAGTGTGTTACAGTAAGAGGGAGACATCAGATGATAATTAGAAAAGAGCAAGCTGTCCTACCTGTCATAAATGTCAGCAAACTGTGAATCAATTTGCAATTCTGCTACAGAGAACTTCTACACTTCTACGTTTTACTACTGAAACTGTGACATTGTACAAGAGAAATATCAGAAGGTCTTCCCTTTTACTAGTTTTTAAAAATAATTTCCATCTTCTTGGAATTTTTTCCAGTGACATTTATATGTTTGTTATGTTACTGGTTGACAAGCGCTGCACACCATGCAACTGATATATAGTTAATATATGAGACTAGTAACTGGACAAACCAGACAGCAACTGGCTTATATATGTGCTGCCGATGAGTTAGATTGTTGCTTTGTCGCCTCTTTGGTGTCAGATTTTTGTTTTGGCTGGTGTATTTTCCACCACGGTGTATGGCATTACATATATATGCAACCTAGGATCAATTAATGATGTATTTGCTGTCATGCTGGCAGTCCACTCTTTGGTTATATTAGCCACGGTGCCTGTCAAGAACACCTCTGAACTAATGGCACTGTTCGTACAAACTTTTCTGGACAAATCCTCTCTGTTCAGGCTGCCTCCAGACGCTCACAGTTACGTTTCCTTAACAGTTGTTGAACGGTGCTGAGTATTGTCTTGGCTTGGGCCTTTACCACAAGCGCGTGCAGCTTCGTGTGTCGTTTTTGTAAGGACCAGCAATATGAATTCTGCATGGCTGTCGCTTTGGTCTCTTTCGCCGCATGTTCAATAACGTCCACCATCTCTGAGCAAAATTAATCTACCATACATTGCTATCATCTCGTCCCACCCTCAGCAGATCCTTAGCGCTTTACCAAAAGGTTAATTCTAGATCTTTTCGGATGAGAAGTCTGTGTGTTTCACCTGCGTATCAAATCGTGACCTTGACAGGTCCGGTTAGGTCTAAGAGTTCCAAGGTTGGCTTCCACCCATCAGCCGGAGGATGGGGAGTTAGTTAGAAAGCTCCCTGGCCTAAGATCATAAAGTCTGTTTAAGCTTGCCTTGCTCATCCGTTTCAGTTTTGTACCGAGTTCAGTACAGTTCAGATTTCTAGGAAAGTTTCATGGGTTTGCCTGCTCTGAGCAAATAGTGAAAAAGTAAAAATTTTCAGGAGTAGCTACTGCATCGACAGAAGTACTGCCCAGGTGCCTTACTTAGCTACTGGCACTCTTAGAGGTGCTGCTTAACCCATCTGGCTTTTTCCTCCCAGCTTTCAGCTTAGATAGATCTCCGACTTCTCCGTTCTGCCACCGGCGGGTTTCTCAGCGCGGTTCAGCAGGCGTGCCTGGCAGCCTGACGGAGGCCGTCTTTATGCATTGCCCGAGCTCGGCATCTCCGACGTGACCTTTCTCGCTTCACGGCAGCTGTTGTGTGCGGACCTGGCCCAGCTCCTCCCCACACCACCAGTGCACAGCGCAGACTGTCACCCCCCGGACGCCATCCTTCCCCCGGCGGTTACTTCTCAGCCCAGCCCTCTGGGCAGAGCCACACGCTGCGTGCCTTGAAGGCGGCCAAACCCCGCGGGACCCCTGTCCCGGCAGGGACCGGGGCTGTGCGGCTGCTCGGCCAGGCCCTTCCGCTCCTCGTACGGTGCCCGGCCCCGTGCAGCCGGGAGGGCTCGCCGCCGGCGAAGCCCCCGCTGAAGGAGGAAGCCTTCAAAGCTGCGGGGCAGGAACAGCGTGGCCGGGTCTGGCAGGCGCGAGGCGCTCCATCCCCGGGGCCGGGGCGCCCAGAGGAGAGGCGCGCCCCGGGGCAGCCCGAGCTGGGGGGTCCCCCCGCGCCGTCCTCGCGCAGCCGGGCCCGGGACCCGCCGGAGCGCAGTTCTC
>JAVKLA010000084.1:17584717-17631695 GCA_034782735.1 Sagittarius serpentarius
CACTGTTGTCCCCCCTCCCCTCCCCCTCCTCCGCCTACCCCGCCGCAGGCAGCGCCCGCCCGGCTCCGCCCGCCGCCCCGCCCCGCCGCCGCCTCCCGCACCCGCGTACGTACGGAGGGACGGACGCACGCACACACAGACACACACACACACACACACGCATACGCATAGAGGCATCGAGACAACCAGCGACGGCCGGGCCGCCACCACGAAGCGCCGCAGCCCGGTGAGTCCGAGGCCCGCCGCGGCCGCGGATGGTGCCGGCTTCCGGAGCTGCTCCTTCCTCTCCGCCGCGCCGGGCCCGTTATGTAAGGCAGCCCGGGCCCGGCGCCTGGTCCGCGGCCTGCGCCGCCGGCCTCTCTGCCGGGCCGCGCCGCTTCGCCGCTCCCCCCGCCCCAGCCATCCGGGCCGCCCCTTCTCCGGCGGCGGGGCCGCCATCCCGCGTCCCGGCGGCGGGCCGGGGTGTCCGGATGCCCGCCGCTGTGGCGCGGGGAGAGGACTGCGGCCCGGTGGGCAGCTGCGGGCCGCTCTCCGCCAGGGGGGGCGGGCAGCTACCTTCCGCGTCGCTGCGGGGCTCGGAGGGCTCTCCGGAGCAGGTGTCTAAAGCGGGCTTTAGGCGCCGGCAGGTTAACAGAGGGGGGAGCCGGTGTAGGCAGGGCCCGCGGCCGCCCTGGGTCTCGTCCCCTTCTGCTTTCTGTCGCTGCCGGGAGCTCAGGTTACCTTCACGGAGCAGCTTGCTTTTGAATGCGTGGGACGCCCCTGATGCTTTGTTTCTTGATGTCGGACGAAGATTGTCCGGTTGATAACTTCCTAAAAATTCAGTATAGCGTCATAAGGGGATCAGTCAGGTGGGTTTTCATATAAATACGATCAGTGAGCTTCAGCTGCATGCGACAGGCTGTGTGTGGCTTGCATGTTGCATCTGCCCTGTTACTTTTGTATCTGTGGGCTGGAGGAAGGAGTACATTTTTAGTCGTCTGTGGCTTCTAGGAAGAGTTGAGAGACATAAAGGCCTGATGCAGACTGTGCTTTCAGCGCTTTTCTAGAACATTTATAGCCAAACCATAAGCACCAGCCAAGTGATAGAAGCTGTGCCCTGAGAAATGTAAAAAGTTAGGTTATAAGTAAGGGGAGCTATACAGCTCTCGGCATGAGAAGAGCTGGACTCCTGTTTGTTCTTAAATGTTCGGTAGTCGTGTGCACATTACCTAATTTGACTAGACTGTCTGTCTGCTCTAATGTGATTTTACTCTAAGTTGTCTAATTGTTAGTGTCATAAAACTTCCATGCTCGTATAACGCGTGCTTCCCAACCTGTATGTTTGGGGTAGTAATTGAGCACTTTAACTTTTAGGTTAAAAAGTAGGAGGGATTAAGAGGCTTTTGGAGATTCTGTCTCAGTTTGGAACTTGCGACAGTTTCTTCTTATTTCAAAAAGAAATATGGAATAAACTGGAAAAGAACTTAATGAAAAAATACTTTGTAGGATAAAAAATTGCCAAGAAGCAGAGCTTCAGGATTTAACTAAAACGTTGTGAATATGATTCCTTCATGTAGCAAAGTTTTATTCTTCCAGTTTGATTGTGGTTTTTTTTTTTTTTTGTGTCTCATAGTTGATTAACTTCCCCTAAAATTGGCAATAGACGGGCTTCTAAGTTTCTTGCTGTGAGGAATTGACAGTTTTGCTGCACTACTCCATTTCTTTGGAATAAGGATATACACAACCTCAAAGTTATGCAGGAGATGCAAGGATGGGAGCTGACAGCTTTTATCCCCTTGTGCAGCAGCAACCACAGAAATTGTAGGCTTCGGCAAATGCTGGGCCATTCGTTTGATCTTTCCATAGGCAGTGGGTTTTTTTTGAAGAAAAAATGTTTTGATAATGTTCTGGTTTTTTGGAAGAATAGAGCAGTGCTGCTAATGTACAAATGAAGTTGGTTCACGAGCAGGATCTTAGCATTAAATTTTTGGGTAGGTTTTCTTCTTGTGAATGACATATAGAACTAGTTCTGTTGAGTCTTTAATACATAATCATATTGTCTTTTTCCTTACTGATACTGGGTGCAAGTAGTATTGGTGTTAACGTATGTGTGTTTCAACACAAAAAAAGTAACAACAGACCACTAATAGAATAGGCTTACAGATGGGAACTGTATTCATTAGAAAGGATTAAAAAGTCTAAACTTCTCTATTCCTTTGTAGTCTTAAAAAAAAAAAAATTGCATGCACAGAAAACATAAAAGGGTGATCGCAGGTGTCTCATTCTTTCTCTTTTATGACAAGAACATCTTGTAACTTGAGCAGGAGAGGAAGACTTGCACGTGAATGATGTTTCCAGCTTTGTGTTCTGCTTTGTGTGAACTTCGGGCAAAGTTGTTAATTGTCCTTTTCCAGGCTGTGGTTCTGCAACCTCAGTCTGTACTGCCACTATCCAGTCCTGCTCCCTTCCTTTTGTTGGAACTGGTGCTGTCTTAGCTATTTGGTGATGCGTCCCAGCTTTCTCAAGCTGGTAGGAAGAAAACATAGCAACTTTCTGCCCAAAAAACTCCAGCAAACCCCAGAATTGTGCCAGGTGACTTAGCTGATCTAACTTACTGAGGGGTTAGAGTGCCGGCACTCTCCGAGTGCACGGAATGGGATTGTTTGCCAGAAGCATGGCTGTTCTGTGTAAGCATTGATTCCAGCTGGCTTCAGTCGTGGACTACCATAAACCCATGCCCTGTTTTGAACAGGGGTGATACTTGCTTCCTGATAAGATTCAGTGACCTTTTTTGAGGTCTTGGAAGAATGGAAGAAATGAAGTGTGCGCCACCTGCAAGTATCAGTGCAGCGTTAGGATGTGTTGTCTTAGGCTTTATGAAGTCTTGAATGCCTTCTAATATGAGCCCCCTTTTTTTAAAGTGATCGTGACGGAAGTGCCTGTTATTTGGCCTAGGGTTTGCATCAAAGGGCCTCTTTTGGTGGCCGAATTTTTAACTGACAATGATTAAAGTCTCAGTGGCATTACGTTCTGTTATTTGAAGAGCTGTAGTGTCCTGGACTATTTTTTTTGTTACTTAGCAGTGGAAATGACTTTTTTTTTTTTTACATTACAAACTACCAGGCATTTAGGAATTTTATTTTACTTCTGTTAAGCTCTGACTGGAAATCAAATGGGTAAAATGTAGAACATTACTTAAAGGCTAATTAGCTTTGTTAAGGAATTGTATGTAAGTAGAAACTGGGCTGTTTGTACAGTTTCATAGCAAACAGCATCCTAGAAGTATTCAGGATGGATAGATGTTAAATACTGTAATGACTTAGTATGAGCCTGCTTAAGTTCCAAGAGCAAAAGCGTTAGTGGACCACAATAGTGTGCTTTAGACAAGGTACTTGGAGATTCTTCCCCAGCTCTTGTGATGGAATTGTCATAAAATGAGCACAAAGTGGCATTTGGTAGATCTTGTTCCGATAGCGTTTCTGAAAATAAATAGTAAGAAAATTATATCGTTTACAAAGGAGTGTGCGATTTGCTTTACAGTATGTGCGTTGGTCTGTGGTTTTTGCATTTATCTCTGTAAAATGATTTTTAAAAGCAGAATTTCCTAGGAACGTTCTCATTTTGAGTGTAGCAGGAAAAGCTATATGCGAAAGAGTATCTAATTCTGAGTGTTAGAGCTTCAGCATTAGCAGTGGTTGACCTTTGTGCTCAGCTTCCTGAAACGTGGATTTTAAGAGGAGGATGGATGATTGTCCTGGTATCTGTATCAAGATGAGATTTAACGGGCTTGATCAAAACTGAGTTTGATTGTTTGGTTTTGGCAAGAATGAAAGGTGAAGCATTTGCTCTTCCCAAGCATGCTTGCATAGTCTTTAATTGGAGCATCTTTAATGGGTATGATTACCTTCATTTCAGCTGAATTAGTTGACTGTAATTTATATACAGATGATGCAGAGTAGACACTTATTTACATATACATTAACATGAGAATGCTTTGGAGGGGATGCCAACAAAAAGGTTGAAAGCTGTGATTCTGGGTTCACTTTATACTAGTTTCCCTAGCGTTTGATGTGGACTTTAAGTGTTACAGGGAAGTGGACTGCAAGGTTCTGTATTTCAATATAACAGATGCCCTTCCAAGTAAAATTACGGTAAGAGTGGGGTGATTGCAACCACTGGGTAATACTGTATAATTATACTTACACATGTTGGGTCCTCCAGAGAAGACGTGAAAATAATTACTTTTAATTAGAAGTGATCTGAAGTTTTGTCTGCATTACAAAAACTGTAAGCACTTTTTGTAGGCTGGTGGATCTCTTGTTGTATTTCAGTGGTGAAAGCAGAAGTGGTGAAAATACATACCTGTTCAACCAAAGTTGAATTAATATATATATGTGTGTGTGTGTACACACACGAATTTCAAAGTATAGATGCATTTGAAGTGGAAGTTAGCATTGTTTCCAGTAAGAGGCAGTTTGCAGTCGACCAGTGCTATAGGTTTTTTTCCTGTTAGTTAAGTGCAATTCCTTTCTCTTAATCTGCACTTCCTTTAAGATCAAGTCTGATGAGTTGTCTGACCTTTTCTGTTCACTTTCTGTACCTTTTCAGCTTTGTGTGGCTTCTGTTTAAGTCATCCCCCAGAACATATGTCCTTGTGTTCTTTTGTAGTCATTGACTGCTAATACTTCTAATAGTTGGGTTGTTCGGTTTTGTTTGTTTTGGTTTTTTTTTCCCCAATACTTGCAGAATGCTCTTGCTGGTTTTCCAGTCCTCTTTCTGTCTTCTTATTGCTGTTCAGAATGGTGAGAGGGTTACAGGGTCTTCTTTCCTCCTAGTTGCTGCAAAGACTGTGAGGAGGAGCAGCATATTTGTAGGGATGTGGGAGAGTGCTGTTTATATTTGAGTGGAAGGGTATATCCACCTCTCTTAAGGCTTTTACGTCACAACTCGGACATGCTGAGACTGAAGTGAAGCTTGAACCTTGTATGGGTTTTGTAAGTTTAGAAACAAAATGTAACAACATCAACACTGCAAGAGGAGCACAGATGCAAGTGAGAAGGAAATGCAGGGAGATACTAAGGGAACAGACTGAAAGTTTTCAAGTAAATGATAGTCCTTATTTAGAAAGGAGAGTGCACAGAAGGAAGTATGGGAGAAAAGTGTCTTGCTACAGTGAAACGCTAGTCCAACAAAATATGCCTATTGGTTATGGCACAGCAGAGTTAATGCTACTAAAACTGCATGGGTCTTCAGTGGAAAATAATGCTTTATACTTGAAGATGACTAGTTTGCTGTAGAACATTTCCAAAGAGATTTGGATTCAACTGCCTCTTTTGATGTTGGTCAGGTGATTAAAACATGCTGCTTTGGGGAACTTTCTTCATACTAAGCAACATACATGGCAGGTTGTTTGTTTTTTAACTCATTCTTAATGGACTTTTTTGTCTTTACATGTACTCAAGCATGAAGCTGGAAAAATAAAAGCAATTCTATTTAAGTTAGTATTATTGCTAAGTGTGTGTGTGGGGAATGTCCAAGAAACTGGTTAATCTTGTAATTCTCTTACATTGAATTTGGGTGTTTTGTGAAACTTGATGATAAACTTTGACAGCACTTTCTGATTTCCGAATTTTGCACAAATGGTTCTTCTACTTCTGTTGTGTACTAGGTGCTGCTAAAAATCTTGGCATAGAGCTGTTTTTAGTGTTACTTTAAAAAGCAAACAACTTAGGCTTTATACAGTCACTTAACATAGGTTTATCAGTGCAGCTATACTGATAAACTTAACTCAGATTCCTGCCATAATGTATTCTGTAACTAAAGTAGTGCATGCCTAATAATGACTCTTTTGCTTCATAAACTTTATTTACAAAATTTTGTTAAACTGTATTAAACTGCTTAACACACTGTTTAAGACAGCATCTCAAGATGTAGAAGAGGAAGTGACTCAAGGATCAGATATTAACAGTTAATAAGAAAGTCTAGTTTTGTAGTGTGCCCTCCTCTCTTGCCATCAGAGGCTATTTGTAATGAAAAATGGGTGCTTGCAGGAAGAGAAGTGGTAAATCTGTAAATATATACAGAAAATCAGATGATTGAAGATATTGGGGTTAAAATGCAGGGATTTTTTTTTTGAAAATATTAGAAAAGTAGTTGCAAACAGTGCTCTTCTAAGAGGCACGTGGCGGGCTTGCTTGTGAGCTGTGATGCAGTGATTTATATTCCTAGGAGTACATAGGCATACTAGAAAAGTTTGAGAAGCATCTTCAGTGCCATTTTATTTTCCTTGGTGTTTATGTACAAGATCATTTGTAAAACTAGGGATTTGGTTTTATTCCTGCCAGTGATGCTAGCTGTAGGTGCCTTTTTGGTGCGTGAATACATTATTCAGAAATGGCTGGACCCAGTTGTCGGCTTGTCATAGGCTCTGAAGAACTCAGCAGCAAGTATCCAAATAAATAAATGTGAGCTACCTGTATAATACAGAGTGTCTTTTGCCACTTCTGTAGTAATTGGGTTGTTGACGGTTGAGTTTAGTGCTAGTAAAGGACTGGAATCCCAGGCTTGAAATGCCAGTAGCAATAGACCGTTAAGTATTTGCATCCCTTGGCTAGATGCTTCAAGAAAGAAACGGGAAGAAACCAAGATTGGTAGAAGGCACACAGATGGTAAGTGATGGATAGATGATAGGTGGCATGGGGGAAGAAGTCCAACACATGTGAACTTCTGCAGTGGGTTATGGATTTGCACGCCGTGGTGGAACGCTGAGGGATAGAAATATTTTGAAAGCCTGCTCCGCAACAGGGAATGTTTCATTCCTGAGACATTCTGTAGCCGGTTGAGGGTTGTGGTGCTTTGAAACTTACTTCTGCAGTGAATCTCTCTTGTAGCTAGTTTTAATGTTGATGAGTAGTGGAATTGCTCCTTTTTCCTCCGTTGCTTTTTCTTCTGACACACTTTGTCCCATTTCCAGTTCCATTTTGGTTACTGAGATGCCAAGCTTTTCCTATACTTGAGTAAATACTTTGGTTTTTTTCTTTCCCGATTCAGTTACTGAAATCATGAATCCTGTGTATAGCCCTGGATCTTCTGGGGTTCCCTATGCAAATGCCAAAGGAATTGGTTATCCAGGTAAGCAACTTTGTTTTTTAATGTGTTACACTGATCTTTCTTTGTAATCAAGAAGAAATAGTCGCTTATGAATAGCTTCATGTATGGTAATCTGTTTTGGGATTTGGGTGGGGTTTATTTCAGTTTAAAAAGTGACATTTCAAGAGTGATGTTAGTTGTTCTGTTACATTTCTAACTTCAATATCTCTTCCAAAGCAGCTTATTTTAGGAGCTTTAATATATACGCCCTGCAAGAAGAGGAGTCTGTTTATTTCTGCTGCTAGTTGGCTGGCACTGTTAACCTTTCTGTCCTCTAATTCTTGTTCGTGCTATCTGTTTTATGACTGCCTGAAGCATAGCATCAAAGGTGGTATCAAGAAAATGGCCAAAAATGTTTTTAAAACAGAAATGTATTTCTTGCTTTCTGGGTTTCTCATTTGGCTTCAAGTTTCTCACTAGTGTTTTTTTCCCCTCATCTCCTAATGTGCATGTGGGCAGGCTTCATTTCTTATGTGCCCACAGTTCAGAAGCTGGATAAGGCAATAATTAGATTTGGATAGAAGTTTCCAGGAAGGCCGAAGAGAAGGGCTTTGTGCCTCTCTGAGGCATTTCAAGCAGTATGTCTTGATACAGTCTTTTTTTTCTGGTATCTGCGGGGTAAGGGAATTACTCTATCCTGGAAGAGGCTGGAGGGTCTTGCATAAAATCTGAGCTGAATCATAACCAATTAAACTTTTGTAGCTTTTACAGGGAGGCTGTTTTGTGATTTAGTCGGTGTCTGTGTTGGGAGCTAGAAATCATTCTGCACCGTTACTGTTTATATTTTGTAGCTGTACTGTATTTTCCTACTGGTATTTACAGCTTTTATATTTGTTTTTCAGCTTTGGTAATGTGCTGGAGTTCCTGTTTTCTTTTTCCGGTCTTCTCTGTTCCTTCTAAATACTGGTGCATACATGAATTTTCTTTACTGTTGACTTGATTGTCTCAAAAACATTTTAGTTTTTATTTTTGCTTTTCGGGTACTTTCAATTTTTTCCTTGAACTAGTGTACCTTTCTTGATTTCCACAGTATTTATAAGGGAAAAAGACAAACTGTGTTGCAATGTTTTTAAGTCTACAGAGTGACTGAAATGGTGCAGTAATAAATTGTAAACCTGATGCTGTGTAACCGTAAGTCCCACAGGATGGTTTTATTCTCTCTTAGTTATATGGACTACAGTAATTTTACTATAAGGCAAGCAGCAGTGGTTTACTAATTAATATCAGTTACAGTACAATTATTTCTATATTTGTAATAGTTTGCTTTTTCAAGGCTTTCTTTTCCTTTAGATAAAGATTATTATGAATTATTTAAATATAACTTTGTATTTTTATCTCTATTCATTTTTCTAAACGCGGATTTATATTAGCCAGGGTTTCATTTGTACTTATAACCATTTACAGATTGCATTGAAGCTCTTGTTTATACTAAACTAAGTGGTACCTTAATTTACTTAGGAAGCTATACTATTGTAGATTCATAAATAGCAGTTTAAACATTACAACTTCTAATCTTTTATTCTACTGTTATACATATTAGACTACATACACAGTGCTTACATAATTCAGTATTTGCCAGCCTCCACTTGATTGTAAATTAGTGTAATGAAAATATATGGAATTGAAGTAGAATTGTTATAGAAGTGCCTTAAATGTCACGCTGCAAGTTGATCACCGAAAATTCTTCCTTACAGCAGTCAGTCGGTTCACGCAACTGTGACCCTTAGATTCAGCTTGGTCAATAAGGTCTACAGTGTTACACTGTTACAGGTAGTTGGCTGAGCTGCCTGGCTCAGGATTAAAGATGGTGTGATAAACACAAAACACATTCTCTAAAATGAAAAGTAGGCTTGCATTTTAGGATTCTAAAGAAAAAAAACCAAACAAACATTGCATGACTAAGTCTCCCTTCTTTGACTCTCCTAATTTAAAAGCTGCAGATTCCCTGTTCAGAATCATTGAATTTACCTGGGTTGCACGCTAATAGAAAGTAATGAACATGTCGCTAGGTGGAATGTATTATTTAAAGGCACTGTGTTTCTAAAGCTGTTGTATATTTAATAGCTGTTTGTATTATACTACACCTATTTGAGGTTGTTGAGTGGATTTACGGTAGCAAGGAATCAATATCCAAATGTTCTCATCTGGATGAAAATTCTCTGTAGAAGTTAAAACTGCTGCTTGTTGTAGTTGCATTTTTCACAAATGACTTGTTTCTTGAGCAGCTCAGAGTGCTCTATTGTGCAGCTAAACCTGTGAAGAAAGAATAGCGGACTGAAAATGTATACAACATAAATAATGTTGCAGATGTGTAATCAGCCTGAGTAAGGTGTAAAGCTGTACTAAAGCATTTCACTAGCAGCTTGTGAATTTGAAAACTTAAGACCTATTTACACTCTGAAAAGTTGTTACAAATTGGATATGTTATTTTTGCCTTTGATTTTTAAGCCTAATGCTTTACTTAGTCTTATCCATGCTGACCACTTAATAGTAGTGCCAAGTGTATGTCACTTGATATATTTACAGACTGCTTTACAAAAACTAGGTTAGCATATATAGTCCTGAGCTAAGGAATTTTTATTGTCAGGAGTAATTGCTAGGGACTCTGGGATTTATAGTGAAATAGAAACCCTTCAGATTTGAACAGCAGTGTCAAACTGGCAGCTCTAAGCCTGACAGTGAATATGCAAATAGTAATTGCCTTTTATCTGAAGAAGTTGAAATCTTTATACGTTGATAACGAAATGTGGTAGTAACTCTGTCTTTCTAAATACAGACATTACTCAGTTTTACAGTTTGGAATAATGTAAATAAGTTCCTGGAAAAATTTATAGCTATGATTAATTCAGAAATTTCACTTACTATGGTCTAAACAAACTTTGCATCTTTCAAGTTTATGTATCTTTCTTTAGTTTATGGCTTTAAACTAAAAAGAGGGTAGATTTAGACTAGATATAAGGAAGAAATTTTTTACAATGAGGGTAGTGAAACACCGGCACAGGTTGCCCAGAGAGGTGGTAGAAGCCCCATCCCTGGGAACATTCAAGGCCAGGCTGGACGGGGCTCTGAGCAACCTGATCTGGTCGAAGGTGTCCCTGCTTACCACAGGGGGTTGGACCAGATGGCCTTTGGTCCCTTCCAGCCCAAGCCATTCTATGATTCTATGAAGTAACTTGTAGCTTTTGCTAATGTGTTTTTTTGCCTTATGTTGGAGGCCAGTATATCACAATGTTAGTTCAGCCATAGCGGTTCTTGGATTCAAGTGTTGAAGTGTTTACCTATCACTTTGCTGACACCTCAGTGAATCGCTTGTTACCGTTAACTGTCATAGTACATGCTGGAAACTGGTGAGCTTGTTTGATACCCGAGTGTAATAACAAATCTGTGTCAAATGCCGCAAGCATTTTGGGCTACTGTGTTGCTTAGTACACTCTACTTGGGATATCTCTGATCTGGAGAGTCAGAGTCACACTGACTTTTAGGGATTATTTCTGTGAAAAAGTCCCTTCAGATTAATATTTTATGTACGACAGGTCTTAAAACTTGGGGGGTTTGGGGGCTGTGGGGAGGAGGGTTGGATAGTTGCACAAACGTTGTTGTCCAACTAACTTAAGAGTTACTTGGCCAACTTTCAGATTTGCTGAAACAGGAATGTAAGGGAGAATGGCAGTTGTGACTCCCTAGCTGTTCCCTTCATCTAGCATTCAGCTTCAGGTGGCTTGGGAGAAGAGGAGCCCAGTGTTCTAGTTGAGGAGGTGTGATTGAAGGCCATCTGTTAGCTTATCTCAGTTAAAAGATGTACAGCGAGAATCTTTTGAGTGTAAAGTCTGGTTAGACTGTGGAGTCATTCTGGAAAATAACTTTGACACATTCTTTCTTCTAGCTGGCTTCCCAATGGGCTATGCAGCGGCTGCTCCTGCCTATTCCCCTAATATGTATCCTGGAGCAAATCCTACCTTCCAAACAGGTATGTGTAATAGGTATGTCAGAGCAGTAACCTGAAGTTTGGAAGTTGTTAGAACCAAGGATGAGGAAAAGCTGTAGGGGCTTACTGTGGGATAAGTTGTATGTTACTTTGAATATGACTATAAGGAATCATCTGATAAATTAAAATGAATATAATGTTGTCCTAAGTCATACTGCTTTCACCTTCAGAGAAGGGAAAAGCTGAGTGTTTAGCTGTTGTTTCTGTATTTCAGGCCTGAGGATTGCCTTGCATTTCCCTTCACTGCTTCCTTTGTGATTCTGCTTGCTTTGCATCCTACTGGTTGTTTCCAGATGCCTGTTTTTTCTTCCGTTGTCTTCAAAATTCATCCTTTTCATAAATCATATCTTTCCAAGTTCAGCTAGCTGCCTTCTTTCTGCTCTTAAAATTGTCTTGCACGAACGAATTGTCTGGAAAGCCTGGTTGCTGGTAAAACTGTTTTGTCCGTAGTGGATACTGGCGGAGGATATAGGTAACTGTACTTGCATGCTTGTCATTTAAGGTAAAGGGAATGTGATGAGCCTAGGAAAAGGGAGATGGAAAGAACCCACAAGAGAAACCAAAGCACTCGCCTAAGTTATTTCCATGTAGTTCGGCTTTCACTAGTAGAAGACAAATTTGATGTACTAATGCTTGAGACAAAACAGAAACTGGTAGCATTTAATTTCCACTTAAACCAGGAACATACATCTGATAGAACAGTATTCTCCCTGTGGTTATTTTGCATATTAAGGAATTCCTTGCATTGCTTTGTTAATGTAGATCTGGGCCATCTTCAGGAACTCTTTCGCTTGCATGGCACATGACCAAATTTGTCCCTGAATGTCCTTGTGTAACTTACGGAGATAAGAAAGGATGCTGCTTGAAATTGGGAAGCTTACGTTATGGAAACCTGCTTGCAGTATTGAAGTTCGATGTTTGTAATGTATGGCATTTCATTAACTACCAGGAGACTCTTAAAAGGGTGTGCCAGCAATTACTGAGGCAAGAGAGAGTAAGTGATCTAAAATGTTTGCCTGCAGAACCTGGTAAAAGTGTGTAGTTGGAACTGTGGAGTATTCTGGTTGGTAGAACCTATGTCTCTGTTCAGTTTGCTGCTTAGAGGCATAGTGATTGCAGAACTGATTTTGGCCTGTCTTTGGCCTTGAATTTAAGGTAGGGAAGCAGATGGATATTATAAGTTCCAGTAATTAAAAGAAAAAAAGGAAACAAACTATTCTTTGGATAGGGTATTGCCTCTGTGCAAGTATCATATCTAGGGCTACCAGCCTGCATTTGCACTGGATTGCTTAAGAACTTTTTTGAGAGTGACGTTCAAGGGAGAGCAGTTCCCATCAGGGGTACAACTCTTAGCATGGGAATCAAAACCCTATGTGGGCTTTTATTATCAGCTTGTATTACTAATAGGCCGTTCTGTTTCACAGTTGAGATTACCTTAGTGATGTCTCTGCCTTCTGTGCTTCGTTGTATATATCAGCAGGTTTCCTGCAGCTGTGCTGAGGAGTAGCTGCAGTTTTTGATCCTGGGATCAGATAACTGAAAGGTAGTTCAGTTTTATTACTAGTTGCAGTTTGCAGCTCCTACTGCAGGAAGATGAAGATAAGCTGCATGTGATCAATATACCAAACTGAGAGACTGATGTTTTTATCCAGTTGATTGTTTGGTTTTTTTTCTCCGTGTCAGTTACGTTGTAATAGAAGGTTATGGTTTCTGGGGAAGATTCTTGACTTGTTAGACTTAATTGTGTTGTAAGATGAGTTTGCATTGAGTAATCTTAGAATATATCTCCTGCTATATAACAAAGTTACAGTAAGAAATTTTTCACTTTTATGTGAAAAAGGACTAGAGACATATAGAAGTAATTTACCATCTTCAGATGCACTTAATTTTTTTAAAGCTAGTACCACTACAGTCGTTAATGCCGTAGAATAGAAAATAAGCTTTTATTTCAGAAATAAGAATAGCTTTAATTTTTAGCTACTCTTTAAGCTATGAACTAAAGTTCAAAATGTCCAGATCTTCTAATTCAGGCAGATAACAACTTGGAGTACTTTGTTCTAATAGCTGGGATTTTTTTTTTTTAAACTTTTCTGATGTAACTGCTTGTTTGTAGAATCAAAGCTTTTGTAAATTCACATCACGCAGCAGTATTTGTGCTGTGCCACAGCTGTCCAGAAAGGGTACTTTTTTACAGGTATCTTTCTTAAATTTCTGTGTGTTTGAATAACGATGTAGTTTACTTTTAAGGTCTTCGGTCCCTGTAAGGGAGAAAATTAAATGGGAACGCAGAATACCTCTTGTACAGATACAGCACTTTGCAAGAATGAATGTTAAATTGCCTGTGCAGCTGTATCAGTGGGTTTTTACAATGAGAGTGGGCTTGACTGAGGACATAGTTGGAGTTCAGTAGTGATGCTTCGTGTGCAGCATGTTGTAGCTGAGTTTTTCAACACAAATGGCTCCCCATACTAGAAATAGAAGTTACTTCCTCAGCATGCTCTTTTCGTCAAATACTTTGGATCTCTAAAAACAAGAGTTCAGAGTAAGTGCTGTGGTAGCTTTCTTTAGTGTCTCTAAAGGTGATAAATTCTATTTAATAAAAAAGAAAAACATAGTAAAACTATTTCTTCATTAACATGACAATTTTCAGTTTCAAGGGTGGAATGAAATTGGAAAGAAACTGCTGCAAAAAGAACGCACGTCATCTGTCATCATGCTGTCTGCACAGGCTGATTTTTTTCACACGCAAATGCCAGTGTTCTCTGCTATATGGCTTCAGATCTGTTCTCTATAGTGAAGTCAGCACATTCTAGACAGTTTTTAAAGTCAGCCTAATCTCTGTTCTGATAGTCTCTTTTATTTTTCCTTTAATTACTAAGTCTTTTTTCTTCCTTGTGTTGCCCTAGTACTAGTTGTACAATTCCAACTAAATAGAAACCGCATCTGTGGGTGTTGCATCTCCTAGTCTGGTGGACCTGCATGAGACCCAAGATCTTTTCAGCATAGCACAGGCTAGGGCCTTGATGCTTTCTCCAGAATAGGTCATGCCTGTTGTTTACTACCCTAAATGTCATTACTGGTGGATGCTGCTGCTAAGGTATTTGTATTCCCACTCTGGCCATTAAGCCTAGTATGATTTTGGGAGTGTAGCGTGCAGCTGCAATGGTGCTTTTCATAGATCTCCTCCATGCCTCATCAAGCCTCTGCTCTATTATCCTGAGACCTTGTCTGATGAGGGCTGGAGGAAATACAGAAGAACTGTCTTTAGGCAGGGTCTGAGCCAGCAGTTGCTACTTATCCCTGTAAAAATTGAACAGTTACCAGCGTTTACAAGGCAGACTGATTTTGGGGGCTTTTTAATAGGAATGCAAAATTCTTTCTGATGGCACTGAAGTCTTACTGTAATGTATAAAAATAATTCTTAAGTGATGATTAAGGGTATGTCTACGTATGTAATACACAAAAAGGAAATTTAAAGATATTAAAATGGCTTTGAACTGTAATTTGCAGTTGCAATGAACTTTACAGTGCTTGTGTTTAAAAGGTAATAGCCTTTCATATTTATTATAGCAAGTTCAGAAAACGCCTGAATACAAATATGAATAAATGTAAGTTGAAGTAGAGGTTGCAGATTGTGTCTCTCTGTTCTCTGAAAAGCCATCTTGAGCTCTTTACGTTATTCTGACTTCTGAAATTGTTATTCTTGTGCTGTATCGTCTTCTACAGAAAGTAACTGCAGGTTAGTTAACTGTTGCTATGTTTTGCCAGTACAGTTAGGGGTGCGTTGAGAACTGGGCAGATACTAACGTGTGCCAAATCCTCCTATGTAGGAATGCTGCCTAATATGCTGAATCCAAGTATTTAATGATACTGCTACATAAATCCAAATCCACTTTTTTATCCTATATCCATAGATTTGAAAAACAAATTGTGCAAAAATGCAGTTAACTTTTCATGCTTAGTTGACATAGTCGAGTATTATTTTCAGGCTGTTATCAGTATTATGTGAATGATAAAACTCAGGCTTGAATATTCGAGACTAGCCTAAGTACTCACGTGAAGATTAAGGTATTTGGAAATTAAGAAAATTGTTACCCCTGACTTTAGAAAGCAGTGTACTGACACTTGTTTTTCGTATTTTTAATGCAGATTTACCTTTGTTTCAGGTTATACACCAGGCACCCCGTATAAAGTATCTTGTTCACCCACTAGTGGAGCAGTGCCACCATATTCTTCGTCACCGAATCCCTATCAGACTGCTGTGTACCCAGTTCGAAGTGCCTATCCACAGCAGAATCCATATGCACAGGTAAATGAACAAAACTAAAAAACTGTCTGTTTGGATAGTGTTTTGTTTACCTTGTAAAGTTAAGAGTTCAAGCAGATAGTACATTTATTTCTTCATGGATGGAGAGAATTTTTAGCTGCCTACGGTAAGAATTCTTAATATAGTGATTTACAGAGTGTGTGTGTGCACTTCTACATTCTCTCTCACGTGACAGTTACTCTGCACTTACTGATAATGTCTTCAGTCTTTGAAGAGACAGTAGATCCAGTAGTTTTAAAAATGTGTGCTGGATGCAATAACTACCACATCCTGATTTCATTTTGCACAAATTGTTGTAAACTTGCATTAATATTTTTTTTCTTTTTAGGAAGCCTCTGTTGTGATTCAGGAGTTACCAAGTCTCATGCTAGGCAAACTGTTGAAAACTATTAGAAAGGGTAGAATTAAGACACTTTAGTAAACATGGTGTTTTGGGGAAAAGTTGGCTGTCTTTTTGCATAGAGGAAACTTGCCTGGCGTGCATACAGTAGCGGAAGGGAATTAATAAGCACATAACGAGGTTTATCCAGTCTGCTTAATGTATTTGGATTTGTCAAAACCTAAAATCAGCTGAATAAGAAGCTGTGAAAGAATGAGGGAGGTTCTGTCATGGATAAATATATGAAAAGATAAGAAACGAAGGGAATGATGAATGAGCCCTTGTTATTGAAGGTACGGTCAGCATTGGAGTTCTACAAAGGTCCCTGCTTTGAATGTTATCCTAAATGTGTTAAAAAGGGGCTAAATGTTAGAAAGTTTGCCAGCGAAATGCAGTTGGAATGGTTGGATATTTTGGCTTCTCCTCTGTAAATACATTGCGTCTTTAGAATAATGTTTTTATTTTACGATACATTCATGAAAGAAGACATCGTTTATCTTCCCCACCAGATATACTGTAATTACTTAATTGACTTTTCTTCTCCAACAGCAAGGCACTTACTACACACAGCCTTTATATGCAGCACCACCCCACGTAATTCACCACACCACAGTTGTGCAGCCTAACGGCATGCCAGCAACTATGTATCCTGCTCCAATTCCGCCACCAAGAGGAAACGGTGTGACTATGGGGATGGTGGCTGGGACTACTATGGCAATGTCGGCAGGTATGTGAACTTACAACTCTTGCGTTTTCTTGATGAAGCTCTCCTTTCAGACAGCTGCATTACAAAAACGTGATGCCAGAGGTGTACTTGGCAGAATCATAAGTGTTTAGATTAGAAAAGACTTCTGTAGGTCGTCTAGTACAACGTCTTCAAAGTGGATCCAGCTAGATATTTTGATCATCTCTAAGGATGGAGGTAACGCATCCTCTCTTCAGACATTAGTATTATGGTAAAATAGTTTTTATTTATATCTGTGTGGAATTTCACTTACTATTGCATCCTTTGCTTCTCATCTTACCAGTGTCAAGAGCCTGACTTCCTCTTCACAATACATTCCTCTATGCCTAGTTGAAAACAGCAACCTCTTGAGGCTGAGGAAAATGCAGTGTTCTCAGCCCACCCCTCGTATCGCTGTCCTTCTTTGTATGTTGAGATACAACATTTTATGTGTTTGCACTACCTGCAGGTCTTCTGTGTCACAGGCAATGGTTACGGTTGTCTGCTTCCTAATGCCACGCTCTTTTAGTGGTAGTGTTTTGGAGAAAATGTTGTTTAACCAATAATTTAGAGTCATCTGTGAGCGTTTACTGAGGGGGTGTCATGCTTTGTTAGTGAGTGTTAACTCACAAAGCAGTGTCGCCATTCACTCGGAGGATGCTCTGTTCAGTAATCTAAAAAACAAGAGCCATGAGCTTGTTCTCAGATTCTGGTTTTTATCTTGTCAAATTTATAATTTAATTTGAGGAATCTCAAAACTAGAGAAGTTATGTGTCACAAACTGAGCTGACATTGGAGTTTCGTAGGGGGGCAAGCTTATTCCACGTGTTTGTTCCTGTTTCTACAAAGTGCTGTAGAGAAAGACTGTTTAGATCCTGCTATCTTAGCCTGTTTGTTTCCAAAGCCCCTTAATCTGTAAAAACCTATCTGTAATAATGTTAGTTCTTGTTTGCATTCTGATTTATCAGTCACGTTATCTCTACCATCAAATATTCTTATGGCATGTAAAGCCTGCTGTGGGAAAAAGTTTTGCAGTGAATAATGCTTATGTGGCAGGGTTTCTGCTAGAGCTATTTTTGAGTAATGAGTATCTTTGTGTTCGTTGGACTAAACATCGAAATGATCCCCTTGCGTAAATGTTTGAAGGCAGATTGGGACTGGAGTGCAAAATGATACTGGTAATTTTAAATCGGAATATGAGCAATCTGTAATTGTTTTTAAAAATAAATCTTTTTTTCTCCCCCCTGTTCCCCACACCCCACCCCACCTCGTACTAGAACTTGTCCTTACTGAAAAAAATGTTCTCTTCATCCTAGGTACTTTGTTGACAACTCATTCCCCAACTCCAGTAGCCCCTCATCCAGTTACTATGCCCACATATCGGGCTCCAGGAACACCAACCTATAGTTATGTGCCCCCACAGTGGTGATCGTCCTGGCAGTCAGTGTAAGTTACCAATTTAGATTGAAAGCAGTGAATCTTATAAATGACAGCATTGCAGGTTCTTTCGGGGAGATTTTGCAGAAGGTAAGCAGTCTGGGATACTTCTACAGTGTTCTCATTGACTAAGAATACACAAAAATTACTGCTTATGTAATAGCTGTTCCCTGCAAAGGAGAGAAGCCTAGCAGGACTTCTTCAGTGGTCTGTATCCCAGAAATCACGTATCATTGTCGTGGTTCGTGGTTGTTGAATATGAAAGAATGAGCCTGAAGTTTGCGATATTAAAATACATTTGGGACTAAATTTATTCAGTATTTTGGATTAATTGGTAATCGTTGAATTCAGCAGTACTATCATTCCTGAATGAAATAATGTCTGTAACTTATAAAGTCTGTAGTATTATTTTTGATTGGCTAAATACGTAGGCAAGGTAAGTGTTTTGCCTTGCTCCGAGGGTGAATCTTTCTCACAAGCTGCTGAAACAAATACACAATCTTGAGTTAATTTCATATATTCACTCTGTTTCAGGTAAGTAACAGTTCATACTTCTTGCAGTCAGCACGGAAAAATCGTTTCTAGTGTGGACCAAAATTTAGATCGTGGGTTTCAAGAAAAGAAGTTTAATTTTGAAATCTGCTCTAAGGGGGGATGGATTTTGGGGGTGTAATGTGTGTCAAACTGACACGAAGCCTAACGGTTTTGGGATCCTCACTTCTGTTTCTGGTTGTTTGTTGTTTTTGGTTTTTTTTTTTTTAGCATAAATGGAGAACAGCTTCATTTGAAATAAGGACTTGCGAAAATTTCTAGTTCGGTTGGTCTGTTGTTTAGTCCATTTAGCTTACGACAAAGTTAACTTTATTTTAACTTTCTCTGGAATTTTGTTTCAGCAGTTAGCCCTCCAGAGTTCTGTGATTACAGGTGACTGTATTCCCTTTGAGTTAGTAATGCAACAGCCGTTTCTCACTTTGCTGTGATGCTACCTATCAGTCTGCAGATTTCAAATGTTTCACATACAATATTTCATCCAAGAGTGTCATATTACATGAGTATAAAAAGTGAGAGTTTTGCTGTGACTGAACTCATGACTGCTGATAATTAAATTTAGCATAAAATACCTTTTTAATACTGCACCTTCTACTTAAGACAAAACTACTAGTGATGACAGAAGGGTGGAATGGACATGACAGGAGAAAATCAGTGTAGTGAATTCTTAACCTAGAAGCCCATAGATGTCAGTGGACTGGGTAAGTGCTAGGGTAGCATTATATAATACTTAACATCTGTTGTGTGTGCATATCAACGTGGTGTGTGCAGTGCTAGAATGTTCTGCCACACTCCAATAGTATTTCACATAACCGAGAATACTTCCTGCTTTTTTTCCCCTCTTAACGTAGGTTTGAAGATGGGAGATATGCAATCAAGAAATTGAGGTTTAAAAGTTGGTGCTGAAGCCCTCATGCCTCCAACCAGGACTTTTCTTCTGAATGCTTTCAACACTTGGCTAAACACTACTAATTCCTGATCACTGAAGATTTTCCAGTGCTGCATATCTTACATCTTGGAACTCCAGCAGTTAGTCTTAAAGCAAATCCTGTTTTGTGGACTGTCTTGCAATTTTTTAGCTAATTATAATGATAAAAAGGGAGTATAAATTTATTCTGATCCATATCTAGTTGAATGCATGTTAAAACACAAAAACAAAGCTTGCTCAATCTACCTGCAGTGACTGATGCAAAAACCATCATATGCAAATCCAAAGGAACCGAAAAGTATTTTACAACTTGTATCACTAATGCACTGTTGTAACGTATGCAGGGTCTTAAAAGGCAGAATCATGAAAGTGAGTTTCTTTATAGAATACCATAATATACATTAGATAAGTGCTTCAGCCTTTTTCAGGTTGATGGAGTTGCCAGTTTAAAAGGGCCATATTTTTATTTAAGTGATGTATTCTTTTCAAATTCAACTACTAAATTGGAGTGACTGGAAAATAAGTCAGATAAGCTGTAGAAATCCCGCACACAATTATTTTACTTCATACCTTTTCATTTTCATTATACAGATTCAGTGTTACACAGATGTTTTTAAGGATCAGAATGAAATGACAAAGGTAATGCTGTGTGTGCCAGTAAATAAAGCAGACTTCCTTGAGGCAAAATTGGCTCTTAGGAATAGTAGGAGGTGACATCACCTGCATAATGAATTGCATGTCCTGGGGAGATACATATCCAGTACTATCTTTCATATGATGCAAGATATGTCAAAGTGAGACTGTCACACAGAATAATAGAAAAACACTTTCTTTTAGTTCTCAGTTCAGGAAATCCATGCTGTTTTTCGTAAAGAATGTTGTAGTCAGTTGAAAATGTATGTGCAGTTGATCCAGCTTGCTTTCCTGAAACTTAAGAAATGCTAGGGCTTTCTACAACAAACAGGAGGAGTTCAGCTGCATGTTATTCTGAGGAAAGCTTGTGTGCCTGGTGAGTATGTTAAAGGGGAACAAATCATTTTAACACAATTTCCTTATTAGCTACTTGCAGTATGGGCTATGGATATACTGTAGTAGGGCTGCCAGAATATAGAGGTTTCAAATAGCTGGGTTGGTTTGGTTTTTTTTATTTTCTGAAAATATTTGTAATTGAAGTAGGAGCCATTTGTTGGTTACAGCATTTTGATGTGTTTTCTTAGTGTTTTCTTTTTTTTTCTTCCTAAATTGCACTTGGAAGCACGTAAAATAAGACTTGACTGCAGATTAGCATTTCATTGCAATGAGTCATTTCTGATATTCTTTCTTGCAACTTCGATTTTTAAAAAGTACCTCAAAGCAAATGCTGTGGGGATAAAGGGCTAGCCTTAGAACCCATTTGTATACCAAAATTGTTACGAGGGAGATTTTAAATTTTTAAATTTGAATATTGCACATAAAATCAAGGTTTTTCTTTAAACCTGCTTGACTTACGATCCAGAAAGATGCAATTTTCTTTTTTTTTTTTTGATACATTCTGCCTGCAATAAATTATGCAGTAAATGGTTATAAAATGTTGTTCCCTTTTAAGCGTTCACACAGAGGTATATCAAGCTGTATTGTTCTTGTAGGTTAACTTCCATTCAGAAGTAAATTTTTTTTAAGTTGTCTATCTAGTTACGCTTTGTTTTGGGGTGTTCTGCTCCTATACAGATTTGGCAGCTACTTCAGGGTAGCGTCACTGCTGATTTAATGCTGCCTTTCCAGTACTCTGCCCTGCTGGGAGGCTTACGTACCTTTGTAGCCCATTGGTGGTTAGAGCCTTCGGTAACTTTATTTTTTACAGTAAGCACTCTCCGTATTTTGTACTACCCTTTTTTTGTTTTGTTTAATAAAGTTTAGGTTTATTTTGCATGAATCGCTGTCAGTGGATGGCCCCCTTATTTCTAATGCCTTGAACATAGCTATGTTGTTGGAATAAGTACTTCAAACCTTACTTGTGAGCACTTACCGCAGCTTAGGGATTCCCATATGTTTTTATATGGAGCAGAAAATTACCCCGGACGAACTTATTTGAATCTGTACTGCTTCGTTCAAGCCCGTTTAACAATTCCATTTGTGTAGTAGATTTGCGGCTTTGATTCGTCAGGTGTGCCAGAGAGTACAACGAACATTAATACAGGCCATTTGTCCATTTTAGCTAGCAGAGAGTGACGTTTTGTTGTCTTAGCGTGATTTTTAACAAATACCTGAGGTATGGAGCAGTGCTATATTGGGGAGAAGCTATAAAGAACAAGCTCAAAGCTTTGCTGTCTCCTGTCGCATCACCCAATAAACTAAAGCTTTGAAAAATCATAGGAGAGAACTTTCATGAATGCTGCAATAGATAAATAGTTAAGGAATGAATATAACTTCGTATATATTTGCTCTGACTTCAGATTCCTAAATGTCATCTTGGAATTGGTCTCTATAATATTCCGTAACATTTAGGCAGTCTCACTTACTTGAGCACTTTTTTTTTTAAGTTGCATTATGGGATTCATCCACGAGGGGGAAACTGTACCTTTTTTGAAAGGTACTACACCTTCCAGTTTTGATCGATTATAATCTGCTGGGAGGGTGGAGCATGTCTCCAGTAGTTGATATGGAAAGTAACCAAAAGCACAGTGCAGGGGGACGGGGGGGAATATGTGTATATATAACTATCTTAATGGTATTTTGTTGCAAATAGTAGAAAGCATGGATATAAAACTGCGGCGGGGGAAACTGTACATCATTAAATAGGCGTTTACACAGTGAGGGTCTTATGAAACATTCTCTCCTGCTTTTTATATAACATTCCCTATTTAGAATTCCTTTATAAATAAATACGCAGTATGTGTTTGCACTAGAGCTCCTCAGCAAATGAAAAGAGCTAGTGCAGTAGAGACATTTCAGATCAAGCTTCTCTTTAAAAAAAAAAAACACAAAAAAAACCAAAAAAAACCAACAAAAAAAAACCAAACAAAAAACTTTTATGGCAGCTTTATATGACTAAAAAAAAAAGTACTACTTTAAACCTGGAACTGAAAATAACTGTTGCAGCAATAACAAAGAGAAGTCCAAGAAAGATTTTTTTTTTTTTTTTAAATTAAAATTTCAGGTGTTGAGTTTAGATAAAGTATTTTTTAAAAACTGAGGTATTCCCTATGTCAGTAACAACTGATGAAAATGTCTTTTAAATGTAGCAGCAGCAAAAGAAAAATGGCTAATAATTGGCACCAAACGTGTAGCCCTAGTCAGCGGCGTGGTGGTTATTAATGAAACACTAGGAAGAAAAAGAGAGAACCTACTACTAGATCTTGCTTATGCTTGTTGTAACCATCTCCTGTGTGAAGTTTCTAGCAGAAGTGCAGGAATGCTGTTGAAGAAAGCTTCCTTTTGAGTGTACTATGCAAGTTAAATGCTTAGATGCAGTGGTAGATGAAAAAAATCCTTTATTTTAGTTGAAATCTGTCCTTGTATTGCTTCATCCACTGGAAAAAAAAAACCCAAACCACCACCCCGTAAGTACCACCATGTCTTAGTGTTGTCTGAGAATAGTTCATGGTACAGAGTTGTACACCAGGGTACTCAACAGTGACTACTCTTCATGGAGCGTTCTGGCTTCGCTGCTACTTGGGTAGTAAGGCCACTTAAGGCATCTGAGCAAGAGATGGTCAGAATTGGCTTGGAATCACTCCCCAGTGCTTGAGCACAGTATTACACGCCATTCACTTCGGTTTGGAGCATACTTTTGCTTGAATAGCTAAGCACAGCGATCCGATACCGCCACTTAACTCTAGGCTTAAACTCATCCCAGAGAGTAGTAAATACCACGTATGTGAAACCTCCCGTCTTAGGAACGTGAACAATAGTGATGCTTCAGCTGGAACTTGTGGGAAAGAGGACAGATGCTGTGGTTGTTGAGTGGTAATTTGCAGCTGCCCAGGACGTGGTTTGTGCAGCAGTCAGTAGGAAATAGGCGTGATCCGCATCCAGCCGTCTCCAGCAGGCGTCACTGGCCGACCTTCGCCTGTGCAGAGGCTCACAAGCAATCCACGAATCCTCATGTCAAAGCGTTTGTGAGCGCCTGTTCAAAAGACACAAAGATCTAAGCTCATTCTGGTTGTTCCCATTTAGTAAGTAAGCGTCAGCTTTCTAATCCTGTATTTTATCGTCTCTAAGCTTCCTGCAGAGACCCTCAGATTTGATGAGGTAGAATGCCAATTAATAGGAACAACTGCAGCAAAGTTAGGATAGTTTTGTGCATCGAGCCTCGCCAAGAATCAAGTTTGTTCTGAGATCACCTCTGAAGTAGAGAGGACTCTTTATCAGCAGGCTGTGTACACCTCTGTTTGGGGGGGTGTTGAGAGAAAATAAGGTGCATTTTGTAGACAGAAGAGAGGGAAGAGGAACAGTGCGTATCTGGGGACGAGGAAAACTTTTCTTGTGTGGGTTGAATAGAACACTGAAACATCTGAATTCCACAGGTAGTAAGGGTCCATTTGTGATTTTAAAAAATATTCTAAACAATTTATGGGCTCTGAAGTTTCAACATAAGAAAATGAACATGACTTTTTTGAACTGTTGACTTTTGGGCACTTAAAAGGCAAACTGGGAAAGCTTTTTTAGCTGGCTGCTGTACAGACTTGTTTTAAGTAGAATGGATTTGTTAGTGGGTTTTTTTATTGTAATGCTATTATTGGCTGCCCTCCTGTCTAAGATTTGAAAAAGTGAGTGCATGCAATGGAAGTACAAGAGGCCCCAGTAATAGTTCTCCATGTTTGTTATGAAATAGACACAGGTTTCCTTTTTATGACTTTTTTTAAAACTGTCTTACGAACAGTTGTATTGGTACTTTTTTTTAAGTTTAGGTCAATGTTGTCTTCCAGAATAAGTTTTAAGGCATCACTCACTCCTGCATTGAACTATTGCATCAACACAAAGAGTGGAGATTCCATTCTGAGCCAGTTCAATTGTGAAAATTCATACTTTTTTATTTTTTATGCAATTCAATGAGTAGATGAGCTCAGATTTAAATTCTTAAAAGCACGTTTATTGTAACAAGAATTGTTATGTATTAATACTTCAGTTTTCAATAAAGATTGACTTGTGTTGCTTATTGTGGTTTTTTCCTACTGTCTTTGGTGACCTCCTTCTAGGAAAGATTCCGGTGCTGGATAGCGGGTACGGTATGTTTAAACTCTTTAAGCTAATGAAGTCTGGTAATTGATCGAAGCAAAGCAAAACATTTAAATAAGTTAAGTGACTTTTCTCAGTAAGTTTTCTTAATGGCTAACAGTAGTGAAGGCTTCCCAATGGGGAATAAGCTTCCCGCAGCTGCCCTGCCTGAGAGTATGGTAAAGATGGTGCAACCCTGCCCCATTCCCTTTTGAGGCATTTCCTGGGGTTTGAGTTTTTATTACTTTATAGCTTAAAACAAAGAAAATGGAACAGATGTAAAATTTCATGATGCTTTACAATTTACTTGATACCAAATCAGTGCTGTTTCAGAGCTGACAGGCCTTCAAGCAGAAAGCTGTTATAAATCAGTGTCTTGAGTGTTCCCCAGAAGGAACAGAATTGAGTAGGTGTGAGGTGTAGGTAATTATCCTGTTTCTTTAGAGTGTGGGTGGCTGTAGATGACACTAACGTTAAAATGGAAGTACGTATGTTTGGGGGGGATGACAGGACTATACTACTTCATCTAACCGGCTATTTTCATTTATCGTAGGTCTCCAAAAATAACAATAACTTACCCGGTAATGTTCCTGTGAAAAGCAACTCCTGTGGAAGAGGAAGATACAACATCAATAACTGCATCGATCCGCAGAAATAGCGTTTGGTTTTTGAGATTATTGCTGCTTTTTAGTCAAGTAGTTGAGCTTCTAAAATAGTAGCCAAGCACAAGGAATCCCGTGGACAGATGTTTTTCAGTGTGTTTTACCTCAAGCTAACTGCTGGTCAGTTATCCTGGGATCCCTGATCGCTTTTATTTTACAGGGAGATAGGTTTTTTTTTTTTTTTTGGTTGGTTTGGTTTTTTTAGATCACTGGAGCTGATGAAAAATCCATAATCCTGAACCAGTGGGTTGCTGGAATCTGGAAGGATATAAAGGGGGAATACTGTTCTTCAGAACAACGCTGATTATTCTTGGGTTAGAGGGGTTCTGCTGTAGCTGTTCTTGCGGTGGTCTGTTGTTATGAAGAATTAGTTTGCACTGTATCTGACACTTGTAAGGATGTGGTACTGAACTTTTAAGTCTGTATATAGGATTTCTTTCCGGTTTGTTTTAAAATTATCCATGGAACTACCAAAATGGCAGGTCAGTAACGGTTTGATTTTTTTCCCCTCTTCCCAGATTTCATTTTGCAACGATACCATGATGCATATTATTCTCCTACTGACTTGCTGATGAGTAGCTGTTAGTTATTTGCTGTGAAGGTTAAATGTATTGATAAGAACTCCCCTTGTCTGAGGCAGCTTTAAACACTTGATAACAACCAGAGCCCCTTCCAGAAAAGTAACCTGTCAGTGATTGTCAGAAATAAGGCAAGAGGTTTTGAGTTTCAAGTTTTCCTATAACTAATTATGGACAAAAAGAAAGCTTGCTTTTTCTAACGTCTTGCTTTAGATTCTAAACTCCATGGCTCACTGTAGACAGTCGGGTAATGGAAATAGTTCTGTTGGTGAGCTCCCCTGGAATCAGGAGTGATGATGTACTGATTATTATTTAGCTGGGAATTTTCCTTTGTAGGAAGTGTTGGTCATAGTGCTGGGGTAGAAGGTGTTGCTGCTTCACATGGATAAAATGTCTGACTTGTGGGGGGAGGCTAAATGCTCTCCTGGATTTTATGTCAAAATCCATCGGGCTATTAGCTGTCCTTTCTTAATCATCCAGAATAGCATGGGGTCCACGTGACTACCTAAAAAAAAAATTTTTTTTAAAAAGTCATACAGCAGTAGGTGGTCTTTGGTAGCTATGGGAAGTTGTATTGTCTGTGTTACGGAGAGACTGGCAGACCTAGAGGGACGACTGTTGAGCCTCATGGGTGCAAGTAACGCGTAGCTATCGACCTTGGTGGACTAAAAGATAACTTCAGACACAAACCTGACAGAGAAAACTTGGCAGTGAGCAGCCCAGCTGTCAGCTTAAATCAGTGCAGCTGGACCTTCATTTTTGGGCTACATTGATCTATTTTGTAATGTTTCACAATAGTGTGTTCTGTTCTGGGCAAGAAGGGTAAAATACATGGAGAAATGGATGCTTCAGGAAGAGGGAGGGGAACACACCTTTCCAGTGTCTTGCTTTTACCAGCCTTACTGTAAGAACTGTGATCACGTGAACTTCACAGTTGAGATCAAATGCTGTACTCTATTGCTGTGCATGAATGCCGACATGGCTGTAGCTGGGGGTAAGGTTTATCTTGATGGTGTGATTTAGATAGCAGGGGTATCGTTTACTGTTTCAGGTTGCTGGAGGTTAAAGAAAAAAAATTATCAAGCCTAGGTAATAGATGCACAGGCAGGCTGCTACTTCTAAGAAAAGGGGGGAGAAGCAGGTGTGGAAAGACGGAAGGAACTCTGCTGTAACATAGCTGCATTTGATTATGGCAGATACAAAGGCTTATTTTGTATACTCGGTAATTAATGTTTCATGGGAGGATTACAGAATTAGACAAGAGTAAAGTTGATAGCTTGTTTATTTCCCATCTCACGAATGTATATGTAAACAGTCACACACAAAAGTACAGAAGTCTGGGTTATCACAGGTATTTCATTTGCACAGGCTGTAAAACAGGGAGCTGCTTTGGTAGCAAAGTTGTGCAAAAGAAAAGCTCACTACGTGCAGAGAAGAGTGGAGTAGTTGCAGGGAGGAAAATGACAGGAGCGTTATGCAAAAAGAACAAGCAGCCTGTAGTTTTCCCAAAACCACCAGCCCTGCCAAAGCCACGGGATTTTAGTAATGGTGTAGCTTGTTGTTAAGGAAACGTGGGAGACGTGAGAAATTGAAGTGTGACGCGAGGTGTTAATCCCAAGGCAGCGCAAGCTGCCGCTGCTGCGTGGCTGGGAAGGAGCGCCCTTCGGCCTCTTGCGAGCCTGAAGCTATGTGGCTGTGAACGTAACGGCAAGTGAAATCCAGGTTGCCGTTGTTCTTGAGCAGACAGTAGGCCATCCTCCGATACCCCACCCTGATCCGTGTAGCACTCAGCAGAAAATGCAGGCGTGTGTTCTGGCTTCTGCCGTGTCTTATTTTTGACTGCCGCCTTGCACTAGCTTAGCTCTGAAAGGAGCTGCGGTGCTTTGACTCTGCTGCTTTGAAGACTGATGCCCTCCCCTGTGCTACCAAACTAAGTGAACAGCACTGCACTTTCAGTGGGTTAAAATCATCTGAAAACGCTTCAGTTTTTTTCAGTTAATTTCTGTCCATTACCAAAGCTTTTTAACCCATTACTTACCTGAAGACCTGATCTTACAGCTTTGCTTAGGGAGGGAGCTCTGGGGACAGGGACTTTCTGCTGGTGGGCTGGTACAGGACATCGTAGTTGAGACCTTATGATCGTACCGATGTGGTACTGCTGCTTGTCAAAAGCAGTGGCGAGTCCTGCTCATGGTAGTAGAAAACTTGAGTAGCAGCAGGTACAGGCTGAGGCTCCAGCACTTCAATGAAGTGTGAACAGCTCCATTCCTAAAGCTGTAGGAATTACTGTACTACCATATTCGCTGTCCAAAGGGGTATTGCGATGCCATAATCCTCAGTAGCACGTACATGGTGAAACTTGATGTGAGAACTGAAAACAGTTGATGTAATAACAGTAAAGTAAGAAATTAGCACTTACTGGAAGCTGTACCACCTCACAGATGCTGACAAAGCTTTTAGGCAGTCTGTGTAGTGAGTGGTACAATACTTGTTCAAAAGACTGATATTTAAAAATCAGTGGCAAGATTGATATATTTAATTCTGCTTTCACATGAAGATACGCTTCCACTACAATAAACCTGGAGGAGCACAGCCTGATACTATTTTGATACATACTGCAAAAGATGAAAGGCCTTTTTATTAAGAAAAGCTAGTTTCTGTCATTCTGGCATCCCAAGAAATACAGCATTTTCAGCCTCTTCAGACTGAAGATTCTCTTGGAAAGTCTCTTACTTGTAGATGCCTCAGCTTTCCATTGTCCTGATCAGTGACGGGGAGGCCTGGCTTTGTGGTGTTTCTGGGAAGCTGTTTGGACACCCAGCTGCAGGCAGTCTGCGCATCGTGGGCTTCAGGCTGACAGACTGACTTGCTGGTTCTGCGGAGCCGTGTCCTGGACGGTTGGGATTACCCGCAGGGTATAGCAGCGAGGCGATGGACAGGGCCAGACACAAACAGGGCTCCTCCCCAGCCTACACCCCGCTGTTCTTCGCGTAACGGACAAAACAGAAAAGATCCTACAGGCTGCTTCATGGGACCTTTTAGCTCCGTGGGAATTGATCTGTTTATTTTGATTTAGTACAAAGACAGTTTGTACTGCTTTTGATGCTGTCAAAACTTGAAGCATGTTTCTAGTGTATACACCCACCTTTTCTGACTCAGTTATTCCAAACTAATAGTTCAAAATAGAGGTGATTTTTATTTTGTCAGAGCAAAAACTAGAGTATTTAGCAGCCACTGGTTCTCTTCATTTTACTGGTAGCTTCAGCAAATCATTCTTCTGATTGATTGGTTCACATGCTTTACGTTAAGTCTGTGTCTTAGTTGTCCAAGTGAAATCTGAGCAGATTTTACTCATTAAGAACCGTGGCTGTTTTTTACAAGTAGTTTCCTAAATGGATAGCTACAGAAAGAGGGGAAACAAAGCCAAAACCCCTAAATCGCCCCCCCACTCCCCCAAACCACCCCTGGATCAAGTTGTCCTCTTTATGTAACTCAATGCAGAAGTATTTTTCTGAGTAGTTAGGTAGGTTCTACCCTGAAATCTGGAATGATTGGTGCTGTTCCGACTCATGTCAGGAGCTTGAGTTTGTTTTGCATGAAAATCTGCATTTCTGGCTGTGTAGAAGGATCATCTCCAGAGGAGTGAAGTCGCGTGTCTCTGCTTATTCATCCTTCAAATGGACTCTTGTGTATCTGGTAAGATTGTGGTGTTCTTTAAGTGCAGAAAGCTTGACAGAAGCTGTACTTGACCTGTTGTTCACATGCTGGAAACCGCCTTTATTATGAGTTTTGATGATGACCTTGTGAATCTACGTAATGCGTACAGGAGCGCTTGCTGTCCTACACATGCATTCTCCCCGATACTTTTAACTGACAGTACAATGTGAGCAACTCCATTCAAAATCCAGGTGCCAGGGTGAAGAGGAGGGAAAGTCGGTGTTGGCTAGTCTGTTACTACTGTCGTCTAACACACGTACATTTTAGCATTTCATTATAACTTAGGAGATGAGATGACTTTTGAGTGTCTAATTGTTTAAAACCAATGGAGGTTACACATGATCTGATACACAGTTTGTTCAGGAAATAATAGGTTTTTGTGGTTAGAGAAGCAGGAAGAAGTAGTGCTGGGTGGAAAATAAAGGATGGCATGTCTTGATGAAACCCTCTTCAGCTTTACAAAGTGGTCTTTTGACATGCTGGTGTGGGGTAGGTATGTTGAGCAAAGCGAGTTTGAGCCTTACCTGTTTATCGGTGTCACTGCTGTAGCTCCACCTACTGTGTCACAAGATTTCCACCTCTTTCAGTGTGATCAGCTTTTAGACCTGATTTCAGTCTTGCAATAGGGGATCGGATCCTAGCTCCAAACGCTTCTTGCAAGACTAAAATCCCAACTGAAGACACACTTTAGGAAGAGTACGGCTAGGCAGGCAAGTAGAGAATATAATGCTCTCTACCAGAAATAAAAAACTTTTATCAGTGACTGGTATACTGTCTTGCCAGACACGGCTGGTTTTGGCACTTACTTAGATGATTGCTCTGGAAAGTCTCTTACTAGAAATCGTGTGCACTGGGTAAGTTCTGGACGAGGTGGTGAATAATCTGATACTTCAATGCATATTTTCAGACTATTGCTACACAGAGAATTAATAGTAGCCAATTCCTATGTATTGTTTTAGCTGGGGGAAGGCAGGGGCCTTTTTTTATTGCCCTTTGAAATAAGTGCTGTACTTCTTAGGGTACTCTGCCACCATCACACCATTTCAGTCAGTAAATAGGTCAGGATTTGTACGGGAGTGACATCAATGTAGCTGTAAAGCTGAGTACATAAAGCAATATACACATTTTTAAAAAAAAAAAAAAAGATCAAAAGTTGCAGCAAGGGAAACTTTTGGAATAGATTTAAGAACTTTTTTTTTTCATAATGGGGACAGTGAGGTATTGACCAGGGCCCCAAAGTGTGTGTGTGGGGGGGTGTGTGTGTGTGGAAATTGCCATCCTTGCGTGCACACGGATAGCAACTGGACCATGAGAAACCTGATGCAGCTTTACCATTGGGTTGCCTGGGGGGGGCGGGAAATTGTCCCAACATCCTTTCCAGCCTAGGTTCACAGGACCAACCTAGCATTCCTCCCCCACTTACTACAAAGCTGATTGCTAAGCTGAGCCAGTGATCATTTCTGTGCCAACATTTTTTTTTTTTTTTTTTTTTTTTATTCCTGGCCAATCAACACAAACACGCCACAGATAAGGAAAGGAGGGTGCAGACAGGGTAAACACAAATGGGACAAGTGCCTCTGGTTACTGAGGGGTGCTGGCTGCAACTGCCTGATGCTGGGCTGGCTGTGGCACTGCCGCAAGGGTAAGGCAGCCCCATGGATGCTGTGACATCCCATGGGCGTGTTGCTCTGCACAGGGTGAGTGCAGCAGCACTGCTTGGGGCTAAAGGTTATACCCGAGAGGCAGCATGCGCTGGGTTGGGCTCCGGCAAAAAGTGTGTGCACACAAGGCTTAAGCTGGTGGGGGTGGGGGGCGGTGGTGCACAAGGGTATTATGTTAATATTGGTGTAGCTGTGGGATAAAGCCCCCAGTGTTGAGGAATACCATTTTTCTGGTTTGCTTGGTATAACTGCTAACCCCTCCCTCCCCGCGCCCCCCCCCCCCCCCGGGGGGGGGGGGATGGTGTCAGGACAGACTGTGTGTGGCCTGTGGGATTTAGCAGTAGCAGTACTGTGGATGGGCAGCTCTTACCAGCATTTAGATCAGGGCAGCCAAACCATGTAATGCTCATGGCATGGGTCTGGGTCTGTTAATTTTGGTACTTAGCAAAAAGTAGTGGAGGCTGATCTCAGTGGCCTCTTATGGAGTCTGTGGCTTTTTTAAGTGCCCCCCCCCCAGTAGTGACACACTGTCCTCTCAAGTGTAGAGAACAGATGTTCTGTATCTTAGTTGCGGTTGAGCGACCCAGCTGTCAAAAGATCTTCATGGTGGCTGCTAAAGCTTAGGCTAGCATTGTGTGCTGGCCCATGAGGGGAGCTTAGCCAGGGCTCAGGGAGGGTGTGGGGGTTGAAACGCCGAGAGGGTGAGGACAGGCAGTGCTGAGCACTGTAAGGCTGATGGATAATGCAGATGTAATGTGCAAACAAGGGCTGGGTGGGTTTTCACACTTTGGGGGGGGGGGGCAGTAGGAATGGTTGGCTCCCCCCCTCCCAGTTTCATGAACCATGCCTGTTTGTGCTGTGTTTGAAGGCCATTCCTGCAGCACCCCCCTGCTTGTTTTCCCAAGTGCTGCATGCTATTAGGCATTTTTGACAAATACCAGACCTGCAACTGTTTGTGCTGGTTCAGGCCACCATGAGGCAGTCAGACAGCATCTCAAGGCTCTGCTTCCAGTTTGGTAAGCCCCATTTTCCTCTGTTGCTTGGGGTGACATGGGGGGAGGGGGGAAGTGCTAAACCTTCCATGGGCAGACAGCTCTTGTGCTTCTGCGTGAGTGGGAAGTTTGTGTTGGTTTTTGGTCACCGTTCTCTGTAGGACTGTATTGAATGGTGATGTCACATCTGGTTGTGCCTGGGAGAAGAGCACAGAGCTGGGTGTTTTCCCAGGAAGAAGGGCAGGGGAGCAGGCTGCACAGGAGGGCAGATCCCAGGAGGAGGAGCCGGGTTCTCTTTCAAGTATGTTTCTTACTTCTTGGCACTTGCTGTCCCTCTGTAATTCCATATTGCTCAAAGTGGGCTTGAGCATCCCCTTGCAGCTCTTTTGACGTTTCCTAGACATGTTCTCCATTTAAGTAACTAGCAGGAATTTGGGAGCTGGTGACTTGCTAACCTTGAATCGGTGTTCTAAGTGACCAGCACATCTCCGGTATGGTCCCTGTTTCCCCAGTCTTCCATCCAAAGGATGACTGTGTTGAGTTAACCTCCTAGCATGGCTTCTACTGCTCAGCAGTCACTTTATAAGCTGCAAGAGCAGAATCTTTACAGTGACTTTGAAGATAAACAGGTTCACAGAGATAGACATGTTGGAGACACACACAGGCTGAGAGTCACTTTTACAAGTTTCTTTATGAAATTAAATGTTGCCCCTGGTCTGGGGGGAAGATATAGTGCAAGAATGACTTTGTACATGCTACTGAATTCAGGTATCCCTGGACGACCAGACTTTGGTCAGCTACAGCATCACCAAATGCTGGATTTCTGAGCTCTGCAGACAATTAGCGCTCACTCACACTAGCATCATCTTGGAATGAGCAGGTGTCTTCCAATGTCACAGGATGTCTCTTAAGCTAGGGAATTCAGTCAGTATGGCTTCTAACTCTTGCTATGGTAAGGCAAATCTTTCCTTTTGCTAACCAAGTTTTAAATTAATTCTTTTTGGCCACAGTTTGAAACTTGGGTACTTAGTGAGGCTCTTAATGCCAAATTCAGGCCTCTTTTTAAAGTGGCTTTTCATTTTTTAAAGGTGTCAAAAACTTGCAGTAATACCCCTTGAATTGGGGGCCTGTGGGAGTTTGCATAACAATCATGGTTTTAGTCTCTCAGAGTTGAACTGCAGACTCTGACTTCTGGGAGCTAGGTTTACAAATATTAACCTTTCTTAAAAGGAAAAAAAATAAAACAGACAAAACAGGCATCAAGTTAACAACATCTGACAAGAACAATTACAGACTTACAAAATACACAGTTCCGATTTTTACCATAAATAAACACATTACAAACAATGAACATTTTCATTGGCCAGGAAATACGGCAGAATGATGCAGAGACGAGAATCTAAGGAATTGAGTACAGTATTAATTAGGCACATTTTTCTCTAACATGTAACTCAAACCCACTAGAGAGATTCTTGAACTTTACTCATGCTGCAGGTTGATTGGCACAGTTTAATGGACTATATAGTTCATCAGTGGTGTTGGAACTAAAGGAAAGGAAAAGGTCACAGTGCAATACTCACTGTTGTCTTGAGTGCCTGCAAAGGCTAACTGAATTAGACATGTGTAGGAGGATCATGTCTCTGAGAAAGGTGGGGAGTGGGGGTGGGCAGAGAGCAAGAAGGGTTTATCCCTCCGTGGAAAATGTATCATGTCAGTGACTCTGAACTGTTGTTCTGAGCGTGTCAGTGGATGCAGAGCCGGCAGGTGTATTGGCTGCCACCCCCTCTCTGACAGCTGCCAGACAGCAGTAGTGTTCACAGCGGGAAGGAGCAACTCAAAGTACAGCTGACAAGCAGAATCTTTTCAGGTGAAACATGTCAGGCTCCCTCCTGTGATCTCTTCCTGGAAGTTTGCCTCTCGGGCACTGTGCAAGGCTGGCTCGATGGGACTGGCACAAACGCACACGTGTGTGCAAGCACGCACACAGTGTCTCACCTCGGAGCCAGTATGGTCAGTCGGTCTGCAAAATAAATAGGGAAGGCAGGAGCACATGTGCCATCCTCTGTAAACAAAGGATTGGAAGAACCTGGGCTCCACCTCCCAGGACTGACGGATAAAGTGCTTTCTCAAAAGGGGTTCAGGCACAAACACGGGGCTGCCCTTATTTCCGGAAGGGCGTCAGCCTGCTGATGTTCTGCCAGAAGTTCGAGGGCTTGCGCTTGGGCTCTGCCAGCATGAAGACTTGCTGCTGAGGGAGTGTAGTAGGCAGGGTGGGATGCTTCTGACGCATCAGGAAGTCATAGTATGGCCTGGTGACAGCTGGGATGAGAAGGAGGTGGGAAGCATGTTAGTTGAGCACAGCTCCCTCCCCCCATCCCCTGCCCAGTCCCTGTTAAAGCTGCAGGGGAGTGAATTGGGTTTGTCTTAGTATTACCCTTGGTTTTGGCACTGCTTTTTAGGATTAGACTTGATGCTGTGGAAGTCCCAGAGATGTGAAGCGTAACTGACAGGTGTTCTGTCAGCATGACAGCAGGGCTAAATAGCTGTAGCTCATTATTAGTGACAAACTTAACTGGTGCCTTTAGTTGTTTTGGGAGAAGCAGCTGATGTGCCTGTGCCTCTGTTGCCTGTCACAACTTCCTGCGCTGGATTTCTGAGTTGTGATGGTCAGTGCCCAGACTGCAGACAGGGCTGGCTTGTGGGGTCTCCTCTGCTGGTTTGCCCCTAGGGCTTTGCTCCGTTAGAGAGGTCTGCCTCCTTCCAAACTTCCTTCTGCTTGTAGCCAAATCTTACTTCTGACTGACTTTGAAATTTAGGCAAGCTTTCTTACTGGAGACTTGGCTAGGATTTACCTGCTGGCTGGTACCACCAAGGAGAAGCGGTTGCCTCTCTTGCAAGTGACATCTCTTCCTCTGGATATAAAGAGGGGGGTGGCATCCCAAAATGGGGTAGCAGGAATCTTCAGCTGACAGTGCTGCAGGCATGGGAACCTTCCTTTCTGTTGCTTGACTTCATGCTCCCCTGGCTGCTGCTAAATATTCCTTGTCTTGTAAAGGTTTAAAAACAGCTCTGTCAGTGAGCATGGTACCTACCTGTGGCATTCTGCCAAAATCGCAGGTTTCAAAGCATCTCCACAGGCACAACTGCCCTGGCAGGAATAGTCCCTGCTGCAGTGAGTTTTATGACCCTCTTTGCATCATGGGGATTACTGCAGAACTTAGTTGTGCCTTTTCACAAAGGGAAAGCCATACTGCTTGGAGAGCCTGGCTTCTCGCGTGAGGCTGTGAACTAGCCTTTGAACAGAAGCTGCTGGCTGGTATGTTTCTGTGGTTGCTGGCACAGAGCTCAGCCATCAGGTGCAAAGCAGCTCTCCTGTAGTTAGGAATAGTTTCCTGACCCCAGCCGTCTGAATCTACCAGGAACTATACTGCAGATTGTGACATCAGAGCTCACCATCCACCCTTCTCAAGGGTTTGTTAATGCCGTTTCATTGAAACTATTTCCACATAGTCAATACAGACACACATGCCCCCAACCCCCAGTTCTAGCAGCATTTATATGTTCAGGTGTCAACTCACCCTTAGGCTTCCCACTATGGTGCTGCTTGCTGGCATTCAGCATTGCCTGCTTTTTCTGCACCTCTGTGATTGAAAAACCTTGAAGATAAAATAGTTTGTCAGCAGCAGGTCATCATTTTGTATCTCACAGGAAGATGCTGGCACAGACAGTAAGGGAAATACAGGGGTAGGAAAATGCCTGAGGTGAGAAGTCACAAGCTGAAATTACTCCCAAAGCTGGAAGGGGCACACACTGCTCCCCCGAGCCTATGCTGTACAACTCTCCCTACCTCTCATGCAAGGTTTGCTGCCTGCCCTTCCCCCCAGACTTTGCTGGTGAAGCAGCCAGTCCAGACCAGTTGTGGTTCAAATGTCATTAAATCACACAAGTCTGAATTAAGCAGGATTTGGACAAAACAATGAGAACCCTTGACTGAACAGGTTTTGTATAGATATTGCCAAGTTGGGCACTCACGCTGTACTGCAAAATAATGGAAGCTGTATGTAATGTATTGACTATTTTGTCAGCCCTGCCTGAACTCATAAAAAGTAATGTCTCCCTGAGGACATACTGCAGTGTCTGCTTGTGGTGGTTTGTGTGGTTTGGTTTTTTTTTTCCCCAATTACACAGATTCATTCAGAATGTGCAATTCAGCAGCCGAGAGCTGGACTGGAGCGTGGACTGTCTTCCCTGCCCTTTCACTCCTATGCATTGGCTGGTGGTTAAAAAAAGAAGAAAAAAAACAGGAAAAAAAAAAACCCACAACACCACCACCCCACATCTCACAGCGTTGTTCTTTCAATACCTGTCTCCCGGTCGAGCTGAACCTGTCTCCTTTCATTCTCAAATGCCTTCAGCCAGCGCTGTTTCTGCTCAGGCTTTTTTGCACAGAATAAGTGGACTTCCTCAGTGTCCCGGCAGTGCAACTTAAATGCATTTTTCACGCTGATATTGAAGTCCTTGTCCTTCCCATCTTCTACATCCAATATTTCCATATCATCCATGTTGATCCGACTCTTATAATACAAGATGTCCCGGCGCAGAAGGTCCTGTAAGAGAGATTACACAGACGTTACTGTTTCCTGTCCTGTCCCTACCTTAAACATTTGTTTTCTTTCATACGACGGAGTATTTAATCTTGGCAGTTATTACAGTCCTGTGAGAAAAACTGATACTGGATTTGAATCTATGGAACTGCAGAGTGCTAAGCTCCTGTTGACACCGTTGGCAGTAAGGGGAATCACATGGTTTCTTCTAGTGGTGGGGTCAGGATAGGCTGGCATCTACCCTTGTGGGGTATCAGCTGCACTGAAGAGCTCTGAATGAGAAGCAAGCTTGCGTTATTACACATGATCCCAAATCCTCATTAAGCTCGTGTCAGAAAATACTATTTGAATCCTACAGTCCCAGTTAGAAGGCCATGAAAATCCCAATTAGCTTTTGGGTTTTGTGTTGACAATGAACAGTAACTCTGAGAGCAGTTGTAAAACAGTGAGGGTCTCATGCCTAAGTTAGCTGGAGCTGCCTGTATGCCCTGGATTATGCAAAAAAAATTGGCATGTTCAGTTCTGAAATTCAAATGGAAGATACCTTTCATTTGCTCTACAAAGGAAGATTTCTTTTATTACTTAGGTTCTGAAAAATAGCATGGGCTGTATTTACAGACTTACTTACATATGATGTCAGTAGGGTCTTATTGACTGCCAAAGGCCCACAGCTCTTCCATCAAAGCTGCAGTTACCTTCTGAGTATGATATTAATCTCATGTGGAAGTGCAGTTGAAAAAAAACATATTTAAAAGAAAATGGGTGACAATGCTCATACTTGAGTTGTTGTATAAAATAAACACAAACACATACACTAAGCCTGGAAGCAGTGCAATGTTTTCCTCTCTTGCTTTAAGAATTAGGCCAGTAGTTCATTCGTGTAACTTAACTTACTGCTGTGGTCAGGTGCATAGAACACACCAGGATGTCAGAGAAAAGACTGCAATGAATACACATAAAACCCTCTGTGCCTAAAGCCCATATGATACCTGTAAGTGTTAAGGAAACAAAGGGGTGGAGGAGGGAGTTCACTGAAATTCTTTAGCATTGTAATAGATAGCAGTTGTGCCTGGCAGGTTACCTTCTTGCAGCAGACAAGCTGGTGATCAAAGAGGAAGAACATCCTCTGTTGGCTCTTGGCTTGAGGGTGGGAGATTTTGGTTAATTCCCCAGAATAGATGAGTTCTGAGCTTCTGACTAGGACATCTTCACCCTGAGAACAGCACAAAGAACAGGTTGGTCTCAGCCATCTGAAAACTGGAGAAGAAATAAGCCTGTAGTCTCCTAGGAGAACCTCAGCTTGGCTGAGAGGCCTGTGGACCTGAATCCCTGCTGACAAAACTCTCTTCTGGGAATGAGAGGGAACCTCTGTGCTGGAGGGACAGTCCTTGTCACATCAGGGAGATACTGTGCCCTTGGCACCTAGGGAATGGGAACTGAATTTGATTAGAACCATAGTGTGTTAAATGAAAAAAATCTCCTTTTCCAGGGAGTCTGCTCAGGGCAGCTGATCCATCGTCGACATTAAAGGAGACACATAAGCAGAGAGCTGAGAATTTAGCCTGACATCCTTGGGGAGGGAGACGGTGTGGTTTTATTGAGTCTAGGATTTAGACAATTAGTATTTTTGTTTCTTTTATTTAGCAATTTTTTTTTTTAATGAGTCTGCAGGGAACCCTGGCTTCCTTTGTCGCTGTATCGGCGCTTGCCTTTCTGCAAGGGTAATGTGGCTTATAAAGCATTAAGGGGCAATTCTGCTCATCTTGAAAGTTGGAAATCACTCAAGATAAAATGGGGGAGAAAGGAAAATAATAGGATTTTGCTAACCTACATGTTAATTTTACTCTGCAAGGAAAATGGGGAAGCAAAAACCCCAGGGAATAAACAAAGGCAGCTGGTCTAGCTGGGTTATGTGCTAGACCTTTCCAGTTGTACTAAAAGATTGCATCTGTTTGTTTAAATTAAAAAACAAACAAAAAAAAATCAAAAGAAACACACAAAGAAGGGCAACAGAACTGACATAGGGCTAGATAGTAATCCTTGTGAAGATCTTGCTGTAGGCAGAAAGCTGTTGAAGGGGGAGAAGAGGAGCAACACAAAACATGCTATTCATGGGGAAAGTAAGTAAGTCTGTTACCTCCCAGTCTTCTATGGAACTCTGCCACTGCGCAATTTTGTCAATGTTCTCTAGCCGCCGCTTTCTCTCATTGATGAGCTGAGCAACGTTCTTCATGGCGTTTAAGGCAGCTTCGACATCTTTAAAATCCCTGGGGAAGGCCAGAGATGTTAGGCAGGACAAAATGACACGTGCTTATTGTACCTACACTCCAAAGGAGTGCAGTCTAGCATGGCCTAGGCGGGAGAGCAGCTTTTGAGGCTCACGCTGGTTTTGAGGCACAGATGATAGTCTTTTGTAACAAATCCAGGCCCAATTTGTGAAAGGGAAGGGGGTAAGCAATCAAATTCAGCCACAGAGGTGTAAATATGAGGAGTTGCTGGAAGAATCTCCAGGGCTTTCCAAGCCTCGGGTTTTTTTCCACAACATAATACAACATATTAATAAGGCCACTGTTTTCATACAGGGACTGATTCTGTCATGCACAGGTAAGCCAGTTCAGCAATAACTGGCTTCATTTCAAATAGGAGCCGGCAGTTTATCTGGAAGCGTAGGACAGAAGCTGATCTACCGTCCCCCACGCACCATCTGCTGCCACCAGCTACTCCTGCTGAGTTTAGAGTAGCTGGGAAGAACCTGTTCTGCACAACTTCTCTCTAACGCAATTTTGAAAACATCTGTGTACTGCATTAAGGAGCTTTCTGTTAAGAGGTCAGCTTCCCAACAACATGCTTATAGACTTGACTTACTAAGACATGCTTAAAACCATTCTGAGAAATATCAGTAACTGGGATTAACTCAAGCCAGAACGGACCAATATCAACACTTTCCTTTAATACAGATTTTTCATGTTTTATTTCTGTAGCTAATTGTTTCAGATGCTTGCTTAAGTGACGTAGGTACTTGAGCTGAGGGCAGTGCCTTCAGCCTGAAACTGAGCAATGGATTTAGAGGCTTTTGAGCTAGTGCTGAAGAGGCACCGAGTGTCCATGGCTTGACTGCTGTAGGCCACGACTTCCCACTGGGGAAGTGCTGGGCAGAATTTATGACTACCGCTCAGCCCTGATGTGCTGTGGTGTAGTTACATGGACGTTTTGGGGTATATTCCACCAGTGCTTTTGGAGGCAAAGTTTTCAACACTGCTACTGGAAACATTTAGCTCCACAGTACTTATGTGCTGGTACCACAGATACGTGGGCCAAATATAATAGAAAAGTACCATTATAAGGTGGACCTTGCGACTCCAGATCTGTAACAGACAGGAAAGCCCTGTGGTACTGTAATGGAACATTATGTATTTGATAGAAGAATACTTTTTTCCCCTGGTTTCTACAAGGTAGCACAGAAGAATTGTGGTATCGGCTGCTTTTGGCAAGCTGCCCTCGATACACAATTCTACAGTAGTCCATTTCTATGGGACCAGTCTCACTCCTTCCCTCCCCACCATGTTGACCTACCTGTGTTGGGGGTTGGTGTATTTGAGCAGTTCAGCCAGTTGCAGTGGATATTTGCAGATTTTCTGCACAGGAGTCAGCAGAAACCCATCCAGAGAGATGTCGATCATCTTCTGCAGCAGGCGGCAGGCTTCGAAGAAGTAGACGTACTTGTTAACTTTGGTGAGGCGGGACAGCTCCATGCAGGCATTGGGGTGGTTGTTGCAGTATTCAGAGTATATCTGAAACTCCGTTTGCTGCAAGGGAAATGAAGGGGATTTACTGCCCACGTTCTTTAGAGCGATGGGCTGGCTCAAACTGCTGTGTGTGAGTTTGCTGTGTAGGTCCTAATCCTGTATCACATGGGGCTGTTTGGTAATTTGTATTCTCCCCAGACTTTGAACCCCAGACACCTAAAGTTGGGGATGGGCAGGGTCTATTACAAGTTACAGCATGTGCAGCTTATCTGAGAGACCGAGACACTTCCACATGTTCTGGCCTGTGCTCAGCTTAATGTTTTTAATGACCAGATTAGCCGTTGCTGATCCTGCACTGACCTGAAAATACCATAGCTGTAAACTCAGGTCCAGCTCGAGATTTTGGAATCTTCCTACATTTTTACGTAAACTAGCACGGTCTGGCAGGGAGTGTAGTGCTCAGAAGCTGAGGTGCTTTGAAAATGTTCTTTCCACAGCCACAAGAACTAGAGGATGTTTCACTGGGAGGCGGGTAGTGGTTGAATGGGGCAGGGGGGTGGGGGGTGGCATTTAATTTGGTTGGGTGGGTTTTTTTAAACTGAGCTTCAGTTCTGTCAACTCAATTTCTAAATCATCTGGCTTAATCCATGCTCAGCTACCCCTTTGCAATGAAGTCAAATTTACTTACATATTCCAAGAAGCATGAGCCAACCTCACTCAAATGTGGGTGGTCTTTGTTGAATTTCTTCTCTAGTGCTTTAACGAATTTCTTCTGGCACCTGTAGATGTCCTCAATATTCCCAAAGATTGTCTTCAGCTGTTCTTCTGTAAACATGTCAGCTCTTTTGCGGCACTGCTTAATGTAACCCTAGGAGGAAACCAAATTGGAAAGCTTCCTGGGCATTTGCTCTGTGGCCGTTGGTTATCAACAGGAAACCCCAGGGCCTGTAGTTAGTTGTACACCAGGTTCCTGTACCCCCTTCCTGCATAGATGCATCCACGTTTTAGCTATTATTTCCTCTAATATCACCCAAAATATGGTAGAAATAGAAAGCAAGCCACAGTTACATCACTGTCTTAAATGCTACCGTAATCCACACCTGAAGAGCTGCTTTCTCTCCTGTTCAAAACACCTTTATCTGTCTGCAGGCTATGGGGTGTTCTGACCTCAGCACTGATCCAGTGATAGATTTAGGCCAATTAAATCCAGTTGCGGATCCGGTTTGGATGCTTGTGTTAGGAAATGCCTGGCTGACTCAAGGGAGAAGGAGTGCACCAAGGAGGCTGGGGTGGGGGACGACACTGCAGGAGGAAAGGCTTGTTTGGTGTCTGCTGCTTTGCCCCAGCTGGCTCTCCCGGGAGGCACTACATTTTTGTGTCATTTCAGTGAATTGTGTTCCTGCAAAACTCTTGCCAATTACCTTCATTTACCCCAGTGTATATGACAGCATGTCTCTTTTAGAAGAGGTGTTGCCATATTCAGCATATTTGCAAGTGAAAGACCTAATTGGCTGAACATCCCCCAGTTGTTTTGATGTGAGCATGACTTGCCTGAAGGCTGGAGTTGCTGATTATATTACCTCAGAACATATATTAAAGAGGACAGCCATGCTAAACATTTACTTTTCTCTGGCTTGGGACGTTCAGTTAATTCCATTTAATCAGAGCCCAAGTGGGTGCTCCAAATACAGAGGCATTTGGGATATTGCTGTAATGAATTGTCTTCTGTTTTCTAAGCATGTAACGCCATTTAGCAGAGCAGGCTCCGATGGAAATAGAGTCTCATTTTCAGAAAAGGAACCTGCTTGGGGTCATCTCTGGGCAAGAATGGGACATACTCTATTATCCTTCGACCAAGTTCTTACATTCCCTTCCCCCCTTATTCCATTACCTCACAAATGTCCTTCAGATGCTTGATATAGTCTCTCTCTGTGCTTATTATTTCATTGATGACATTGGTCCTCATTTGGTCTTTGGTGGTCTGCCCCATCCCAAAGCGGCGGGTGCCACTGCTGGAGTCGTCCTCTTTGCCACCCTCTACCTTCAGGGGATAATCTTCCATGGGTTCATCCTGGTTTACTCGCAGCTGTGCCAGACACACAAAATGTTCACTGTTTGTATTGCTAAACACAACTCTACCAAGGAAAAGAAGTTTGGGACAGTTGACGGAATGGCAGACAAAAATTGAGCTAGGATAAGGAGTGAAGAAGGCTGCTACGTGTATATTACCTGTAAACATATTTTCCCCTTGGGGCAGCTAAGGCCAGATAGTTAGTTTTGGGAGGGTACTTTCAAGCCACCTGATGGCTGCTCCCACTGTGTGACATGGGTGGTTTTAAGCAGGCGTCTCTTGTGGACAGAAGTCACAGGAATGATATGGAGTCCTCCAGGAAGAATATATACAAAATCAGGACAAAAATGGTTTTATCAAGTGAAATCTGCTTAGGTGCTCGTGAGGGGGCACTTAGGGAGGGAGGGGGGAAACCAGCAAATAGTTGCTTTTTTATATAGCTTTGTTGTTATTCTCATACTATAAATAACAGATGGCCTCTCAATATCTGCTTCCCCAAGATTATTTCAAGAGAATCTATTGTTAATATAAAAGCAGATACAGATGCCAGTGGGCATATAACGTGGTAAGGAATGGCATTACATGACAGGGCTGTGTGTGAAACTCCTGGTTCCTTCATAGCGCCCATCAGATGGCAGCACAGCCTGAACAGAGAAACACCCGCGTTTTGTAGAGGCCCTGTCCTACACAGCCTGTATTGCAACAACAGCAAAGTACCTCAGTTAATAGGAGACAATTGGTGCATTTCACTTACAAGCTTCCTTTTATACAGTGGTATTGTGCTCACGGGAATCTTTTTTACACAACTGAAGTGATCAATCCCAGCACAAAGAAGTGAAAAACACTGAAGTAGGAACATGCATAACTATAGGCATTTTCAGTACAATGAGACAGAACTGCTTTAAACTTTTAATGTAGTTTCTTCTAGGCAGGATTACTTACCACTTGATACAGACATATGTACATATAAAAAATTGTCCATACTCATCCCTTGTCAACATAGGTATAGATTACATTTACTCACTGTTTACAGCTGGTGAAGCCCTCAAGATGTGCAGTCCTGCTTTTCCTTCACTGTGAGCAGAACAACATTGGCTAGTCTTAAACCCAGACCTTGGCATGAAACTTGTGTGGACTAACTGAGAGACCTGCAGATTTATCCAAGTCCCCAGACATACCAGCCTTCCCAGCAGTAAGCTTCAGACCCAGTGATAATTAGCAGGAAATCTTCAGTCATATGCTTGAGTAAGTGTTGCAGTTATGCTGCTAAACGAAGTTGTTACTCGGCATCCCTAATGGCTAGCACTAGTCTGCTTTCCCCTAAAATATTACTACAGGTTTTTGCCAGCCAGGGCAACAATTCAATTTATCAGTAACATGAAAGAAAAAAAGGCCTGTGTTTTGACTGTGAAAAAAGCACTTCCATCCCCACCAGTGCTTAGAGTTTGGTCCTAGTAATCTTACTTGCAAATATATTCACCATTTGTAATAGTTACCCAGCTGAGACTGTCTACTGCAATCTGTAACAAAGCATCTCAAAACTTTTATAGCACTATCTGCCCCAGTTCTCCAAGGACTTTTGCTACAGACACCTGATCACCTTATATCACCTCCTTTCATGCTTCACCTGGTTTTGGGCCACTTGTGATCTGAAGTGACCCAGATAAAAAGCTAAAGGGCTGAGAATCTCTGCCCTTTGGCACCTAATTGCCTCTGCAGTACTGAGGAGCCTGCCCTGAAGTGGTGGAAGCAGTCAGGCAGCCACACCGACAGCCACAGCCCAAAGAAAGGAAAAAAGCCTTTCTCCTCACAGCAGGAAAGGAGTGCATAGCAGTTACCCAGACTCTTGTTTTACCTCCTAGTTGCACACAGAATTCAGATGTGTTTCAGAATGCTCTGTTGGAAAGTGATGCAACCTCTGCAGTATACAGCTGGGACTGTCTGGGCTGTTCTATACAGCTATTTCTATATGGTCTTTGTAGCTGGCACCAAGGGAGAGCCTTGGCCCACAAGCATCAAGCATTTCATATCTCCCTTCATCAGCTGTCCCACATGGCCTCCAAGACATTTTGGGGGGTTTCTCCTCCATTTTTAAATGCCTGGAATACAGTGCTGTGTGGCAGCCCAGCAGCCTGATGTTTTTAAAACTCCAGGGATAAGAGAAGATGCATGCGTGAGTCAGCTGGTTGCATACTTTGGGACATGGCATTGCACTGGACCCGGCCCCAGATGGAGAAAGCTAAATTTGGTGCCATGCTCATCCATACTGTCTGAAAGGGACACTAGAGTGAAGACCGCTGCCAGCTGCATCTGGGATTCCTCTAGGAGAGTATTTGTTGCTCGCTCCTGAAGGGGATGCACTGGGCTTGGGCACAAATTAGCCAATATACATATGGGTAAGCAGGAGCCCAGTCTGCAAACCGCCATGCAAGGCAGCTCCCCAGCTGGCGTAGCTCAACGTACCTCCACAGTCTGGAACTGAACCAGCCTTGCCCTGATTTACTCATGTAAAGAGGGACTTCTCCACGCTGGTGGCTGCTCAGCCAGGAGGGCCTGATGTACCGTAGCCATATGTAGAGGAATAGTAACAACACATGTTGAACCAACTATCTGTACCAGCAAAAGTGCTGAGGAGTCACTACAGAACACTAAACCTGGAGAAAAAGAACAAACACTTGGTGCTAATGGAGAGGCATAAAGAAACATCAAGCTCTTACCCGTACAAAGCTGGCTGGAAACCAGCCTTCACTGTCCAGAATCCTCCCCCACCACCACTCCTTGTTGGTAGCATCCATTACTTCAATGACATCGCCAGCCTTGAATCCCAGCTCTTGGTCATCCATCGTGACGTGGTCCCAGAGGGCTTCGGCGTACACCACGCTGCCATCACTGATGAGCTGTAGACAAAGCAAGTCAAACTGTCAGCTCTCTCCAAGAAAGCAGCGTGGTCTGCCAATGTGGATGCAGCTTTGGCACCATTGCTGCTGAGCCCAACAAGCGTTGGTAACTGTTTACTCTCCAGGAGCAATGTGAAAAGGAGTTGATGCTAGTCTGGCAGTTGCTTCGACTGACCTCGGTCTCAATAGCATTTATTCAGAATCACTTAGACACAGTACATTTACTCCTATAAAGAACATAAACTTGATGCTCTCAAATTTCTTACTGGTGACTCCGCCTCAGCCAGCAAACAAGGCTCAGTGGTACATTGTTGGTGGAGGATGCTTTTGTGCTGCCAGTGCAGCTCTGCTTTGGAAAGCCTTGAAATAAAACCTTGAGCATCAATGTTTAGAGACATACTTCAGAGCAGAAAGCATTCTGAGGCCTCAGAGCTAGTCTAGGATGGATAGAGCCTTCAGTCTTTAAGGTGGTTAAACTTAGCACTTAAGCTGCTTAAAATAAGTCTCCTGGAGAGTTTAAGCAATTATACTGAGGGACAATGGTTATTTACAAGTCCCACAGAGGGCCTACTCTAGGAAAAAAAGGACCCCCAACAATTAAAAAACCCAAAACAAAACAAAAAATACCAACGCACATGGCTAGAGGCCATGAGGGGGCTCTTGAACACAGTGATGATTGTGTCTATACGTGCCTGATGCCATTCTCAACCATTCACGTCTTAGCTATGGTGTAGCTAAGTAATACTTGGGACCTGTTGCACTGGTCTAGTTGTAAGCTGGTCCTACCACCCACGACAACAGGAGTGCCTGCCTGATGCCCACAGGTTTATCATGTCTGAGTCTCCTTTGAATTTCAACAACTACAGAGTACACGCCTACTTCTCGGGGCCTGAGCATGACTGACACTGTCTGAACACCAAGGATGTCCCCAAGAAGGCAGAGTATAGACTGGAGTCCTGCTAAAAAGGACTTACTCAGCCATTCTGGAATGGCAGCGAAACCCTATTTTTCTCCAGGAAAATGGTGCAATGATAAATTCTGAGAAGACAACGGAAAGAGCAGTCTATGAGGCACAAGAGAGAAAAAGAAAACCTGTACAAAACCCACAGTGTATCTCACAGCATTGCAGCAGTATCACCACAGCCACATAATGCACGTGTCATCCACTCTGGGCACCTCAGATTGCTCAGTCACATGGTTAGTTATCTACTGCTCTGGGTTACTTTTTGCCTCTCCCCAAAGAAAGATGCACGCTGTAAAAGAACGTCTGGATAATTGTGCTGTAATGGGTTTACGTGGCAAGGTTTTGGTAGTGGGGGTGGCCACAGGGGTGGCTTCTTTAAAAGTTGCTAGAAGCTTCCCCTGTGTTCGATACAGCCAATGCCAGCTGGCTTTAA
>JAVKLA010000084.1:17635140-17693638 GCA_034782735.1 Sagittarius serpentarius
CCCTCACTACAAGAAAGAGAGAGAGGTGCTGGAGCGTGTCCAGAGAAGCTGGTGAAAGGTCTAGAGAACAAGTCTTATGAGGAGCAGTTGAGGGAACTGGGGTTGTTTAGCCTGGAGAAAAGGAGGCCCAGGGGAGACCTTATCGCTCTCTACAACTCCCTGAAAGGAGGCTGTAGCAAGGTGGGGGTCCGTCTCTTCTCCCAAGTAACAAGCGATAGAAAGAGAGGAGATGGCCTCAAGTTGGGCCAGGGGAGGTTTCGGTTGGATATTAGGAAAAATTTCCTCACCAAAAGGGTTGTCAAGCACGGGAACAGGCTGCCCAGGGAAGTGGTGGAGTCACCATCCCTGGAGGTATTTAAAAGGCGTGTAGATGTGGTGCTTAGGGACATGGTTTAGTGGTGGACTTGGCAGAAGTGTTAACAGTTGGACTCGATGATCTTAAAGGTCCTTTCCAACCTAAATGATTCTATGATCCTATGCTTTTTATGCATGGTTCACTTAACAGACGTATTGCATATAGTTTGACAAGCTTGAAGTGTACTCAGCATTATGAATAAACCCTTTATTTATATTTTTGAAACACTTGTAGGTCTTGTCAGGCTTCTAGAAAGTTAGAGGTTTTAGCTTTCTAACACAAAGTAGCGATGACTAGAGAAGGGAAGAAAGTGGATGTAAAAGTGTGTATTTTTCCAAAATCACCCACCAGACTTCAGTTACAGAACAACAGCTGGGCTGTAGATGACGGCAGATGTTAGCTACTCTCAGAAAAGAGCTCTGCTGCTGCTTTGAGCAATCTGCCTGTGCGCAACCCATCCATTTGCTTTAGCAGTCCGACTTCAGTGACTAGTGACTGTGTGCACCACAAGCTGAGCCCAGCTTCTCCCTTCTGCAGCTAGTTAAGAGCAGTAACAGGAACAGGGTGATGGAGTGGCTGGAGCTGAGCATCTGTGCACCCCTATAGAGAGGAGCTGATTACGCTGATCTCACAGAGTGCTGGGGAGTCACTGGCACTTAGGTAAGCCCTACCACCAGGTTATGCCGGAACTGCTGCCACACCACGCTGAGTTATGTATCCCTGTGGGTAAGGGATGGATGTTGCTCAGGAAATGGGCATATGCTAATAAATCTTTTGGAAGAGTGGCATTCGGTGGTCTTTTCAACATACAAATTGTGACCAGCACATAAAGACATGGCTCTTTCTGAGATAAAATACATTTGCTGTGTGCTTAAATATGCCACTCTGAATCAGTGCTCTGAGTATGATGTGGCAGCTGGTGCACACGCCATGACCGTGACCAGAGAAAGACTAAATGGACTTCCTCTGTAGCATTTTGATGATCACACAAGCAGAGGACTGATGATGTGAAGGCATTAATACCTTACAGTACCAAGCTGTCAGATCTTGGTATCTTGATGAGAAGACGAGAGACCAAGCCTGACCTAGCATTAGCAGCATGTTAGGGTTGATACACCCAGCTCACAAGGGGAGAGAACCGTGGTTGTTCTCGGAGTAACTGAAAGCCATGGGGCTGACTAGTGAATCCTCAGCTGGTATTTTAATCCATCCAATAATATTAATATCTGAAATTTTCTCTATTCAACCACAGACATACTGTGAATGTGATCTGCCAAGTGTAGAAAGTCACAACTGACCAATCACCAGCCTGGCCAAATAGGCACAGGCAAGCAGACAAGATACTACCACAGACAGTTCTCATGCAAAGGAATAACTAAAAATACACCTGAAATACAGGCCAAGATTTGATTAACTGACACCAAACACCATGTTTGTAGAGAGGAATGATCAATACGGAATAAAGCAAGAAATAAAGAGCAAAAAACCCCTTTATATATGCTTTGGATTGTCTCAGTTAATTTACTACAGCAGCACTTGAAACACTTCCCATGACTGCAGGCTGACAGGCTCCACGCGTTCTCCTCCCGGCACCGCTTCAGTCTGTGCTCGTATACTGGGGGTGGGCAGGGGAGCAGACACAAATGCTGAGAAGTGTTTAATGATCACCATGCTCTTTGCTCATTTTTCCATTATCCCTCAGTCTGTACCAGTCTGTATCTTATGCTATTTTTTCGATTGTATCCAGTCCAATTCCTAGGCTGATACAGAAATACCAAACACACCCAGTCTAAGAGTCCCTTTCCCAAAGCAAATACTAAAGGGTAGCTCTGAGCCAGGACTGACATTTCCATGGCACAGAAGCACCTACAGTACTGCATGTCACTGCAGCAAGCAGAGCTGCTCCAGCTGGGACAGAGCATGCTGCCACATCATCTCTGAGGAGCATACTGTTACTTGGGAAAAAAGGGTTAGGACTCTCACTCCCTATCCCAGGAAGGATGAAACACACCAGCAGATAAAAAAGTTTTCTGCAAAATGTGTTAAAATATGGCACAGTCAACCAGCTATATTGTGAGAGCTACTTATCTTTCAGAGAAGCATGTATTAAAGGGAATGCTCACCATTTCCAAGCATGGCAGCTCCTCGGCTTAAAAGGCTTATCTTACCACAAGTTTTCATCTTTGCAATTAAAGCAAGGTTTGAAAAACAACTAATAATTTCCACATGAAACAGCATTTATGTGCTGGCTTTGTAATATAAAGGACAACTCAGTACATGTTCTTAAAGAGCCCCAAACCAGTCTCTAGAGGAGAAACATTGTAAGACCGAGAATGCAAAACCAGCCACCCTGTAGCTGCTCCAGCTACTGCAGCTGGCAGCAGTGAAAACAAACAAAAATTGGCTATTTTTCTTTGTTTGTAACAACATTTAAGTTTGTAGACAGCAGTGTCTGCAACCCAAAGGCAGTGCTAACACTGATGCTTTGAAAATCGACTGCGGTTCTAATATAGCACTGGCCTTTCTGTGCATCTGTAGCTGCTTTCCTTACTGCCCACGCAGCTACAGCCTCACTGCTCGTTTACAAACAGGGCAGATGCTAAGGGAAAGCACCAGTAAAGCAGTGCTTGGGCAGGTTGCTCAACGTATCACAGGAAGATGGAGGGGGGGAGGATTGCTGCGTTACTCCTTCAAGCAATGTCTATGCACAGGCTGCTAAAGAGGAGAGAAGGCAGGGCTATTGCACATAGCTGCCCCAAATTAAGTCCATTACACATGGGCAAACAGATCTGGCATGCCAAGGCCCACGTCTATGGGCTTGTTTGCATTCCAGCTACTCGGTCCCTGTTTGTCTCAGGCTGGACACCTTGACATAATTACCTCGTATGTCCTGGTCTCCTTCTGACAGGAGCTCCAGGCAATATTAGCAGAGATAAAAGATCTCCACAACTCACAGAAGGAAGGATGAAGATGCCTTTAGGAAATATTTATCTTTGAGCTACTTGGTTCTATTTGAATAAAATTTGAATAGCTTTCTCTTGATAATGCCAAGTACACTGGATCATATAGAGCTAAAAAATGACCCCAGGAGCATCAGAAGACACTGGGAACAGGGCAGTTCAGAGAGAAGGTGCCAATAAAATGTCATTTACTTTGCAGCTCTGTGACCCTAAAAGAGACACCTTCCATGAAGAGCACCTGAACCCAAGCTGTTCCTAGTGAACTAAAATGGTTGCTGTGAAGCCTGCATTTGTTGTTCAGCCCCCCTGAACTTATGCATTACAGACTGAAGCTGAACTGGGTCAGCACATCAAACATTTAAACCCTGCAGCAGTCCTGACCCCAAAGGCAAAGCCCCCCGCCCCAGCTCCAGTTCCTTCACCTGTCACTTTGCTTCCAGAGCTTCTCTTCTGCCTTCTCTCATGCAAAGTGCAGTAGAGGAGTTAAAGAAAAATTTTACTTCCACTCTTGCCCCAAAGTTGTGCTTCATTCACACAAATACTTATTTTTTCTGAACGTGGGTAGAAGCCAGCTAGCCTCTCCCTTGAACTGAACCCTCAGGATAGTTTTCAAATCGTCCTGACAGCTTGTTCTTGCTTCCTCTCAAAACTTTTAGCTTCCCTGGTTAATGACAGACAACAGAGATGAAATTTATGTCATAGGGCTTCTGTCATCTGAACAGCAGGCATTTAGTCTGAACGAGTTATCTTGATTGTCTTTACGGAGCATCTCCCCTTCGTGGAGAGAGACAGGCACCCCAGGGAAGGGTTCATCTTAGGCATCTATTTTAGCATGATGAATTAACCAAGCCCCTGGGGGTCCTCTCTCCCTTCACTGCCATGGAGGAATTTGGGCTAGCTAAGACTTGCTGGCTGGCTGCAGGGTGCCAGAACCACTAACACAACTCCACAGCCCCAGCAAACATTTCATTGCTTCTTGCCACTCCTCTGTCTACGCGTTTCAGGGTAACATAAGCCCTCCTTGCCACAGCGTTACACCAGACACGTGTTCCCACATGGGCAGTGGGCTGCATTCATTGCTTCAAAAGCACAGACCTGCACACTATGCCCCAAGTCAAGCCGTGCCCTCAGCATTCGTTGCCCTTTTGCCTACTGTGTCAGATTCATATATTTTCAGCACAGATTTTAGAGTACTCATTAAGGATAGTGGAGGACTCTCAAGGCATTTACCAAACACTGCAGATCTCCATTCAAAATATTTTAATTTGACAGTGGTTCTCCTTAACAAATCTGAGATGTCAGTCAACCAAGATCTTAATGCAGTTAAGTGTGCTACACTGATATTCTATAGTGCTGCTTTTTTAATCAGTGCCTGTAGTCAAACTCCTCACGTGACATCTAGTACAGCTGCCTCCTTTTACCAAACATTCAAAATTTGTCATCACATTTATTTGGTGAGAACTATTTTCCACAAAACCATTCTGACTGGCATTAATTACATTATTCCCTTTTATTTATATCATCTGAGTCCTGATTCCCCCTCTGAAGTGGTTTAAACAGATGGGAAGAGGAGGAGGGTTACCTCGCAGCAGGCAAGGAGAAGCTTTGAAAGCTCCCTTTATCAAGTGCTACGGGAGGAGGGAAGCAACCCTTGCAGAAAGCAGAGGAGGCAGAGCTGTGCTCCATGTTATTTGAACCTGGGTGTGAAGAGTACAGCATGAGAAAGTATGCCAGTTGCATGTCCATCTGAGTTCAGTTAAATGTGATTTTTCAAACTCCAGAGTGATGCAAGAAGTTCTCAGTTCCTCACCTAAGATAGGAGAGCTGATTATTATAATGCAAAACAAACCCAACTGAAATTTCTTTAGACCATTTTACTTTTGGCTGAAATAGTCCAGGGAAGTTCTTGTAAAAGAGTGGGGATAGTTACCTGCAGCTGAGGAGGACACCTACTCATCTAGATCCTGTCAGTGCCCTCAGTACCCCAACCATCACTCTCCCATGACCTGTGTATCAAGGGAGTCTGCTAATTTGGGGAACTAATATCCTTAAGCTTTGGCATAAGGAAAAAACAGGAGCAAAGCCCTTCTCTAACTTGTTAGTACTCTGCAAAAGGTTGGGTTTGTACCGCATTTTATAGTTAAATGTTGCAGTTCCTGGTAGTGCTTACAGTAAGTAAAGCTGTAAAATAGCTTCTATTTTAACCTTTCACACAAGTTTCCAGAGGATACTTTTTTAAATGTATGTCTATAAGACATTTATTTTCTGGTATAAGTGAAATGTATTTTCAGTCTTTCTGAACAGATACAAAGCTGAGTGACAGGGTGACAAAATGACAAATGAAATTCTGTGCTGACAAATGTAATACAAGCAATATCTAACACAAATGCCTGACTAAAGGAGCTGCTCCTCAGGAATGTCTCTGCAGACAGATTTAAGAAAACATTGACCTGCTCCATCAGGGTCAGAAAGTCTGACTGTCAGGAATGACTCAAACAGAAAGAGGGAAGAGGAGAACTACAGGCACAAAGAGCAGCACGAATCGAAAAGTGGGAAGATATTCTAGGCCAGTACAAGCTAAAAAGACCTTGAAGCTGCAACAGAGAAAGGTGGATGGAGGGTGGCCGTGAGATGAAGGCTTACAAAATGGTTCTTCATAATGCAAGGCCAATGGGTGCCCATTGAAATTGCCAGGCAAGACGTTTAATACAAAAGCAGTACTTGTTCCCTGTCATGCATAATTAAGCTGTGCCACAGGATGCCACAGAGCCAAACACATAGATGATTTAAAAAGAGATTAAGCAAATACATGTCCTTCAAGGCAATTTAAACACATCATATCTGGATACAGCCCATCAAGGATCTGGGAAGGCACGCAAAGGAAAGAGCCAGGCCATACTTGCTACTTGTATCTATTCCAGAGCAGTTACCCCAAATCACAAAGAAAAGCGTTACTGGCTGACCCTATAGAGCTGGTCTTAGGACATTAAGGTAGTAAAAAACACAAAAGAAAAGAAATGTTGACTATTCATACTACCCACAAATACTTCTTGAAAATGGTGAGCCCCGAAAATGTTTGCTTGACAGGGACAGGTATGTTCCCTGAGGTACAGCAACACAGGGACAGGTATGTTCCCTGAGGTACAGCAACACTCTCCTTCAGGTGGAAAATTAGCAATTGCCAACACAGTAATTACAAGAACGTTAGGATGTCCAGTGTGGTAGGGCTGTTGTCCTTCTGGCTGGGACTCCTCAGGCAGAGGTTAAGTGCAGCACTTCCACACAGTTTTGACACAACAGATCCCACACACTTTATCCTACCCATGCAACACCCACCAGGCACATGGGGGAAGGTCGGTCCACACACCTGGAGTAGCCATTCATCCCTGCCACATGGACGTCCAACTCCTGGCCTTTTTTTTTTGCCCAAAAAAGGGAGGATGAAAGTGTACCCAGGGAGACCTGGCTGTTCAGACATTGCCTGGGAGGCTTTCAGGGAGAGAGAGTCCCTAAGCGCAGGTTACAGGGGTGGGTATGTGCCGCATCCTCACTGAAAATGTTCAGAAAGGCCTTTACAGTTAAGAGCTCAAAGGACCTCAAAACCTCCTTAAGCACTCAAAGCCAGAGAACTTAAGTCATTCCAAAGCTCTAAATCAGCTTAAACAGCTTAAACTCATCTAAGGCCTTAAAGTGTTTTAAGCATTTTAAACCCACCTAAAGCCTTAAAGTGGCTTAAGGAGCTTTAAATACTCTAAGGCTTAAAAGTGGTTTAAGTATCTAACTTTTGGCTAACCCACTCCTCATACCTCTCCCAATTTTGTGGTGCTCATCACTCAAGGTTAAGGTAGGATCCAAGCCCCACAGTCCCATTTACCCCGAATGACTCAGATCTCTGAGAGCTGTTCTGGGGTGCTTTGGGGAGCGCCGAGCCCCCCTCTCGCAGCTCAGCACAGACCTCACAACCCACAGCTGACAGCTCTGACTGCCATGGCTGGAGGTGGGTGCAAAAACCTACTCAGGGGTTTGCAACAGGGTTTACTGGGCTGGTGCCATAACAGCACCTGGAAATCAGCCACACACTCTTCTATTTAATTTGGTTTCAGAGACGGGAAAGGAGTGAGGCCTGGGGTTGAACTCTCAGGTCTGAACAAGACTTTGACCTAGAGCTCACACATCACAAAGTTTCTAGTTTCTAGTTCCAGTTTGGCTGTAGATGAAAACCGTGTCAGCCTGACTGATTCCCCTCTTCACCTCAGCAACAGTTTTGAAGTCCACGTTTACTACTGCAGAATATGAAGCATACCTGGTTAAAGCAATTTTTACATTTTCGGATGCCCTGATTTTAACTGTACAACCTGGGAATGGAAATGGCCCAGGGCGTTTCTGTTTGGTTGTGCTCGCTTTTAAGAGTGATTGCTGTTGCATCTTTTTTACACTACCATTTCTCAGGTACCCAAACAGAAACAATTTCCTTTAGAAAATTTTACTTAATGTTACATTAACACATTTTTATGTCACTGATACTACAAACTTGCCCCATTCTCCTCTTGATGCTGCCCACAGCATTACCCTTTCTCTGTGTACTCCCACCAGCACATCCCTTTGGGACATTTCCCGTCCTTTTCCCTCTCTGCAGGACAGCTCCCGATTTCACTGCCTCTCCCATGACTTATTTTTGAGATTTTTCTGTTCTACCTTGTTTTTTGGTTCCTCTTTCACCATTATTTCTTTGGACAAGTGAGGAATATACTGTACAAATCCGCCAAGACAACATATCCAAAACAGTTCAGCTGCAGCTCATCCGACACAGGGATTTATTGAGGATAAATGTTGCATCTTGGCTCTTTGCAGAAGAAAAGGGAACCATGCAGTTCCCAGAGCCCTCTGCCCACTGGTGACTGTTGCTATTCCCTTCCCCCAAAAGATACAGCAAGTTACAGAATCAGTTATAGCTTGAAGGCAAATTAATCTAAATTTGTTTTACAAATAAGGTTAAAGAAAACATTTTAAAGCAGATACAAACTGCGTTGCTAGCAAACCACTCTGAATCATCAAAAGGTCAGTGTCTCTTTGGGCTCACAGTGGGCAGCAAGCCAGAAACACAGCGCACAGCTTTCGTTTTCATGTGTGTGCATGATTTAATTTTAATGGAAGACGCTGCAAAGAACATGCTGAAATAATTTTTATCGCTCCTATCTCCTGTGAAAACATCTCCCTTGGACTAACAACTCTGTGCCAAAGTCTGTACAACACTGGTAGGTGCTGGCAGACATGCTGAGTCAACCGAGATTGTTTAGCAATTTCCATCACCTAGCTCTCAAAGATGGTCTCCCTGCCTCAAAAGAACCATGCACAGCTTAGTATCTGTTTCCTTTCTTCACCTTCTCCTGAGAGAGAAACCCTGCAGGTTTCTGGTGACCCAAAATATATGATTTCTGCACCCCTCCCCTTCTGGTGATCTCTCTCCCAATGCACACACACTGTTTTAAGTCCTTTCTTCACTGAACTAAGAATTGCTGTCTGTCCTTTTCTTTGAAAATGGGGCAGAGGAAAATCTGAGTATCAGACAGAGAAAAGGAACAGAACAAAAACCCTTGACAATGTCTCACTGTCAGGCAGAGGAGGCTGCCTAGCCTTTGTTTTTGGTTAGTATTTGTAAATATACAAATGAGTCATTTCTTTTGTAGTCCTTACAGAAGGCTCTTCAAGCTAAGTACACTCAAAAAAAAACCCACCCCCAAAAAACAAAACACTAACCTTTTCATATTGCAAGTGTCCTGTGCTAGGTAAAGACGACTGATTCAAGAAGCAGGTTCCTGGGATCTTCTGAGACCCTAGACCAGTATGCTTTTTAATACATCCATTTTAGTCCTTTGTCTCAAGTTCACATCGTCTGGATGAAGAGACCTGTTGGCCTAAACAAAGCTAAAGCCTCAAACCAGAACCACATTCCTGTTTCCAAGACCACACTGCAAACCCTCTAACTATGGGAGACTGAAGCACCTGCTGTTCCTCCTGCAGAACATGGCTTCTTCAGTCCAAATAGGAAAAGATCAACGTATTTCCTGTTCCCCACAGGTTCTCATTTTTGTCACCTTGCCTCCCTGCACAGCCCTCCCATAGTGGCCACAGGCTTTTCAGTATGACAAAGTAGTTTTGCAAAAGCAGCTCAATGCAGAGCACATTCCCGTAAATCAGGCAGCAATGGGATACTGCAGTCCCTGGCTCTCCTCTCTTGGTGTCTAGTGCAGATCTTCTCACTACATAATTAGATAGTGCTTAGTATAACAAGTCCTGACTTCTGGGCACTACAGGTGTGAATTTGGATACTAAAAATACTAAGTCATGACTCCTTAGCAGCCCATCTTTTCTTAATCTCCTGCTGGAACTATTTCATGTGGTGAGGTGAGGAAAGCCATGTTAGGCTGCTGCTGAGAAATCCTGGTGTAGCTCTTGAGATTCACATGTGATGCCTATATACAGTATTTGTATTTCCATACAAAGTTTGCCACAACTCTGCAGACACTCAAAATGCCATGATCGATCATGATTCAGAACAACCGCAAGCAGTCAAACCCAGCTCTACTATGCTGTTCTGAGCCACATTACCACAGAGGCTATAGACACAGGGCCTGTAAGTAACGTTCATGTACTGCCCCTGCACAGTGGTCACTACAAACCAGCACATCTTAGTAGAAGACAACATACTAATTTCATTCCTGTGTTGATATCCTAAATGGATGCAACACCAAACAAGCACAAGATTTTTAAGTGTGGTTGCTATGGTGGTTTGCTCCATGCCCTGCGCCACCTTGGCTTTGCCCAGCATACTGCTCTGGATAGGAGCTGCTGCATGAACAAGAAGGGGGTGAAGGCAGTCCCTGTTCCCTCAGCTGGTGGAGGCTCTACTTGCTCTGCCACCAAGGGACAGCAGAGATTCAGGTGCCCAGTGTGAAAGTGGTACTCACTGGAAGGAAAAGCATGCTGGAAGGGACTGTGTTACGGTCTCAGTCCCTGGAGGGCGAAGGGGAAGATGTGGGACCTTGGTGCTGCAGCGGGATGCATGGGACCAGAGACCTGTACCAGGCCCTTGTTCCAGAGGCGCCAGATCAGCTGGTCAGCTGCAAGGGAGAGCAAACTCCCAAATTTCCCTTTCCATGGTCCTTCACACCTGACTGACTGCTCTGCTGAAAGGTTCAACATCCTCTTGGTACTTGGGGAGACATTTTTCTTTTAGCATTACCAGCATAGCTGAGCTGACTATCATTCTTATAAGTTACAAACACAGAAAGCTTGCATGCGTGCAACAGGATGGAGAACACCATTGTGGGCCTTCAGCAGGTCCATGCTACCACTTCGAGTTCCATTTCCACTACTGCCGAACACAGACACAGAGTGGGTGCACTGTATGTGACAACCACACTCATGCCTGGAGTAATCCCAGCCAAAGAACAGATACAAAAGATTCAAATAAAACCTAATTTTATTCCAGAGTTTCCAGCACATTCTGTAGTTAACAAGCCCAGTGACATGGCATAAATAGCAAGTACTCCCCCTCTTAAAAAATCTTTCTTTAACCTGCATAATGGGACTTCTTTTGTTTTTTGGTGTTTTTTTTTCTTTAAATCAAAACACTGGAAGGATTAATTAAAAGTAATTGTTGATGGTATCAATCTAAAATGCTTACTGTGTTTCTTATCTGGCCAGCTCATGCCTTAGATTCCAAGAATAAATCACAAAGACAGCAGATACCACATACCACCACAGAAATGAGTTTAGCCTGGGAGAACAAATTAAGAAAAGATACAATCTAAAGCTCAGATCTCCCTTTGGAAATGATATCTTGGTCTCACTGCTGTTCATAGGTGCTCTTTGCACTTGTGAGGCTCAAAGTAAAGCAGTAGCAGAGCAAAGCTCTTGCCTGTTAAATGTTCTGGTGAACTTGCCCCATGCAGGGACAACACAAACTACCCATGCAGGGCTCGGGGACCAGTACCCTGCCCCATCCCTGCACTCTGCTTTGCCATCTAGCTGGAGTACACCAGTACTGCAGTGGCAGCACAGGGAAAAGAGTGGAGGCACAGCTCTTACTCTGCACCCCGGGGAGGAGAAGGCATCCAGCAGCCCCAAAAAGACCCAGCTGACATGGCCTGGTCTGCAGCAGGAGCAGAGAGCACAGTGGGCACCAGGCACCCCAAATGCTTTGCAGAGGGGCAGTGACGGCATGGCTCCCCCCTTCCCTGGCCATGCCGCTCCCTCCCTGGGGCTATGGCCCAAATGCCATGTTCAGAACCTGATGTTCAGATGACTGCAGGGAAGGCAATCACAGCCTTCCTGCAGAGCACCTGTCTCTTGTGTCAAATAAGCCAACTTTGTTGACAGAGATGCCAAAGGCTTCTCCTTCCCCACCGTCATTCTATCACCATCCACAGCTTCTGCACATGATTCAGGGATCCTTCACCAGCTTTATTTTTCCTGGGCTTCATCGGCCATCGCAGCTTCTTCAGCCAAGATCTGAGGCAGGCTTGAATGAGTCACAACTAGTATCAGACTGATTAACGCTTATATGCCAACTGCAGCTTCCAGCTAAATGTATAGAGCTGTAGGTGAAGTTGAGGGAGGAGAAAAAACAGTGTTCCCCATAACAAAACTGGACACAGACACTTCAGGGTTAGTCACGTATCAAACACCTAGACAAGCAGTGGAAAGAGAAAATTAAAATTCACCTTACATTAAATATTAAGAGGAAAGGTGTTCCCTGGCTCTTAGCAACAAGTGTTAACACCTGCGACAGGCGGTGTTGTAACACGTATCTCCAATGAGTACTCTGTAATCTTGCAATTTGTCTTATAAGAATTTTTAAATGCAAGAACGATTCTACTTTTTTTGCTCCCAACTCCTCTGGTACCAATAATCTGCTGAAATTGCCCCATACGGGGAAGGGGGAGGCAATTTCACCAGGGGTTGCATTACCTTTTTCTATAACATACTTTTCTTCCAGGTTATCCCTCACTGTCCTTGACTCCTCATAGCCCTTGAAGAAAACAGATCTTTGCTTTAATTCTCTAGCAGCAGGCAGGCCTTCTCCCGCTGGGGAAGTCTCGTTTCTTTTGTGTCAACAACTGCAATGTTTCCCAGGGAGGAGAGCTGCGTGGCAGGAAGCAATGTGGCAGCTCTGTACCTCAGAGGCATTAACTGCCCAAATTCATGTTATTCCTGAGACTTACATTTTCTGTCTAGTTTCAGCAGTGAGCATTTTGGGGCACTAGATCAGCTGTTGGCAAGACACTCCTCCACCTCCCATTACATGCACTGGCTGCTTCTGCACAAGCTTTGATGTGTCAAAGAAGCAAAGACAAATGGCTCTGGCTCCCACAAACACTGTCACTGTAGCTGGGTGGAGCAAAGGGAACTTTTTGGAAATAAGAACGCCGTACCAGGTATGGCGTAGATGCGGTAAAAGTGGGCCAGAGAGAGAAGGGAAGGAGAAGGTTGCAGCACTGCGGAAGCACTTGCCTGCTCACAGCAGGGCTGTGCTTGCCCCAGGGAGCCCACCATCGCCAGGTTTAGTATCTGATCCCTTCCAAATCCAGCAGAGTCCTTTAGCAAACAGCAGGAGTAGGACATCCCCAAACTGAGCAAGCAGCTGCTAGCAGAGGGTGCATTCCTTCATCACCACAAGACCAGGTCCAGCTATCTAATCAATTTTGCAGGACACTAAATAAGTTCCTGGAAAACTTCCCTGAAGCACCTTCCTAGGCAGAGTATAACAGGAAGCTGCAATCTCTAGTTCAGTGACAAAAGCCACCCAAGGAGCATTTCAGTGACATGACACCGAGCTAAACAAGAGCACTTGTCACTTTATGACTCTAGGATCAGTCTTGGCTGGCAACTGTTTGTGCTCAGCTTACCAGCTGCCCCACATGGCTTGTATGCGTTGAGCCAAACGTTCGGATTATGAATGGAGTCGACCTACCGGATGCTCTCCAAAGCTACGCGTGTGCGTGCAGGCCCTGTGAATAATCACAGTGCTCGTCTAACGCCAGATGTTTTGCACTATTTCAAGATAGAGAGCAGGCAGGACAGCAATAACTGACAGTTCAAGCACATTGCAGGGGCTGCCATGATGCTGAGGCCTGTTACTGCTCCCACTGCTGTTGAGAGCAAAACACATACCCACTAGATGAGGGGTGAGAGCTTCTGAATGCTCAAGCACTTTCAGAGCCTGCTCAAACTTTGTGCATGATCTGCCCTCACAAGGAGGTGCCAAAAGCTTTCTGTTGCTGACAGCTACAACTCCAAAGCCATACTTTGGTCCCTCATCTGTCATTTGAAGACTTGAGGTATGCTTCCACACCTTTCACTTGTCCTTTCCAATAAACAATCTTTTTTCTACCTTATGCCATAAAGTTTTGATTCCAGCTGTAACTAAGACCACAGGTAAAGTTTAGAGGGGAGAGAAAACAGATTTGTTTGAAAGGCAGTGTTGTGTGCTGAGGTTTGGAGGGTTTTTAAATGGTAACTTCAGAAAACAACATATACTGGATGGTTCCAGTGGCTGTTTATCACAATGTTCAGGTAATAGAGTTAATAGCCTAGTTTGAGATTTTTAATAATTCAAACCTGTTCATCTACGTAAGAGATTCCCAGAGAAGCACAGCGAGCTGGGGCCTGCTGCTGCCCCACACCCAGCACTGCAGGAGACTCTCTTCTCTAAGGGAAAAGGACATTCCATACCTCAGATGTAACAGAAAGGCGCTCAGCAAGTATAAATTTCTGTTCTTTGTGTGCGAAAGTGACGTGGTTTTGTACAACACTAATGTATTACACACAATCACATAAATAACTGGTACAGAGTAGACCACTCATGATGACAGAGACAACATCACCATCCGGCCTTTCTCAACATCAGATTAGACTCCAGGAGCCATAAACATTCAGGTCGGAAAGGACTGCAGTAACTTCAGCCATCAGTGCCAGCAAATGCACTGCCCTTGTGAAAGCTGTACTTAAATTGCAGATGACACAAAATGAAGGATCCTGCTGAATTTTAACAGCTTGGATATATTTGCACAGTCTCCAGCACAAATGCAAGCAGTGTCATTAAGAACAGAGACCGTGGCTTCCTTTCCAGTCCGTCTTCCTCCGGGAATAGGTCTCCTTCAATGCCATCAAGTAGCGGGTTGATCCACTGAGGTGCCAATGCCCAAGTCTGGAAGTGCTGTGACATACAGGACTGCTGATAAAACATCATGGAGGTGAACAGGCCTGGAGTGAGCACACTGCTTTGCTGCCCTTCCCTCCTAATGGGTCTACAAGAGTGCTCCTTGAGTCGCTTCCCAGCTGTGCCTGGCTACTACTGGTGAGTGAGAAACATGTGGCCTTCAAGCAGTGTCCTGTGCTGTGGTTCTGCCAGCCATTTTAATACATGTAGCAGATAAGCACTGAGGTATAATAAAGGAAACGGGATAAAAGCCAACAAAACACTCCTTCCACACTGCTGCAGCATTTATTCAGCCCGAATTCCTGATGCACTCTACTGATCAATCACTTTGGCTAATTAGGCATTACTCATGCCACCGCACAGCACAATGTTCACAATGGCAGAGCAACGGAGGCATTACGGGGTTCAGATTTTTACAGCAGGTGTTTACATGTCGCAGGTCCTTGTGTAAGGGTTCGTTATAGGATGACTGTCCCTCTGCAAACAAAGCGGCAGCGCTTTGGGCTTCTCCAGGGCTGAGAAGTGCTACGCATAGGCACAGTATCGTCATTGTTAGGAATTGAGGCTGATTAGGGCCACGGAGAGCGGTTACGATTAAGCAGGTCGGCTCTGTTACCTCTTTCCCTTTCTCTGGTTTAACGGTGATCCAAACTGCAAGGCACAGGTGATGACAAGAGGAGAGTGAGGGGAGCAGGGTGGGGAAGGAGGTGATGATTAAAAAACAAAGGAGGGATAGTCTGAGACACACAGTTACCGTAACAGCAGACAAGCAGACCAGAGGCAGACAACGACAAGCTGACCTGCTGATTTGTGGCCCAGTCCTGGAAACCCCCATGCACCACACCACTACCGGCAGTCCTCCTTCAGTGAAATGCCAAAAGAAACATCAGCACCACGTTGACGATGATGAGGAAGAGCAGGATGACAAAGACCACTACCCGCTGGGTCTCCGGGTTCATGTTGCAGCGGAGGAAAGTGTGAAGCGCACTCCATTTGTGCCTGCTTCGGTCAGGGACCTTTGCCATGGCTTCAGCCCCCGGAAAAAGAAAAACCAAAAAAACCCAAACAACAACAAAAAACCAAACCAGCAGGCTTCTCAAGTGACCGCTGTACAGCCCACAGCGGGGGGCACGGATGGGGGCAGAGGGCTGTGAACAAAAGCTGTTTTGCAGCTCTCAAAAGCAGAAGTCTGAATGGTTCGACACAACCATTGCCGGTCCTGCACAGCACGTGTGCCAAAACGCCCCCTCCTCCCCGCCCCCTTATCTCAGGGGGAGGCTTATCAGCACCTCCGTGGGTTTCCACATCTTCTTTGCCGAAGGAACCGTCGCCATCGCTTTAGCAGAAGGAAGACACTGAATTCCTTCTAGCAGAAAGCCCGAGCGTGCTGGAGCACTGCAATCCGGGCTGCGATAGCGGCTTTCCAGAGAGCGGCTCAGCTATTTGCTGGGCGCCGTCTCCAGGATACGTGCAGGCCTTAGCAACGCGGCAAGCGCCAGCCCGACGTGGCGGTGCGCAGGGGAGGCTTTTAAGGAGGGTCAGGAGGGGATTAGGCGGCTGCTTTTTCAAATCCTTCTACCCGCACTAAGAGCACGCCAGCAACAGAGACAAGTCCTGCCAGAAGGCAAATCCCACTGCTGCAGGTGGGGCTGGGGAAGGCTGGCCGGCCGACAGCGCAAGGGCACAGGGAGGGCACGCATAGCTTCCAGGACACCTGAGTGTGCAAAAAGCTGCTGGGTGTTTGCGAAGAGGACCGGGGAGGGGGGGAGATGCAGCCCTCTGACTGGGGGTCCAGGAGAAGTGGCTCCTGTTGGACTCTGCCATCCACTCCCTGGCAGGATCTTGGAGCCAGAACGTCTGAAGGACTTGGTTACTTCTGCCAATGCCTCCGTGGGACTGGGGCACTTCAGACCCAAATCTCTGCAACCGGAAAACCTATAGTCAGCTCTGCAAAGCCTTAAATATGCTTTTATGAACTTAACATTTTGCTGCTGGACTGTTAAGTTCACCAAACATGAAGCTCCCTGGGGTACACTCACAGATGCCCCAGCCTAAGCATAGCTCCCACCAATGTCTCATCAGGATCAGGATGAAAAGGCACTCCTTGGAAAGGTCAGGGATGGTTCTTGGAGAGCACCCATCACAGAGAGACTCTGACTACAGCAGCAGCCCTTTTCTTTCCTCTAGCCAGCAAAGCCTAGCCCACCTTTTACTGAACAGCTGGCAGTAATAGCACTCCTTAGGAAAGGAAGAGGAGGACCCAGTAGTCAAGTCCTTCATTGACGGGAGGTAATTCCACATATTCCAGTTCTCATGTGCTCACCCCCCACACCCTTCATGAAACTGAGAAACATGAATCCAGCAATACAGCCCCTGGAGCTAGGGCTAGATGATACCGTAAGCTAGTGCACAGAGCTGGGTGCAAAGAGGGCCACTCTGCACTTTACGCAATAGTTTCAAACATGAAAAAAAAATCCAAACCACAACATGTATATATACACACATATTCCTAAGAGCAGGAACCTGAAGTCATGGCTCCTCCCTTAAACACACTAACTGCTGAACACCTATGGTAGCATCCATCTCTGGGAAGGGCAATGAGGGAGCAGCCATGTGACGTGGCTATGAACAGAATGTACTTAGCTGCTCTGACAATTGAGAGAATGCATATAAAAAAAAGCTGTCTTTTTTCAGGTGTTAGCACATCAATGCCCATAATGTTTCTTGAAGATCTATATAGATCCTGCATGCCTCCTGGAACACAGCAGGAGAGAGATTTAAAAGGAAAAAGGTTTAAGAGTTATGGTCTGGCTGGGTACTTTGCTTTCATTTTGTTTTTTCCCAAATTGTGCTAACACCAGCAGGGGTTATATAGAAAGTGCTAAGCAGTCAAACAACTTCCACCGTCTCCTTATGCTTCCATAACATTTAAGATACCTGTCTTTTCTAGGTATTATAACAGCAAGTCTAGAATTATTTCTGTTTGCTGGTTTCTGAACTTAATCTCCTTGTCTCTAGCCTAAACATAGAACAAGGGGAATAATGCAACGGACAAGGGCTTGTGCTCTCAGTGCAGCTTCAAGACCTGATAAGCAGAACTTCACATATGGAGCAAACTACTGGAATCCACAGGCTGCCCGACCTCCCAGGTGTTTTTGAGGTTTTGGTCTACATTCACGTAATGGCTTTGAACAACCAATTCTCCCTGCCATATGCACCACAGCGTAATACTTAGATCCCTAAGCTTGCAGACTTCAATTTAATGAAAGCTCTTCAAGTCTGCAGTTGACTCGCACCATTGCGTTGTTCAGCTCCTGAGTATTCTGCAAATCTTGTCTGGTTTTGAGGGCTTTTCATGAACTGATTGAGTTTGGGCATAAGCCACTGAACAGTATTTGGGAGGGATGCAGATCTTCAGGAGAAGCTAATCATGGTGAATGGGAAGCATGATCACACATGCTTCTTTGAAACCTGCACAGCAGTTACCATCTTCTTTAGTCACTTAGTCACACTGATCAACTCCAGTGACCCACCAAGTCACACACTGGTGAGTCAAGCTGGCAGAGATATACTGTTGGTGCCACAGGGTACTGGGCAATTTCTAAAGTCTATGATGAAGTAATTCTCCAGTAAACTCCTGAACTCTTTGCCACTCATGAACATACTCGAGCATTTGAAGGTGAAAGCACAGAAAGTTTGACTGAATATCTATAAAGACATCCTAAAAGGGAAAGTAGTTTACTTCTTGGACACTGCTCTGAAACCACCGGGAAGGAAAAGTTGGGAGGAAACTGATACCAAGATGAGAATGCAGAAAAAAAGATGCAAAACTGTAACGGAGGATGAGTTTTCACCTAACTTTGTTGGAGCTGTCTCTATGTTCCTTTGCTTTTCTGAAGTACAGACCTAAGTGCCCTCCTGCACTACATTGCCTGGGCACATAGAACATGTTTACCTTGTGCACATCTTGGAGCATTACACAATTAGTGTTAAGTTGCAGTCACCCTTCTGACCCCACAGCGAATAAGCAAGCATGAGTAGAAACTGGCCTCGACAAGGACAAAAACTGCAGATTGACTCTAGCTGTGACCTGGCTTTTGTTTTCACCCCCATGCAGTGAATCCCCTCACACAGTCCTTCGCAGAGTCTGTGCACGGGGGAGTTACTTCCATGGTAACTCAAAGTGTTTGCGGGGGGGACTCTCCAGCTGCTGCCACACTCTGCTAAACACCATGTGGCATTTTTCTATGACAGAAATGAAGCCTCATTCTTATTCCTCACTGATCAGACATGCTTCTTTGGTAGGTGGCATCAGTAAGAGATGAAATAGCTGAACGTTTTACCTTGTGGCTTCTAGTAGAGCAAGATTTAGTTTGTGTAACTATTGTTGAGGGAGCATATTTCAAGTAAGCATTGCACAATCTTCATTGGAATCTAATTTGCAATTGTAATAATTTACTTTCTATTCTTCCTCTAAGAGCTATCCTCAGCCAGGACTGCACCAAGGGAATAACGCTGCCACTCAAACGGTGCAAGTGGTGAGCAGAGAGCAGCCTAGAAGGCCTGAGCACACACAAAGCGATGCTGCAGTCACAGAAGCTGGTCAGCGACCAAGCCTTCAGAGAGTAAATTATTGAAGAACCCCCTGTCTAATATTAGGTAAAGCAGAAACAGAAAGACACCCCTTTACTTTCCATCAAAATGATACCAATTGTTGTCCAGCCCTTACTCCTCACCTTGCTTTCATATGCAGCAAATGGGGCCTAAGCTTTTGAAGACTGTTTTAGCTGTCAGTTTTAGGAGGTCAGGAGTGTACAGGCAAACTCACTTGCCTGCCAAAAAAAAAAGAGCATTTCAATATTGTAGCAGCTGAACTGGGAACTGAAAGGCACACGTACATAAATGTGAAAAATTAATAACTGTAATAAGCAGCACAGGTGCTTCAGTAGAACAGGCAAATAAATGAGACAAGCAGTGAAGTTATATCCAGCCCACTGGGAAAGCAAAGAGCACGTGCCCCAGGGTGAGGCCCCCGAGGGCAGCCACGCAGAGGGGACCAGCCCTGCCATCAGCAACTTTCCACACTCTTTTGCAAGACAGCAGACTTTGAAAGCAAGGCTCCGAGTAGTAAGCTAAATATAATGCTAAAACACATTCCCAGGACTTTCTATAGTTGACTTAGCACAAACAGGGACGTGCTTGCTACAAGTATAGGACACACAATGCAATTCAACTCCTCTTAAAGCCAAGGATGCGTTAGTATTGTGGGCACAAATAAACTGTGCTCTCAAAATCACTAGAGGAAAAAGACCAATCTTACTTATCAACACCCTTTCTCCAATGAGGTGAGAAATGTGTCAAAATATTAACAAGTAACAAAGATAGGAGAAGAACTGCTAGAATTGAGCCTGAATTAGGCCCATCTGATACACAGAAACATACTTTTTGCCCCAGCTGCACTGCCTCATTCTCTGCCCAGAGCACAGTGGCAGTCAGCTGTTTGGCAGTCAGCTCTGTGGTGTGTTTGCCTGCTCTGTTCAACAGATCTTTGCATACCATGCAAACACAGCACTGAGTATGCAAATACTAACTTCTTTACAAGACTTCCTAAGATGTTCCTAAATAGGGTAACTTCTGAGGTAGCATTATTCTCTCTTTTTACACTGATGAAGACACAGACACAAGTATGAACTTCCCTGTTCCTCTAGGTGGATCACTGGCTGTTCGGATGCTGTGTATACAGGACTACAGAGGAAGATAACATGTTCCACACATGCAAAAACCTTCAAGAGTTCAACAGCCAAAGTAACAAATTTCACCTGGATCCATATGACTCTCTTTTATCTGCCTTTAACCTTTGTTTGACATAAAAATCACCAAATTATTACTGCCCTTTTCATAAAACAGAGCTGTTGAAGAGCTTCTTGGGGAAGAAGCTTCTATTTTATTTTTTAATTGGGTGATGAAAACACTTCCACCTAATAACATTGGGGTGATCGAACAATTTCAAATGCATTTTTCACAAAAGAATCCAGGCTCTCCATGGATGTTCAATGGACAAATTTCTACTCAGTTTTCAGTTCAGCAAATGAAAACAAGGACTGAGAATGAAATTATGAGAGAGGCAAGCATTGCTACCTGCAAATCAGTCCATAAAAACTGAGTTTCCTCAACTTCCAAATATCCCATTATCACACGTTGCCCAGCATCCAACCTAAGCAACTATCAACCCTGTTATGCATTGAATTAACCTTCAGTAACAACTGCAGCTGACACCTCCCAAAAGGATGTCATTCACTATTGAGCCATGTCCAGAAAACATCAGAAAAAGTACAGCTTCTTAAACTGCACATGATCATATATTTCTAAAATGGAAGACAGTCTGTCAAAGGCCCACAGTTTGCTCTGAATTCTACAGTGTGTAACACACTGTTACTAGAGCACAGTTACTCCCACTGCATGTTTCTCCAGCTAGTACTGCATGGTTTAAGCCCACACAGCTTTTACAGCCAGTATTTCCCTGGGCAGTTTACTCATGTAATACTGCCGAAACATTACAAGTTGTTCTCTTGCTTGAGTACAGAGATTCATGAGATAATTATCAATGCAAAGAAAATTGGCCTGACAGTTTCTTTGTGTAGTGCATAGATTAAGGCATGGCCACATCGGTAAACTGCAAGAAAAGCAGCCGTTTAGATGGGCCACCCCGATAACAATTTAAAAAAAGAAGACAGAATGAGCTTAGCAACCAGTCTTTTGCTTTCAGACTCTACTAAAGCTAGAAAGTCTTCCAAGTTCTCCTAAAGCAAGTTTTATTTTCAAGAACAGCAACAATAACTATTAACACATTTAAAGCCTCTGGGAATTATTGTCATGGCCTAGAGCTCCGGTGTCAGAGGAACCGCGTTGCTGCTGTGAGCCACGTACCAACACAACACATCCCACGCGCTTCTGTGAGCTGAGACAAGGGAGCTTCCAGCATCACACACAGAAGATGACACATTTCCAGGGTGGGTTGGGCTAGTGCTGGGCATGCATTTGTGTTTGACTGAAGGTGGAAAATTCTCTCTCAATACTGAATGACCAATAACAGTCAAGGGGTACAGAAAGGAATGGCCTGGGAAACAAAACAAAGCATGTTATGATATATGTGGTGGAGCAAGGAACAAGCAGAGAGAAGCAAAGACAGGCTGGCACAGTCCATGCAACAGCCTAAGAAAACGGCTCTTTTCAATACAAGATGGGACACAGGCAGAACAAAGGATGCTGTATTAACGATGCTCTGAAATAAAGACAGGCTGAATGGGATATACAGCAAGATGGATGGATAGGAAAGAAAATGCTGCATCTTAGAGACCTGGCAAGATTAACAGCCTGAATGCAGTAGCTAGAAAGGGGTCAGAATAGAAGATGACACTTGTTACAGAGCAGTAACAGGACAGGGACAGGGTGGCAACAGCTATCCTTAGTGATCGGGGAAGAGGTGTTCAGGAGGTCCTAGAAATTATTTTAATGCTTTTTTTTTTTTGGCTATCCTGTTTTTGAGCCAAAAATTTGACAGCCACAGATAACAAAGACAGACAAGGAATAGTCTTCATTTGGGCACTACGTGGGCTGGAACAGAGAAATAAGGGAGAAGCAGAGGCAGAGAAACACTCAGAAATGTCAGGGAAAGATCTGTCCTTTCTAAATAGGCATGGGTAGTGTTGTGGGCCTGAAGCAGGTGAGGTCAGAAGAAGCTGCAATGAAGCCAGTGAAAATAAAGTGGGTGAGAAGAGAATGAATAACAGTATAAGGTGAGTGCCGAGATGAATGTGGTGACTAACATGGGGTAGAGGAAGGTGCATAATGTACAGAGCTGAAAAAACACTAAAAGATAATTCCTGTAAGAGTTTTTAAGAGGGGTGGCTGGAGCGAGTGGGGAACAGGGGCAAGCTTTATTTTTTGGTTGTTTCTACACCGTAAGACTCTCTTCTTTCTGACTGTACAGGAGTTTTCAAGAAAGCCATGTAGTTTTGGTCTGTCTGGCATATTCTGTTGAGGCCACACGTTATAAAATATGAGTACAGGGTTCCTTTAGCTGTCATCTTTAAAAAAATGTGTCTGGTTGCAGAGCAGTGTTATGATACTTCTCTGACTGTTCAGCCTTCTCACCTCTACAGAATATACCAGTCTTGTGGATGTAGAAGACAGAAAAACTACTTACAAGTAACAGCTCTGTAAAGTTCTTCAAGCTGGCATGTAATAATGTTAATTTGAGAATCCTCCTTCATTGTCTCCTGATGCAGTTACAGGAGCCATAGGAGGGCTGGGGAGAACAATAAGCTCCATGGAGTATGAGAGTGAAAAAAGCTATGAGAGGGTAAAAGACATACATAACCTGTATGTAAGAAACAGGCTAGACATTTTTATGTCCTACACAAGAGAAAAGCAGGGCAGAAATTTTACATCGTCAAGTGGCCTTCCAAGGCTACCTTTTCCTGATACCTCTGTTTTAGCCAGCAGGCCAGAAAAAATGCAGCAGAACACCACACCCTGAAGAACGAGTCTTGATGGGCTGTTCCCCAAGAGCCTGCCCCATTGACCAAGAAATTAGTTACTATCTTAGATACAGCTCAGAAGAAAACTTAGTAAGTGGCTGTCAAGGTGATCAGCAAGGCAAGGATGGGAAATTGATGGCCCCAACAGTAAATGAACAAGGTGCCTCTCTGCTTTACTAGCAAAGCATCCATTAGGGACAGAGGAATGTGAAAAAACGGGACATTCAGTCCATATTGGATAGCTCAAAGCAGCCTGCTTTCTTTTCAGAAAACCCACTGACATGAAAACTTGCCAGTGGCAAGTCAGTTCAATAGCCAGAAGCAGGACCCTCTCTAAAGATTACAGATAAAAGCAGATAGAAGTAAGAATGAAAAAAATATCCCACATCAACATCTTTCTACATCACTGCTCCCTACAGGTGCACCTGCCCCTCAACCCAAAACTCAAGAAAGAAGTTGAACTTGATGTTCAACTCCTGTAAAGCAGCAAAGCTCTACTCCTGTCTTCTGAGGCCGTGATCATACTCCACAACTCCATGCAAATCTGTCTGACGAATGTGTGCCACGTGGAGGTGTGCCAGCCAGCCCCATACTGCTAGGGACAAAGGCCATTCTGTTCTCCTGCATATGGAGCATGCCTGTGTTTGAGTGTAGGAGTAGTGGGGTTAATGTAAGCAACTTTTCACCATTTTGCTCCAAGAAGCAGGCGTATGACTGACCTACACTGAAACAGTGGCTCTCCCGGGGCATGCCCAGGGCACCGAGAAAGGGCTGGCCCCAAGCGCCCCAGAGGGAGGGAGTGCCTTTCCATGAGCCTCAGGAAAAGCCGGGTTGGCACTTCAGCGGCCTGGTTGTTCTCGCTGATCTTTCTTCCCCATTCAGCTCCCACGGTTCTGCTGCTTTTATCAAAGTAGTAATATAAAACCACAAGGAATATGCCAATGCCTTCACTGCATTAAAGCATGGCTGAACTTGCTGCTAACACTGCCCCCAGTTTACTGAGTGTAGGACAAGAGGCCTTGGTCACAGGGCAGGGCAGAAGCTGACAGGGAAGATCTTTTGAGGGATTAACAGTGCTCTCTGAAGGGCCAGAAGAGTCAGGAGAGATTTTATTTTTCCACCACAGGATTCAAATATCTTCTGGGGATTAGGAAAGAAGAGAAAACTTTGCAGAGGGGAGCTGCTCTAAATCAGGATTTGGAGAGAGGAGAACGAATCCAATAAACGTTCTGATATCAAAACTACGCTGAGAGGAACCTGAGGCACAAGTATGGTATAAAACCACATATATTCACTCCTCTGTCTCTGTGCAAACACTTAAACCTGGAATAACCTCTACACAAACCTTTACCCAGCATTCCTACTCTGTCACATTCCTTCTTTATCCCCTTCTCTCACCAAATCTTTGTAGTCTAATATCTACTTTGTTATTGTGCTGTTATCCTTCACAGGTGTTTCTTGAACTAGCAAACTAGAGCATGGACATCCCCCAAACTATTTTTAAAATAAATACATTAGTAAAGTGAATTGTAACAGCAAGATTCTGCAAAACAGACTTGTGTTTGCACACCATCAGGCTACCGTTTCAAGCAGGAATAACTGCAGTTTAATTTATGCTACGCTTCTGAAGTCAAATCTTAGAAGGGGTGCAAATATTGCACTGCTTCTAATGCTCTTCTTTCCACAGAACAGCAGTGAAGAGTTAGGTACCAAACCAAGGATCCCTGAAAACCAAACAAGGAGCTCCTAAGGATAGCTAGTGAGATATGTCAAGGACAGGGGCAAGATCCTTCTCTCTATCCAACAGAGGCCAGGTTTGAAATCAAGGCTCCCACTTTACACAGGAATGGTAAACCCACTCATCTTCACCTTCTCACAGGTTATCTTTGGCTGTCGTTGCACAGGGTCTGATCGAGCGCGTGCACTCCACAATCAGGCCCAGCAAGCAACACTAGATGAAGGATGGCAAATTAGAAAGCCTGTGATTAGGTGCACGTAGGAGCTCCCAGCAGGCAGGGACCATCAGAAACTCAGAGGGTTAGCGCTGGCCTGCCACACGAACTCAAGTGCAGCAGAGCAAGGATTTGAAGGTCTCGGTGGCACCATGGTAGATGGCCCTTGTGCTAGAAGTGGCAGGCAGGAAGCCAACACCTTCTGCAAGTGTAACCCTTAGCCCTGCAGGATACAATGCCACTGGTATGGATTAAAAGAGCTCTTTTAATGGGATGCCAAAGTATTGGAAGTTGGTTGCAGCCTTCACCTCTTGTGATTAGCATCAGTAGACATGCCATGTTTTATTTAAGTGGTGGGGAGCATCAGAGTTCTAGGAACCCACAGATACACTGGATAAAATACAGGCAGACTTTGAGATGATTTAGCACAAATAGCTTCAGGAGTTAAAATGTCGGATCATTTTTTCTCCAAGGGGAAAACTATTTGTGGAGCCAAGCCTCTCTCTACACTGCAGTAACTGGGAACACATTTAATGCCAGCAAACAACAGACATTATTAAGAGTCCCCTAATACTCACAAGCTATCATTAACAAGTGTTAACAGAAGCTGTTAGAGTCTTTACAATTTAACAGCTGGCAGGGCTGATGCAAGAACTCCAAAGCCATCATGCTGTCTCCAGTTATTTGAGTGACGTATTTAGGTCTGGTTTACAGCCACAGAGGAAAGTTTGGGCAGTATCTTCCCCTCTTCAAACATGTTGGTATGTGTGTGGGGATACACCCACTCCCACAAAATGGTGCCCACAATGAGAACCTCTCCTGTTCTGCTTCTTCAGTTTGGCTTGTGGAGGGAGGAGTTAGGTCCGCTCAGAGACCAAGCCCATAACCCAGTAATTCCCTTATGCATGTGCAGGGCCCCTTCCACCGTAACACCTCAGGCATTTTTGTTTAGGAGTTAAAACTGTGACATACCCCCATGTGCGATTCTTGCCCCAAGAACTAAGCTAAGCCTGGGGTTTTTTTGTTTGTTCCTAATGAGTATCAGATTAATAAGGCTATTTAGAGAAAGCATGGGTCTAGCAAAAAATTATGTAGTTTATAGAAATGCTTCTGTGTGAATTGAACTCCTGCTGATGGTCTGTGTGTATGCTACAGACCACAGAATACATGTTATGAGAGCTACCTACCCACACCTCACATGTACGTGGGGGAACAAGCATTTGGATTGCTTACTGCATGACTGCAAGTGTGAAAGCTTATCCCATTTCTCCTGTCTTTCCAAAAAAACCCAACATCCACTTGCAAGATAGTCTTTCCTCAGATGAGGATAATCCACAGTGCTGAGTGAGCTAGACTGGCTTCCATCACCCTCTCCTCATCTTCAGCCTGCTGGGGGAGGATCCCTTGCGCGGGGGACAACCAAGCCCTAATGCTGACGAGGGCATGAGAAAGCAGCTCAAAGCAGCCACGCTGCTCTTGGTAGAAAGCAGAAATATGGCTCTAGTGACCCCTGGGGCCACTTAGCTCCTGATCCTGATGTCTGATGAGACATAATTGCTGGAGTATGTGAATACACTGATTCCCCTTTAAATCCATTGCAAAAAGCCCTCTGAAATGACCTTAGAATTTTGCAAAGCTGAGAACTGTAAAAACTAAATCCGTCAGGCAGTAAAAGAAGTTACAATTCTGCCTCCATACTCTGAACATTCACATCTGAGCCCTATACAAAGTTACGCAAGCACTTGGGACAAAAAACTCGGATTCAGTAAAGATTTATGTCCATTGGGGGACATTATTTCTTGTCCTTGACAGCACTGAGCTTTATACAGTATTCTGCAAATAAATCATAATTGCTGCTTCTGGACCACAGTTGTCAACCTTGGTTGCAGAAATATGCAAGACAAAAGTGGGAATTAAGCCCTCTGGGGAAAAAAAAAGGTGGGGGGGTATTTGTTAACTGGTTTCTATTTGCTTTAGTATCAGTTGGGAGAGCAATATACTCACATTAAGATATAAAAGTGGTAATAAATCTCCTCTCCCAGATTACATAGGAATGTTACATATTGGTTCCATATGATCAATAATTCTAATTCTGTTTTCAGTCTGGAAACCTGTTGTGACCATAGCTTTTTCAATCTATTCTGTACTCTTTTAAAAAAGGGGCATGATAACATTTTGCAGCACTACTTTAAATTTTTTCTGGCTTTTGAACTTTGTCCTCATATAGTACACAAGAAATTTCTATTAATTGGAATGTAGATAGATAATGTGAAAAATGTTGTGAAGGATATTATTCACATTTAACAAAAATAAAATGTTGTTCTGATTTCATCTGCATTAACATGTTATGAGTTTTAGAATGTTTTGAGGTTTTTTGTATGTTTATTTTTTAAAACAAGGAAGTTTACATGTCTGTCTTGTTTAAAATTGGCTGTGCTTGGAAGAGCACTGAGTGAGCCTAGAACAACTTCCCAGTGAGTGATCAAAGAGTTTAGCACAAGAATAATGCTTTAGAGACTCAACAGCCCCAGTTGTACACAGCTGAGTAAGACAAAGAGAGATCTGCTACACTATCTGTTGCCTTTGGTACGTGGCAGATGTAGCATTTGCACCACTTCCTGAGCATTTTTCTGTATGAATTACTTTGTTAAATCAAAAACATATACATTGGAACCAATTAGCTTAACTGCACCTTGTCAACAAGCAGTGGTTAGCACAAACATCTGTAACATATTACAATATTGTCACTTTAAAGCATAAAGCAGTGGTGTTACGTCTTAGATAAAATCCTGGCCTGCTGAAGCCAACGAGTCATGCATTTCCTCAGGAACAAGACTTCACATACCAAATTCCAAACTTATCAAACATAGAGCCATAAGAGATAAGGAAAAAATCGGGAGTCCTGCTGTTATTCTCGAAACATTTAGTGCTTTGCTTTCACAGGGTGGGGATGGTGCTGTTCATCTAGAGCTGCAAGGGGCTAAACACTCCACATGTTGAACCGCAATACCATTTCTTCCAAAGGACAGAGCCACACAGACCCTTTGCACAGCAGGACAGAACAAACCCTTTGTACACATTGGATATTTCCAAGCAAACAGGCCTAAGACTACTCGCCCAGGCCAATTACTTGATAAGCAGTATAGTTTTCCTCATTATCACCATGATCACTTGAGAGCTGGGCAGGCAGGCATTTTATATGCTTAATCCCTCATGTTCTCGACTTTGGTCTACATATAATACATTTCATGAAACTTAAAGCTGTGTCCAGCCTATACTTACTATTTCCGCACTGGAAGGACAGAACCACAATGCATTTGCAGTATAGATTTTATTCTTGCTGCATTTTACCTTATTATACTGTGGAAACAAAGAGATACAAGGATAGGGGCTTTATCTGGAACAAACACAAAGTAAACTCCAAGTACAATCTAAACACAAAAATCTCTTTTTATGAGCATCAAGGATGCATTTGAAAGAATGTCAAACAGATGCCCAAAGAAAATTACTTCCCCTGCCTCTTTTCTCATCACAAACCCTTATTCTTACTTTTTGATTGATTTTTTCTTGGCTCTTACACACTCCCATGCTGATCTTCTTAGGTGGGCTCTATACAAGTTTCCCAGCTTTCTTTTATCCCTCTGGTCTTCTTGCCAATGAATTATTCTAGTTTTATGAAAGGTTGGTTTGTTTTTTTTATTTCATAACCATTTTCTCTTGATCCAAAATGAGCTAAAACTCAGTGGCTGAGTGTTTTGTTTTTTAATGCAACACTTGGTCTGTCAAATGCCTTAAAAATATATTTCAACCTTCACTATTTATTTGAAAGCTGCTTCTTCCAAGAAGGCTAAGAATAATGTGGTTACCATAGTTTCCTTATCCACAACCAATAAAACGCAGTTTGGAATACAATAAAACAAAGACAAGACTACTCACAAAATGTGACTAAATGATTGGACATTGATATCTTCACCCTATATCACTCCTAGCACTACTACAGAAAATACTCAAGACTAATCAATACCTAGCTTTTGGTCCAGCAGGGAAGATTAAGATAAGCCTGTCTGATTGCCAGCTATTTGAGATATTTCAGTTCTAACACTTAAGATGTTTGTTCATGTAAAATCCCTGCCTCATAGATTTAGTATTTCACCTCAGAGATTTTGTATTTTACTGTGCTCTTTTGTTCCAGGAAGTGATTGTGTAGGAAAGCACTTTGCTAAGGCTCAGTGAAGCTAAGTGATGGATTAATTACCCGTAGGAACCAGTTGACAAAGTAAATAATGTACTGCCTGTTCTTACAGTTTTGTTGGCCCCTGAACAGGCAAGCTTCTAGGGAACAAGCCAAAAATAATCTTTTTTCTTCCAGTCAACTGGCCAACAAAACCCCACATGCACTTCAGAGACTATACAGATTACACCTGCGTTGGACGCATCCATTTGCTTTCCTGATCAGAAGTTAAATGATGGAATTTTACTCTAATAAAATGAACTTTTAAGAAAAGAAAAACAACTGTTCTCAGTAATAATGAACGATGAAACAGAAAACCACAACATGCATGACGGATACACAGACACACTGCCAAGTTAATTTTTTTCCTGCTTTTAAAGAGTTGTAAAGATTTCCTTTAAAACAGCAAAATATTTTGCCTCTTCCTTTAAAAAAAAGCAAAGAAAAATCCAGAGGATGTTCTTTTTGATGAGACACACTAAGAAGACTTACCAAGGCAAGCACCTGAATGGGAAGGAAGCAGAATCTTCCTCCCACACTCTCGATGCACACTATGGGGACTCACTCCTGTGATGCCTGGGACTCTCTCACAAACAAACCAGGTAAATGTGGGAGAATGCAACTCAAGGTTTTCTGGTGTTCTACCAGTGTTTACTTGCCAGTGACAACAGCCCAAAACAGCTGAGCTTAAATCAAAAGGCTCTGGGCATGGTTTGATAACCATAGGATGTAAGCAATAGGGGAAGAAAATACAGCAAGTGTCTTCCTTACCCCAGGCACCCAGGGCTGTAATCAGGGATTCTGAGACTAGGAGCAGGAAAACTGCTAGAAGAGCATTTGCTGCCGTTGTTTTTGAAGAAAGCTGTTATCCTCACTGTGCAGCTTTCTAGAGCGACCCCAGAAGCACCATTGCTGTATATATCAAACATACAGGCACAGAGCCTCAGTCAACATAGTTTCAGTTATAGCTTAGCCACAAGAAAATACAGTACATCTTTTATCCTTGCCTTCTCATCTTGTGAAGGTCACATAAAGGTAACAGAACATAGTGAAGAGAGAAAGAAGGTGTAAGAGTGCAAGAGATCACTTATATGGTGAGCATGCTCCACTCTTCCAATGAAAAAGCTTATTAGTTCACCCCACCAAAAAAGCGTTCTCTTACAGGATGCCAGTTCTAATGCATTAAAAAAAGCCATTGTATTTTTGCAGAAAAAAACATCTTAAATCCTGTTAATATGTTGCTCATCACATCAGTTAAATTAAGTAGTACATTTTTAAATTGCTGATCTCAAGTTAATCAGTGTCAGCACTATAAAAGAAAATAGCTAAAAGCACTGACTGAAAAGGCATGTCTTTCACATCCCTAGAGTGACTTTACTGGGGGAAGGAGGAAGCAGTGAAGACCAAACCTGCATAAAACTTCGCACCCTTCTCATCTACCAATAAAGTATGCAGACTAGGTTTTTTTCAACATTTCCTTTATGCCTTCAGTACACCACACTTCAAGTCTCACACCAGCCCTGACCAGGGCTCGTTAATGGTTTTCAACTTCCTGTCCAAAAACACCTAAGAGGACAGTTACCTGCCAAGGACCTCTGGCTCTGCATTACCTCACACTGTTGTCCTCTACCGCTAGGGACAGCGCCCTGATGGAAGGCCCAGTCCCTGTCGTTACTCAGTTGTAAATGGTACCCGCAGTAAATGACATTTGAAGCCCCATCCACTTTGCCATTATCGGTTTGGTTGTTGAACTCTCTTACAGCTCACAACAAGAACCAGCATCCTTCCCTATCCTGCCTGTCAGAAGCCAACCAGTGCCATACCTCATTGATGGCAAGCTGCTCTCCGCCTCCCCCAGGGTGACCATAGCGGTGGTTGGAGCTCCGGAAGTCTTCATACAGGTCCTCCTCACTTCCCACATCATCTGTTAGAGCTGTCTTATCCAGTGGCCCATCAGCGATCACTGCAACGACAAAAAGAACAAACTGATATAGACCACAAGATCCTCAGCAGCACTGCATCAATTAGATGACCTTGGCAGGGGTGAGCAACACTATAACACAGCACAAAGGAAAAAAACCACAAGGAAATTATGTAGGCAATTTCAGGGCACAATTTCAGCCTGGTGCATGCCCATTTTTCAGATAATTTTTCTCCATTTATGTTTTGTTACCATAAATGATTGTGTCCTTTTCTAGACTGGAAAGTATGATTTTAAAAAAATTCAACAACTGCTGCATGTTGCAAAGAAAAGATCAAGTACGAATAAGAAAACAGGCTCTGAAAAAAAGGCGCAGAGCAAAGATGACACAAACATGATTTCGTTATGACATTGCTGTGTTGACAGGAAACTTGATTAGGTAACAAGTTCACGTCTGCCATTTCATACCTTGATGATTACAATTTACGAAACCCTATCAGACCAAGGAAAGTCTCAGCCTTTGGGCAAAACATTCACCTTCCTCTTTGTCCACGCATCTATTTAATTTGAGAAGCCTTTTTGTTGCATAAGTGTTTGCTACAGAAGTATCCATTATTACCACAGGAGGGCCATTCTGCTCAGCACAGCCCCAAGTAAGCTACAGATAACGGAGGGCTAGCAGTCTGTAGCTAGAACAAGCATTGAAGTCTCAAGATAGAAGCATAAGCCTGAGAGAAACACAAACGTGGCATTTATACTCCTTGCACAGAAGAAAATGGCACTTCGTCTGTTTCATAGGCAGGAACCTTTTCCTAAGGTCTCCTGAAGGAATTAGCAAATACCCTTCAGTGGCATGTTGACCTATCATTCATTCATCCCATACCTGTATAGGCTACGGAGCATAAACTTCCTGTTATGAAAATCTGTGAAAAATGTCAATGATTAAAGAAAACATTTGTTGCCATACTCATCTGGATTAGCAATTTCTAGGACAACAGTTTCCATGACAAAGAGGTGGGCTTCACAAAGATTTCTATGCTTGAAAGTAAGTATCTAACACAAACATGATGCAGAGAACAGCAGCTGATATAACTAGTAATTTTAGTTTAATGGACTTGACACAGCTGCAGTAGTAGAACTAAATGAAGTGAAAACACATTTATATCAGCACTCCTGGTGACAGTCTTGGCTGCCCAAGTTACACATGATGTCACACTCAAAATTTTTTGCAGAACAGGTGAGAAAAACCTTTGAGATTGTACAGCTTGGATAGGAAAAGCACCAGTCAGAGTCTGAGGACACATAAGCCTGTTCTTGAGCCCTCATTTCACTCCATAATGCAACTGCATCTTATGAACCCAATTGTGTCAACGGGCCAAGAAAAAGTGCCTGAGGGTTCATTAGCTTATTATTACCTGAAAGCAAAGCTCCCCAGTAATACAAAATAAAGTGCTGTCAGAGGTTACAACAAGACCTGCAAAGATCATCCTCATCAATGCTTTCATTATATGTGATGTTTTGTTAAGGCTGCATCACTTGATTACTTCTAATAACACGGTGAGGTGTAAATTCAGCGTAGCAGCTATCAGTTCAGTGCAGTAACTCAACATCAAAATGACAGGAGTATGAGCTATTTTTTAATTAAATACTTGATTGTTTATGCTTTGAATTCAATAAGTACGCACAACATAGAAAGCATACTCATTGCCTAAACCTGGAACTCCACTCAATATTGATGGCAGTTCAGGACATGGAGGTGCATATGAGTTTATGATTAAAGCAGAATTTTCTGTGGAAGTGTGTAACTACCCAACCATTCAACTTTAAGTGACATTTCACAAAAAATCAAGCACTCCTATAGCTTTGCTCTGACACATCATATTATTATATGGAAGTTCTCCACTGAAAACATGCCAGTAGTATAGAATGCATATAAAGCAGTTCTGGGGCACAGACCTAGCCCATTAATATAAAACTCAAAACCAGCTGGAATGCTGCTGATACTATTGTTTTATGCAGAATTACCATGGTTTGCTCTTAAATTGATTTTTTTAAAAAGCATTAAAGTATCACTTTTTGCTCATACACTGTCTGAAAAACATTTGTCTGATAGTAATGAACAACTTTCAGTGTATTAGTACAGCAACAAAAACAAATTAGAAATGTTTGTCAAGAACAAATAAAAGTAAATCATTTTTAAGAAGGCAGTTAGTAGTCACTTTATTCAAAACTTCCTTTGCATCATTCTTTTCCCTTATTTTACGCACAGCTTCATTGCTTTTGCCTTATGCATCTTCTGCTATTTTCACTGCTAATTTTCTTTAAAGCTTTTGTTTCCCCCCACCCTATATTTTTCTTATTTGTTCTCTGATCTGTGCTTAGGTGAAAAAGCAAAAGCTCCAGGGAGATATTTATCTGTATTACTTAAAATGCTCTGTACCTCTGCTAAGTGCCTTGAAAGCTGTGTTTGCTTTTACTAGAGATCTGTTTTTCTTCTCTGGTCTTACGAAGCTCATCAATTTTCTGCAGTGTCAAAACCTGCTACTGCATTTTGGATTAGTTTTCCTGGCAGAAACATATTTCACCAAAAAACGCAGTTCATAGTCACACAAAAGTTCTCAATCCTTGAGGAAGAATGGCCCAAGATACCCATTATATGTTCTCCCAAATTAACTAATGTTCCTGGGGAGAATAAAACTAATGAAAAAATAAGAATTTGCTTTGAAGCAGCTTACGTGGGAGACATGATTACAAATATATTAACGAAACAGTAGTCTGGAATGGTGACCCAATGCACTAGAAATCCATCAAGGAAGATGAAGGCTTTTAATGTAGGTAGTGACCCAACATGCACAGCATAAACTAGGTCAAGTAGAAAAGAAGCAAGCGCTATACAAAAATCTTTAAAGACAAGTTAGCAGAGATTGCTGAAATAGTCTTTAGCAGAGATTGCTGAAATAGTCCATCAGCTTCCTCAAGAGCACAGTAGTATTTGGACAGGCAACTATTAAGCTGCACGGTACTTGACTCAGATGCCTCTTTCCTGCCCCTGCAACTGCTCATCTCTGTATAACACTGAAATCCACTGGTATGGTCACAGCTGGCCTCTCTGTGTCTCACTGAAACCACTGATCTGATCTGTCCCTGGCAATCGGGCAACACCAAAGAACAATGTTCTGTCAAAAAATAACGCCAATCATCCAATTAGCTCAAGCAGATTTCTCCATATTTTATATGGCTGTCCTGATAAAATTTCACTAAATATGGCAACAAATCCCTTACATAAGAACACAGGGAGGGGTTGCCACCAACATTTAGTACTACAACCTTCTGTGCAAATATTAAAACTCTGCTTTATACTGTTGTTAGTCCAAGCCCAACCTTGGGATTTAGGTCATTAAAGTACAAAAGCAGATGGATAATTCTAGCAATAGTAGCTCATGAAGTAATGCCACACAAACCCTTTTTTATGCATCCAAATACAGAATAAGATGTCAAGAGCCCAACTCCACAAAGAAACATCTTGAGGATATGAGGCAGCAAAAGTCATACAAAAAATGGCACTGAAAACAGCGACTGGCACAGGTGGTCTGCGTTCAAGTGCCTGAGCAGACAGCACTGAGACAGGCTACATTCAAGGACAGTCACAAAAATAAAAGGGAAGAATTCTGTAAAAATCAAATAAAGCTTGATCAAAATGGTCCAGAGGAAGAAGGCATATGGGTTCACCCTTACACCTTCCTACAGGCTTTGCGATGCAGGCATAAGACATCAGCAGTAGGAAGCATCCTGGCTGGGCTCTGTTTGTGTCCCCACCTTGCTGAAGGGGAGCAGGTAAAAGGTTGATGCCAAGCAACCCTGAGAGGTATTTCTCCTACACAGTTACAGAGCTCTCCATCTCATCAGAAAGCCATTGGAGCTGTTATCAGCTCTGTGGTTTCACACAGAAGAGCACTCTGTGCCCACAGTGAGAGACAAGCCACGCAATGGCCACAATACAAGCCACGGCTGTACAGCTCGGCCACCCCAGCTAGTGGCCTGCCAGCTGCATTCTGCTTATAGGTAAGTTTGGATAATTTGAAATGCATATAGGCAGCTGCCTGTATGGAAGGATGTTTACTTTTGGCAGCCACGATCAAGCCTAACTGGCACTGGAGAACAAAACAGTTGGGCTACACTGGGACAGCCTCGATCTTAAGGTCACAGACTGAAAACAAGTATTAACCAGAATTAGTCCAGAATTCAGTTAAGACTAGTGTCACCTAGTACAGGTGACACTGTTTGCCACGTCTGAGCTCCTCTCCTCTCTCAAAGGATGGACCTACTTCATACATTCCAAATGCCAGGAATTAGTGAACACAAGTTGTTGTTGGCCAAAAAAAAAAAAACCAAAAACCTACCACCACCACAAAAAAAAACCAAACCCACCCTCTCACTGAAGATATACAGAATAAATTTCTAGAACAGTTCCCTCAGAACAGCTGGGCACTGCAGTCCCAAAACTAGCACAGCCTCTTAACAGAGATCTCTCAAAGCCCCATAGGTTTATGTCTGAGGGAGAATAAACCCCAGTAGCTCCCTGTTGGGAAGGAGCTCCAACAGTGTGCCTGGGTCAGAAGCCTGACCGATGACTCAGGACTGAAGGAAAATGGGCTAGAGGCAGTTTCCCCAAAATTTTGGTTATCTGTTTTCACTTGACTTACAGCCTACAGCTTCAGGGGTAAGGCTGGGACAGGAATCCATGACGATTACAGACAGCTTTGAAAGCCAAGAGCATCCATAGTTTATTAAAATCACATTATATTAATGACAAAGGGAACAACTTTGTGTATTTAAAGTATGTCTTTCAAGTGTGCTTTTTCAGTACCACAGCCATACATTTAATTTGTCTCTGTAGCATTTACATTTGAAATAATTCACTGAAATAACAGTAGGAGCCTGATTTACACTCACAGAGCAAATTAATTCAGAGCTAACAACATCATTCCCTCTGCCTCACTGAGCAGAGATTGCTGTGGTTGTGTGCAGCACCCACAGGAAAGTGCATTGCAGCTGGTGAAGGGAGCAGTTCAAGAGATTTAAGATGATAACAAAGGGAAGGAGTGCCTGGGGTGGGGAAATGAAACCCAGACTACATTGCGCGGGTGAAGAGAGCCCCTCCACCCTCCTCTTTGCCCATTCTGAATTGCTAAACCCTCATCTCCCTTAGAAATAGCTGCCACAGTAGTGCTGCAGCCACCATCAGTCCTGTTCTGAATTACGTGCTTCATTTATCAGCTGCTTGATATACGGAGGTCCCTATGCAGCTGCCACAGTAAAATCCATCAGAGTGATCTCATCCCACTTCTGCCCCAGCAGTGCAATTCTCCAGCTCTTTACTGTGCTGATGGACACTCTCACATCATTCTGCTTATGGTTGTGGGCCAGTTTAACAGGAAGAGGGAAGTCTAGCAGGGAATTAGCAAGAAGGGAACAATGACCAGTTAGTATGAGCTTCAGGAGGAGAAAAAAAACCCAACAAACCAAAACAAAAAAACAACCAGGGACATCGACCTGCAAAACCAAGCTTTAGAGAACTAAGGTCCTCATGATGACATTTCTGAGCAGGTAATGAAACTGCGTTCTGTGAACCTTTGAGGAAAGAAAGAACACAGAATGGGGAAGAGAGGCAGAAAACATTTAAGTGGAGAAAGCAAGCTTCATTGCCTCCATTTTAAAGAAACATTAAGAAGGGAAAGGATTCAACATAACAAAATTAAATTAACATTTTGGTACAATGCCACAAATGGAATTGCTGTTGTGAATGAAACCAGTTCCTAATTAGCTGAGGCAAAGAGCAAATCCATGCTCAAAAACAAAAAGGACAGTTCTTCAATAGAAAGCTGAGCACAGGTCCTCTGTGGGTCTGCTGGGCGCATCACCCAGGGTAATATTCATCAGCAATAATGCACTGAGCCACCCACTCAGGTTTCAAGAGTTTCTAAATCCCAATTAGAATCTAAATGACTTGCAGGGAGGCTTAAGGGAGTTCTCAGCTCTCTGGGGTAGCAGAGATAATTATGGGGAAGAGAGATGCGGATTATGAATGGCTCTGCAGCTCTGCCTCCCACATTACCACTCGCTACGCACTTGCAGCTTGGTCCGCTTTGCCTTGGCAGATATGCAGCAGAGAGCTGCCCCCAGTCCCTTCCTTGCTTGTTGAATGATGTTACGAGCAGGAGAGAAGAAGGGGAGCAGTTTAACTAGATTTGAAGAAGAGTAGACACAACGGGAAAAACAGATCAGAAATCACACAAATGTACTTTCTTGATCCAAAGTCTCATCCTTTGTTGAAAAGCCCCTCTGTTGTACTGCATACAAACTGTTAATTCACCGGCCATGTTCCCGTCACAGCTACTGATTTGGAAAAAAGCAGGCATGTCCTCCTACTCTCTGTATTTGTTGTTTATTTGCTCAGGTCTGATTACTCATCCATACCAACCTGTTTGCTCTCATTTTTCAGATGGATGTCTTTGGAAATGCTATTTACTTTATGTCTGGACAATGTTGAACATGATGGGGCCAATTCTAATTCAGTCCTTTAAGCCCTACCACAATCTAAACATTAAATCAGTTGTAGCAATCGACACTAGCAGACAAATCCCTTCTAGTATCCAGGCAGATTCTTTACCACATCCTTGGTAGGATGTACTGGTTGGAATAACTGGCACGTCATTTACTGCCCCAACAACAACTCTTGTTCATTGATGTAGCTGCTATTTAAAGGAGTTGGGGGGGAGGGTGTGTGTAGATGAAACCATCCATCATATTTTTTCAAAAGTTTCCTCTGTGGAAGACTAAAACGGTTACATTTCTTGTTTCTAACAGATAATAAACACTCACATTCCAAACTCATGCTGAATTTTCACCTGTCCATTTAACTCCGCTGCTTAGCCCTGTGCCTGCTATGCCTTGAAGTAAAAAATCAAACCCAGACCAAACTCCCCTCCCTTGAAGCAAAAAACAACAAAGCTGCCCCTTCACCAGGCAACTGCCTCCCAAAATACTGACAGGCAGCTGGTTGGGAAATGACATATCTGACACTGCCTGGTAGAGCATGATCAGTGTCAATCCAGATCAGCAGTAACTTCGGATGAGTTTTCAGCTCACCTGCAAAGATGAAAATACCATGTCCATGTCTCCACATCCACCCATTCTTACCTAAAAGTGTAAAAGCAACTGAGGAAATTCAAGCAAATGACCAGGAAGTCAGAGCAATAGTTATTTACAGGGGACAACACCTACTTCAGCAAACACAGGAGGTAAAAGGAACATCAAAGAGTGTTAGCGCAGCTGACAAGCCTGACAAACATGAATTTGAAAGGCCTTTGTCAATAAGATTTCAGGCTTTTTAATTATTTATTTTTAGGAAAGCATCTGCTCCAGCTTTTCAAAACCTTATAGGCACATCCCACAAGCTGGAAGATCAGCAATCTGGCAAAAAAAGACACACAGTTTTCTTAAAAGATTATTCCCACAGATTCCCCTATATGATCTCAACATCTGCCACTACTTCAGTGCACAGTTACTTGTGGCATCACTCCTAAAGGTCACCTTTGGGCTTCTCTCATCTTTTGCTTGCACAAGCACATGAAACTTGCCTGTAGGTACAAACAAAGGAGCCATGCTATGTTACTGCTATCGAGTTTTACTGTTCTGTCATTACTTAATCCGAGTTCATCTGAACCAAAGCCCTGGTTCATACTCAAACATACTCAAACTCTGTGTTTTAATATTTTTTTTTCTCCTCCAGAAAGCAAACAATAAAAGCCTCAAACAATTTGGACATAGCCAATGCTTCTAGTCATCACCAGTCCTCAAATAAGGACCTTAAATAGAAAATGTTCCCCTATATTCTCTCAGGAATTGTTATTCCTCCTACCTCTGCAGCTACTTTCCAGGGACTTAATTGGAGTTTTCTCAATGCAAGTGCTGTTATCTCCCAAATCTCACACTGCCCTTGTCTGTTTTAATTATAGTGATTTAGTTGCGATGTTTGCTTCACCTCTAAAACAACTTTGTAGGAGCACTCACAGGAGAATGTTAGAAACTCAGGATATCATAGGCTTTCACAGTGCCTCCTTTCTTGTACCTGTTACTTTATTAAACAAAGGAAAGAATGTAAACATGCTGTAGGAAATCCTGGTTGATTTATATTTCCAAAGATTCTGTGCTTTTATTATGTTGTTACATCCAAGTACACCCTCAGAAGACCAAGAGCTTGGAAGCTAAGTCTTTGCTAAAGATTTTGTTGCCAAAAAGCATACTTTTTTTTCAGTCTTAAGTCACAGTCTAGAAACAAGCACTAAGCTTTAACTACTGGCCTGGAAAAGACCACACTGTAAAGAATGGTTAAGGTCATTTTTATGAAGAATTGTCAGTAGGAAGTAAACCAACTCATATCAAAAAGTCTTTAAAACGTTGCACCCAGTCATGCCAACTTTGCATGGCAATATCAGCTTCCTTACACTATTTTCATGACAGTCAAACCTGGAGCAGGAAAAAAAAAAAAAAAAAAAAAAAAAGACATGGGTGTTTCTTATAATGGAGTAACCCACATTATAACTTGAATGATTAATAATGAAGAATTGTCTTGATAATAATTTAAAACCTTTGAAAATGCAGCCACCTTTGGTTAAGACAAAACTATTTAACACCAGAACCTGAAAGGAGGCCTGCAAGCCTGTAGCTAGCTAACCGACACAATGAATAACACAGATGCACTGGGCGCATACTGTTTCCAGCAAAGTCAGCACAAAGAGCCACTGCTTGGCACATCTGAAAAGCAGGCTGTTTACATAAGTGTCTGAAGATGGATTTAAGAGGCTAACTTTGAACACTTAAATTTGAAAAATGTGACCTTTGTTTTTTCCCAGAATTCTGCATAATGCTATAAATCTAGTCTTTATCTTTGTGAAGCTATCCAGGCTGACAAATAGCTTATATCTATGACCTTGTAACACAGAAGTAATTAAAAATGAATGCCATGAGAAGACTTTCAATTGCTCTTGTGCATTATCAAGTATAAGTCTCCAGGGGCAGCAAGATTGTTTTGTTGACATTATTTTGAATGACCAGTCTTCACATAGCACACAACAGATCTGGTTTCATACTGGGGCTACAGTCTTTTCATCAAAAATACTGGTAAAACTGCTTTACCTTTAGGAAATCCCTCTGTCCCTACTTATATTTTAATCTGAGTTCTAAGAAAATCCCTGAGATCAAGCTACCAAATATATCTGAAGGGAAAACAGGAAATCAAGGATTAATATTATTTAACTACAACTGCCATGATAGCTAAGGGATCAGGCTTTTTGCAGCATGCATATCTGAATCACACAATACCACACAAACAAAGAAGGCGAAGTTAGGCTCTGAGTGAGTTAGGGCGATTCTTCTTGAGGTTTATTCAGAAAAGATTTAGGAGATCAGCTCTGAGCAAGCTACAGGAGAGATACTGAACATGGCCAAGTGTAATCCAGTCTTTAGATTCTGAGTAGACAAAGATACAAGAGCATCTCCACTGGAAGATGGGTGCAGAACAGAAGGGTGCCGCATTAGCTCAGTTTAGAGGGGCCTCACGGACAGGCACAAGGTGGAAATTTCAAACTCACTCAGACATTGCATATTTACAGTTGTGTGAGCGTAAACTTGCTGCCAGAGTCCAGGACCATCTCGTTTTAATATCCAATACTGCTATGTCACCTGTGTTGAAGACCAGCTCTACAAACCAATGGAAGAAGGCGGCTGGAGCACAGAGGTGACCTGGATGAGAGGATGGTGCAGCCTCTTGCCTTCATTGCATGGCTGGCAGTGTGCTTCACACCAGCTCTAACAGTAGTCCCCGCAGCAGTCAGCCCTCACTGCCTCTCCTCCCCAGAGCCTCCAGATTTCCCTGCCAGTGATGTATATGAAAGTGAAAGACTCTGCACCAAAGTCATTTCAAACTGTACATGGACAGCAATACTCTTACGAAATATATTTAAGAATTCGAGGACAGGCCTTACAGCCTTATACATTCGATACTGTTCATGCTGTAGTAGGAACATCGCTGCCCACTGTGAAGTATTTCCTCCCTGGGAATCTGAGGCTGTAGATATGATATATTACTGCAAGTAAAATTTAAAGAATTAAGCTCAAAATACTGAACCTGTTGATTGATGCATCTCAATAAATTTTCAAATATCATGGGGAGGGGGGAGGAACAGACTTTACATTCAAAAATTTTAAGTTTCCTAGGAAACTGGTGTGAGAAGATACCATATTTCAGAGAGTTTTCACAACATTCAGTTCCAGGTCCAAATTATAGCTGAATGTGCCAGATGCAATTTCACCCTATAGCAAGAAAACTCTTCCAAGGAGAACATTATTCCCCTTGGAATATATCAAGTATTCAATTCAAAGCCATTATTAATCATCCCTTTAAAAGGAGAAAGCATTCTGGCAAGGTCACATTGGTCGGGGTGCCTTTTAATAGCTAAATTCATTACTTGGGATGTTTACTGTGGGCTTCAACAAGGAAATAAGAATAGCAGAATTGGTAAGATCAGCGTTTCAGCAAATCATGAGCCTGAGATGCTAAGTGAGCATTTTGAATTATGAATTCAAAATGACACATTACCACTTAGAGATCATTGGATGCAACACAGAATATTTTGGAAGCTTTGGAGATTGACTTAAAAGTTGAACCCATCCCTAGCTGGAGACGGTAAAATTAAGTGGCAAAAGCATATCAACACAGGCAGCAACATAATCTCAATACTAACTAATAAAGAGCATTGTTGATTAGCAGTGACTAAACTGAACAAGGTGTCTTAAAAAGGTGAGAGAAGATGAAGCCTTTTCAGAAGTCACATTACCTAAAGCAAGCCTATCCTTCTTTTGAACAGTACATACTGTGTACAGTCAAATGCAGCTCTAAGGCACATGTCAGAAGAGGGACATTCGTCTAGAGAGATAGCCAAAGCAGTCAAAATAATCTTTGCAAATTTGGCATTAGTGGTGTAACTTGCAAAATCAGAACAGGCTAAAACAAGGACAGTGCCCTCCAGAGCAACTCTGTTCTAGCACACATCACTGGTCAACAAACCTGCAATTCTTTATCAGTTGCGTGAACTTATAAAACAAACATCATAATCCTTTCACGTAAAGGCAGATATGTAAAATTTTACCTTTCCTGTGATTAGCCGAAATTTAAAACATTTAATTCCACAGTGCCATTGTTATTGTTTCCATTTATGAATTGATTCTTAGTTAGATCTCATATGCCACCAATGAGAATAGGAAAATGCTTTGTTTCTGAACATAAACAGTACACTTACTATTTCCCAACCCTCAGCTTTTTGAAAGCAGCCAAAAAAATACAAATAACTTGCTCCAGACTCCAGGCTCAATTCCAGAAACACTTCCTAGTTTTTGAAATATCTCTCCAGCTACACTGTATCTAAGGGGCAAGGAAAAAGAAACAATAAACCCAAGCCATATTCCACCCAGCTTTCAAAAGTGCTCTATGTATAAAATTACCTTTATTCTCAAATACACTGAAGGATGTGCTGTGGTTTACTGGTTACACAATGACTTGGTCCTTCAGTGTCTAAAAATCACTATTCCTCAGAACTAAAGCAAATGGTGAAGGAATTCTTCCAGTAACAACTTGCCAATTTGGAAGTGAAATTTAAATTAACCTTATTTTCCACAGGTCTTATACCTGATGCATGTTCACTTAGGATGACGAATCTAAGTGTCCAGTTTCTCCTTTCCCTGACAATTTAACCAAGCTGATTTCTCTATCTTTGCAGCCCATTTTTTGCCTATAAGCTTTACTCTCATATATCAAAACTTGATCTTTTGAACAAAGCAAGACAAATTCTCCAGGCTCAAATCCTATGGGCTGGTAATCTTAGTACCCTTATTCCATTTTCAAATGAAGTTCCAAGGAAAACAAGAAGAATCTCCCCATATTTACAAACAGATTATTTTCCCCAAAAACAAAACTACTGCAGAGAAGGATGTGGTTGAGGTATATTTTAAAAAATTATGCAATGAAAGGGCTACTTGTAAGTATCTGTGTACTTTAAGTTGGCTGATGACATAGCCTGGATGTCATCATGAATGGTTCTGTGCAGCAGCACCTTCCTTTAAGTTAAGGCATAGCTGTTGTCTTTGTCTTGTAGATCTAAATAATTATTTTTATTTTCAGCATTGGTGTCATTCCACTGCACCAGAAGCCCAGCTTCATAATTTCTGAGTGACAGATTATGCAATGCGGGATTATTACATCAAAGGACAACACTGAAGTATCAATAAAGGAAAGAGTCCCCTGGAGACTACTGTCAAAAGATATATATTTCTTCCTCCAACATGAAAAAAAAAAAAAAAAAAAAAACCTCTCTAAAACAAATTCCCAGAAGATGTCTGTCCAGCCTGGAAAGCCATCTATTTTTGCTCTGACAGTGACTAGTGCTCTCAGCACCAAACACATTTGTTTTATTTGACAAGTACGGAGTTTGTAAAAAGTAACCTGGAGAGACCAATGGGAAGAAAAAAAACAGCCACGCAAGGCGCATATTGCATGCTGTACTGCCATGCACACCATGGCAGGTCTGAAGTGGCTCTCTCTAACATTCGCTTAACTTCGCCAGATTTTTCCCCAGAAGCAATCATGGAAGATACTGGTCTACTGTTTCTCAGTTTCTGTAAAATCCAGAGCTCAGGGACAGAATAGAATAGTGAGAGTATTGCTGATATATTCTAGAGGAGCTTTAAAAGAGGATTATTCTAGTGATTAAAATCAGTGAGTGAGGCGCATAGCACGCACAGGGGATCATGGAATTTTAGTATGCTGTAACATTCACAAAAAAAATTTAGGATGCATTTTAAGTCCACAAGGCCATGTGGGTGCAGCAATGATGGATATTCCATGCGCATACATTTGGTATTTGGCATACTGCATTCAGACTACATGGCTAAACTGCAGCACATGGTATCAGCCTGACTTAGGGGGTGATGCCGCAATGCAGCGCCTTTGTGATAGCCTAGAAAAGCAAAATGATTAACAGACCTCATCCCTTACTCTTGCCGGGGATAGCCAGGACTGCTAGCAACTGCAGTCGTATATAGGACAATGGCAGAGAAATGCAAAGAGGATACTCTTTGGCCATTCAGGTATGCCCCTTCTACTCACAAACTAGCCCAAAGTAAACTCACAAATCTTTACAAATGAGCTTTTTGTTTATATCAACAGTGTTGATCCTCTGTTCTCCCCTTCTTTCTCCCAGTTCTGCAGCGATCAGAACAAAACCAAAGGATGAGGGAAATAGGGACCCACATCACCCTGTAGCAACCTCCCCACCTTCACCTGCCTCAGCCTTATAGAGCTCTAAATTCCACCATGTTAGACAGCAGGCCCTTCACAGGGGCTGTCATGCAGCTGACAGAGTCATTATACAAGCAGATGATGTATATAAATCTCTCTACAATCCTGTTTCCTCACACCTTGATTAATTACATTTGTCTGCCTTCTTTCCTTTCAAATACAAATGCAAAGGACAGGCTCCAAAAAGGGGACTTTTTTCCCCTCGAGTCCCTTTCTGAACTCAGCAGGTGCAATTCTACTGAAAGCAGGAAACTACCATTTCTAGACTGTGTTCCTGGCGTCTGCTTATCTTTCCTGCTGAAAACGTAGCAAATGTCATCAAAGTGCATCAGAACTAAAACAATCCCCTTGACTCCAGTATCCCTTTGCTGTAAATACAGTCTGAGCTTTTTTGAACTGGAAATTGTTGTTCTTAGGAATAACTGCTCTGTACACAGCACTGTCTCCAATTGATTCCAGGACACATTTTCTGAGCTGTATGAATTTTCATTACTAACCTCACAGTAACCTTAAAGGTTTGAGTTCATTCTCTTTACCAAACTGCAAAGATCTTTCGTTGCATAATCTCAAAAATGTCACCAGCAAAACAATTGAAACAGGCACAACTGTGCTTGCCTTGTTTCAATACAGCATGGCATTTCCAGTCTGGTAAAGGTTAGTAAGCTCTCTCGGGGGTGAAAGAAAAATGCTCTCCATGTACGCATTATCTCTTTTAATGGTGAACAGATTGAAATTAGATGGGAGGGACAAAAAGAAAAGATGAATTCACAACTAAACAAGGTATTAGCAGAGAGATTATGGAAAGTATTACAATTAAGACTGCCATTATAATTAGTACTCTCAGTCCAAAGCAACAAAATAGCATCCTTTGATGTTAGCCTTCCCAGGTTTTGGCTGAGGTGAAAGCAATATTGTAGGCACAATATGTGAAGTTTTTACTTGTACCCATCATTTCTCATCACATTCTGCAGTGGCTGGGATCACCAAAGGTATGAGTTGTTAGTTAGGAGTGGGCTTGGGTACTGACAACTGAAATCCAGGAACATCTGGCACTCAGATACTATGGTCATGGATCATCACAGTTCCAATGACTCCATCACTAAATCTACAACTTCATTTTTTAGTCAACTCCAGTTTAATCCAGCCTTTTAGGAGGCAGCAAAGCATGTTATCAGGATGTCACTCTTCTGAGCAATGGGTTCTGGGACTGGTAACAGAGACTGGGTTTGACGAAGAAATCGGCTGGTTTTCTCAGTTCCAAAAGGATGACAGCTGAAGAACTGACCTGGAAATTGTATGGAGAAGGCTTCTACACTCCTGGTGACAATGCTGCAGGCATGGCTGCGTATGAAATACATTTGATTGTCCTGGCTCTAGCTATTGCTAGAACATGTGAAAAGCTGACCTGTGAAATCAGCCAAACCCACGCAAGAGTCGAGTTTGGTCTGTGTGAGGATGGCTTCCTGGCTTGACTACTATTTTCCTCTCTCTTTAGGGGAATAGAAACAGTGTAAACACCATCTCACCATAATTGATGCTACTTCCTCAAATAAGCATCCACCTTGTTCCTTAGAATAATCACAATTAGATCTCCCTTTTGAAAACAAACTGAAATACAACTGCAGGAAAAGAAGAAATTTGCTGTGGTTTGTTTTGGGTTTTTTTTGGTTTTGGGTTTTTTTGGAGGGTGGGGGGGGTGGTTTGGGTTTTTGTTGGGTTGGTTTTTTTCCCCCACACTTGCATCTAATTCAACCTCCTGTCAATATTTTCCTAGGTGCGAAAAGCAACATCTTCAGCATGGTCACAGAATTAATGATCTGGAAATAGGAGTTTTAGGCAGAAAAATTTCTCACATTAAAATTCAACATATTTCCACAGTTGAGAAGACAACAAAACCCAACATCATACCATGTGCCAAGAGAGTTCAAAGCAGACACTACCCCTAAGCCACCATAAAGGCAAGATCACACCAGGAGTTAGCAGCGAGAGAAGTAAGCGTGCAGGACTGCTCAGCGGACTCACAGCTGAGTGCCTCATCTTCCCTTAGAAAGCAAGCAGCAGCAGCTTTTTCTAATATCAGCAAGCAAAGGGGAGGAAGGGTACAGGCTGCATCATATCATGAATCGACTGCCTTGCCCAAAAAGGACTCATGATGCAAAACATTTTTTTCCCCTAGTTATTAATTTATACTTCTAACATCAGTGAGTGAGGCTATTACCCATACTGAAGTAAATTCTTGCTTTCCTCTGTGTGATGTGGGAAAAGCAGAGGAAGACCAAACGTGCTGCTGAATAGGACAAGCAGAGAGTCCTGAGCATCACAGTACTGTTTTACTCCAAATCACTACAATTACATAATTTTCCTTTCCCACACTAAAGCACATCAACATTCTGCTTTTAAGAAAAGAACTTAAAAATTTGTACTAAGCCTATACCTCTCTCCACTCATGATCCTCTCTCTGTAATACCCCCATGATTCAAAGTCTTTTTCCCCTGATGAGGAAGGATCCATCTCCCAACATACTGGCAGGGCAGAATATTTTCTGAATACAGAGTTAGTGCAGTGTGGCTATGGTATAAGCCTGTAAGAGTATGTCACTCGTCATCTTTCTATTGCATTTATTCAATTTATTAGGGAAAAAACACCCTAAAACTAAAAGTACTATATCTGAACTCAAGATGTTTTAGAATTCCTCCTAATGCACCAGCTTTCCTTCTCAGAATCAGTGGGTAAACACTGTAGGGAAGACAGGATCTTTGACCACATTTGACATACTCTTTAGCCTTGTATCATCCATAGGCTTTTACGCCACAGGTGACGCCAGCCAGATACTCTGTTTTCCTACCCTCACTGCAGGAAGGGGAGCATGTTCCCCAGCCCCATAGCCACAATTAGTATGCTGTAGAAGAGGCAGATTCCCTCTTGCTGTCACTCACCTTAATATAACTACTATCAATTCTCCACTGTAGTGAGAGGAGAGGATTTGGGCCTTGGAAACAACATACGAAGCCACATAAATTTGTTCCAGAAACCAGTTTGAAACAATTCAATTACTGGAACAAGTCTCTTCAGTCTCTGACTAATGGATTGCATTTATCCCATAAGAAGCAACAGGCAAATTTTGGCTTGAGAGAACAACTTGTAAATTGTATTCCCAGTCCTCACAAACAGCTTATGGTGAGTTCTAATGAGAAAGATATTGAGAGCCTGTTTCAATTTTCTCTTGGTCCAGCAGTTGATTTACATCTCCTTCAATCCTTCCCCAGTTATCTCCCTGTCTTAAGACGACCAAATCTGCAGCCAAATGCAGCTACTTGGAGATAATACTCAACAACATAGAGACGGCCCTGGAGGCATCACAGCAGAATCTGGAACCCTCACTCCCAGTGGGTATACAATACCATTTTTAGTAGTTGCTGACCTGTGTTAGAGAAAGAACGGGGTCAGGAAGGCAAGAAAACGCAGATGTAGCACAGCATTGCTGGAAGATAGTGCGCGAGACAACCCACCAAAAACTGTGTGTACCATTAGCTACTGAGGAGCGCTTTGCTGCTGAAAACATTCCCTGGTAACATTTGGCATCTGGATTCTGTCTCCCACACACGAGAAACTGATGATGTCAGTAAGAATGTTAAATGCTATCATATCTAAATTAGTCATGAGTGATGGTTTTTGTTCATTTTTGGAACAGAATGGAGGCTCACCACAGGTAAGTTCTCCAAGACAGGGGTACTAAGCCACCACCTAGAACCCCAAACTTTGTCTAGCACTTCGTCCCTACATGACTCACATACTTTGATTTATCTATGGGACCATCCAGATACCCTACTAAGTTCTACAATAGTCACAACTCAAACATTTACACAACATGTCACTGAAAGTGGAAAGGGGGGCCTGTAAAGTCATCTTCATCCTTTACAAATACATGAAATGCTTTTAAATATATAACAAGTTAGCAGGAAATACCTTAATGCTATAGGTGTTCGCATAACCGTGCAGAAAGGATTTAATCCAACTTTTTCCAGAGTAAAGAATATTGGAATGGAACCAAAGTTATTTACTGTGCAGTAACAAAACAAAAAGATCAATGAAGCCAATTACTTGAATTGCACCTCAAAGCATAGGTGGTGGCCCAGTGTTCTGACCTTGTCTACAAAAGGCAAGACTGGAAGGGAACCTCAAAAAGTCACGAAATCTTTTTGCCAGTCCATCTGCTCCAAAGCTGAATCAACAGCCATAGTAGTTTTTGAGAGATTTCTTCTCAAGACCTTCATTGATTTTCACAGTCTATTCAGATAATGTTTCCCCAGGGCTTCTCCTAGCATCCAATCTGAGTCGTCTTTGCTACAGATTTCCCTGCCTCCTCTACCCCCAGCTCTCCCCACTCCATGAATACAAGAAAACAAGTTATTCCCTTCCCAACAGCTTTTTTAGGTATTTCAAGATTCTTTGCCCATTCTCCTCTACTGCACACCCCTAAAATCATCCAGACTTCTCCTGTAGATCACATTGCCCAGATTACTCTTGTTACTTTCTTCTGGATATTCTCCAACTCATCCCACAGCATTCTTATTGTGGTCCCCAAAAATATGCACTATATATCCTTTAAACAACTACACATACACTTAACAAGTCAGCCTACACACTGTTTCATACTTAAAGCTAAGTATATTCAAATGATGATGTTATGAGTCCAAGTCAGCTTTATTTTAAATTATAGAGAAGATTGATGTAGCGCATTTTAGACTAGACTAGGCAACAAGAATATATTTGCCATGAATTCACTCAAATTTATTTAAATTAAGGGCACTGTGTACGTTTCTGGGCACCAGTAGGCATTGCTCTCTTCACAGAAGTTCAGCACTATTCCTTGGGAAAGGTGCCAGAGAGTTACACACCCGCTTTATAAACCCAGCGCAACATGTTCTAGCACAATCATGCTCTATAATTTGGAAGCCCTTTTATTCACTGTGCTTCTCTTGATCTGCATTGAGCACACAAAGCACAGTCACTGGTATCCACTTTGGCCTGAACTTTCCACACACTCCTTCTGAGAGCTCTGCTGAACCTGGATGTCTCTAATTTTCTCTTATTTACTGCAGCTCCGTCAGATCCTGGAAAGAGACCTGTTGGTTCTTGTTGTGTGCAGCTCAGTAACCTTCAGGAGACACTCTTGCTGCTGAGCATTTTGTTTAGCAAAGAACTGAGGAAAAAGCACCAAGTCAGGTCCCTGTCTTGCAAAGAGTCACACTGCTTAATGATCTGCTCTCCCTAATGCAAAAGGGCAGAGTATTCTTTTCCTTTTTCTTCTACCCAGTTAGCTTGACTATAAATGTGATTGCACTGATAAACATCCACAGCAAGAGATCATTTGCCCAAACTAATTAACTGCAGCCACCAAATCACCATGTAATATGTTCAATAGAAAAGTGCAGCCTACGCTGCTGTGTGATATTTAGCTTTTAATTGCATTCGGTCACCAGCAAAAATTTTTCAGATATATTATTTGTGTTGGTTAAAGTTCCCCCTCTAGATAAAACATGGACCCTGTCAATTACCATCATAGGAGCTGGGTTAAGAAGCTGCTACTTGACTCCTCCTGCAGCAGAGGCTGAGGTCAAGGGGAGCTGCCCAAGCCAGTCCACAGGCCTTAGCTGGGCCACACTCACACCAAGGGCTTGGTACACACTGGCCTCCCCAGACCCCAAAGGAAAGAGGACATGGGAAGCAGGGGATTAGGACAATCTGATGCAGTGCAGCAGATTAAGCAGTCACTGGGGCACAGCGGGGAGGGAGGAATGCTTAGGGCAGGAGTTCATGTGGAGCAGAATACTCCCACTCAGTGTTGTCTCCAGCCAAGGGGAACAGGGACCAGCTCAGTCGGGGGAGCAGAACAACACTCAGCCTACTGCTCTCACTGGATTTTGAAAGATTTTGACCAGCAAGGTTTGCTGAGTGATACTCGCCTGTGCAAAAAAATGACAGAACAGCTGCACTGGATAATACTGTCTTGCTCCAGTTAGCTTGTGGCTGCTCACTAGCCAACTGTCCCAGTTTGCAGTTGCATCATGACTTCTAGCCTCACTTCAAGCACCATTAAGAAATTGCTCTGGCCAAGTTGCAGTTTACATTTTGTTCTCTCAATAACTCTGCCTCTTGATTTTGCTCTGATGCAGCACCATGCCTACGCTCTGCTGTGGAAACCAGAGAATCCAAGGGCCTGAAGCCACGCTGCAATACAAGCCACTTTGCTGATGCTGATAATTAGGACCAGCTAAAAGTTCAGTTAGGCATGTACCAAAATTTTAATGCTCTCCTCAATCGTAGGATGGGCAGTGGACCAGGGCAGCAAACACAATAGCTTTTTGGGTTGTATTGCATCTAGTATCTTGTGGCCACCAGAACAGCAAGGCTGTGCCAGGGTCAGGAATGAAGTTATCAACTAAAGGGAGTGTCTCAGCTTACAGTCACAGCACATGCATCACAAAGCACAAGGTGATTTTAAAGTTTTAATTCGAGACTGGAAGAATCAATACCCAAGTTAGCCCACAATGACCTAGCTCCAGAAGGATCATTGATACATCAATTCCCTGTTTCAGCCAGGCTGATTAGCCAGGCTGTTAATCACTGTCCCTTGTCACAACCTGGCTACAAAGATCTAACCCAGACAGACACATCTGCTCATGCGTAACTACCTTGGAAGTCTTTAACAGTGCTCTGCTTTGACAGGTAGAGACTAACTTTCAAGCTTTCTATCTACAGATCTTTCTAGGAAAGAAATACTGAATTCCATTTAAAGTTCCAGCAAAACAGGGCCCACAACAAACCAAAATTAAACATCAAAGGCTAAACTGTTTATCCTTCGCTCACCTTAGTATATAATTCCTCCCTGCATTTGTGCCTTGTAAACCAGTGACATGTCACAAGTGAGTAAGAGCTCAGCAGTCAGAGTAAGTGGATCCCAATTCATACTGTGCTGCAGCACAATCTGGAGCAGAATCCGGCCTGCCTTCCTGCCCCAGGTCCTGGAAACACAACCTCAGCTGCCCTCTTTTGCCCTATGTGTTGAACTTTACTCCCATTTTCAGTACAGCCTTGTAGTCGAGCACAGCAAGTGGGGACTATGAGCTCGGAAGATGTGGTAGTTTACCGTTTTCTGATTTTGCTTAAGCAAGCACTGTTTTGAAAGGACTGGGAGTTATGTGTCAGAAAAGGGCGCTCAAGCTGCAAACTAATTTTAAAAATAATTGAGGAAGACATTCCTCTACTTGTTCACATGAGTTAGGCCATAACTGCAGCATTGCTTTCTTCCACGTAGTCTTTAGTGAGGAGAAAGTGATCAGCAGCACAGTAACTCAGACACTTCCTGGAATTGGCGTTTAATGCAAATGCATAAAATCCAGGCATCACAGAGCTTTTTGCAATATAATCTCAAAGCTGCTTACAGGCCAACGCAAAATAAAATTGTTGTTGTGCCTGCCTGGTTACAATGAACATGCAATAACCTCTTAGATGCCTGTGCTAAAGAATATGAATTTACTTCAACGTACGCATTTTATATACAGCAATAGGTTGTCATTAAAACAAAGCTCCGCAGAAGTCACATCTTAGTCATGGTCTATAATCTTCCCCTGGAAACCATTTTGCTGCAAGAATTTACTCCAAGAATACAATTACTCTTTGCTGCACAAGGTATGCAGGATGGGCATGTTCCAAAACTGTAAAAGGAGGGTTTTTTAAAAAAAAAGCTTTGAATAGCTCCTTGTGTTACTAGCATGCAAAGAGACTTCAGAGTAGATCACACCACTGCTCTACTCTGCTAGGCAATTTAAGGACACAGACCTTCTGCTAGATGGGAGTACAAAAGGGGACAAACGGCGATACAAGGCTGACAGTAGAAAGCAAGAGACAAAGTAATTTGCTGGTAACAGTACTGAAACTGAAGCAAGATCTCCTCATTCTTACTTTTGCAGGTTTTGCTGCACCACTAACTCACCTGCGTTGTTACATGCAGTCACACTCAGACAGGACTAAATATTAATTTCTGCCAATTCCCCTGCTGCACTCCCCAGTAAAATAGCTCCTAGAGCTCTTACTATTGGGAGAAAAGACTCACAATATCACGGCTTTCGTAAACAGGCCTGAAAGCTCACTTGTTTTTGCAATCATCTTATACAACTGCTATCAGCCATGACAGCATCCTTTCAGATTATAATGTCCCAAGACATGCAGATACGAAAGACTTGCCTAAGGCTACTCTTCTACCACTTGTAAAAACATTAATAAAAATACCTAAGCAAAGGCCTGACTTTATTGCTATAGATTAAATGAAAAGGCAACTTTGCAAGACCTTTGGCCAGAAGGATTACATTTTCATGGATCTGGTTACTGTCTGATCAGGTCAGCAGCAGGACTCGCATTCATTCTATACAGCCCAACCATTTAGAGAAGATTTGCCCTCATAAGGCAGACTCGTCTCCACTTTCTGCTTGTACTGCATAGACTGGAATAAGGCTGTGGATTGGCAGGACTCCACTGCTACAGCATTACAACGTTTGCAATGGACTAAAATTTGCTGTTTTGGCTGCACTTTTTCAAGCTGCAGAAGGAAGCCCAGATGGGGGAATGGCCACATACGTGGTTTGCCTGAAGGAAAGAGTGCAGCAAACCCCTGAACTTATACTTTGAAAAAAGGAAGCAAAAGCTGGGGTTTGCAGCATTTGGTGGTCCTTCCATTGCTGTGCATACCTCAGCTTTGCTTTCTCATTAGGCAGCAGCAGACACCCGGAATGCCTGCCTACTCCACTATATGCACAAAAAATGGGCGTGACACCAAAGCCAGCAAGCTGGGTCACATACCCAGCAGTAATTACAATGGAGAAAGAAAATAGCAGGGAAAAAAACAATACCCAGAATCAAGTTGTGGGACGCCAGAACCACACACTTCCATGCTTTAAAATACCCATGGAATCAACTCTTTGTTGATTCAGTCCGCACATTATTCCTTCAATCCATACTCATACCAGGATACTCCTCTGATTTTGCTTGGGAATATGAGCACCTTGCCAACAGTCACGTTTGGGATGTGCATCACAAGCTTCCTAATGCACACAAGCATGCTGTTTCGCTAGCAGCAGGCCAGGATGTTATTGTTCTCATGGACTCATGCTGGCAAGAAGTTCCCCTCCACCCAAACCCACAAAAAAACTCTCCAAGTTAGAATCTCATACTTCCCAGTTTTCAAATGCCTCCATCCTAGACACATCACGGATGCTGAACAAGCGTCAGACTTGCACAAACTGTAACACTGCACTCTGTGGCCTAGTGGTCCTGTGCTTAGCTACATCTTGATTGTGTTGGAATTCAAAATGCTTTCAGTGTCCCTGAGTTCATGCTGCCCCCATTCCCCACTATTTAGGCAACCTTGGATGAATCAGGGAAACATAAAAGAGAAAAAAATAGTTCTGAAGAAGCCTTTTCTAGGCTTACGGTAAATGCATCAAGAAACTGTGGAAACATTCAAGTTATTACTAACAGAAAAGTGTGGCAGTTTTACTTCAAAAGACTTCATTATCCTCATCCAGAAGAAATTGTTTAAAACAGATTGTAAGTCTCACCTATGGCTTTTTGGGAAGGGTGGCCAACAAAAGAAACCTACAATTTATCTTAGAAAGCCTGGTCTTAAAGCTGCCTAACTCTAGATGTGCAAAGGTTTGGGCTCACAACTGAAGTCTCCAAGAAAATTTAACAAAACATTTTTCCTGTGGCAATCCTTGGTGCATATACAACATAAACCTTATACCTCTTGTGGATATATATCTTTATCGCACACATTAGGAGGAACCACCCTGTCTTCGCTACTGAAAGGATGAGTGCCTCTCCTACAAACCGAGGGTCCAGGAAAGAGCCCTAAAAACAGAAACAGAAGAGAGCGTTTGAGAGCTAGCAGTGGCAGATAGCTCCAGGCTGAGGCCATTACTAAGGTGAAGATGATTCTTAGCCTGTGCTTTCTAATTTTCCGACATTGCTTCAGATTTTCAGTATCCTGGCTATAAAAACGTTCCTCTTAGGAGTAGCAAGGGAGTGAGAACAAAGAGAGGTCTCCTTCAATAGCATACACACACTAAGGAAATCCAAAGCAAAGGAGCTCAAACCCTGTTACATTACAGAGCCTGTAACATTTATGTCAAAGTTAATGTCATGTTATCTTGGCAGACACAAGAGACTTGCTTTAAATTTCAGCTGAACATGAAATATGGCAAAACCTCAAGTTGATTAATATACTGCAAGTCACAGTTTGTGTCTCAACCAGAGAGTAATCCACAGAATCTATGACCCTGTAACCTGGCTGGTATAGGGTACGAATGCACACCTATTAGCCAATGATTAGTCCAACCTCCCATTCTTGCTACTGGGGGTTTCTTGCTTAAACCACAATACACAAATGAATTGTAGTCTTTTTAGGAAATCAAAGCAAAAATTATATCTAAGTGTTCAAAGAAATCACCTAAACATGATGGCTGACAGAACAGTAACTAAAATCTTGAACACTGAGTGAGAAGTACTCTTTCTAAATTGACTTCCTAGACAAGGTTAGTCCCATGCTGATCTCAGCAGAAATAACCAAAGACACGCTTAGGAAGGCTGGAATTCAGTTCTCTCCCTGCACAGCTTAAGGTAATATACAGTCTCTCCCATCATCAAATCTGTTTAGCCTCCATAGACATAAACAAATCTCAAGGAATGTAAAGAATTAGACAGGGCCATTAATACAGGGCCTAGAAACTCCAAATCTTCAATACGACATCAGCTATTATTGTCAGAAAAGCATGCAAGATAGAAGCTGCCAGATGCTTTAACCTAAACATCTTATTTGTTCATGGTGTTTCTGGACAAAATTTACCATTGCATTTGCATAGTAAGGGCAAGAGTCTCTCCAGTGCAAAAGGACCACTAAATGATGGTAGTTTTAATTACTGTTTGACCGTGACATCCCCAAATCCCTGGCACTCAAGCCTTTTTTGCTTAGAAACATCTGGCTCGTGGGTTACCTGAGGATTCTCTTTGCTACACAAAAGCTAACAGGAGTCTGAAAACTCCCACGTGGAGGATTTTTATTTAAGAAGGACTTACTCTGTAAGGAGAACTCCCACGGGTCAGAGGAAGCTGAGGTTCTTTTCAACTACTGGCATAAAATTCACAAAGCACAAACTATCCTTGTTTGAGGAAATAACCTTTAATGCCAAAGCCCAGTTCTCCTGGCACAGAGAGGGCCCTCCTGTGACAAGCAGAGCAATAGGGGCTTCTTGGAAGAGAAATGGCTACGTAACTTGGGGGTGGGAAGGGAGAAGCTATTCAACTGGAAGGACAACCCTGGCAAAAGGACAAACATGTACAAACTTGCTGTAAGGAAATTTAAGATTGGGAAGACATTTTGGTTGCAGAAGGCTCATAACCCTCAGAGCAGTAAGGTCATGGAACAGCCTCCTAAACAGCAGTGATGAAAGCAGGACAATCTAGTTGATTGAGAGACACTGCTGGAAAATAAGTTATAGAAGTATCCCAGAACAGAGTTGGCTGCAAGAGAAAGAGGACTATTCTTATTTGAGACTGTAAGACAGTGACTCAGCAAGTCCTTGATGGTCCTGTATTTTCTTATAAATAAACTAAAGATGACAAATTAAGGATCAGTCACCACTGAAAACAAACAAAACAAAGCAAAACTCGTAAAGAAAGCACCCAGTTGGACACCTGTGCTGAACACTACTGCCTGTAAGGAGACTGGTTCTGCTCTGCTGCATGTTACAAACCATTCCATATACCTGTCAGGATGCTAACTCCGCATGCACAGGACGAAGCGTAGGGTAGCCAAGCATATAGGCAGGGGAGTCCAAGAGTACTCTATCAAGCAGTCTGTGCTCAGCTGTACCCTGGGCTACCTTTCTGACTGCATACAAGACATTCAAATCCCTGTCTTGGCACCCTCAAATAGCAGGCATATAAAATCCCTTATCAATCAAGTGTTATTGGACAGTGTACAGGAAAGGTTCATTAAACTGTAAGGGAATCTGGATACTTCAATATGCCAGGGTATGGCTCCAGCTTCTTTAAATTTAGTATTTTTTAACTACTTCGCATACAATGCTAAATCAATAAAAGGTTACGATCACGTAAGTCTTGTAAGGAAATGCACCCTAGAATTTAATAAAGATGAAAGAAATAAGATCCTCTTGTCGTTTTATTTCTCTAGTCTAAATTGAATTGATCAAATTTCCTTTCGGCAGACCTCTTCACCCATCCAAGGAGAAGTTACAGGAAGGGCTATAACTCTCGCCTGTACAGCTCTATCCTTTAACATGCCTCAGGGTGCAATATTTCTGGCTGACTAGGGGATATAAGACTGGAATCTTTTTCAGCTTTTCATCCAAGCCTGTGAGGTACTGCCTGCACTACAAAATTTTGTTCAAGATCATTTTGCTGCAGCCATTTCCTGGTGTGATTCAAACCCAGTTCTTTCTTGCTTCCTTCAAAGAAACAGATGAGTTCCACCTTGTAAAGGATAAGGGCAGGAGGGGAAAGAGTTCCAGTCTTTTATTAATCTCTCTCTGTCCTACTCCCATGCTTTGTCCCTCACACAAGGCTTTTCCAACTCTCCCTGAAGACTACTGGTTGACAGACTCCTCTTTCTGGTAGGTGGTCTTTTGCTGCAAGACTCCTGGCTGAAGATCAGAGTTTACCCTAGCGAGCAGAGCAGAAAGCAGAAAAAGAGACTTTTCCTAAACTATGCAAAAGGCATGACTTGCTTGATGCCTCTTCAAACTCTGGGTGGGAGGCACTGGCAAAGAGAAGTGCTCTTGGGCTGCTGCAGGACTCCAACTTGTGGGCTGAAGCAATGCTATGCAAGCATAGAAACAATAGAGTCTTAATTACTGCAGCTGTGCAACCGAAACAAGGACTGGAGTTTGAGAGCATGACTGATAAGCAGCTAGACAACGGACTGATGAACAGACCATCTGTACTCTGTCAAAGAGCTAACCAAGGTCTGTACGAAATATGCCCAATGTACTACATGCAGGCTGAAAAGTGTCCAAATATGGTATTCGAAAATGTACAACACGAACAGACCACAGTCACAGCTGAAGACTGGAGCTTCACATATTAATGAAGTAACCGATTCAGAAGTGCACAGGAGAAGGTGACAGCTTATAGGAAGACATATGAAGAAACACTAGATAAAGAACTAACAACATACATATAATAGAAAGCCAAAGCTTAGATTTGGGCCGCTGAACTGAAGGGTTTCACTATGCATCATCTGGCCAAGAGCACAATGTTATCTATCCACCATGCTACCTTGAATAGGACACCTGTGTCACACTGAGCTTTGGAGGTGCACAAGGCTAAATAAACCATGATCCCCAGAACTTCAGAGCAGCCAACTACAGCCAGTAGGCAATAGACACCACTTTGAAATTTCAACAACAAACAGGGGGACAGAAGTAAACAGGAGAGCCAGACACACAAAGAAGTGGCTACTACAGATTTAATGCCTGTAGTCTAATGTCACCTTCCTTTCTCCCCCTACTAGTGTGAAAACTATAGGCAGTGAGATGACTCAATTGTGAAAAAACTTAATTTCTATTCAGAATTTCCCCTGTTGCAATTGAACCTACAAACTTGCACAGATATTGTTAGGAAACATAACTGAAGAGATCTTTCTACCTCATCAATATGAATGATAAACAGCCCAGCTCTGGTACCAGAGGAAAAATCCCTCTGAGCATCTGTGACGGGTTGACCCTGGCTGGACGCCAGGTACCCACCAAAAGCCGCTCTATCACTCCCCCTCCTTAATTAAACAGGAGAGGGAGAATATAACGAAAGACTTGTGGATCGAGATA
>JAVKLA010000084.1:17693738-17763369 GCA_034782735.1 Sagittarius serpentarius
CCAGCTGGCATTGGCTATAACGAACACAGGGGAAGCCTCTAGCAACTTTTAAAGAAGCCACCCCTGTGGCCCCCCCCACTACCAAAACCTTGCCACGTAAACCCATTACAGCATCTTTAGGTTAGTCCTTGAAACAGCTTCTTGCTTCCCCTCCTGTCTCAGGAGAATCATTAGCTATTTGCCAGGATCATCCTGTTACGCTAGTGAATGGACCCACAACGTGGAACAAGGCTGGTGAGAAGATGCTTTGCAAAAACTTCTCATGCATAGGAAATGTAAAGACGTCTTTGAGGTTAGAATGCTTTCTGTAGAACAAAGCATCTGTGATAGCTTCATGATGAAGACTGGACTGGAAACACTAACCTATTTTTCAGTGGAGCTGAGATTTCCCTGTACGAATAGGCTGAGCATCTACTGAATTCACCACAGGAGTTAATGGAAGACAAAACAAAATTTTGCCTGAAAAGTTTTGAAACTTGTTTGGAAGAAATATTACTATACTTCTTCAGGTATGTTATACAGCCCTGATTAATCAGTCCCTTGTTGCAGGGAAATTTTTGTCCCAAATTTACAGTCAAGTTCACAGTTTTTTAGGCTGGCAATTTTGAGTTTACTGAATCACAAGCTCTATGTTGAATTTTCTTCAGTCAGCTTGTTCTTTATTCATATGTGCATGTGGTGCACAACACTGGCTAACCTTGTGATCTCAATATAATAAACTCACTGAAGGTATGCATTTCTCTAAACACAACTATGCAGTCTTCTTGTGCTAAGTATTTTAAGACTTTTTTTTTAAGAGGGGATTTTAATTCACACTATTTTTAATCCACACTACATCTAGTTTCAATAGCCCATTGTAGGCATTTTCATATCATAGTAAATCTTGTAACAGGAATGCACAAACCAGTGTTGTGACCATGGCTTTTTATACTATGAAGAATTCCAGTGTTTGATTAGCTATTTATAACAATCTCAGTTGTGTGCTTTAGTCTGGCAAGGAGAGATACCAATATGTCTCAGAAACTGAAAACCAAAACAAGAAAACCCAACAGAAAACCTCAATGTTTTCCCAAGTTAAAAGAAAAATATTACAAGAAAACTCAAATAAGGAATTTGGGACAGAAAAGATGGAATTAAAATTAATCTTAAATTTTAACAAAACCCAATATCAATATACATGCTTCTATACTGATGGTAAATATGATGCAAATGTAAGGGTGATAACAGGGTAGGCCACAAATCTATGAGAACCCTTTTATCCTAACCAAATTCCAAATCCCTCTGATCAGCTTTAAATTGTAATTTGGACCAGGAGGTTACATGCACACAGCGCCCCTGATATTCTTCAACTGTAAAATCCTACCCACAAAACTTGCTAGATGAGCTTTACATTTCCAAGAAGAATATATTTAGATCAAAGTAAGAGAACATGAAAAATTAAGGGTTGGTTGGGGGGGTTTTTTGGTAGAAAAGATTACTATCTCAGAGATAACACATCAGCTCCTTAGGTAAAATGGTGAATGCGAAGGCAGATTTTGATCAATATCTGAACAGCATAGCTAGCAAAAAATGTAATGGTGTTGCAGTTTCTGTTCAACAGGGCTTTGGAATTCAACACTCAGAAGGTGTGACATGAAAGTTAACTCATTGCTTACTATGGCATTGCATTTGTCTTCTCACTTCTCAAAGTCTTCCACTGATGCTCAGAAGAAGGGTATAGGAGCCGTATATCACACACAACAAAAGCCTTACTCTGAGAAAAATTGATGTGTCTCTGGTTCAAACAACCTCTTTCATACAGAGAACAGATTGAAGAAGTAGCGGTATGCAAATATCATGCTATAGCTTTCTAGCAATAGGCCGGCAAGGAATATAGCAGGCTTCCCAACTGAAAGATATCCAGCTACAAAGAGCCATACAACAAGATGCAAGCCACATCCCACTATGCATCAGCCAGCAGTTAGTAGCTTACTTCACCGAGATGACACAAAACTGCACTTTTGGCACTATCTTCTCCTTCAGCATCCTTTTATCATCAAAAAGTATGGAGTAAAATTACAAAACAAAACTCTGTCTCCATCATCATGTTACTTTAGCTAAGAGGACAACAAATCAGGTGACACAAAGTAGTAAACCATCACCTCTCCCTAGTGAAGTCAGAGAAATCAGGCTGTGTCTGGAGAGAGTGAAACACTGTTTGTAAAGGCACCTGTAGCTTAAGTAAGTTTCACAAGAGAAAAAACATCAGAGTTCAGCAGATTTACAGAACTGGGAGAGTATTTACGATTATAGAGATGCTATTACTAGTAACTTCTTGTCCTTGCCTTCAGTTTCCACACTACAGCTAACACCGCCTTCAGGACAGAATTGAATCATGTAGTTGACTGATTAAGAGCCCTCAAACCAAGTCAAAAAGGCACTGTCGCGCTGAACTCTCGCCTTGAAAAAGGAGGAGATAAACAATTCTAAAATTAAAAGAAAAGAAGGGAGGGATTCAGTGTAACAGACAGGTAGTCAAATGAAATGTGACACAACATCCCTAGAGGAAGGGAAACTAGCAGCCTGGCTGGCTTTTCCTCGTGACAACCCCAGGATATACGACTATCTCGGCAGAGAATAGAAAGAGGTACTACACTTGTCTGTATCACTGCAGCCCAATTTAATTAGCAGTCTGCTAAAGAGCTAAGTTTCATAATTAATAGTGATGCAAGGAGGCCAACAGCACAACAAAAAAGAATTTGCAGTATTCTTCCAGAAAGAGCTGACTAATCCACTTTGGGGATCATTTTAATGAACATTTCCAATGAACATTTCTGGCTTATAACCAGTTTCCAATAATATGGGAGGCAGCAAGGAAAATATTTGGTATTAATTTCAGCCTGCTGACCAACCTGCTCTTTCAGTTTGTTTGCCAACCTGCTATCAGATTAGGCATCTTATTTGCACAAAATGTTCATGTCAATTAGAGGCAAACTACTAAATTGTTCCCTCTGGACATCTTGGATACTACCATGCAGGGGAAGAGGAAATAAGTTTTATTCACAAATGTTTTACAGTGATAAGCATTTATCTCCCCACTAGCTATTGCACTGATATGCTATGTCGGGTATTATCCTACTCTTGCTGAAACCAACAGATTTTTGATTGGATCCATAATTCGGGAAGCAAAGGTATGCCAGTATCAAAACACTAAACCAAGGTCTAACTTGCTCATATAGCAGAAAGATCCTTGATTATTGAGGAAGAAATGTAATCCAGCTGCCCAGGGCCAGACCATGTCCAGCTTCCCTTTTCAGACGACAAATTCCAGGGTGAGGTATCTGTGCCTTGTTAAGAGAACGAAGCCTGAATTTAGCTGTCTGGCACAGGGCTTGTCTTCACATTATGATTTGCCTTTCAACTACTAATACCTCAAAGTTCCCTCTTCCTCTTTTTTTTTTTTTTTTAAGTTCAAATAGATACAGGAAAAAAGCTCTGAAGAGTCCTGATCTTCATAGCCGCATGAGGCGAGACTTTACACTGTCTTGTAGAGTTTGACATCTCGTTTTAATTCTGCCTTTTTTTTTTTTCTTCTTTCTTTTTTAAGATAACAGGTGCTCAAATTTGGCTGAAAGGCTGTTAAGTAGTTTTCAGATTTATGTCAGGAAACTTGTTAGTTCCCTGAAATGAAACAGCACAGAGGTATTCTGAAACAGAAGAGGGATACTTCTCCCCCCTCCCCATGTCCCATCAACTGTTGTATAGTCTTTCAAAGAGATTCTGGATTGTATGCTGCTGCAGTGACACAAAGAAATGTCACGAAGCCAGCATAAGCAATGATGCAGAACTTCTAATGGCCAGTTATTCATACACATGCATCAGCCTGGCAAAAGAGATCAACCTGGAATAGCATTTCACTTCATGAAAGTGAAGAATTTCACCCATTACTTCAGTCTGTTGATGTGATGCAGGCAAAAGTGTGGGAGAGCAGCTACAAGAATACTTACTTGAAAAAGTTTAAATTAACTTTTAACCTCAAAGGCAGGCCAAAACTGAATTTTTGTACTAAGGTCAGCACAGCAAACTACAGAATCATGGCCAATGTGTGGGAATGAGATAGTGAAGATGGTCTGTTCTCTAGTGGAAAGAGTCAGTTTTGACTTCAGACCCTTCCCATCTTTTAGCCTGTATAGACAACAGAACATTTCCCATTCCCAACTTCAGGCTTATTAACATGCTGCAGTGGGTCAGACATCACTTTCAAAAAAGTGGATTTGTTTGAAGCAGAGCAGAGGCATCATTGCTAACAGTGTTGCAGCAGCCATTTGCACAAACATGACTTCTCTTTACTAACAATACTACAAAATGGAAAAGCTGTTCTTTTCCAGAGAAACAAAACAAAAAGCCAGCCTAGTTCAAAAGTCTCCTTCTGAGCAGTTCCCTTCAGACTTCCCTTTTCTGCAGTACTAATTAGCACGCTCAGCCTGAAGGTCTGTCCCAAAGGAAGCTCATACTCCACAAATTCCCTGTAGCGTCTGACAGGCAAACAAGGGATGCGCTGTCAGCTTCTGGAACCGCATTATTAGTGCTGTGTGCAGGAAAAACACTTGACGTACTGGCTTCGGCTGATTCTGCTGCAGATGGAGAGAAGGATATATGCACACACACACACACACACGCTTTACCCAAAAGCAGCACTAAATCTGCCTGTTCAGAATCCAGTCTCCAACTGGAATTGCTCATAGTGTTTGTGACAACTGTGAGCGGAAGTGCTTACACCACTAGAAGGATGACCTTGCTGAAAGATGGATACCAGACCCAAGCTTGGTTTTACAGAATAGGCCCTCTGGAAAACTGTATGTGCTCCTTCAGTAGTCACTAAGAAATACAGAACTCAGAGTTCACAAATATCTGGACAGACTTGAAAATTATTCCTCAGTAATCTCTCAACCAAGGGAAATCAGGGTGATTTTAGCCCCAGTGTTTCTAAGAACTGTTTCAGCTGAAAGTCAGCACTGGTTTGAACAGCTTACAAGAGCCACGTGAAATCTCACTCTGTTTTGTGAGATCCCTCTCACTATTTTATTTACCACTGACCACTGATTGTATGCATCAAGCTCCCTTCTTTCTAGTAAGAGAGAATTTGCAAGGAAGGCCATTGTCCTTGCTCTACCAAACACTATGATATTAACTGATATTTGGCCAAGACTTGGTGATGAAGTAGTACACCTGTGAAACTGGTTTAAATTATTCCAGTTCAAAAACACTTCACTGATTAACAGCCTAATCAGTTTGACTAGATCTGTGGTCAGAAACACACATTATTTCTGACTAAAAACAGTAAGAGTGCTCATAGGTAAGGGATGGAAGCTACAGAACTCATGCATCATGATAATAGACTTTTGATAAAGGCAATGATCCCATTTAGCAAAAAGTCTCAGTTACCATGACAGAAACCAACCACCAGAAAACTATACAAACACCCCAAAATTGCCTTTTTTTTTTTTTTAAGGCATGATACAAATTTATATCTAAGACAATAAAACCCTTCAGCCACCTTTACCACTGGATGTCCTATTCTGTGTTGTCTTTTTGCTCAAAAGGAGGACACCAACATCATGTAAAAGATGTCTATGCATCTTTCTAGACTCTGCTCTGTGGAACAGAGCTGTCATCTCTGCATTTTATAACACTTGGCAGCAAACCCACATTCCTTGTTCATCACAGACCTCCCCTAAGGCCATCAAGTGTGTTGGATATGGACAGCACAGGGTTAGAGCTTCCAATTATAAACGCAGATCTACTCACACTTTCTGCGGATGAGAGATGCAGATCCCATGACAGGCATGTACACTAAACTTCTACAGGATATCTCAGTTCTGCATACCTACAGTATCAGGGGACCCTCCCCGTTTCAGTAAGATTTTTGACCCATTTTTCCCTGTGAAATCATGACCTACATTCTATGTGTAATTTCCAGAGTAATAAAAATAGCTCAAAACATCAATATAAATCTATCTGAGATCTAATTCTGTACCTTACAGAGTCACCTCATCTGGTAAATCCAAAGGAAAACATGCTAAGCAGCAGCATAAATTTGTACTGTACTTGCTGACCAATTTGGAGCAGAAGGCACAGAAGGTGCCTGGGTTTAGACATGCAGTGTTGAACTTGGGTTCAAATGCACTTCTCTCAAGAAACTTTCTAGAAGAACCACCACTCACCCAGAAGAGAATGAAAACATTCTGGCTGCAGATCAACATTGTTGACCGAAACTGTCAAAGAGAAGAGCCCAAGGCATACATTCTAAAAAAAATAAAGTAATAAGTGACTCGAGATAAATTATAATCTCACAGAAAACACTGTAGTAAAAGGCTGCTCCCCAGGTTTAATTGCACCATTAAATAACATGCCTACTAAGCAAAGACTGATCAGACAACGTATTTTTCTTCAGCACATCTGAAATATGCCAATGAATTGGTCGTAGTAAAAGGGGACAAATATGATCAACTAACCAGCTTTCCATAGGGAAAAAAGCCAGTTGTTCTGTTGGCACAAAGCAACATAATTAAGCATTTACAGAATGCTCAGAAAATAAGATATAGCTGTAAATACCATATTCTCCCTTCTCCCTGTTTCTTTGCTTCACCAAAAATCAAGGCTTGGGGGGTGGGGAGGAACAGTAGTAGAGCAGGGTCGCAACATAGCTCTATCATCTTCTTCTCCCTCATTATTTAAAGAGATCAGGTACGATTCTTGAAGGCTTCAGGAATTAGTGCAGGAATCAGAATCCAGCTTACAATGGCTGGTTGTTTTCTTTCTGAAACACACATTCTAGTGCATCTACAGATACCAAAATAAAAATTCTGATCCTACCCTGGAATTGCAGTAGAATTGCCATAACTCTGAGAATATCTTGGTTATACTATATTGCCAACACTGTTTCCACTCTCTGGATATTACCTGGGATATGGGAATGGATTTTGGTAGTTTCAGACAATACACAGGTATACCTCATGATCCAGCTCTAGTGATCCTACGATTAGTTTGAAAAGCACCCTCTTACTCTCAAGTTCCCCAGATAACTTCTTCCCAGCACTAATCCAGTAAGTGGTTTCTAGGTGGCCGGAGAATGAAAGGGGCAAAGAACTGTGGGAATTTCAGACAGAGCTTGTCTCTGGCTATTAGACAGTGAAAGAAGCTGAGAAGCCAAAAAGAGGTCAGCTAAAAAAAGAGGTATTCCTCACTCCATTATGCAAACTGAATTTATCCATGTAGAAAAATCTCTGAAAAAACCCCAGCATTTCCTAGCAGGGCTGCTGTTGCCTCTCGCTACAGCCAACTTCTCTGGGTCTGAACTCTGACCACTGGGAATTTCATTCTGCTTCACAATAAAACCATCAATAGTTTGTGCCACTGAATAGTCTGTTCTTCAGCAAACACTCATGCTACACAATACTTCATTTTTTCCTTCTCTCCTTTCTTAAAAGAATGGTCATGCCTACCTCTTTCATCAGAGATTCCTTTCTTTCTCTTTCAGAAATCAAAACCTAAATACTTAAAAATGAAAGGGGGTGAATCTGGATGAAAAGGAAAAAGACAAGACAGGAAACAGAGCCAACAAGCTGCTGCCTGGCTGTGGACACAGGGAAGTCATACAGAACACTAAGAAGTAAAAGGAATTAGTTCATGTTCCTGCTGTGATCACTATTTCAAGGTTAGCAAGGGCATATTCCCAAATAGCACCCTCAGCTCTGATGGGAAATAAGCACTTGAGAAACATTAGTAGGCTGCCAAATCCTTTAAAGCGTTCATCATCCATTTGGAGAACAGGTAGAGCAAAGGCAGAGGCCATCTGAGCTGTCTACAAGAGCTCACGGTTCTTTAGTCCTATTTAGGAAGGAACCTCTTGGGATGAATTGACAAACCTACTCCAGAGCCTGACAACAAGAAAGCCCCATTTGTGTTTATCATGATGTGGACACTTGTTCCTGAGGATAGGGCTGAGACAGTGAGCATACTCTGCATAACATGGCTAAATAAAGTTTTCTTACCTACCTGAAAAGCTGACCCAACTGAGCTCTCCCATAAATGGTACCAGTCCTAACTCTGTGACCTTACAGTGGCCACAGAGAACAAAAAAACTTGCTCTTGCTCTTCCTGTAAGAACTGCATCCTTGTAGCTCAATTATTTAAAGCTTTGACTTGCGTTTTTAAATTAAGAGTGGAAATATGACCTTAAAGTAGGAATCATTCTTACTGAAAGGTCTGGTAAGCACATTTGATGAGACCTATCTTTTTTAATTAAAATATAATATTCTCCTTTCCTGTTAATTTTACAGACCTAACACAACCATGGGAAGGTGATATGTTGCTGATTAATATGTATTACATACCAAGAAATCCACTAATGTCTTCAACTGATGATCACATTCCGAATCTTTATTGTTACCTCAAACATTGGAGGTACCTTTTTTTAATAATGTTTTGAAACCTTGCTGTAAAACCACAATTACAAGCACTGAATTCCCCCAGTCTTAATTCAGGTCAGGTTTCTGTTCTTTTTGGTCAGCGGTAATGTTATAATGCCCTGATATATCAGAAGTTTTACAGTTATGCTCTGTGATTGTAAAATGCAATCAACTAAGACAGTATGTTAAACTAAAATCAAGTGTAGTGCTTTCTTCTTCCAGTTAGCTGTCATTAGCAGGAATAAAAACTAGGTGGTCACTGACCTAAGACAGCGAGACATTGTCCTCTGTCCTGAAACATGGCACTAAGAGGTGTTTGAGGCATAAAGATAGAGACCCTTGGGTAAAATGCAAACAGGAGAATCTTTTCTTTTTGTTGAACGACTTTTGACTTTAGAACCAACCTTCAACTTACTGTGGTGATGTGTTCTGCACAAGTGAAATCTAACTGCACATGTCACTGCTTCCAGTGAAGTCGACCCAAGCCAAGAACAGATGGGAGCAGGACAGAACTTGGAACAATTTTTGTGCAATCCAAGCAAACCTACCAAATAACCAAACAAAAAAAAAAATGCAGAAAAAGTTTACACAGCTTGTCCAATTTCTAAATTTAAAGTAACTCCCTCTGCGATGTACAGACTGGGTCCTGAACTTCTCATGTTCTTGCCCTTACTCTTCATAGGTCACAATACAACAACATGTAAAAAAAATTTAGTGCTTTCATAGTGAACAGTTTCTTCAAAGGAGTGGGGAAAGCAGAAGTGGTATTTGTCACCTTGGGTTACACGGGGTTTGTATGCAGTAATAAAGTTTCCTCAAAGTAAGAGCCTTGGATTTATAATACACCTCCTAAAATCTTTGAACAATGCATTGGGTCTGTAGCATTTTCTCAAAAGTATTTTCAAAAAAGCTTTGAGCTAGCTGATTAATTTTTACTTTGTTATAGTTATTTCTTCCCAAATATACTTTACATAAAGATTCACAGGCTCCTCATTTTTCAGAGCCAAGTAGTAAATTAGCTTCCCAGGTGCCAAAGTGATTAACTCCGTTTTCTGCAACTGTTGCAGCCAAAGTTCTGGAGTTCTGTCTGCCATAACATCTGAACAAAAAGAGCTGAATAGTTTCCTTCTATTACTGAAACTGGAGTGATAAGATATCCCACAGGGTTTTCTCCTTTCATAAATTATGCCTGTCTCAAGATCAACCCTCTAGATTTTTCTTTCATTGTTAGTATAACCAAATTCCATAGCACTAAGGAAAATAGTATGGCTGAACTCAGAACATAAATTAGTCTCAGAAAATGAACAAACTGAGCAAGTACATCTTTGTTTCTAAAGTAAACATTAATAAAATAGAAAATAGCTGTCACACTGGCTTAGGAGGCTAATGTTTTCAGCTTCTTTCATCTCTGCTGCGGGTTTAGAAATGATAGCCCTTTTCTGTATCCATTTTAGGTGTCAAGGTAAGATTTTAGAGATGCTCTAAATTAAGTTCCTCAGGTAAGAGTCATTAAACATTCCTATTCCCCTGAAAGCAAAACTGCACAGAATTATTCAAGAGTTCCGCTGGCACCTATAAAAAGAGGCACTAAAGACTGTTGTTCCTGGTTAGACAAAAATCCCATTTGCAACAAAAGTTCTGGTGCCCATTTAAGAATGGCAGAGTGCCCTTTACAGGGACTTCTTATCTGTCCCTCCCTCATCCCAGGGCTAAGCCTGGGCAGCCCATCAGGTCAAACAAAGAGCACGAACATAAACGCGTGTTCCTTTGTCTCCCAGAAAAGATGTGCATGTGTGGTAAGTATACTCAGAAGGTAAGGCATTCCATATGTTCTTAATCAAAGATGAAATAGATTTCACTCCAAATATGGGCTCCACTAAGCAATTACAGTCCCACTTCTGTTCATGGTGTCACAGGAAAGGTTACACAAACTTTGGTGGGTTTACATGTCCCACCAACCAAGGTCACACAACACGACCAGTAAGAGTGACAGAACCTCCTTCCAGTGTAGACTGAGCCTAACACAGAGGTCCACCAGCCTACTGAGAGCACCTAAAGTCTTTTGGTTATAGGTCTCCAGATAACACAGAACTTCTGGAAGCCCACACATGGAAAATAATAGCGTCTTCAATCTCTTTCAGCATTAATGACCAAGACCTCAGCCTTAGCATGTACAGTAACTAATACTGCTAAACCACAGATGAGAACACAGAGGTAAATGGGGATTAGGGCCCAGATTCATTCCACTTAATTCCACTCAAGTTTCCCATGCTCCGAGTTTCTAAGCTATCTAGCTCAAGGCCTTCATGAATGGCCAGCTGCCAGGAAATAACAGAGAATTTTCCATGGTAAGTGGTGGTCTTTGTAATCTAGCTAAAGCACATGCAAGACATCCATCCATTGGCTTGTGGCTCCAGGGAACTATGTCCTTCCTCTGGCAAGTGTTCCAACATGAAAAGCTAACGAGTAGCTAATTCCTCAGTTTGTAAGGGCTAATTGGAAATCTTGAGGAAATTACGCTAAACACAACATTAAAAGCCTTCACCTTTCAGACAGAGAAAATCCCCCAAACAAACCCCAGTGTTTTTCACTGCCTCACAGTCTCTGCTCCTGCTGGAAAGAGAATGCACAAAATTTGGAAGTCCAGCACAAGGATATGAGATATATGGGCAGAACTGAATTCCTGGAGCATCAGTCTACTGCTATCACTAATAAACCCCCAGTAATTCCACCTATAAATGGATGCTTCATTTTAAAAATGAGTTAGTATTTGTCTGACATCAAAAAATTGTTTCAATATAAATAAAGCACAGCCCCCCCCCTCAGGAACTTACAGTTTTGTGTGCTAGCTTCTGTATTTATTGCCTCATCAAGTGTGAAATGGATACCTACCACTCCTTGAATTACTTTCTGCATGAGCAATGCCAGAGGTTAAATGCCTCAGCCTGTGAGTCTGTAGGAGGGGATAAGACCAGCTATGCCAATCTGACAGTCAGCATGCCCACTCAATCTGAAGCACAAGATATTCAGCAGAAAAGTTCGCTGATAGAGAGATATTCCAATCTTAGCCACAAAACCCATGCTGTATTACACAAATGTCACGCTTGTCTTGTTTTGTCCTTACTTTATCCAGTCTCACAAGCAACAACTGTCACAAAGCAGAGGTAAGAATATTTTAAAACATAAATTAGCATTAACTGCAAATAAGCTAGCTGACCTTCAGGTCTATATGTTACAAATTTCTTCACTGGATGCAGACCAAAACTATGCTACAGGCATAGTCTAATTAACATTGCAGAGTACTTTTCTCTCTAGCGCTAAGTGCTCTACTTGCAACTTTTCTTCTGCATGTTTGCCTCTTTTTTTGACATTTCAATTAAGAGCTTCCTCTGCCCCTAACCGATTAACTCATACCTATTGCATTATAACAACAGTGACAAGTTGCCCACTGTAAACCATTGGTATTTCCTGTTGATGCTACAGAAAATCTTCATTTCTGTGCACTCAAATGTGGCTAACTGATTTTTCTGATACCTCATGCTAATTATTTGTTCACAGAGCAAGTCACCAATTTCAAATGCATTTCCCTGAACTCCAGCAATATGAGATCCATACAAACGACTAAGTGGATTATACTTCATGTGGTTATCAGTCTATACGAAGGCAAAGCCATTACAATTAGATTCAAAGTGGAATGTCAAAGACTAGCACGAATAGTTTTATGCAAAGTATTACTGCATAGAGAAGAAAGTGTGTACAGGTAAGAAAGACACTCCCTACTTATGTCATATGTATCACATTTGCTACTTAGCTGCAACTGTATTCAGCTGCTGAAGGAGGAAAACTAATTTTATCAGTCATAAGAAGAGCTAATCACTGAATCACCTTCCAGAGCCTGAGGACCTCAGAATGCAACTGAGACACTTAATGTGAAAATCACTATTTTTGATAGTTTTAAGAGTTGAGCAGAGCAAGATTTAGTGAGTCAGAGCTAACTTCTCAGGCAAATTAGCTTTTAATTTTCCATGTCACTTTATATTATGGAAACTATCTTGGAAACTTTCTTTTTCCTTAAGATAGCATCTTCTCACCTGCATACTGTTCTTTCTTGCAGGAGGTGATTTCAGTTCATGGCAATACAAGCAAAGTAAGATCCACTGGAAAGTCTAAATTTTAATTCCAGGCACACTTCTAAGATTTCCTTTTAGAAAAGTAAAAGCTAATTGAAGTCAGCTAGCAACAGTTACAGGTTACTCTGAAAACTGTAAAACACAAGGATTGGATCCTCATTGAGAGCACACCACCTCTATACTGACAAAGGTCTGATGCCCTCCAGACAGCAAACCTCAATTCTACCCTCTTAATAGTTTATCTGGACCTAAAACTGAAAAAGCTACGCACGTGACAGTAGAAGATACAACCTAGTGCTTTTTACAGCAGTAGAGGCCAGTGGCACAGTGTTGAAACACGACCTGAGTCAAACTCCTGCAGTAAAGCCATAGGTTTATTACAGGATGACCTATAAAGAGTTTAAGGTGCCTCTAACAGAGATGGAGGTGTCTGGAGAACAGAGAGAGTAGATCTGTATGTCAAAAGCTTTCATGGAGCCTCAGTAAACCCAAGGGTCTCTTCCCACATACCCTTAACTAATCAAAGTGAAATGACAGGTTGTATTAGGAGCACATGAGATTGGTGTTCAGCAATGGGAAAGCAATAAAGGAGAAAGTTTGGGAGGGGAAGAGGGCTGATTGAAGCTGGCCATATGTGGATGACAGAAGAGGAAGTCAGCATGTCTGAGAAGAACTGAAGATGGATTCGCAGTAACTGTAGCAACCTGTGAATCCACAGTAGGCAGACCAGTGAGTGACTGTGCTAGCAGAAAAGGTAGGAGCACAAATGAAATACATAGTGTAGGGGAGAACATGACACTGACAGAGATCCAGGACACGTTACTCACAAATGCTAAGGACAGCCAAGAGGTCACCTGCCTGAAAACATCAACACATTACCCTCTTCTGCATATTTAACTTCTCAGTCAGAAGTACCTAACCAGCCACCAAATCCCGTTCCCTCACTGATGTCACAAGTCCCAGGCTTCACAGGATATATCAATTAATTACTCAAAAGCCAGGAGGCGGGGAGGTCGCAACAAAACAAGACAGTAAAACACTTGGCCGTTTTAACCATAACTAGTTGCCTTCGTTAATCTGAGTACAAAGCTTTATATTGCTGCTCCTGAATAGGCCTCCCAACCCTTAAAGTCTGGCTGATGAAAGTGTTTCTGAACAATTCAAGATGCCTACCATAACTGCAACCATCAAACACATACAAACTGGATACATCAGGTAACAGGGTGAAAACACTTGCCTGCGTGAAACGAGTGAGAGTTGCAATGTGTAACTGAGCAGGTTTTGGCTGGCCAAAGTAGCTTGTGTGTCAAATGCCTCTTGCTGCTAAATAATAGAGTTGGACTTTCTGTATTAGCCAAGTTGGCATCCTGCAATAGGGATGATGACATTTTTGCATTTGGCGTTTTCTGCTTCTGCACTATATCAAATTTTCCACTGCAGTGTCAGGAGAGATTTCTATCTACTTCCGCTGAAAGAAGCCAGATAAGGACAACAGTTCTATACCTGCCTTCATTTTCTACCAAAGTCAATATACAGCGCAACAGAACATATATTCAAGTTCCCAGTGATTTCTTCACCTTTTCTGCTATGCTACCAATACGGTGAGCATACTTACAACAGTCACCTGACATTTGCCTCAGAGGTGGTCCCAATTAAAAAAAAGAAAAGTGTTCTATATTGCCATTATGAGATACAAAAAGAAAAAGTTCACCAAAGACATGAACTGAAAACAGTCAATTGGCCCTCTTTCCCTAGGTGAGATTCCTTGGTCTGGAAAGATTACATCATAAGGTTAGGAATATCTGCAGAAGTCCCTTTGCTCCAAGAAAATGCGTATAAAAATGGCTTTTTAAAGGAAAATATTTCTTCTTAAGGTCTTCCCCGATTTCTAACATGAAAAACTGCCTGGGAACTTGTTTTGATTATAATTCATATTTTGTTCATTTCATTATTCAACCATAACCACATCCTGCAGACAAAAGCCATCCAAGGCTCTCATCAGCTGTGCCCTGGGCAGCAACACAGATGTGCTATCACTAATCAAAAGAACTATCTTCCCAGAAAGGAGGAGAAATTAAGATGCATTTTTATTTAATAAATGTTATCTAATAATAAATAGATAATGGTATCTAATAATAAATACTGACCATGTTTCATTTCACTTGTCATGACAATTAAAGGTCAAGTTTACAGGTTATTTTTCAGTATTTGGCTTTATCAAAGACAGACAGTAAGTGCCAGGCTGCTGCTGTTGATGCTTCTTTTCTGAATACCAGCAATAGTATGGGTTCCATAACCCTAATCTGCCAGTATTTACAGGGTGACCAGTTTGTGCTAGAGCCACAGAACCCTGAAGAAAGCAGAATCTTTCTCAGGCAGAATAGCCGGCACAGATATAAGCAGCTAAAAAATTAAGATTATGTTCTTAATCTTGCAAATTTCTACACACACTGAAAATCCTTCCAATCTGGTTCTTCATACGCACATACACACTAAAAGCACCAGGAAACAGCCTATTGCATCAAAACCTTACGCAAAACAATAAACCTTTTTTTTTAATTTCTAAATCAAATATGCAATGCAAAATTTGAAAACTTAGTTTTTGGGAAGCTCTAATTACAAATACCTTTTACCACCCTAATATGGATTGCTCATATATGACAGAATCTAGAATATCGATTAATGAATAAACATTCCTGAAATCTGAAAAGATTAAATCCATTAAAGCACTTAAAAGTGGTTGGGAGCACAGCAGGGGTGGATTCTGTGTAAGTCCTGCCCTGCCTTCTTACAGAGGGATCTGGAGTGCATGGAACAGTTGTCACACAGGGACAGGAGCTACCTTTACTTGCATTCTGTCCGATCTGCAGGGGCCATCATGATAAATGAAGATTTTTGATATGGAACCAGAAAAGGCCGTCCTTATCTCCAGTCTGACTGGGAAGATTTTTGGATCACAATGGATACATAACCGGACTGCATTAGAAACGCATGACTTTTACTAAGCATGTACCAGCCTCTATTTGCATGTTTAACAGAGAAAAAAAAAAACAAATATCTGATTAAAAACATTGAAATATGCTCCCACCATGTTCAAGATGCACAGGAAGGGGGAGGAACTCCTCCCACAGATCCAGGCACTAGAGGAAAGAACCCTGCAGAGCTCAGTTCTGAGACGCAGGATGCAGCTTCCCTCACTGCTTCTGAAGTTTCTTATCTTCTAACACTTCTTGGCACGAAGCTGAGAAGCTCCCTGTAGCAACAGGCTGTGAAAATACTCTGACATGAGGCAAATAGATCCATCGTTCATTCTTCTATACCTTCCCCTTCTCACAGCTGATGACCTGTCTTGGGGGAAGTGCAGGGTGGCCTGGCAGCAGCAAAAAGCACACTAGGCACGAAATATGCCAATATTACTAATTTCTACCCTCTTAAGTTCACCCTCATTAACTCCTCAAATATTACTCTTTTCCATGTGTTCAGGAGGAAATACCTGGCTATGGCACCCAACGTTTCCAGCGACAATGTTCAAATGGAGAGCACAAAGGATGAGGTAAGTGGTTTTTCCTACCATTTTCAGAATAATAGGCACATTTTCTCTTTGTAGGAACATGCAGGATCTCACACAAACTAGAAATACAGGGTAAAAAGGACTGAGCAGAGATCTTACTGCTCTGTAATGGTGCTAATCAGTAGCATACTAGCTATGTAGGAGGCAGCTATTGTAACTGGGGATCCTATCTTGTGTGATGTTCAGTAATGCTCCACGTTAAAGTCCAAACGTGGGGTATTGTTCTACATAATTCTTTCAATCCTGGCTCAAAACAAATAATCCAACAGTTGCATGCCTTCCAACTGGAGCTAAGAAGCTGAAGAACAAATAGTATGAATGCCTGAATGCTGAGAACAGGCCTTTTCCTTTCTCACCCATCGTCCTTCTGATCCTTCTGTACAGAATAAAGCTGCTCTGCTACGGATGTGTCAATACAAAACCATTTCCATGACAACAGCCTCCGATGTGCCAAATATAGACATTTGACTTCAACAAACAGAGAAGGAAGAGACACATGACTAGAGGGCATTCCGCTGCATTGCATTTAAACCCAGTTCATTCCTTATGGCTGTGGGCAAACACTCAAAGAAGAATTAATGGTGGCCCCTTGAGACTCTAGTGCTCTCAGTTGTTGATCACCACATTTCTGCCACCCATGCCGTCTCCTGCTGCAGAAGGGAGGGAACCAGCTACCTAGCTTCACCCTAAGTTCTCCAGTACAGAGTCAAACAGCTGAGCATTAACTGCTGATAAAGGAAGGTTTAAACTTAGTTTCCCACACTCATTTTGAAAGAGCTGAGGCTTATACACTCGTTTCATTTCACCAGATCTGCTTTGAAGGTAGTAGGCTCTGGCAGAAGCAAAGAACAGATAACTTCTTAAGTCACGTCACAAGGACTCGCCAGCGTTTTCCTTCTTCTCATAGCCAAGTGAGGGTCACGCTGCAGTAAGACCTCCTGTAGAGTACCACAAACAGCATCACCCATTGAAGAAACCCCATTACAGTGCAGGACCTGACCTGAGGCCCTTCTCACCAGCTGCTGCCTTACCACAATACATGGCATGTTATAAGACAAAACATGAGCACCTTGCTCTTCTCGCTGTACTGCAGGCCCCTAAGGAGTAAATATCATTATGGCACGAGTAGAGCTACACAATGTGTGAATTGCTTGGGCTTTTAACAACAATCCATTTAAAATAGCAAATGGGTACATACAGCTACTGTTAAACTCTGAAAATCCACTAAGACACTCCCAGTCACGTGGCTCTCAGATCCTGCATCAGAGCTATGCAGGGAGCCAGGAAATTCCAACCTGTGGCAGAGTCAGACCTCTTTCTGTGGCCCCTGTAGGGTACCTGAAGCAATGTTTTTGGTCCATGGCCCAGCTCTGTTTTCCTTTTGATTATCTTACAGACAGTGCTTAGCAACCCACATGAGCTTGTCCATTGTATTTAGGCTTTGTAGGAGAGGAAAACAGAGCAGGAATGAAGCTAATGTGCCTGCCTGCCACAGAGAGCGCACACAGTTAGTAATTGCCAAAGCCCCTGTTGCCCCAGCATCCCTATCTACTTCCAGAATCTCTCTCCAAGAATCTCCTGAATTCTTGCTACCTCAGGTGCTTTGACAAGAAGCAAGCAGTCTGGACCAGTGTTTACAGGAGAAATCCCTGTTTTAGCTGTAATGCTTTGAACTGCATAAGAACAATTGCTAGACTGACACCCTTTGTGCACCACAGGCTGGGCAACAAGGGAAGACATTCACAACCGAGGGATTCTGTGTTTAAACTGGGTTATCCATGGAATTTACTCACAAGTGCTCATTCTAACAAGCACACTGGCCTCTCACATAGGTTTCTGAGATTAATAATTACAGTACTGCAGCAGTGAAACTATACGCTGTTGTGTCCAATATGGTAGGTCCCTTCTGTGACACTTGTTACTTAGAGTAACATAGAGAGGCTGAATGAGTCTCAGTGTATATAGTACAGAAACCACATACAAGGCTTGACTGAGGAGCACATAGCCTCAGTGCTTTCTAGAGATAGTTCAGACAAGGCTTCACCTTTGCATAAACTATTTGTGCAACCAAGATCCCTTTCAGATGCACGCCAAAGTCTGGACTGGCATATGTGTGAGGCCACGATACAGCTAGTATCTGACATTACTCTCAGAGAAGCAAAACCAGCACTGACCAGACGTTAACTCTCCCACTTCCCACTAGTATGCTTAAGAAGTGCAGAAACGTACAGCGAGAAGCCACCAAAAAACCCCATGAACAAACAAACAAAATACCCCACACCATGCAATTCATAGCCTAGAAGAATCAAATACTATTTCAGAGCTTTGGGCACCAAAGACACCCTGACACAGGCATGTGTCACCAGTGAACCACCAACTACAAGATCTGCTGCAATTAAGCAACTCCAACCTGTCTTACCTCCACAAAGCTTCTTCTCCCAACTATGTGCTCACCTGATCAATAGGAAGAAACTTGTGAGGCCTGCAGGGATTCAACAGTCAGAGAACCCTGGCCCTCGGGACCAAGTCAGGAAAGATTTGCTTCTGCTTTGTGTTTTTAGAAAATTTCATCTACCTATCTCCTTTGCAAAGAAAGCACTTGATAGATAAAGCTTCAAATGTGATACCGGTTGCTCTTCTACTCACAGGGAGAAGGATGATCATGAAGGTGGTTAGGACTCAAAAACCCTAGCATATTAAACTCAGCCAGGACTCAGGTGACAACCAATGCAAATGAGACTGCAAGGAAAATATGGATGTACTGGAGTGGGTCCAGCGAAAGGCAAGACATGATTAAGGCATTGGAGCACCTGACATACACGAGGAGGCTAAGCAAGCTGGGATTGTTCAGCCTGGAGAAGAGAAGGCTCAGGGGGATCTTAACAATCTGTATGCACACCTGATGGGAGGGGGTGCAGACAACAGAACCAGACTTTCCTCAGTTGTGGCCAATAAAAGGACAAGAAGAAATGGATACAAACTGAAATACAGTAAATACTATTCGAACATAAACCTTTTTTTTACCATAAGGGTGGTCACAGCCTGGAACAGGTTGCCCAGAGAGGTTATGGAGTTTCCATTCCTAGAGATACTGAAATCTTGATGGGCCACCTGCTCTAGGCAACCTTGTTTTGACCAGGGCGATGGTTCTAGACAGTCTCCAGAGGTGCCTAAACCATTCTGAGATTCAGGGTGGGAGGAAGACCTGCTTTAGAAGCCCTGAAGCAAAACTAGAACTTTCTGCAGTAGGTAAAGTTTTCAGGAGCAGCTCACTGCAGAGGATGCTTCAGTTCTCCAGGACTTTGGAAACAAGAGCATGATTAAAGAAAATCAGTATCAATCATACAAGTTTGCCTCCTTGCGAAGTACAGTGGTGCAGGGGGAAGTGTCCATCCCCCTCTGCTGCCCGATCAGAGAAGAGAAAAGGATCAATACTCCTACCAACCCAGTGAACCACACAAGTCAAGGTGCCATTAAAAACCTTTGTCACATGTAAAGGCTGGGGAATAACTGGAAGAAATTACTTCTGCCCTTATCTGCATACAGTTTGCACTTAGCCAAGACTCATTTTTCCTCTGAGCACTGAGAACTTGCTGAACTGCCCCTTCTTTGCTCAGTGTGATAAAGGAGCTGGGTCACAGTCAGCTGCAAAGTTAAAGCACTGGTGCCACTGCACATCAGTGAACACCCTAATAGATGTGTAAAGCATAAGAATAGGTGACAAGTCCTCTGACAACTGGATAGAATGATGGTCCTCTTCCCTGTATTTGCACTATATTCCCATAAAAAAACAGAAGTCATCCTCATCTTTTGTCTTTATTGCAAGTGGAAAAATCTTTGCAATCAAGATGCCTTGCTCAAAAACGGTAACTGAGAAAAGGAAAGGCAGCACCTGAGAGGAAGGCAGAATGCCAGGCTGCAGTCCCCATCTTTATTCAGAAAGAACCCTTGTCTTTGGCCAAGCAGTCTTCCAGGAATTGACCCAGCAGTGCTCACGCTCATCTACATTTATGATTTCAGAGACATCAAGAATGATTTAGATGAGTCAAAACTAATGACCTGGCCATTATTAATTCAGTGGATTTTTAAACAATTCTGTTCAAGTGTCAAGTTACAGGCTTGAAAAGCTGTGACATTTATCTTACCCTTGGAAGTACATTGTTTTTCTTCAGAAGGCTAAGTTCTCCAGATCAGAGGAGTTATCTAGAGCAGATCATCACAAATGGCTGCCTAAAACATGCATAAGCTGTCTTACATACAATCACTCTGGAGACTTCCTCCAGTGGCTTAGAAATGATGGTCAAGGGGTACCTGGGGGCCAAGTGGAGGTCCCAGCTGCCTAGTGCATGCTCTCACACGAGCCAGAAAAAGCAGCATGAACACAGGTGAGCATTATACCACCAACTGTGACCATAGATGCATGGGAGAAAGCTTGACAAAACCCCCATAATTCAGTCTATGGAGAGTAATGACATTAAGCCTGCATGAAATAGGACTGCCAGGCCCTAGATTTACAACAGTAGAGAGATTGTGGTGAAGCTCAGAGTTGGAACCAAAAATAGCCCAAAATAAACAATTTTTCTCTCTCTAAAGACAGCTGACAGATCCAATCAACAAGTTTCAGTACAGATGGTTTCTGTATATTTTTAATTTATTCAGGCTTTTAAGGCTGATAAGAATGGCACATTTCAAATTGATCCAAATCCACTGTTTTCAGAGTATTAGTAACGCTGTGTTTTCATAATAAACTCTCTTAAAAGGTTTATTGTCAAAGCTTCTTTCAGGCGTACAGGGTAGGTTTTTGCCTTGAGCAGAATGTACCATCAGTGACCCCAAGCTGACATGCAGCTCTGCTCAGGGAGAGTGCCCTCCTGCCAGAGCACCAGTCGAGTCAGCAGGAACTGAACCAACTGAGAACCTACTCAGTGCTTCAAAAAAAAGCTCCAGAATTCATGCTATTATTTTCTTTTCTAGGTCACTCTAATGCAAGAAACCAAGACACTTTGAACATATCCATACAACAACATCCGCACAAGAACCATATGAGCAGTTTTGCCTGCTGCAGGACTACAAAACACAGACCTGGAGCTCAGAGTGCCGTACTCTTGGACCATACTCCTGCCTTCAGTATCCTGCTGTAATCTTCCAATTGCAGATACTTCACAACTGAAACCGAGGTCAGGTCTGAACACCGCAGGCATGTATTTTTCAGATGAATGCTGAACTGACCACTTCAGCACACAGCACTGAACAGGGTTGCTGACTTGTGCAACTCTTAAGCCTTACAGCCGCACTGTGTCCAGACTATACAGTGTAACAGAATATAATGGCAAGTTACCCAAGAGACAGCAATGGAAGTCACACAGCAGAAGCAGCTCCAGCAGCCCTTGGGGTGCACCTGTTCAGTGGATAAGGCTGATTCTCACTGCATGCTGCACCTTACTGCTGCAGCTGAACCTTTCGTTTCCAAACAGCATTTTTTTTTTAATTCAGTAATTATGTAGACAGCTTTTCCTCCTTCAAACTTGTATACACCTTAATTTTTCTAAAGATCACTGCAAGGAATAACCTCAATGTCAGCTGCAAGAACAGGGAACCATTTCCTATTAGTGCATACACACTCTTTGTAGTCTTCCTTTTCTTCCTAAAAGAATCTATGAACTGCAGTTTCTAAATACCAAGTATGTCTTTCTGCATGTGCATTTAAGTAGTGATCTTGCTTCATGCTTAGCTGAGGGCTTTTAATACCTGGCATGGAAAGATTTCATTGGCAGAGGGCAAGCAGAGATAGCTTAATCTGACCCATTAAAACAGATCATTTGGTCTTAATATTGGGCACCCTAGCCCATCTTTTTGCCTACCTTTTTAAAGATAGACTTCAATTAAAAAAGAGGCTAACTCAAACCTACCTCATGGAAACTATTTCCATTAGCCAAAAAGGAAACTCTTGCTATTTCACTCCCACGTAGAAATAAACCTCTGCCAGCTGTTATGAAAACATAGCCAGTCTTATCTTTATTTATTCTATAACATCACTGTAATGTTTCATGTTGAATGTCTCTGATAAAAAAAAAAAAAAAAAAAAATAAAAGCTCTGCATTTTCCTGATGTTCCTGACACAAAAACTTCTTTTTCAAGTTATTTTATAAATACTGACATGTAATTTACCTTCCAATACAACAGGATGGTACCAAATATCTTAACAGTACATTTGAAATTGAATTCAAATTATTATTTAGGCATTTATTAGATCCCTTAAGAATGGTTTTGAAAGAAACCTTATCTTTATCCATCAGTAGATAAACAAATTTATAGCCCAAATCTAGAAATGCTAGTTTTTGAGAAACCTTACCGTTTTGATAAGCATGTGGAATATTCTAAGCTTAACCAGTGAACAACTCTATATATACACACTCAAATATGAGATAAAAAGAGAATTCAGCAGAGTAAGAACAAAATGGACATTCAAACCAACTGATACGGATTTTATTTTTATGCATACTCAGTTGCCTTTGACACATGAATTGCTCCCTGTTCTACTACCACTTGCCAGTCTACAGCATGCTGGGAGGCCACAGAATACAGAAACTGGCCTGCACGTGGGGCTGATGCACCAGAGCTTCCATAAGCACTCCCTGGGATTTAGCACAACTTGGAAATGGCTCAATTACTCTAGCAAAGCAATTGCCCTTTGTCTGTACTCCATGACAAAAAAAAAAAAAAAAAACAAAAAAACCCCACCCACATTACTTGAGCTCTTATGAACCAACATCATAGTTCACGAAATCTCTTGCTCCTTGATTAGAAGGGATTAAGAATAAAAACAGCAAAGCTCTATGCCTGTTTAGGCAAATATACCCTGAGGTATATTTGTAGTGACAGCTGCCAATGCTTGTATGTTCACACAATGTAATCCAAGACAGTTAACCAGGTGCTAACTATGATCCTATCATTTTACACCCAAGCTAAGGTCTTGCTTTCCTGTGCAGACACACCACTTTTAACAGCAGCTTTGTTTGAATGGCACAGCCACTGAATGTGTTCCGTACTCATGAAGACAGCACACCTTCAGACTTTGGGCTTGCTCAGAACAGTATCCGGTGCAGTGTAGTGCACCCAGCTTGTCCTAGCACTTTCAAGCAAACTACTGAACTAGTTAGTTGGTTTAACAAACCTCAAACTACCAGGATTTTGAGACGAAGCAGGATTCTAGTTAAATTAGGAACTTCCACAGATAGTTACTGACCCTCAGAAGAGGGCTATATTTCTCTAATCCTTCAAAGATACTTCTTGTGATTCAGATGAATTGGAGAACAGGACCTTAACAGGGAATAAGCTTAGTTACAGACAAGCTTAGTAAGTTAAAGCATACATCCTCATGGCAAAAAAAAAGGCATGATTGCTACCTATATTGTTTAACCTAACTAACTGCTAAGCAGTAACAGTGAAGCTTCACCATGTGTAAGCAAAAATTATACACATTCTTCATGACAATTGGGCATATACACTACTTGCCAGCACATGTTATAACCCATTTTTCACTGCTTTTTTTACCTATGTGAAGTAGGTCCAGATAACCCAAATGAACAGGCACATTCAACAGTAACACCAAGCCTTTGCATGTCTACCCAAAGGTAGAGAAAGGAAGGGTCAGGTAGGCTTTGTGGTACCACCTCATTCCCCCTTCCATTTACTCTCCTGAACTATGCAAGTTCCCTGCTGCAAGAGCTGTGATGCTGGCTGTATCCAAATCAAGTGGCTTAAAGCTGTTTCATTTCCATCTAGAAAACTAACAGCAAGTGACGCATGGATATACCCGAAAGAAGTGTTGGTCTGAATGGCTGCTCTTAAGGTAACTGAATCTTTGAGGAAATACAGCCTTAGAAGATGTCATATTCCTCAGCAAAGGGAATAGTAATCACAACCTAAACGTTCTTCATGGGAGTTGTTTTGAAAGCAGAGAAGGAAAAGAATGAAGATGGTGTACCTGAACAGGGTGTACACCTGGGAGAGTGTCACAGGCAGTGCTTCCAAAGATTTACCTTTTTCGACCCTGCAAACACAGCATCAGCAAAGATAGTAATGTTTATCTCTTGGTAGGCACAGGTGGTAACCTGTGCCTCATGGGGACGTGATGAGAATAAGCATTTACTCCTGTTAAAACAAAACAAAAAAATCTCAAGGGAAAGTCAACTAACACTGCCCCGCCAATACATTAAAATGTAATTACAACTACAAAATAGCTGAACTTACAAAAACTGGTCAAAAGTTTTGCAAAGTCAGGGGTGAAACATAACATCAACATGCTGTAGTGTATGCTTTGAGGCACCAACTTTTTTTTCTCCCGCTCTATTTTGGAAGAGTTCCGAAACACTTTGAACCTTAAATCAATCTCTTGTTGTGTGACCTCTAACTCCTGCTGACTAGGTGACCCTAGAGAAAGAAGGGTCAGTGGAATTATGCACTGCAGTCCATGAACACAGCTGCAGACATCAGCACCAAAAAGGCAGGGCTAGGGGAAGAAGGAGGAAAAAGAGCGAGCTCAAAAGAAAATCTCTTGCCAAACAAGAAAGATGCAAAGCATTTGCCACAGCTTTATTACTGGCTCCCTCATAAGCCGCAATAATGAAATGAATTACTTGAAAAAAACCTTTCTAAAAAAATGTGTTGGTTTGTTGTTTTCTTAAGCTCTGAATGAAAAAAAAGAAGAACCCTCCCCAACCATACTCTATGTTTTCTTGTTTGTTTAAAGGCCATATTCCCAAGGCTAGTAGATGAGCATATCTGCATATTAGGAGCCACAGAACTATGCAGAGGCGCACTGAAGTGTAGTCTGTACAATTGCTACATATGCACAAATACACAGAGGATCTCTTTGGGAAACTATGGCAACCGCTAGTCCACCAAGTTGTGATTCCCCCTTTGTCCCTACCTTTCTTTGCTCTTTGAGTCCTTCCCGACTTGGACAAGCGAAAAAATAAACAGAAGTATTAATGAGGTCAGGATTGGACCTGCAACAAAGGAGCTGGAAAAGCAGAGAGACCTACTCACAAGCTTGAATCTGGAAACGTTCTAAAGGAAACAAACTTTTCAGTAGCACTATACAAAAGTAATGAATGGGATACAGGCAGCACAAGCCTGGGATACAAAGTTTTGCCTAGGAAACCAGGGTTAGAGTGCCCATAGTGCCACTGAATCACTTGCTGGAGCACTGTCACCACTGACCTTTAATTTGGATGCCTCACATCTTTTTGTGCAGCTGAGATGCTCAGCAGTTCTGAAAACCAGGCCTGAAGTAACCCCGGCTCCCAGTCATTTTCTCATTGGAGTACTGCACTGGCCAAACATTTGGAAATTGCTCATAAGTATTTAAAAATAGCAAGGCTACTATCCAAGTATCAAACTACATGTACCTCTTTTTCTATCCTAAATCAAACTTTGAAAGCCTCTCAGGCCCTCTGTGAGAGTTATTGATGCTTATGAAGCCCTCTGGCATCCTCAAATGGAGAGCCTGGTAGAACTGCAAAGCATTCTTTCTTTTCATGTTTATATTTAGCCTCAGGGAGAAAGGCCTCCTCACACAAGGTAACGTATATTGACATTTAGACCAAAAATGCCAGGGACTGATATTAAAAAACAGTAGAATTTTTCACTTCATACAAGTCTGAACTATGTTTTTTGCATAGTTTTTTCAAATAGCATTTGCACAGAGGTTTTTGCTGTAACAATGGGTCTTTTCGCTTTCAACTCTGTATCACATTTAACTTCACCTCTTAATCAATATATTACAAGAAAGACAACTCCAAAACAAAAGGAATCATACTTCATTACTGATTGCAGAGGAAGATGATGAACCAAAGACAGCTTTTCCCCCCTTGTGAACCTGGGAAAATGCTACATGTCTTTTCTACACAGGGGATGTCAACTTGTGTTTCTGAAATCACATGTTGTCAAATATATACTTATGTAAACCTACATACACGTCTGTCTTTTCACTCTCTTGAAATCTGAATTATGTAAAAGAGAAACTCTAACAGCTGCATTCCAACTGTACTGAAGACCTCTCACCTCCCTTTCACCTCCACTTTTCAGTCACTTAAGCCTGGTTTCTTTCTAATCTTCTCTGAAGTCTTAGACAGCAACAGACTCGGTACAAAGATCTCTATGGACAAGTTTACATGCACAGGGGGAGAAAAGCAAAACCATGTCTGCCAAGTCCACCTATCCAGCCTTAAGGCCACTACTGGAAATGCAGAATCCCTTTAAAACAGAGAGACTGACTCATCTTCCAGCCCTTTTTTAATGCACCATCAGGTAGTTCATAGCATTTCCACACAGTTCGTACTTTTTTTTCCCCTGACTTCTTGATGTAACACATGCCAGGATGCTGCAGACTCCCTGCTCCTCCAAGGTGAGGACATTGCCATGCATTCTAGTTACCACTACTGTCATGCACTGCCAGCTGCTATAGCTCCTGCTGTTTTTTGGTTGTAAGCAGTGTACTAAATTTCACCATTCAAAAACATTATTTAGCAGATGCCTTAGAGAAATCTTGCCTTACTCCTCTGACAGCCAATTGGCATTGATGGCAAGGAGCAGTTCTCCTACCACAGCTGCCTTAGTTTAATCCAAAGAATACTACTGATAGAGCAGAATCAAAGCAAAATAAATTCTTTTGGGAGATGCACTGCTTTCAAGGTTTAGTCCTAATTCTGACCTGAACTTTGTTAGTAGTTAGAGGCAAACAGCTCAGACACCTTTTGCACGAGAAGACACTTACCAACTACAGTATTTTGAGGCATCAAGGACCCTGAAGTGCAGTGATCTGCTTTTATTATTGTATTTATATATCAATACTGCAATTATGAAACTTAACTTGGTTTCTCCCTGTCCTTAGAATGGAATAGAAAAGGTATGGAGACAGACTATTTCTTCTCATCTCTGCATTTCCTGCTAAATGCATGCAGCATCCACAAAATGACACCATGCCTCACAGCCATTGGAACAAGAACATTGTGGAAATGAAAGACCATTTAGAAAAATAAACTCAGCTTCAAAGTTTGCTTTTGCTATCAATCTTATTTCTTCTATATCATTGTATGACATTTCTATCAACTGACCTGATTAAGCCCAAGAAAGCATCCATGGAGGTCAGCTGACAGCAAATCCCCTAAGACAGAGAGGACCGAACTACTGCTACTGCCCTGTGTGCAACTCTGAGTAGTAGTTTGAAAAAGGATACTATGCCAGGGTTACTTTATGCCAATGTCAGAGCTATGCTGGGGATTATTCACATTCCCAGTTACAGAAGAAAATGAGCCTGCAGACGCTATGGAGATGCAGAATTGCACCCCCTTGCATTTGCAGCTCAGATTTTTCCCCAAAACAGAGCACCAATGGCCTGATCCCACCCTAAACCTTTTTTCCTGTCCCTGGACTCTCAGGATACACTGTAGGTATTTAGTGTTTCTTGGCCACCTAGAAGGTCTGGTGTGGGGGCTGGAAAGTCAGATAGGCTGGCCGCCCTGCTGTGGTCCTTCCCCGTATGATAGTGTAGTTACTTTCACTTCGGCAGAGGACTCCAGAGCAGCAATGGAGATTTTATTAAACAGCCCCAAATTTACACTAGTAGATAGAATTACAAGACCTCTCAATAATTAAAAGTATACGCAACTAAAGCAGATTACACAGAACTACACCTAAAATTCTTCCCATGCCTTGCCTCTAGCTGGTAGCACTGAGTATTTTCACTAAGGAAATGGCAGTCACGGGTGGCCTTGAAGGCACTTGTCTGAATTTATCTAAGAGAGGAACTAATTTGCTGCAGCTCTACTAAAAATCTCTCTAAACAGCAACAGTCAAGAAACAAACTGAACAGATCAGCAGTCACTGGCCATTAAAATCATTGCCAGGCTTCTTTCCTAGTTATCAGTTGGGAATACGAAAGCTTTCCCATGCTTGCAGTTCAAACATCCAAACCCTAAATAGACACATCAGTGATTAAAAACTAGAATGCCAGATCCAGGCAGGCTGAGCCAGAACAGATCCAGGCTATAGGAACATGCCTCTAAAATCTCTGGTTTAAAAAGGAATTAGACAAAGGTCGAGAAAACAGAAACCGAACTTGAGCAGCTGGCTCAGGGAACTGCCTTTCCCTCTTTCAGTACACAGCAGCACGAACCTACGTAGCCCTCAACTGCTGCGCAGAACCTCGCTTAGACATTTTCTAAAGGCAGCAATACTCTACACTGGAATTTACACAGAGAAATGTCAGCTCTAAGTAGGGGTCTATATAATTAAGCTGAAATAAGAAACGCTGTTCCAAAAGGAAAAGACAGCTTTGATCAGGTAGAAGCCTAAGCACTGTTTCCAAAGCCATTAAGAACCTATTTCTTGCCTTCTGACTTAAGAAGTATATTAAGAGTCTATGTCATTTTGGTTTAGCTGTAAGTCTGCAGGGAGTACAACTAGCAAACACTGAATGTTTTGGTTATTTCTCATGACTAAGAGACTGCATTTCCAAATTATATACTTTTTCCAGAAGGTTTGATTTGGTTTCTCAAGGTCAGTGCAATATCACAGAAAAGGTTTTGTTTTTTGTTTTTTTTTTTTTTTAAAAAATCATCCCTTACCTGTGGCTGAGTGAAGGCTCTCCAAGCTCCAGTATCTGGACAGGACGCCTCTCATCCCACCACCACCACACACCACCCCACTGCTGTCTGAATCCGAACCTGGTGAGAGCCCGGAGCTTCCACTGCTACTGCAGTTTTCTCCACTGTGTGCCCCACTGGACTCACTGGGGCACTGCTGGGTCCTCATGCAGGCAGGTAAGACGGAGAGCCAGGGGCTCTGCTTTGCTGTGGGAGGAAATTGGCAAAGCCCTCTGTAGGAGCTCCCAGGGCAGTGGTACCTGGCAGTGCTGTCTGAGGACTGAGCTGGATTCCTATCCTCCTCTCTGCTTGTCTCGATGCATCCTGACATCATAGGGGTCCACTAAGGAGGCTCCCTCTGTGGCAGCTCAACTGCTCTCAGCTGCAGTTTCTAGCAGATGATTTTTATTAAAGCCAATTTCAAGGCATTAAAAAAGCAAGGGTGGAACAGAGATCTTTCCTCCTAATTTAGCAGAACTGTCAGATTAAAAATAAGTAAGTTGGAATAGTAGAATTTCATGCATTTTAAAAATGTCCAAGTGAGAGAGACCTTGTGTTATCTGCTTCCCCTGAGAACTCAGAAAGGACTTAACATATAAACTAATCATGTTTAGAACTGGCTGCGGCTGCTGCTATTAAAAAACTATTTTTGTAAGTCCTCAGAAAAAGAATTCAAAATAAGATCAAAGCCAGAAAAACACAGATTGATATCTGGGGAGGTTGCAGCTGGGAGCTTTGAAAAATCATTTAGCATCCACTCCCAGACTGTAGACCTGGGATGGCCCCTATTTCAGTGTGTGATCTTTGTAAGAGACCTCAGGTCCCAAGTGAAACAGCGTCATTAACTACTTTTTAATTAGAAAGTTTTATATTCTCATTACCTAACATGTGATTCAGTGTGTCCCTTTAAAAAAGAATTATGAAAGAATACTAGTTTCCCGAGAATGCAGGAATACCTGTACTATTTAACAACAGTTTGGAGACACCACAGAGGTTTTATGATAAAGGACATTCCGGACTGCCACTCTGCTAAAATATCTGCCTTACAATGACAGATTTGTCAAACTATCAAAATCATTTTAAGAGTAGTCACATGGTTTGTACCATGTGCAGCAGAAAACATGATAAAACTTCTCATGCTAGTTACCAGAATAAGTGTAAGACCAGAACTAGGTCGCTTCAGCGTGAGATTATCCAGGTCAGCTCCAAGTTGGCCAGGTGAGACTCTGTAACTAGGGGTTTGGACTGAAGTAAATGAGGACCTCAGCACCACTGGCACAGGTGGGAGGGTGACAGCCGCCCATAAGTGGGACATATCAAACTGCTCCTACCATTTACAAAGTGACTGCGTGTCTAGGCACCCAAACCCCGAACTAGGAGCTTAATTTCACACAAGAATTGAAAGTGCTTGTTTTATATTTCCATGTAAGGTAATTCTGTCCAAAGTAAACAAAGCCACATTATTATATGGCCGTTACAGCGTGCTCTGACAGAGAGACTCCTTCGACTTTGCCTCACTACCTATGCAATAGAAGGGTTATTATATTTCAGTAAGACTTCTGTTTTACTGAGTATTTCCTAAAAGAAAAAACCCTTGCCCTCCATCACTGCAGATTACAACAAAGTATCCAACAATGCTGAACCAACTTTTGAGTCCTTAAATATTTCAGCTATTCTTTAAAAGAAAGGTCTCTGCAGTAGTAGCAAAAATAACATTTTTACAGTGGCCCATAACAAAAAAAATTCCTTCAATTATCTTCTGAATGTAGTTACTTGGACAAAAATATCTTCCTCTAATGCCTCCCAATACAGAAATGGAAATGTGTTCTTCATTTGAGTGCGGCAGAACCACTCTGGTCCTTCCAGGGCCTCCTAGAACTGTCTGCATTAAAGTACAAATGGAGAGAAACGCTTCTTGATCATAATAATGGGGAGAAGGCAAGTTAAGCATTAAACAACAAAGATGGATCCAGCTGTTCTGTGGATGTGGAGCACAGGGCGTTGAGATGAGGAAGGGACAGTGCAGCTCTGCAGACACAAAAGGTACTAAGGAGAGGCTACAATTCAGTCCTAATTATCCTACTGCTTACACGAGAAGTAAGGAAACTCCACGTACCTGTATCTCTCCTTGACTGAACTACTAAACTCAACATTATTTACAGAGGCTCTGTAGCAACTGCCCTTGCCTGGGAGATCTCTGCCCTCAGCCTGCTTAGATCACTCCGTTTGTTCCTTTGCTAACCCTCCCACTCTCTGGACTGAATGCTCTTGGCAAATACCAAAAGATGTTTATTCAGTGCTGGAGACACTAGTGCTGTAATCCCAGCTGAAGGTGCTACAGAGGTATGCATATTATATGTATGTACTGGAAAAGTATTTTCTAATAGAATGGAAAGAGAGGAAAAATAGAACAAAGCCAGGCTGTGGAAAACACAATATTAGATCAGAGTTCAAAACTGCAACCCATCGTAGAGGGGTTCCACCTGACTACAGTTTTTTGTTTTTGTTAAATCTACATAGAGATACTCTTCTGTGATGCTCGCAAGAGAAGTTAGCTAACATTGCTGTAGCGGCAGCTGACTCCAACTACAGATTAAGGATCTCACTGCACAGCCCGACCAAGGTAGTCAAGATAGCCTCAGCCTTGAACAGCCTGATCCTAAACATCTGCTGAATTTTTTAGTCTCTATTGGGTTCTCCTGTAGTCTCATAGCTTTGAACGGCAATTGCCAGAATCATTCAGGATTTGCTAGGATCTCCTTTATCACTCTTTGCTCCATGGAAAGTTTTTATTGGTATGCTAAATCTTTCACCTCAGTAGCTAATACATACAATCCCACTCAACCTGCTAAGACAAATTTTCAGGAACTCAGCCATTCCTTGGCCCAGGTTTTAAGGTTGCATGACAATCTTCAAGTGAGCGCATGTTATCAGAGACCTCACAGAGCACAAATATTTGTGGCTGTGGTAAACAGAATCAAGATCAACATAGCGGGTCTAATCTTCCTGTGATTCAGAGACAAAACGAAAAATATGGGAGACAACTTGATTACTTTTTAGCCACTTAAATCCAATGGTACATCCATAGGTTAAAGAGGATGGAATGGACATTTCATGCTACAGCTACAATGATACACTTACGAGGACTTGCATACCACTTTTTTCTGTGTCCTTTCAAGAACTAAAATGACAAAAATTGAATAAATAGCTCAGCTTGTTATTTTGCTGAACTACAGGACTGCTAAATATTTATAAGACATAACGAAGTCCTATTATTAAGCTAATATTTTCCCCCTCTTGAATAGATTTCTCCAGTGGCTGTCGTACATCTTCACATTAACTGTTGCCAACCATGAGCTTAACAGCCCATCTATAGCTGGGAAAAGAAGATGAAAGTTGGCCAAATGATGTTGAGTAAACAAACAGTGCCTTTGCCTCTGAGAAATACTTTCCGCTGTACCAGTGAGGCCAGAGAGTAACTCAGTGTCACTAAGTGGTCATTGTTTTCCAGACTATCCAGAAAAGATTCAGATTCTGAGAACTTGGCTTGCCTATTCTTACTGCTTATGCAAGGTTTCCAAGGCCACCAGTATGTTCATCATCAGTACACATCAGGCAGAATGAATTCATGCCTCTTTGGTTGGCATAACCAACACCAGCACTGCGGCAGAACTCCAGGGCATCTCTTCTAGGTATCTTATAGCAGGCAACTGAAAGATCTCAGGCTGTTTAAATCCAACCAGACACAGGGAAAATTGCCAAAAAGATTCAGTCTGCATTTAAATAATGATTTTAAATAATACAGGTTTAAGATCTGTTATAGAACAGCTACAAACTTGATCTTGTAATACACCAGTTACAAGTTTCTCCCTCTATGAGGATATGACAAACCTTGAAGGGTTATGGTCATATATGTGGCCCTATTCAAAAGCTTCACAGATTGTCTGAGAGGTAGCATGGGGGAAGCACCTGGGGGAAAGTAATGAGGGGAGGCACAAGAATAGAAAAGTGTCTCACTGAGAAGCACAGATAGCAGTGAGGGCAGGGACTTCAAGGAACTACACCTCCGACAGACACCTGTGTCTGTCTGTCGCTGTGTCACCCTGCAATTGTCTCCTGCTGAAAAGTCCCTATGGAAAAGCTCAGAGATGGCAGCACGTCCCCAGAAAGTTCCCTCTGCTCTAGACCTGTGGGCTAGTAGCTCCCATGCCTAGAACTGCTCATCTTCTAGCTTCAGCCCAGTTGTAGCTATATTGTCACAGCTGCATCCACTGTCCATCAAACAGCTTCCCAGCAACATCCCCAGTTTTACACGATATCTTCAGGTTACAAATAAACAGATCTCAGACTCAGGAGATGGGGAAGGAGAGGATAGATAAGATAGCCTAAAGACAAACATGCTGGTCCACTGTTTTAACCCGATGCCTTGTTATCCTACCACTGCTCACTCCAGTACGTTTTGGGCCCTTCCCTCTCACCCCATTCCTGGGGCGATTCCTGGGTCAAACAGTCTCTCAAGATCTTCAGAAGCTGCCACAAAGCAGAAAAGCATTACCATATCTACATTACAAAGTGGCTTGTTTCCTACACTGGTCTTTCACTCTAGCTCAGCCTATTCAAACACTGCAGTAAACCCGGCAGTAATGAAAAGATACATGCTGCGAGGAACAAACGAAGACACGGGCATAATGAGACAACTAAAGGGGAAAGACACTTGATACTCATGAATACTACCTGCCAAAGAGCATGGTTCAGCCAGGAAGGCCCTTCCAAAGTATTCAAGCATTCCTGATGTTTGAATATGACAGTTAACTTTGCTAACCTCGGGGGTGTGTGTGCGTGAGTGTGTTCAACCTCTATGCTTCTCTGGAGGAGGCTCAAGACTCATTCAGTCTTCCCTGAATACAGAGATTAGCACCACCTCAGCTGCATTTTATTTCACAGGTGTTAGAGCCATCTACTGGTTCCTTACAGTTTTATCAAGTGGCTGCTCCGGACAGAAGAGGTGACAGGGAGGCAGTCTGCAAAACTTGATCAGTGACCAAGAACACCACAGTATGCCTGATCCCAGCTGCTGGGATATTCAAATAACAGGTTTGAGCCTGCCTCATTTCTCCCAGCATGACATAAAGGCAGAGAACAATGTCTCAGTGCTCTAGTGCCAGTGACTGGTCAGAGGAAGCTAACGAGCACAGCAGATACAGCATTAAAACTAAGCGCTTCTCCCAGCACTCATGGTATATTCTAGTTGGGAACAGGCAACCTCACCTAAAATAGTAAGTTTGTGCCCAGCTAAGCTCTTGTCCTCAGCTAATGGGTAGGTGGCATGACAAGAAGTCTCATAGCTGTGCCTGGCACCTTTTGGGCTGGGATCATGACAGCCATCTTTTCACACCTGAAGAACTACAGAGGGCTCTGAAATACCCCATCCCCCTCAGTCTCTGCAACACTCCCTGCACTAGGTGACCAGGTACAGACTTCGGAAGTGAGACTTTTATCCATATTTTTTACATGGAAGTATACAGTACCACTGCATATTGCACAGTACTTTCTCATCCAGTGTCTTATGACTAAAGCATATGCTAGGATCATTAATACAAGTCCTAAAATTTATCCAGCAACTTGAGAGTATGCTTCAGTAATTTGCAGTTTTCTTCCCAGCCACATCGTACCACAGGAAAGACACATGCACATGCTCATCACCCCCAAAATACTTCACATGGAGCCTACAAGCAGCAGCTAATAGGAGTTGGCTGTGGCAGAAACATTACAGAGCTTCCTGTGTTCATCAGTTTTCTCCCCCACTAGCATGTTTTTGGTGGTGGAAAAAGGGTTCTGCTGCATTTCATTTGTGTTGCTATATTTACACAGAAATTCCTGAGGTCTGAGCTTAGGTCATAGTATGAAACTCACTTGTACCTACCTCAGGAACATTGTGTGAATCAGATGATTCAGGTTTCATGCCCCATTTCTGGATAGCATATAAACACCTACAGCACTACCAACTGGTAAATCTACATTTACTCCCCCTATTCACCCTCTGAAGTTCGCATATATTTTTTAACTCCCTCAGGTCCCAGTTGGGAACTATAATGAAATTTGTATCAGCTGTGACTCAGAATTTACTTCTATGACAATGGCGCTTAGGGATTTCAGCTAATGTCAGAGATGCACAGACAACTTGACAATGATGGGTTTCCATCTGGGATTTCCAAGGAGTAAAGCTGCAGCTTTTTTAATTCAGCCAGGGAGCTGGTCCTAAGTGTTGGGGCAACACCAGATGCTTATGACAGCAAGTGATCAAAGCCCCCAGTGCTGAGAGTGCAGAGGCAGGGCTCTTGACACCATCATAAGATGTAGTTTGTTTTCTTATTTCCATATCAAACCTCATGACTCAGTGCATGAGTTGTACAAAGTGTCAGAAAGCAAACCAGTTTTGCTTGACAAAATACTATGACCATTCAGCTCTGACATAATTAGCACAATGTTATGGTCCCTTAATCAGGTAATTCCAGCAGTGTTTAATTGATGGTACAAAGAGACTTTCTGAGGCAGAAATGGCAGCTTGGCACCCAACTGTGGTTGGGTTTTCCTGGCTAGATTCCTAACTGCCAAACAACTCCTCTGCAGTCTGCTTTTCTTCTCCCACCCCAAAGTGCTATGATAGAGATATCTGCAGTGTTTGGGCAGGCACTGTCAGATGGAGAATTTAAAAACCTGGCAAAGATATGTCTCACTGTTTAATAATCGGTGCAACTTACATATTAATTCTGAGAAAGTGTCAGTCATTGGAAATGAAGCAGACATGGTACTTCATGCACATTACTCTTGAAAATACAACATACTTGTTCTTTAAGATGATTTATTTAAAGTACAGGAAACTTCTACCTCTAGAGGCTCATTTAGTTGCTTTAGTGCCTAATTAGCAACTTGAGAGGAACCTCACCATACCCACCGTAGTGCTCTCCAGCAAACACAAGGCAGAGAGTCTCTTTTGTCTGCAGAAACCTAATTCAAGAGTGTGATATATATGACATCATCCTAGGTGAGACAGAGTTCTCATGAGACAATACAATGTTTCTGCATCAAGCATATTCTCATTGCCATTAGTGATCTTTTTTTCACTAAAAAGCTGACCACTGCCTTTAAACAGCATCCTGGTTATTTGCTCAAGAAGAAAAAGCAGAATACAAAAAGCACACGAAAGAATTAACTCTAAAGCAGATTTCTGCTCAGACATGGATGCAGCATTCAGCATAAATAAGTTAGAATGCTTATCACATAGTTTCCATACTCAATAAACCAGAGCTTAATTCTCTCATAATTCACATCCAACTAAGACTAGTGTACACACCAGGAGAGGAGATGCGCCGTTTCCAGCCCACGCAGTCTAAGCCTGTCGGAGTGCTCTGGGAAAAAGGATGCAGTTTCAGCGGTAGGATGTCAAAGTCAACAGCAGACGTGATGGATGGACTTATTCCAGCCTGCAACAAGAGAGGGAAACAAAGACAACAAACATTAAACTTCGATGCCCTGTAGGACAAAATATAGCATTTGTCACAGAGTACCTCTTTCCACTTCCGATGCCTGCTTATGTAAGTAAGTAGTACATTAGTAGACACATGTGGATGATCATGGCTAGAAGGGTCAGAAAACAGTGAGAAGGCAGAGAAAACTGCAAGGTAATAAGAATAGGAGAAGTGGATAACCAGGTACTGGACTCATACTTCACATACTACCACACACACCTACATTCACAGAAAGTTTCACTCCTTCCTATGAAGTGTATCTAGTGGGAGGGGGAAGCATATCACCCCAACAAATCAATCCCTCAGCTACAGAACCATTTCCTACAACTTTATGACTAATAATTCCTGTTCTGGTTTTTAGCATGTAAATAAAGCTTTTCCTTTCAGAGATTTATTGGTATCAATCCCCAGCCATATAGGATGTGGATAACACAACATTCTTCTCTCCAGTTAAAGGTACAAATAGGATCTCTTGCTCTCTCCTCTACCTGGCAGATTGATTTTACAAAACTTACAGAACTTTATGAAACTTTGAAAACTCTATACCATTGCCACTGAATATATATATATACCATCACTGAATCAATGACTTTTGCTGGTTTAAGGGGGAAAACGTATAGATACATACACACACCTAATGACCTCTAATGCTGCTTCAGTAAGTCAGGATTAAAATAAACAAGATTTTTTTTTGTTTAAGAAATCGCACAATCGTACAAACCACTGCCATAAAGATACTTCATCCACTCACTGACTAATCCACTCTCTCATAAGACAGTCACTTAAAGTTTAAAAAAAAAAAAACAAAAAACAACAAAACCCAAATTGTAAACAAGGCTGTTCTCCTTTTCTGTATGAAAACCAATATTTTCTGCCAATCTTGCCACACCAACAAACTTTCAATGTTTTCTGCCTCCTCTCATCCACCCTGAAACAGAAATAGTGTCTGCTTGATATAGGGAAAGCAGACCAACTGCTACTTCATCAGGGAATCACAAGATACTGGGCAAGGTACCACAAGAACATAGATCATCTGACAATGAGAAATACATATTATAATCAAAGGCACTGAAACTTGTAGTACTTAATGCATTATGCAGATATGCTTTTATTCCTTTTCCCCCTCTCTCTCTTTTCTCCCCCATACCTTCTATGGCTGGCAAACACAGAAAGTATCAGTGACTGCAGGCGAATGGGAGATCAGCTGGTCCATAGGCATTGGTCCCATGGGTGTAGCCATTTTTCATCTCTGTATCACTACTGCCCCTTCCTTTGCTACTGTGACATTCAGTTACAACATATACATCCTTCACTCAACCAGGAGTTTGGTATATTGAGGTCCAGTAGTTTATCTAGGATCTTTTCTTCTCCCTACTAGCTCAGACTGTGTTCCATCAGCATAAAATCTGCTGACTAGCCTTGATGCTGAAGCCTCTTCTAAAGAAGACGGCAATTAGTCAAAACATCCTTCCAAAACCGAACAGCAAACTAAGCCCACTGAATAGCCACACACTGCCCAAGCAGCTGAGAGTGTTGCTGCTGCTCTGTGCCTGGTTTGCTTTATTCTTCCTGAACTTACTTTCCTGAAACAAAGAGAACACAGCCAATATTTTGGCACAAGTCACCATCTCCTGAGGGATAGCACGAACCCTGTTCAAATTAACCTGAGCAGCGCCTGTTTTTCTAGAAAGTCACAGAAAAACCCCAGTGGGAGCACATGCTCTTCTAATGACAATGAAATCAAGCAAAACAGGCAACTTACTGGGCTACAGCTCTGAAAATGCCAAGGGTAAAGTCTAGGTTATTTACATGGAAGGTGATAGAAAGCATTATTGTTCTGTTAAAGACTAGGAAGCAGAATACTGCCTTAGGGCTGTTACAGTAAAAACTGCAGGCTTCATTCCTATTAATTCCCAGGACTTCAGAGCAAATCTCAGGTACAGGCATCATTTGATTTCTATCGCACAGGAGCCAGGCCTGTACAACCCAAAGTCAGGAGAAGGAGCATTTCCAGAGACATTAGTAATATGTGGACAGGGTTTCCCTACAAGGGAGGGGAGGGGAAATGAGGGATCAGAGCATAGTAAAGACCCGCTCTTCTACATTTTCTGCTGTAGGTTCAAGGGGTTTATTTCTGTGCTCTTATGCACAACAGGTCAGCCCCTGGGAGAGGCATTTAGCCCTGTTGGGCATCTGTGCCTTGTCAGGTGCACAACGGGGGAGACTCATCTCATTCAATCCCCTCTCCAGAGTGTGTTCATTACCCTCTTGAAGTGTATCTGAGGTGCCCACAGTGCTCATAACCACGGCAGCATACAGCAAAGCTTAATTTTCTCTTATTTCAGATGGGGTGAAATTGGATTTCCAGGAGTCATATTCAGGGCAATAAGCTAAAGACCTATTTTTCACTGCTCCTCATTTCTCTTTCAAAATAAAAGAGGGAGCTTCTTCTGCACTATACCCCCTCTGGGTATAGTCCCCTGATGGGCCTTTTAGGAATCTCTCTAATTTGGCAGTGCAGACTGTGCTGTAACAAATGCATGTAGAAGCCATGTCTGTGCTTCTATTGCTGTGCACTGGAGAGGCATCAAGCTTAACAGTCAGGTTTTAACTTTTTGTCAAGACAGTGCAAATATTGTTTTAGTGATGTCTCTGAAAAAATAATTCCCAAAAGAGAGCCTGTTGCCGTTACAGCTTTACATGTATCAGTGGTTTGGGGCATTGTCTCTGCTCCAGCTAGGGAATGTATACTGCATTAAAAATAAGTAAAAAGACCCCAGGCTACACTGTGAAACCCATCACCCACGTGAAGGGCAAAGTCTATGGCCAAGCAAAAGAAAACAGATTCATCCACAGCCATGTGAGTTTCGTTTCTTCCAATTCCAGGGTGGGGGGATGCTACCTTCAAAGGCTTGCCAGGACCAGTTAAATGTTAACACTTTAAGGTACAAGCTCAGAAGCTGCTCAGCTTATTACTGGTAGCATTTCATTATAAGGGACAGCTGGGCCAAGCTTTGAGTTTGACTCTGGGAATTTACACAGACTGTTCCCATTTAAAGCAGATGAGCCGCTTACTGGACCTAAGCAAAACAAAGACTAGTATATAGAATTGTTTAGGACTGGTATTTCAAGTGGTTGTTTTTTTAGCTTAAAGGTAGTTTTCCTGACTGTTTGTCCATCTCCCTCTGAATGCCAACTGACAGCCTTCAGAATAGCTTATTACCACTACACTCATTTGCGTACGTTGACCTGAATGATAGAGTAGTATCAGAAATCAGCACTTGAAAATCAAGAAATCCTCCCTAGTCTGACCTATTAAGTTGTTTCCACAATACTGCAGCATTACATCACTTTGTATGCTGACCTGATCTTGACTTAGCTCAATATGGCTTGTTGTAACTGAAGCCACACATCCCAAGGCAGCCATGTGTCAGAAAACATCAGACTTGCAATTTCAGATCTCTAAAGCCCCATACAGTTGTCTCGTTCCAGTCACAAAACCACAACAGACAATGAATATCTTACAAAGCTTCTTTTGTGATAATTTATTTCTCCTCATAAAAAGGGATTTAGCATCCTTCTAAAACTGCCCTCAAACACTACAGCTTGTGACAGCACTCCCACCACACTTGGAAGTATGAATAAACCAGCATTATTACAGGAATAGAGCATTGCAAAGACAGAATAAAACACAACAGGGAAAAGAAACTACATGATGACTATTATCAATAAAAAATACAGGCCAAGAAATGCAGTTATATGGGCATACAGGAAATAGCCCTTGAACCCCAGTAGTTCTCTCAATGAAGCTTAGCATTGTGCTCTTTTGGCCTACCTACAAAGATATTAAGTGTCAATAACCTACATAACACACTTAAATCAACAGAAACAGCATAAAACAAATCAACCTATCTACATGCTACTAAACATCTTCTACTCACCTCTACTCCCCAAAGAAGAACAAACCAGAAAACTAACTCAGGCCCATAAGCCCCCCAGGCAGGTGATGTTAAGTGAGGGTATCTCAAGGGGCACAGGGACAGCTGCCAATCATTACACAGCTGATTACAATTTAGAAGTAAGTTTGCACCCAAAAAGAAGCGTGGAAATACTTAAAGGAGAAGCTGTTTTCTGGCAGCATCAAAATGTGCAGTCAATCAGCAAAATAGACAGCATTCAAGCTGTGTATTTTGACAGCTCTAGGGGAAGCTATTGAGGTAAATGGTCACTCCTTTTAGTAAACACTCATGGTCTCAGTGCTGGCCAACATACCCTGCAGCAGGAGCTAGATTTCCATCACTATCCATGCTTGTCAAGGTATTGTAAGAAATATTTTTAGCATGTTTTACTGGCTTCTGTTTATCACTGAGCCTATGTCAGCCAGGGATTCATTTTGCCTACCTTGTTTCATGCCCATACAGCACTAAGCACTCTGAACAAGGTAGAAAAGTAATGCAATTAATTTATTTTTAAATTTTTTTAATCTTAATATACATATGCCTCAGAAGCATTACTCATTGTCTTCAACACATAGATAGTAGTGGGGCTGAGCCAGGGAAGCATCCTCACTGAACTGAGAGTAGGCAACATATCACAGAATCATACCCAGCACTCATCCAAGCATCAACTGGCAACATTTTGTTTTGAAGAGCCCTACAAATACAAAATAGCACAAATTTTTAGCCCCTTTTCTTGAGGAGGGGAGAACAGTGGGCAGTTTTTTAGAAGCCCTGTTTCTGGAATTGGCCTGGCTTTCTATCCCAGGTGTCCGTTGGCTTCAGTGGGAGGCTTTCCCAGGCAGACAGGTATGAGGCAGCAGGTTTACTCCAGGCAAGCCATAGCAGACAAGCTGAGCTGTGTCAGGTGGATGTTTCCCTCTCACCATCCACAAAACTATTTGTGCGCACAAGCGCAAGCACGTGCTGAAGTGGTGGCAGGACTGAGGCCTCAGGTCCCCTCAAACGTTGTCATTTTGATGCAAGAGCAACCAGAAACAGGCAACCAGGACAACAGAGAGAAAGAGAAACAAATGCAGGTAACAGACCAAAACAGAAAACCCTGAGGAAAGCTTTCATTTGAGTATCTGCTACTTGATTTCAAGCTTGCTCAGAACCTTCCCCCATATTATCATCAGATGCTGCATGGAGCATCCCTCTATCTCATGTCCTTTTTTCCCAGAACTTCTTTTTTATGTATGAATGCTAAATTTGGCTCTTGGATACAGATTCATGGCTCTCCCTGAAGGGAACAGGCCTTAGCTCTGGATCCAAGAGTAACAGATGCCATCAGTGTGAGTCACAACAGCCACAAAGTTTGTCATAAGCAATCATAATGCTGATCTAAAAGTCTGCCCCAGCAGAGAGGAGAATACTAATAGCTAAAACTCCAATGGCAATGTCCTCTTGAGCACTTCACAGCAGGAATCTGCCTCAGTAGGAAGTGTGGAGTTGGTCTCAGATACAAGGGAAGTCTAATTTAGAAGTCCCTTGTTAAAGTTATACAGCAATGCCGCAGGGCATTTAATGAGATTTCATAAGTTTAATTTATACTGATTTAAGTCAACTTTGATTTTCTCCCTGCCCTCCCTATTTTTCAGCTCACAGAGCAATCTGATGCTCTTGCATCCTATTGTCCAACATGGCATAGGGCAAGAACTGTTCACTTACAGTGACAAAAAACCCCACCACCTTTAGAGATCAACACTTATGGACCATTTTAGTGTTTAATCAGTCTCTGCAGACTACCAGGCCCAAAGAAAAGCAGACAGAACTGGTACCAGACAAAGTGCAAGGACAGGAATATGATGATAGTAGAAAGAAGCAGCTGGAGCAGAGAGGAAGGCAGTGCCAGAGAATGAGGAGGACAGTGTATGGTTTCTTACTTTTAACTGGTCCTCTGGGAGGTGTCGCAATTGAATCCCTCTCTCTGGCTGTGTCTCCTTCTCTAGCTTCCTTTTTTGGTTCCTCTCCACCCAGACGTCATCAAAGCTGAAGCACTTATAGAGGGGTTTAGGTCTCTTCCTCCTCCTCTCTGGCATGTCCTTGGCTTTTTCATCTGGAGCAAGGAAGGAAAGCCTCCAGGCTTTGCTCTCAAGAGTGGAGGTAGGGTGTGGGGATGGTGGAACCTGGGGGGCCCTCCTTTTGCGATGGTGAACCCATTTCTCACTTGGCCTCTTTTCAGGTGGCGTTTGACATTGCTGTTTAGACTCCTGTTTTACAAACAGCAGGTGAAAACACAGGGTTTGTTGGCTGGAAAATTTTTTTTCTTCAAATCAGTTTGAACAGAAGGTGGCAAAGCTCAGTTATCTAGGCCCAGAACTATTCAGAAGAAAATGCTTTCCCAAGAGTACTGGCTGGCTGAAACCAGCCTGTCTACTCACTCAGCCTTCTCCATGGGCTTAGGGGTACTCCACCCTGAAGTAGCAGCTCTGCTGTCCTTTGAGAGTGTAATATATACACCCTCTGCACAGGACAATGCCCTTTTCACCCTCATTCTAGGTGGCATATTACAATAACATTACTACTGGGATTTAGGTCACTCTGTCTGTGTAATATTATTTACAAAGACAGACAGTATCTCTGAAAATAGAATAATGACCAGTGTTGTCTGTCTGTGCTTTTCCAACTGTACTTCAGTTATACAATGTGAAAAGGCTTCCCAGATGCCTGCAGGTCTGATATATTAAGCCCTGTGCTTCCTGATGTGCTCTTTATGCTATCCATTTTATTTGCTTGATGTTGGGCTGAGAGCAAGGAATTGCACAGTTTTGCACTTCACTCTCATTTGCTTTTAATGAGTGGTTGCACAAAATTACAGCTTTTATACTGGAAAAACTTGAAATCAAGCGTGCCCTGAAGCATCTAACTACTACTCCAGGTAGCATCAGTGTTAGAATCAATAATATTTAAGGTGGGAGACAACAACACTGAGGAATGAATGATGTCAGGAGTCTCTTTTCATGCCAAGAAAAAGTTGTGTCCTGACAATAGTATCTCTCCAGTTTCTCACAGTTCATTTGAAGAACCTAAATACAACAACCCTTAAACCACTGTAGGCACTTCCTAGCTACTCTCAATTAACCAACAACCCCAGATCAGTTCTTCTTTGCCACTGGTAAGAGATGCCACAGTCTAGAAACAGTTATCTATGAGATGCTATTAAAAAGGGAAGTGTATCCTGCTGGTATCCTGTGCCTAACCCCATCATACTGGGGAGGAGCAAGGAGAACTTGCACAGATTCCAAACATGGGACATATTAGGACAGTTCACTCTTGCCTGCTGGGTAACACAATTAATGTAAGTAAAATCATGCCACAAACAGATTAATTAAACATGCAATGAAGGCCCTGACACATGGCCAAACCGGTAATTCTTCTGTCTTGCTGTTTTCAGCATAAAATCTTTGTCCTGGATGTAACTTGGAGAATGCTAACCCTTAGCAGGTAATAAGAGAGGGGCTGGTCTGTGTTCCATCAGGCTAAGAAGGGTCACTTACCAGCGTGGTAGCCACAGGCATCAGGGGGAAGCTGATCCACAGCAGTTTGGTACAGCACTATAACACAGATAAAGCCGATACCACTGGAAAAATACCTGGCTGGGGGGCTTGGAGAATATATACATATCCCCATAGTGGAGGGCACACTGGGAAGTGAGCTTAAGGAACTTCACAATTATGCATTTGTTTTGCAATAGTGTCTTTACTGATGCGGAACAGAAAAGGACTTTTCTTCAAATCCATCATTAAACCTAATTTTATGACCTTTTTACTTAGCAATATACATAAGGAAGACCATCCTTAGTGTTTAGATGATAATTATGTTGGAAAGACTTAATACTGCAAATAAATGTTGCCCAATGTCTTTGTTGTATTTTCAGAGATTCCTGAAAAATTAACTTCACTTACAAAATCCAGGGTGCAGTTCTACTTCATTTCACAATGTCATGAAAATGGAAATAAACAAAAGCCCTATCTGCTTTAACAGATTAGATGTTGTGTCCTGAAAGCTGGGACATTTACATTAATTTCTAGGCTCAGCTGCATTTATCCGATTTCAGATATCATATTCTGCAGCCTCCAGAAGAATCAGGAAAATTAAACTGGTTTTATATGGCTTAGATACCATTTAAATTTTTCATGGTTTTCTTTAAATTATTTAATCTACCAATCATTTTAAGTAATTATTTATTTGCTCTTAATAGTTGTGTTATAGGATGTGGGCTTGCCTATTCAAGGCTTTACACATGCGTCATCTCTCCACTCTTTTCTAGATGCTCTTTTGGGTTATCATTTACAGGTCAATGATTTTATTCATCCTCTGAGAAGCTTCATCTGTTGTCAGTGTGTATAGTCCAAGTATCTTGCATTTTCCTAAGCTGGTCTAACACTGCAGTCTCTTGTTTGGAATGTGGTGTCTAGTATTAAGTTTTTAAATTAAGCTGATGCCCATGAAAACAATATTTTCAAGTAATGCTGAGAACAGAAGAGAATAAATCAAATTCTCTTCCCCTTCTGCCCACAACATTTCCAGTACTACAGCCCTCACTTCTCAAACTGCCACCCACAAGCTTCTTTAGATTCCAGACAGCTAAAAAAACCAAACCAATCAACCCAAAAACTTTCATTGGGAATATGTGAGGAGACGTTGAGGGAACCGGGTTTATTCAAGCTGATAAGAGGGCACTAAAGGCAGTATAAGAGCAGTCTGCAACAATTTTGTAGTTACATGGGTGATGGATCCAAACTCTTAGTAGTCCCAGACAATTCCACAAGACAATGTCCAGAAATTTTAGCTTGGAAAGTTCTGGTTGGGCATTAGGAAAAAAATTTTCCTCAGGAACATGTTTCCCAGAGAGGTGGTGAAATCTCCAGCAGGTTAGAGAAAGTCATGGTTTTGTCTATCTGATGTTGCCACTAGGCCTGTTTGAAGAAGGAGGTGGGATTAGGTGACCTCCCAAGGTGTGTTCCAACTAAGTTTTTTTTGTTACTATACAAAAAGTAGGGAGTTTCTGTAAAAAAAATAGGGAGAAAGGGTAGGCTAAGACCATTTTGGAGAGTATCTTAAAACTGTAATATAACCTGGGATGCGAGAGACAAAAGCCAGTGGCAGCTGCTTCAAAAGCAGCCCTCAGCTGCAGAATTGATCAAGCAGTTCTGTCTTCATGAACTCTGTGAAAAATGTCTGCTTGGGGTATGCAGAATCTCATACCCTCTTTCAGGTGCCACGTTTGAAAATCTGCTCAATGAAATTATTTTGCCCATTTCTTAGTGTCAAAACTCATCATCATCAATACTGAAAAAGTAGCATGATATAGCCAGGTTCTGAGATCTCAGCTAACAGATCAGTCTCAGTCACTCTGGTTGTTTGTGCTTAGCCACTGAAAGAGATTCTTAAGCTTCCATCCACTTACAACTTGGGAAATCCTCTGAGATTAAAAGCCTACTAACAGAGGAAGTCTCTGCTTTTAAAGGCCTCAGCCAAACAAGAAATCCCTATTGAAGATACAACCTTTTCTGTGAGATCCAGGTTATCACAAGGAAATTAATATGTTACCAGGAGTAGAATACAACATCAAAAGGAGACCCTGAGTCCATGGGTGTTTTTCTGTTTGCTGTAGAAAAGGCAGAAAAGGACTCCTAGTGGCAATCAAAGAGTAGTTACGGTGACTGCAAAAGACTCGTGGTACTTTGACAGATGCTCATTGTCTAAAGAAAAAGATTTTACTTTTTAAAAACTGACCGCTAGCAATGGGAACTGATTTCTACGTTGCCTTTCACTTTGAGAAACTTACTTACTATACACCAGTTACAAGGCTCAATTCTGCTTTATCTTAAGAGGGTTAAGACCCAGCTAAAAACTGGAGTTGAACACAGGGTGGCGTTTGTGTAATCTGTCTGAGGCATATTATGCATTAGCACTGTTGTGATGACTCCATTCCTTTAGATTTTTGTGGTAAATCCTCCCATAAAAAGTGCACCAATTCATATAGTCTTGAACAGAAACAGAAAGATTAAGTAGTGCTACCTATCTTAGACAAAGAGGAATATTTATACACCCATCTAATCAATGTGTTCATTAAGCCATTAAGGAGTTTCACTGGAATTCCTAAACCATATTAAAACAAAAGACTCTGCAAACCAAACCACCACCTGATCATTCCCAGACAACAACTCACCTCATCTCGGAGCATGTCACTAACGGAGGAAGCTGTGTTTAAGCTGATCTGGGATTGACTGCTTATGCCACTGTCATCCCTCTGGTATTCGTTGTCCAACGACTGTACAGAAAGTAAGAGACTACCTCTGGGTTTCAATGTCTTTGGTCTCTCAGGAGCCTCTAAATTGCTTTCAACTGCAGAGCTGTTCCCAAGCGAGATCATCGAAGCGGCACATATTCTTCCCGGATAACGAAAGCTCTTGTGTTGAGAAGTGGATCGTGGACTCTGCGGTTTAGGACTCATGGGCCTACACGGCACGTCTTTACCATCAGAATTTGAGAGCTGGGGACATGATGGACTTGACTGACTAAATGGCAACTGCAAGTCAGTGGGGCTAAACGGAGATTTAGTATTCCAGTATTCCTCTAGAGAGGTATTTAAACTGTTGCTCAGAGCCTCCTGTTGTTCATCACAGTCTGAACTCTGTGAGTATCTTACGCCCAAGTCATGGGACTGTATTCGTTTTCTCCACATACCTGCAGGTGAAGAGACATCAACAGGCTCCACAGAGGTGTCAAAATAGTTGATGTCTGTTGAGGAGCCATTAGCTGTTTCTGTTTTAAAAAATGTGTGTCCATTGGAACTATCCTGTCTCTCTACTGACATTGTTCTTGTTACATGGCTGCTAATTGCATTAAGACTCTCCTGTGTTGGTGATAAACTTGTTAAGACAGGCCTTTTCAGTCCATCTGCCTCCTTGCTTTTTAGAAAAGCTTTCCAGGTGCTCTGGCGGAGTTTGGCTTTCTCCTTTTCATTTTTCAGGGATATTCTTGAGCTTTGCTCAGTATTTTCCTTTTCTGGAGATTTGGATTCAAATAAACTTGAGAGGGATTTGTGTGCCAAGGCCAACCTTGTCCTGAACTTCTTACCCTCAGGGTTTTTGTTTCTTTTGTATTCATTTTCAGGGAATGATTTTCTAATCCCAGAGTATTCCACAGGTTCACTGTCATTGTTTTCAGATGAACCTGAAACATGTCGATCTGCATATTTGACAGCAGCCAGTGTGGGAGAAGCTGAATTTGTATCTACACCTTCCATCAGTATCCGACCAGAGCCAGATGCCTTCCTCAGGCTCATTCTGTTGAATAATCCTGGAGGTCTCTCATAGAATAAATCTTCATCGTCAGAGTACTCAGAGGTGTAGCTTTCCTTCCTGTGGAAGGCTGAACCAGATGAACAACTTTTGAAAGACTGTAAACTTTCAGTGTCTTCATCATCTTTCCCAGCATCCAGTTCTTCCATCTTTGCCTTGCTGCCAAAGAAGCTGCTACTTCCCTGATTTTCTGCTGTAGCAGGCTTAGTTTTCCTGAAAGATGTCATTTTTGAGAATACTAAAAACCTGGAAGCTTTCCCACTATTCCCATTCTTTGTTGGCTTTTGCACAGCTTTATAGAGACTGCTGTTACTTCCCAGGATGTGGAATGAGTTTTCGTCCATTTCCTCGCTGTTAGTGCTGCAGGTACTTATATTATCTAGGCCCAGCATGCAAGCGTTACGCGTCTCCCTTTTCCCAGTATAGTTAAAGACATCAGATACATCTAGATTCAGTGTACCATCTTTGCTAGGGTTAGCTGTGTCTTCTGCAGGAGAGCCCTCCTTTCCTTCGCTAGGAGAAGGTTCTTCACAAATACCTATTTGTTCCTTTGAACCATTACAGTCTTCACTTTCTTGCTGGCCTACTGCTTGGTCAGAGGTGATGCTGAGCCCTTGAAGGTCAACATCAGCACCATCTCCCTGACACAAATTGCTTGCACTGCACATTTCCAGTGTTACTGCACTAGTTATATATAAGCCTTCCTCTCTGCCTTGATGTGCTTTGAATTCCTCTTCCTTAGACACCTGGTCCTCTCTTGTTTCAGCCCATGACTTTCTGAACTGTTCTGTCTCTAATTCAAAACCAGTCTTTGATCTGCAGGGCTCTTTCTCAGAGATCAGACCACTTCTGCTATGTGATTTTAAGAGCACTTCTTCACGTTGATCTGCCTGACTTTCTGCAATAATTATACCATTGCCCAGTGGTACAGTAACAGTCCTGAATTCCACTTTTGCACTTGTTACCATGGAATTACTACAGGTGAACCCTAAGGGTGAAACAGCATCTGTTTTCTCTCTTTTCTCTTGTGAAACTTCTGGTTTTTCTTCAGCTGTATCCATACCAGGGAGTACCTCTGCACTACCAGGAATGGGATGAGTGGCCAGAATTTGTTCTTCACAGCTACAGCTTTCATTCCGAACTCTCTCTGGCTCATCATGAGCTTTGCTGACAATGTGAGGAGACATCAAATCCTTGCTCACTACATTTCTCAATGTTCCATTTACTACTTCAGTAGGAAGGTTATCATTCAGTGTCTTGGACTGTAATCCTTTCTGCTCTACAGATACTGTAATTAGGGCAGACTTTAACTCTGGAAGTGTCATTAAATGCCTTCTCTGGTTTGTATAATCTGATCTGGGAGTCATTTCAACAGCAAAGACACTGTCTTCAGCCTTTCCTTTATAAGCAGGATGTTCATTTGTTACTAGCTCAGAATGACTCCTTAAGGCACCAGTTTTGCAGCTTCTATTTTGCTGCATTGACTCTTTGTGCTCTGTCCCAGTGTTACTGCCACCTGGTTGCAATGTGGTTTCCAGGACTTTCCAACCAAAGTCAAGGTTAGAAGAATCATCTACCCATCTTTCCCCTACCACAATCTCCATACCTGACAGTTCAGATTCAAGGCCATTCTCGTTCAAACTTTTCTGCTGTATTGTACCAGTGGAAACACAGTTTACAGAACAATCACTATCTCTCTTTTCCACAACAGCACGAAAACCTATGTGACAAGCTTGTAGGTTCTCTGTGTCACCAATTCCAGACTCAACATCGATATGTTGAGGGAATTTGTCTGCTCCCAGATCTCTTTCAACTTTGTACTCGTCATTTTTTGTAAGTTCTTCAGCATTTATGATCACTGGCTCACAGTCCAGTGCAGATGAAGTCTCCTTTTGTTTCAGATTACGCTCACAAGCATCAATCTGTGTAGAAGACAAGCTATGAGCACATGTACCTACTGATTCTGGGCTAAGGCCACAGGTCTCTGATTTAGAGTGCAAATAATAATCAGTGCACTGGGGAGAGCCTGCTGGTTGAGAAAGCTGACACTCATTTGAGTCTATGTCAGTATTAAGAAGAGATCTTTTAATGCCAATTTTGCCCTCTATTTTTATTGTCTTTTCAGTGTTTACAGGTACCCTTCCTAAGTTTTTCCAAGTGTGTTCAAAATCCAGCCCTTGAAGATGTATTCTGGAACATGACCATCTAAATTTGTCTGCCAGATGAATACAGTTCCCCACATATTCTGTCTTGCTTTGAGCACTGATATTTTCAGGTACACTGCGCCATGTTTTACTTTCTGTAATCTCTGACCTTGTGAGTGGTGGCTGAGATTTTGGTTTGAAGTAACTCTGGTAAAAGAATGAATCTGGTGTCAACATGGTCTCTGTAGTTCCATGTTTTATCCTTTTACCTGTAGTTTCCTCACTGTCAACTGAGTTCCTCCTGCTGCATTTTATACCAGACATAGAACCTAATTCACACTTGTAGTCAGGTGTCTCAGCATAACTTTTATGGTTAGGTTCATTTGTTTCAAAATGAAGATTAGGCAAACTACAGCTTGATGCTGCATCTGACCAGAAGGAAAATTGCTGTACCTCAGGAAAAATCAAACAACTTTCTGAGTTTGCTTTGAAACAAGCAATGCTAAATATTGCAGGATGTTCCTTCTGTCTTGTAACATCACCTTCTGTAGGTACTGAGCTGGTACAGGACTGCACTTTACTGCTTTCAAACTCTGCTTTATTTTGCAATACTGCTACAAACTTTGTATTTGTCTGTGATATAATGCCCTCTTCACCAACACTGTTCTCTGTGTTGGAGATATCACTAGTTAATGTTAGCTCTTCTTCACCCAATTCTTCACCTTCTGACTTTGCAGATTGTATGCAAAATTCAGTTTTGCTTGGTGCTGCTTTTATTTTGGAGGACACTTCTAACCACACCTGCTGGGTAAATTCTGATTGCCTTGAACACTTAAGCTCATGGAGGGTTGTTTCTGCCTTTGCCTTAGGAAGACTACAGCATGGATTTTTTTTTTCAGTAAAAAGGTAGTTTGAATCCAAGCAAGTTTCCCCAGTTACATCACTGGAAAGGGATTCTGTGTCTGATGCACTCTCATAAGGCTCAGTTTTTACATCTGACAAAGATCCACTCTGATGTGACAGGGTCTCAAAATAATCTTCATCTGTTTCTTGGCTGGATCCACGTACTTCCACCTCTATTGTGCTTGGGGTAGAAGAACTCAGATCATCTTCAAACTCTCCTTCACTGATGTAGTTTTCAACTGGCTCTGGGGTCTATGAATAAACAGAAAAGAATGATTTAGCAATGATTTCCCACAACAGCAGGGTAGCATGAATTATTATTAGAAAAGGGAGTTAGGAACACAATTAAGTTAATACACAGTGATGTCTTTGGAAGTTATACTTGATATTTTACTTATTGATGGACCTGAGGTCTTTCTAGTTCTTACTTATTGTTTCTTAATTAATTATTTTTCATTTTAATATGCAATTATGCAGAGGCCAAAACCTGAGTTTTGGCCATATCTTTCATAGCCCAATACCAAGACACATTTCACATTTGATTAAGTGAAATGGAAATCATTCCTTGCCGGTAGATCTGAAAACTCTAATGAATCCATCTTCAAGGCTGAAGAGGAGGTCTATGTGATAAACCTGAGATGTAGTTATTACTGTCCAAATTACAGAATTGTGACATAAATATATGCAGAACAGTTTTGTACTTGAATAACTGGATACTACCCATACCAAAGCTTGAACCAAAGGTGAAAGAAGTCTTTGATCTCATTTTCCAGAAGGCTTATACCAGGAGCACTACACATATCAGTTATCAGAGCGCATCTAAATCAGTGGCTGAGAGCAGAAAGATCAAAACCACACTGTCAATATTAGGAAATGTCTTTGTCCCAGACAGCTACCCTGGGAGAGTCTCAATCTTCTTTTCTTTAACCATCAGAAAGAAGTCTGGATATTTCTCAAGTTTAAAGTAGAAAATGAAATCACAGCAAGCTTTCCTGAGGCAAAAATAGTACTGTCTGTCAGCTTCAGGTACAGCTATTGTCAGGAGTTCTACAGGTGTACCCAACAAAGATATTTAGCTGATTACAGCCTCAGCTATATAAATATAAATGGCAGCCTTTAATCCTAATGCTGGATGCCTCTTTAACCAGGTTTTCATAATAGTCATCACAAGAATGATCCGCACATTTCAAAATCTGAAAACTAAGATAATAATGACAGATATTTCAAAAAAAAAACCAAAGACAAGAGAATGGTAACCATCAAACTAGAACACAAGGTCCCTTGGCCTGAGCTGCATGTCACCTTCACCAGGGTGCTTCGTCACAGAGGAAATGTGAGTCCTCATAGAGGAAGCCAAATTCCAAATCACATCAAAGGCTACATCACAGAGTTTCTCATTCTAGACTCCGAAACATAGAGGGTAAATCAGAAAAAGGAAGGCACTAGGGTTATTTCCAAAAGGAAGTCTCAATAAGAAGATTAGTATTTTCTCTTCACAGAAGAAGGAAAATACAAATTGAATGGAGGAGGGAGGGGAAGGATTCAGTGCTTCTAACCAAGTCCAAAATCACTTTCACACCATTAAACCTGACCAAATTGCACTATAATGGCAACATGAGTCACGTACGCAGCAGAGCAATGTGTCCTTTATTGGGTGCAATCAGTGATACATGTAATTGAGGTTCTTTAATAATGTCAAATTCCACTATCACCAGGACAAAAATGACCAGCATTAAAGTAGCACAGACCAGCATTTCACATAATGATCGAGCAGCATAAACCGTGAGCAGTTGGCTCACACAGCAGTGAGTACAGCAGCAGCTGTTCAGCAGTAACAGTCCTGCCTCTTCAACAGTGTTCTGAACTCAAATTTACAGATGGCAATAAACTAAGATAAAAACTGTTCAGGCAAGTAGGAACAAAGTAATGAAGATGACCAACTGTCCCCAAGGATAATTATGAATTAAATTACAAAAAAATTAAGGCAGAGATCCTTTACAGTTCATCTATCATTCCAAACATAGTTATGTCAGGATATTTGTACTGTGACCCCTTCCAAATTCATTATTTGTTTTTAATGGGTATCATACAAAATTATGCAATTAACGCAGAAGCAGAGGCCCCACAATTGCCTCCATACCTTGTGGAAAATGAGGAAACAAATACTAGGTATGAAGGGCACCAGTTAATGTCAACCAGCATTCCTGGACCAGGCCCAGGACTCAACACGTGCCCCCAGTACTGCTAAGGGGAAGAACCAGCATCAGGATCAGGCTGGTGGGGTCTACTCTACCAGATGTACCCTGGGATGGAGTTCCCCTGAGGAGGCAGAGAACATAGAAGCTACAGTTCCTGCTATGTCTATCAAAGCCCTCTGCCTAACAGACAAGAGAGGCCTAGAGCTGACCTCTAGTAAACCTGAAATTTCACTGAACTTCCCACAGTGACCAGGGAAGAAGTCCTAACAGGGCAAACAACATGCAGATGGTGCCATTTTTATCTTCTTCTATGGGTCTTTGACTTCTCAGTGCCTCTGGTTCTACAGGTCTTTGACTTCTCAGTGCCTCCAGGAGGCCAGCCCTTTGCTCTGACCACCTGTCGTATGTAGTTTAATTTCCTCCCAACCTGTAGTGTGAATATTTTGTTAGGATTTGTTGGACTACTTCCCTTTGTGTTTTACTGTTTTTTTTTCTGTAAAAAAATGAGTCTAAAGGACTTGATCTGAGCAGAGGGGAGGAAGATTACAATGGGCAGGTCCTTTGATGTAGCCCTGTCCTCCCAACACAGACAATCACAGGCTTGAGAACTGAGTAGACACGTGGCAGTGATCCTCAACTAGGCTGCTGATTAGACAACAGTCCTCACGTCTTTAATTTCCATGAGATTACACTGAGAATTTCAAAAGTCAAATTACAGCTCCTTCCTGGGAAGGGTTCTTGAGAAAACCCTCAGCACCCATGCACAGTTGTGTGTTTATACATCTCTTCAGTCTCAAAGCAGATAAACAGCTGGAAGGCAAGAGCCTGGAATAAATATGAAAGAAACTACTTCTGAAATAAGGCTTTTGCACTTCACAAACAATAGACAAATCATAGCAAAGCTCCCCCAGCCTGCTTTTCTCTTGCTTCTCTTTCACTGTCTCTGAAATGTGCCAAGAAAATAGGATGAAATTGAAGTTACTGATCTGTCTTGCTATCATTGGATGCAGCCATATATGACCATGTGAAACTTGAGTCACCAGAAAGATAAAACTTGTGACTCTGATGTGTGAAGTCTGCTATCTCCGTAACGTACCTTCCATGCAAGTTCCCTCTAACTGAGGACTGACAATGCTCATATGTGACATCTGCTACCATGGGCCCAGCCACTCCTCTCTTGTGAAAATTTTTTATTTGGTGGGGAAGTCATGTATCATTTTTTCTCTGGGTCAGGTTCTGTATTTGCATAATTTTCTCACACTTACAATATTACATTGCAACAACTGTGAGCTTCTCAGATACTGTATTTCTCTAATTTTCTCTGCCTAACATTTGGAAGGATAGGCTAAACAGACAGTTATATTACTTCAACTAGTCTTTTGATGAAGGATTTTATTCTTAAATCTCACAACCACAAAAAAGAATCTGAGCATTTATATGATCTTTGCTTTTACTCTGAATGCAAGTTCCCTAAGCAACTGCATTCCCACTAACTTGCAGCTGAACCTAGTTACTACCTCATTGCCAGCTCAAGGAATATCAGCAGAGTTTTTTCCTGAACTCAAGACAACATGAAAGCATTTTCAGTTGATATTTCAAAGGATTCAGACAACTGTTTTCTCCATAGGTGATGGTAACAGCAACTCTTGAGTTGTTATTAATATACATGTCAGAAATCTCCCTTTACACCTTGTTTGGCTGAAAGGCACAGGCCAGTGTCTTTGACTCACAATGTGATGAGACTAAAATGCAGTTTCCATTAACACAGGTGAGAGCAAGCCAGCTGTCCTCTCTGCTCAGTGGGCCTCAGCCCTGTTCATCAGGTAAAGGAAATGTGCGATTCCTAGGGTGGGCATGAGGGCATCATTTACAAAAGGTCTCAACCTGCAGAGTGCTGTATACTCTCAACTCCTGCTGATGCAAGTATAGGTGAGCTCAGCGCACTCACGATTTGGCTGTGCCTGCTTCAGTACTCTGTGTTGAGGTTATCTACATGCTCGCTCTCTCTCCATTATTGTCTTTGAGAAGGGCAACACTAATATAGCCACTTAAACAGGGGGAGGAGACAGAAAGATAGACAAAACTAGTGTATGAAACTGGCCACTTTACTGGCAATGTAGGATTGATAATACAGCTGCTTCAGACTTCAGCTGTAATGTCATCTAGGGTTACTTGTATTGGTTTAACTTGTGTCCTATATATTTAAATAATAAGCTGAATGGAATTACTGAAAAGACTGTAAGTCTCTGGAACTTCTTTGCTTCCCAGGGATAGTGACTGGGTATGAAATTCTTAAATCTTCGTGATAGCTAAACGGTAAATATTTGAGGCACTCTACCATGATTGCATGAAACTCATCCATCCTCTGCATAATGAGAGCTGTGAAAAGCTGAGCTTTTTATACATCCAAGTAGGGACTTAGATGGCCTACACAGGTTTGAAAAATGCTGGTCACAGGACTGTTATAGTGAGTATGGATATCCTGAACTGGGGGCACAAAGCAAAAATGAAAATTATGCTCAGTCACAGGACAGAAACAGCATTTGAAATACCCAGCTTTTCCTTCTGCACCTTTGATACACCTCTGCTCCAAAAGGGACAGCCTTGGAGCAAGAGAGAGGAGACTGGCCTCAAGGTCCTTCTAAGCCTTGGTCTCTCCAATTGGGCTGGCAAAGGTTGCTTAAGGTAATGGTGCTTCTAGAAACTTGGATGTTTGCCAGGTTGGAAATGTCTGGGAAGATCTAAAACCACAAAGTCTTTCCAGAAGAGCAGTCATAGAAATGGCTTTTCATAAACTAAATTATTTTCTTGGATTTAAGGCAAACAGCACAAAAAGTGTTCCCTTCACAAAAAGTTCTGTAACAGGGTTCAAAAGTGGTTCATGACAATGATGGACCACAGCTCCATTCCAGTGAACCAGTCACACTACCTCAGTCACCACAGAACTATAAAGAAAAAGCACTTCAAACACATTTGTGGAAAAGATATAGACTTAGAATTAATGGTTTCAACTCACCTACTCTCTTCCGTACTTAAATAAATGCAAAGCATGTCCAGAAATCCTTAAAGCAAATTGGATGCCAGTCAGAGGTTGAATTATATGTGGTATAAAAAGTCAGACGCCTAGCTCAGGGAAATTTTGTGTGGCAAATGAATTGGCATGTAAAGTTTTATCCTTGAAGGGAAAACATAAAATTATTTGGGATAGCCCTCCCACATGGCCAGAGTTGTCTTTTTCAGGGTTTGCATAATACAGAAGCACAGAGCTTGGGAAAGGCTCTTGAATTAATGGTGACACAACCACCCCTCAAAAAAGCTACCGTTGGGAAAGGACTTCAGACAGGAGGTGACAGTGTAGGGTACAGAGCAGTAGCTGCAACCTACCAAGAATCCCTCTGCATTGATCTACTGGGGCTTGAAAAATGACCCAGCAGAGATTCAGATTAGAAACTATAAAGAAAACGTCACATAAGAGAGCCATATAATGTGCCCAAGGCCTCAAATTATCTTCCTGATCAAACCCAGCTATCCAAGCCCCTTTCTGAAATTGCCTTCATCATGAATAATGGAAAGAAGGGAATGAAAAAGGAAAAGAGGGCACACTGGCAAAGCCTTCATTTTCTACTACTTCTTTGTAAAAACAAACCTTGTTACACCTAATGAGCAAGAAGTAGATTTAAAGATGTTAACTTCAGACAGAACTTTGGTTTCTCAGTCAGCAGAAAAACAGTTTTTCTGAACTGTCTGTCATTTCAATGGATATTATAGGTGCTATGGATGTTTATAAAGAGCAAAACAGCATGAATAAGAGCAGATGCAGCACTGCACCTTGATATGGATTGCTGAGAAGTTATGCTGTTGTCAGCAATGGTTCTGAACCTTCAGACTGATTCTGCTCTGTGCACAAATGGCAGTTCAACAGACACTCTGAAAGATGCTAGAAATGAAACCCTCTGCAGGTAGTGAGGAATGTGCTCTATAACCACTGAATGATGACATTTTACTTGCAAAATGTATTCAGTTTTTGATGCAGGACACAAACATTTGCATCTTAACTGCATAACAGGAAACAAAACTTACAGAAGGATAAGAAAAGCAGAACTTCCCCAGGAGGTTCTTGCTTCCATCAGTGCAGATACGTACAAGCATCCAAAAGTAAGTTTGGCACTAAGTTCTTTAGCAGTTTGGTGACACAGTTGTTTTGTTAATCATCTACACACAGCAATAGCACTATTTGCAGGGCACTCCATCCTTAAGCTGTAACAGCTTATATACAGACCTATTCATATATAAAGTCACTAAAACAACATATCTCCCTTTTCCACAAGAGATAGATGAGCTTTTTATTGTTCCCAAACAGTGCAGTTACTTTTTGCTAAAAAAGATCTCAAAGCCAGTTCTGTTGATTTGTGAGAGCTTGCACTACACTAACAATTAGCGGCATGAGGAAACAACACAGAGACATCCTCTGCGTAAGTGTCTTGCTCCAGTTGTATATGGTGCCTTCACTGGAAAGCCTCCAAACAGTTAAGCAATTTCAAAATCAGCAGGACTACATAAGCAATTGCATAAGGCTCTGGCAGCTACCATCACTCAAGGTGGTAGTGCCAGATGAAGGCAAGAGGGAGAAGGGGCTGGAACCAATGGCAAAACAATGCACAGCATCAGTGAAGTATCCAAACATCATAACAGCATCATAACTGCCAAAAACTCAGTGCGTTTCCCTCTCCTGCCATCTTGAGTGACCATGCTTTGTTTCTGTTCAGTGAGTGCTTTGACATTACAGCACAATAATCTGGCCCCAGAGGTAAATCAGGGCCTCCACCATGATGTTGTCTCGTGACACTTGATAAGTACTGGACTGCATCAGCAGAAAAATGCCATAAGCAGGAGGCCTGCTGCACTCCACACAGCTTCCCTGATTCCTTTCAACAAGCCAATTCCAATAGGAAAATGTTTTTATAGACCGAAGCCAGAAACTTTATCTCCCTCCTTTGACATTAACACCCCTACTACCACACAGCTTAGCAGAAATGTTGGCCAAGATAAAACATGTTGGCCAAGGTGTAGCAGTTTCTAACTATGTGTAATGTGGGTGCCATCTACAGGTTGCAATGAGGTGCCTGGTCAGACTCAGCTTGCACAGCGATATATGTAGTCCCTTTAATAAATACAAGCTGCATTCCAGTGTCTTACTGTGCTGCAGGTCAAGCATCTCACCAACAAATTCCTCAGTACTGCTTTAGCTCCAGGCAGATAAGGACTACCCCGCAGTTGAAGAGGCAAGGCAGAGAAGAGGCATAAAGATTTATTGTGTTAAGTAGAAGATAAATATGCAAGATATGACATTTTTACTATATGATTGCACAAAACTGAAAAGTTCATGGCTCCCTGAATCTTGTATTTGTGGTTTTTTTCTTTCATTAAGTTTTACAAACCGCAGTTTGCACCAGAAACACATTTTAATCAATGCAGCAATTTCAGACACAACTATTATGAAAATATCTGTAGATTTATTCTCACAAGTACATTAAAACCTGACAGCTTCTTAGTACCAAAAGAAATCCTACATTTTAGCCAAGGCACTATGTAGGTTCACTCTTGAACTGTAAAGTTTAAACTGTATCAATAATTAATATTGTTACTGTTCTGAAATATAAAAAGATCATTTTTTGGTCAACACAACAATGTAATACATCAAATAAAATTTGGAACGTGAACAGCTAAAATTCAGACTCAAGCAACTTCCCTGCTCTTTGAAACTATCTGCATTCATTGCATTGCAATACTCCCTCTGCTGGCAAATTTAAAAGGGAATATATTGCTTTATTGTACTTCTGCCTTCAACACATGGAAAGCTTATACTGTTAGATTTCTGATTATCTTTTCATGCAAACAGGGATATATTTTGCTTGCCTTATAATACCAGTTAAATGCTCTTCCTCCCTCCTCCACACCCTTCCTCTATTTTTTCTAACAAAGTTAAGGGCTGCCCCAGAACAAAAAAATCAGAAGGTACTGTGTTCATGTTGAAGATGCAGTGTAAAGATATGAGCAGGTAACTCACTGCTCCCATGAAAGGGGACTAAGCCTCAGTGAAAACACTTTTTGTGCTACAATGGATATTCAGCTTGCTTGGCCAGAGGGAAGCTCTTGCCTCAGAGTCACAGAGACAAACATACATCTGCCTTTGTCTAAATGTTACCATTAATCTCTCTCTAAGGCAGATGCACTTACATGAGTTTGAAGCTGTCTGGCAGAAGCAACACTCAGCTCTGCACAGACCAAAAATCCTACCCAGAAACTATGTGAATCCTCCTCGAAAGACAGGGCCCATGCTGAACTCTTGTGCTATGCAGCTAGGGGGCCTTCAAGTGCTAACATCCTTCTACCAGTGGAAGTTTGTATACTCTTAAAAGATCATTTTGGTCTGCTGCTCTCTGCTAAACAAAGACAGCACTCACGGTTAGTTTCCCTTCAGAGTGTTTAAGGACATGCTTGAACACACTTTGCTCAGTGGGAAACTTTAGGATTCCTGGTGAAAGAAGTGGAGACTTCTGCTCTAGAAGACCAGGCAGAGCGCGCTGTGGTGGGTTGTCCTTCCACTGTAAACTTGCTGCAATCACTTTTTTGTGAGTACACTTTAGCACAGACATATATACCTTTTCTAAACTCAATTCTTTTTTTCAGAAGCCATCCTGTTTTGAGTGCCATTGAGAAATTATAGAAGGAATGCTGAACTGGAGGAGTAGAAAGACAGCAAATGCTTTAAAGACAGGGCAAACTCTTCTAAAGAAGAAAGCTATTGGACAAAACACTCCATTAAAGACGAAGAGTGGTCCAGGAAATCCTAGGTGTATGTGTGCACATGTAGCCACAAGACATCAACTGATGTTCCCTCAGTGATCAGCAATTCAGTGTTCAAGTATGGGACTGCAATGAAGTTGGAAGTCAAGTGCAAAGTCATGAGATATATGGCTTGTTTGTCTTACAATCTAATCACTCAGCCCATTTTTAGAAGCATAGGCTTTCTTTGTTTAATCAAGAAAATCAGTCTGCAGACAGTTATAATTCAGACTGTTAATTAAAAGAGCACTTTAAAGGAAAGGGCCTATATGAAGCCTGGGAGACACAAGGCAGTGACTGATACAAAATCCTGCCTTTCTTGACCTCCTCCTGCCATCACTGGAAACATCATCACAAATTGCCCAATACACTCAGCTACTACATCTCCCTCGTGATTATGTTGTTTGCTTTTGAACTAATATTCCTGTGGTCATGCTGCTCCTTTTTATCAGCCCTGTTGCAATATTATTACACAAAACACCCCTCCTCTGGCACATCATACTGCTGAGTTCCTAGATGCTACAAAGCCCATGACCTAATTGTGCTAAATGCTGGATAAACATGGTGAGAGTGTCTGCCCCATAGTGTTTATAGTCTAATTATGTAAGATAAAGAGAGGGAAACCAGGAGAGGGAGAAAGTACTATCTTTATTTTACAGATTCAGAGTAAATGACTCACTCAGGTCATACCAGAGCATCTGCAGCAGAGCCAGGAATTCAACCATTTCAGCCCCTGCTCATTATTTTTATCTTTTCATTTCTCTGTTAAGTCTAATGCCTCTCTGAGGGTTGAGGTCTCACACAGCCTACTATGTAAACAGAGGGGAAAACCTCAAGGGCAGCAAAGAAAAGAGACATAACTAAAAGGTATGTATATACATCAGCTGGAGACTCACAGGGCTGACAGTACGGAAATGCACCTAACACATTTGTAGACTCTTTCTTACTGCATTTTAAGAAGGAATGGCCTCAATAAGGCAGAAGTGAGATGGGCATCAAGAGGAAGAAAATAAGTATGGAGGAGAAGTATAGCACTGTATTTTGCACCGCTGGGATGAGTTTGATGGGGCTTCATGGGACACTCAGTTAAACATGCACCCCTATCATGAGATACGAATAATAAAACCATTATTCTTTCATATGTCTCAGTCTGGCTTGCCATTACTAACTGCATGTTTTTGACAGCTTTAAGTAAGAGCTTTGCTAACAAAGTCAGCCTGGCCTTTGATAGTCAGACAAGTTATTTTCTTCCTTTTCTTGTCATTGCCCTTCATCTTCAGGTTAACTCCTGGTCCATATCACTCCATATGCATAAAATACATAAGGACTTCCCCTCCCCAACTGTCCCTACTGACTTCTAGTATTTGCTTCTTACACAGTTGCCCTGAAGGGTATAACCTGGCCTCTAGACTCTTGCTAATGTTACACAGACAGAAACTCAGTTGACAGGCTTTGCAGCCAAAGGCAGCTCTTGCAAGCAGAGTGCATCAGATCTGGAGTCAGCAGTAAAATGAGGAACATAGGAAGGATGATTTTCAGACATGGGACAAGGACAGGCTAGGTCTTGCTCATGAGTTCAGGAAGTTAATTGAATCCAGCACAACTTTGCATCCTCACACCTTACTTGAGTTCAGCCTAGCTGGGTGACATGATATATTCCATTGCCAGCCACTTGCCCACTCCCCTCCTCCTCACTCCACAGTGGTTGAGAAATCTTCTTGATGAGATTTTAAAAGCAGAAGAGATCAAATAGCATGCCAATTTGTATAAAGTAACAGCTTTCAAGAAAAGCATAGCTAGCAATGCTGTTGCAGAGCATGGATTCAGCTGTGTGAAGCCGTGCCATTTGCAAACACCTTTTTTGCTCACTGTTTCCACTTCTCTTCCCACATAACAGAAAGTAGAAGGGCTATTTACAGGTATTTTAATGCCTTCACTATAGGCACAAGAACTGCATCAGCGCTAGGCCTGATCTGCAGCTGAAACATATGATCAGAGTGCACTGCTCTGACTTAAGCTCAAACCCTTTCTATGTCCACATGGCACACTGCAAGGAAAAGCAAGTCTTTCTTGTTGAGCATCTGCTGGGGTTTCAGACCTGGACTGAAGCTGAAGCATACTGTATACTACTACTTGCAGGTGCAAGCCATTCAGCTGCTGGGGCTTAGGAAGTGACTCAGGCGCCTTTTTTGGTGTAGCTACTCAGTATCCAGCTTAATGCCTTACTTCTCCTTTGACGCTGGATACCTGATTTCACCTGTGTTCCTCCTCTGTAAAACAGTGGTAACACCTGACCTCAGAGCTGCACTGTAAATACAAGATTAAGTGACTAGGCACAGGGGAATGAAATCTCCTGACTCATGAGAAGAACTGAGGTCACATAAGTCCTGCCTTCTATTTCAAGATCCACAAGAGTTGTATGAATCTGGGACCAAAATGCCCCCTTCTCTCTCTGAGATCTTGCCTATTCTCAGGAACCTTTTATCCCAGTGATGACTTCATTTGATGTCACTTGATTTGATTTAGATTAGATATACTGACTCACTACATGGGTGAGTTAGTGTAACTACCAACTGCGCTTTTGCCGCAAGACTCCTGCCTCATTCATGTAAATGGCTTCCAGGGATTTTCTGACACTCCCAACAGTACACATGGCTAAAATAATAGATACAGTAGTTACAGTGGCATGGGGAACCTGAGCTTGGCACAGGTAAGGCCTCAGCTGGAACCTTCAAGAAAGATTGATGTGTATCCTACACTGGGATACATGCAGTAAGTGGAAATAGTCACATGAAGAACAAGAATGATCTAGGATGAATAAGCTATGAGGAAAGATTCAAAGTACAGTGTGTAGTCCAGAGAGAGAACACAATATGTAAACAATCTTTAACTACTGATACAAGGTAGTAATCTTCTCTCCAAATGTATGACAGATAAAACAAGACTTAATGGATTTAAGTTGAAGCAGAGAAGACTGAAGTTAGAGAAAATCAATAAACCACCAACAATATGGATAATGAAAAACTGGGATGGATTGCCTAGGGGATAGCATGGAGTAACCATCACTTTCTGTCTTTAAGTACAGATTAGATACACATCTGACAGGAATGACATAGGTAGAGCTGATCTCCAGTGGAAAGAGATGAGAAGACCTTTTCTGGCTCCTTGTAGCCCTCTAATTCAGTAATTATTAACTTGTAGATGCTCATTCAGTTATTTTACTGCAATACACAGGACCAGGGGGATACGCCATTATAAGAGAGGTGACACAGAAGAGCAGTCATAAGCAAAGAACTCCTGTAGCAATCCAGATCTACAAGCAACCTACATTGCTCTCTGCAACTACAGGCAACCACATATTAGGTGCAGAGCTCAGAAAGGGCCCAAGAACGTCTACTGAAGAGATGAGAGGTCTAGAAAGCGTGACATATGAGAAAAGACTGAAAGAACCAGACCCATTGCTTAGCCTAGAAAAGACCTCACACTGCAAAATGGCATGTACCACCCAGTCCTTATAACTTGTTTTTTATTTCAAGCCTCAAAAATGCAACATGATAAAGACAGCAAAGGGGACAGAAATTGTCCATATCCTAGGTCCTCTGGCACAATCCATCTAGGCATGTCTGCCCTACAATCTGAGTTGTGCCTCTGTCTCATGGGAAAATGGATAGCATGCTGGAAATTCTTCTACTGGCAGAAAGCATTATATATCCCTAACTAGGATCACAAATTATATCCATTTAGTTCTTCAGATGGAGGAACTGCTCCTTGGTCTGTCATACCTATTTAATACCAAGGGAGATTCTGGGACTGCAGATGAAGAGTTCACTTTGGCTTCCCTAAACTTTCGCAACTTTACCAATGAAGCAGTAATTTTTTTTTTTAAAACAGAAGGAACAGAAACTGCTGTCCCAAATAGGTGTTAACTTCAAGAGCATGTCGCCCATTAGTTCAGTGGCAAGGATCTGGCTTTCCATATTGTAAGGTTGTAGAGAGGGCTGGAGGAGGTGATAGAAGCTGTGATAAATCATCACACACAATTTCTCCAACTTGGCAATGTACAGAAAGGAGGAAAAGGACTTGCAGAAGAAAATCCAGGGCAGCAGAATTGTGAGCAGGAGGCAGGAGTGGGTGTGATTATATCAAATCATTCATTCTTCAACTGTTCCCAGGCTCCCAAACTGCTCTGTGTATCTACCTAGGTATTAGCAAATTACTCCATGTGGTAGTGAATACAGAGTCAGAGGTGAGCAAGATCCAGTCACTCGATCCATACCACAATTACTCACCTAGCCAGTGCTAACTTGAATACACAGAAAGATTTGGAAGCTTATCAGTTCAAAGACAGATGTGCATTTTAAGCCAAAATCCAACTTTCAGCACTGTAGAATCAGGAATACAGTAATTATGGCCTCCTACTCAGTGATTTTGCTTGGCACAGCATTGACTTAGAACCATCACCAGGTCAAAATATCTTGCAAAAGTTGTGTCTCATTTGATACCATCTTAAGGTCAGTTCAGGAAAAATGGCACACAGACCTGCATGAACATCCAAAAAGCTGTAAACTTTAGTTAACAAAAGAGAACTCAACTTTGCTCTTAACCACAAAGATCAAGTGGCATTTAAAAGGAAACAAAAAGATGTAAATCATACATTTTCAAGTCTTTGAAGATCCTGCTGGCACTGCTCCGGGTCAGAGTACTTCTCAGTACAGTTCATTTCTCTCCAGTCAGCCTTTTCACTTGCTTCAATGCTGAATATGCAAAGAGCACCAGACATTTTTAACCTCAATAATTTTTTCATTACCTGTCAGGAATAGCACTAATAACAGGCATTAGAGGTACAATATTCAATTGTTTTGGACAGCCTAAACATTTAATTACATTATGGTAGCTAATCACAAATAATTGCCTTAGGGAAGACATGGCAGCTGCAAGGGGATGCAGCTTGCCTGTTCAGCTCATGGCACAGAATTCAGCAAGAACAAAGCAAACAGCACAGGGAGAAACATCTTAAAACCACTCACAAACCCTATTTCCTCTTACTCTTTTGGAAAGAGACTACTTCAGCTTGCTTCTGTGCAGCCCAGCGATGATAACCTTGTCTGATAAGAGCCCAATTCCACATAGACTGTGCTTTGGGTTCTCTTATTTTACTATCATTTCTGCTAACAATTCTCCTTTTCTCGGATCTGGCTCCATCAAGTTTCCTTATCATTGTTTCTTTTCTTCCCAACCCTGTTATTATCTTACACAAATGGCTAGTTCCACTGATCTGCCAGAGAGAAATCAAGTAGAGGGTGATTATGAGAATCAAAGATGTTGTTGACATCATGTCTTTTGATGAAAAAGAATGAAATAAAACTAACCAACCAGAACACACAAAAAAAGGAAAAAAAAAGAAGAGAGGAACTGATCCTCCTTTCTTCTGCCATTGTATAGAAGTAGGAAGTTTGGATTAAAATAGAGCAGAATACTGTGGACAGAGATATGTTACAGCAGAACTTCTATGACTCAATCTTATTTCACAGGTACCTCAGATGTGGACTCAAATCTATGATGCCCATTGGCGTGTCCCCTCCTTATATGTTATTATCTATGATCTGAATTTACAGGTATCTATATAAATCTGACACTTCATCACACAACCATTATATTCTAAAGCACAATGGCTACGGAGCAATGGAGGTTTCCAGAAATCTTAGCTCTTACAGAAATGAATTCTGTTCCTATGTGTTATAAAGGGTTAAGAAGATTTTCTTCAGGCAGCAGACAACCTCCTTTGGTATCAAGTTCAAAACTCCATTAATAACATTATTTCTCTGCCAGCTCTTTTAGTAGAAGCCTCCAGCCAACACATCAATACACCAGAACCAATGCAGAAACTGCTTTCACAATTGTTAAGACCTCACCAAAAGCCTTCATGCAAGATTTAAGTCTTGCAAAAGACAAAAAGCAAAAGTCATAGCATGTAACACCACACAGCCAATACCTTCATGCCAGAGAGGAAAGGTTTTTATTTAAGTGTCCAAGTACTGCTGTATAACCTGGAGAACTGCAACTTAGTCTAGAGTTAGAATTCTGTATAAGCAACAGACCCACTGTTTGAACAATCTGGTCCCAGGTGCCCTTGTTTAGTTTTCTGTCACTCTTTCCCAGTCACTTTGCAATCAACAGCCTACCTGTAAGTTCCTGACTCTCCTGTATTTTGTATTTGAAGTGGCAGGACATTTCAGGTGCCAGCCCAAGTGCTGCCTCCCCATAACTGGTGCAGATGACACTGCGCTGTGACAAGATGAGATGTATTGATTTTGCTTCTCTTGGTTGTATTTTGTTGTGACAGGAGGGGATTTTTTCTGTCCCCAGCAGTACCATTGATTACAGCAATTATCATTTCTTATCTTCCAGATTTTACTACTGCTGCTCCAGTTCTCCCATTGCTTTGTTAGAACTGAAATAAACCCGGGGCAAGTTTTCTGCAACACTCTCTCCATCTGCGATCCCAGCTCCACTGCCTGGGACAGAGTCAATGTATCAAGTTCCATCAAGAGCTTCTCCCGAATTCGCCAGTCTGCCGCTTTGTCAATTAGCTGATCCAGGATCAGTTCGTCCTGCCAACAGCCAAAAGCACAGACTGATGCCAATTCTTGCAGTGCCAAAGCAAAGGCTGTAAAAGTTTCACCTGGCAGTTGTGCCCGGTGCCTGAACTGGAACCTCTGTAATACCATGCTCTGTCTGGGCTTATTGTGCCCTGAAACCTTCTTCATTGTTTCTTCAAAGGAGGCAGCTGAAACCAGGGTTGTAAAAATCCTCTGATTTTTCACATCCAAAGACTGGAGAACAGTCCTCAGGGAGTCTTCAGGTTTCACTCGTCTATATCAGCCAAATCTCACAATCAGCCACTGACACCAGGGACCCAAGAGATTTCACAGTTCCAGCAATATGTAGGACATAAACCAGCAGCAAGGTGCAACTGGAACTCCTCAGTCTTCACTGTCACCGCTGCGTAGGTCCACTGGTATTCCCACTACCTCTGAACAAGAGCACAGAGGCACATCAGAAATGCTTTGCTTCTTGTCACAGGAAGCAATTTCTTGTCACGCAAAAGACTCCTGCCTTCCAGCCCAGGCTGCCTGGCTGGGCAGGAAATACAGTGCTCCTCCCATGCAAGCAGTGAGGGTGGGGGCAGGTGAGCGTGAGAGGAGAAAAACGAATGGGAAGGAAACAAGAAGATGAGATAGAAAGACTGTCTCCCCTGCTAGGAAGTTTTTGTTGCATGCTCTAACATCCTAAACTAAAGCTTGTCAAATGTTTAATGGGAATCAAACGCAAAATCCAGGTTTAATGGTTTTACAAACATTGTTCACAATAATTAACAGCACTATCTTCACCAGTGAAACAATCCTCACATGCCACCAAGGCATATGTAGAAAATGAGCAGGACTACAGCAGCAATGAGATGGTGCTGAAAGTCAAGGCTGACTTATGTTTGCCTTCATAGATGCAAGCTGTCAGCTCTTTATTTTTCGATGTCTAACAATCACGCCTAAGAATGGCATCCTTCTGTGCCACAGCCTATTGATCTGTTCAAAAGTGGCACTATTTCAGTAGCAGTTTACAGAGACCAGTCCCACAGGCAGGTAAGAACAGCAGAATTGTAGAAAGATCTTTGTATGGGATATTTTTCTTCTCAGGGCTGGAGTCTGTGCCTGCCTCCATTTTGCAGCTTTTTTCAGCGATCACATAGCACGTACAACTGGAAACACAGCACCTCAAAACTGTGTGTTGTAGAAAAGATAATGAGAAAGGAGGAGATGTCTTGCTTGCCCTGCACATTTGTGAATATGTATGGTACTAAGAAACAATTTTTAGTCCTTTTTCGTACTTTTGTGTGTGTCTGCTATATAGGTCAATATAATCAGTTTTAAGGTACTCTTCTCAGCGAACTAGCCAACTCCATTTCTTCAGGAGTACTGATCAATTTTTTAATAAGAATAACATAAACCACTTTCTTTGGCTAAAAAATAATCCCTGAACACCACTGGAGAAGCTCACGGATTTACTTATACTGCCCACTGCTTTACCATTTCTCTTTCACGGGAACATACTAGCTGTTCCACTGAAGGCTTGGTCACACAAGAAGCTTGGGTGGAGGTGAGATGCTGAATTACCCAATAGCTTTTGTGTTTTTCAAAGACTTTAAGAGGTTTAAAAAGTATTGTCCCAACAATTTAATAAAGAAGAGTTTATGTTAAAATTAATCTGGAGAGTCTCAGCCCCATTTTTAGCAAAAAGATTTACTGTACAGAGATTAATGATACAGATTTTGGTTATTTTTATAAGAGAACCCTAAACTTTACCCCATGGGCATAATTTGTCTGCCACTCGAAATTCTCAGTGTCCACTGTTTGTACAAGATTGCCGATTTATGTATGGGGACAGCTGACTTGAAGGTAGTAAGCTAAGTGAAAAAAGGAAATGAAGGTGAACTTTGTGAAAAACTGCAAAATTTAAAATACTAGAGTGCCTTGAACTGCTTTGCCCAGGACACTCCAGTGTACAGTTGGGTTGTACACAAAGCATAGAAAATGGCTGGAGAAGGGCAGGAGAACTCTGCCCAGCGGAGGCAAAACACACATCTCAAGTGCTGCACCTGCCTTTCCCTTGCAGGGGTGCTGCCATAGAAGGCATTGAGGAAAGACGCAGGGGACTACTCTTCTGTGGCACAACAGTTTAGGAAGGCCACTGAGGCTAGAACTAACCTGGCAGGATGTGGGTCTTGCGCACTTGAACATGCGTCTAACAGACTTGAACATGTGTTTAAATTATTAATCAGTATTCTGTGTGCTGGTTTACTTCCTTACTTCTATTTAATTAATGGAGCTCTAATTAAAAAGTGAATGTTGTCAAAAGCTATCAAACAAAAAAGACATGGGTAAAGTTGGGCTGTAGTTAGCATACACCAAACCAATGACAATCACTTCATTCAGTGCACCAATGGGCAAAAAAAGAATAAATATCATCACAAAGCCTTTTGTCTGAATTCCTGTAAAGTAAAACTCTTAACAGCTCTTTATTAGAGCTGGACAAAACTATCAGTCAAATACACTGATAATATCAGATAATGTTAATAGACTGTGAAATCTCAGCAGCATAATTAATTTTTTAAGTATTTTCCTAAAGTCAAAACTCCTATTCATGCATATTGGAGGAATATGAAGAAATGTTTCTTTTCCTAAAAGATTAGATGACCTAGAAGAATAACTGTGCAGAAAGGAGGCAGAGGGGATGGACTCTGAATCCTACTGTTACAAATCTATTTCTGGACCGAATGAGACATCCTTTAACATATCAAGCATCTTCACACCATCATGCCATCCCTAGGTCAGTACTCCACTTACCACATACAGAAAGGCAGCTCAGAGACACTATGTGATTTGCTCTTGAAAATAGATGCGACAAAGCCAGGACAAAGGAGTTCGGGCTTCAGTACCCCATGCCCATTTCTTCAGCAGCTCATTAACCCTATAGCCCTGCCCCAGCTCTACTTCTGGAAATGAACATACTCATCAAAAGATAGTTGAAAGCTATTGCCACCTCAGCTTTTCATAACCAGCCCTATATTTAACAGCAACCTTATTTAAAAGATTTCTCTGACTGAAGAAGAGCCTGAGCTACAAATTGTTGGCAGCTGACACAATGCTCAGGAGAAGCCTCACTGTGTGTTTGCTACATTTTTATACTTTTTCCTGGACATCTTATTTTGATCACTGTCGTGGTTTAACCCCAGCCAGCAACACAGCACCACGCAGCCGCTCACTCGCTCCCCCCCCCCCCAGTGGGATGGGGGAGAGAATCGGGAAAAAAAAAGTAAAGCTCGTGGGTTGAGATAAGAACAGTTT
>JAVKLA010000084.1:17763469-17795571 GCA_034782735.1 Sagittarius serpentarius
TGAGCAACAACTGAAAACATCAGGGTGTTATCAACATTCTTCTCATACTGAACTGAAAACACAGTGCTGTACCAGCTACTAGGAAGACGATTAACTCTATCCCAGCCGAAACCAGGACAATCACTTACAGAGACAGGATATTGAGCTAAATGGAACAGAGTACAGATCCATCTGGCCACTGAGGCCATTCTTACCTTCTCACTCCACAAAGAAGGAAACAAGTTTAAACAGGATGATGCCAAAAAGCAGCCTCCTTCATGAAATTTCAAGATGAATTTTCAAACATAGAGACCTGAATCTTGATGCCTCTTTTGAAAAACTTGCCTGTAAAAATCAGTATTCAGTGTCTTTTCCTGTGAACTATAGAAAGTCAAATAAAGCAATCTGGTTGGGTTAAGAGTAAATACACTGCAGAGTGACCTTGTGTATTTAAATTAAAGCTACGCTAGCTCTTCAAATCAAGAGCTCTTACCCTCTACATGTAGTGGGTCAAACACATGCCATCTGACCTGGGTCTAATATGACTACAAATAATTGGACATACCGGGGATGTCCAGAAAGACTGTCCTGCACACACAGAGTATGTTGTGCTCCTTAACCATGTCTAAGCAACCCTTCAAGAAATCATCCCAAGAATGAGTCACTCATCCCAAGAATGAGTCACTTGACAACAACATTAATTTGGCCATCTCCATCCACTCTTTCCTCAGAGCTGCCACTCGTGCAATAGTAGTTTGCTCCCAGCCACCCACTTTCCCAGGAGCCATCAGCCCATCACCTGACAGAGGAATACCAGAAAACCTGCCCAGAAACAGAATGGTCACAGCAGGCAGCTGCTGGGACAACTGGGAGTGGACAGATTACCTAACCTGCCATGCCAGACACACCCTCCAACTGTACTCAGACACCCCTCATTTAAACAGCCAATGCTTTGGTTTGTTTCTTGGCTTTAATTATGAAACATTTCCAAGTTAGAGCATTTATGTGGATTAGCTATAAGAGGTTCATATTTTCTCATGAAGCCACCCAAAATGCCTAGCAGGACATTTCATTACTACTTAGCTGTTCGGAAGTTTGCTCCTTTTCAAGGTGTTAATTATCTTCCTGAAAGTTCTGCATTCAAAGTCCGCAGGAATGTCAGGGTATTTGCCAAGACAAAGGAGAACACCCCGCCTGCTATCTAACTTAGGAGAAAACAGATGTGCACGTGTGCCCATGGCTTGCTTAGAGACATGAGTTCAGTGAAGAGAAGCAGCTGACCAAACAACTTTTTCCTTCAGAAAATCATCCTTCTAAGAGTTACACCTATGAGGCAGGCAAGGTACATAAACAAGGCACAGTCACCTACTGTGCGTGTTCTGCTCCATGCCATAGAGCAAATGAGTGGTGGCGTGAGTGGAATGTTCTGGGTGTGCTCAGTGTTCACTTGTGTGGGCAGGATGCCACTTATATAGGAAACTGTTAATCCTATTCATACAAGTGATAATACTCCCCACAATTCACACAGGCATATCATCGCCAACAGCTCTTCAGTGTTAGGAGCAACATTCTGAGTCAAGAGAAATGGCATTAGCATTCAGGACACTTATCTAGGCTCTACTCATGAACAACACAACACGGACGAAGTATAAAGGGCTGGCGACACCCTAAGCTTCCATTTACTGTGGCTTCACTGTTAAGACGTGACTAAACCACATCATGCCCCATCATGATAAGAACCCTGGTGGGACAGAAATACGTGAAAAAACTTTGGGTAAGATTAAAAATGATGCACAAATACCTTTCTGAAACTTCTAATCTACAAACCATGATACCACAAGACAAACCCGAGCAGGGACATCAGATGTTCCTGCTTTCCGTCACACTCCAAACACCGCTGACTTGGGAATATAAACAGCCCTATTATATTGCAAAGAAGAAAAAAAACAGTTTGAATGGCAAACACAATGTTTTAGTCAAGTCCTTCCTTTCCGTAACTATTACTTTGCCTCCGCATTGGTGTGACTGAACATGAGTTTTCAACACTAATTACAGCTGTCTTGCATAAGAGGCATTTTCTCTGTCATTGCCCACCCACTTCTCAGAGACAGCCTGTGTTACTGTTCAGAGGAGTGGCTACACACTTGCTCACGTACCAGGAGACATCACACTTGAACTAGAAATACCAGAAACACACAAAAGCACATTACTTCTAATGCTTGCTGTCACTGATTAAAACCGAGAACACTGCTCTTTCTTTGCCCTCCCTGTAAATAATGCACTAGGATTTTCTAAGTTTGTGATAGAAAACTGAAGAACAAAACCTTTTCTTTAAAAGATTTCAAATTCTATGGTGTCTGACCATATTAAACAAGGTTCATGAATATAACATCATCAGGCAAGGGCAAGTTATATAGATTGTTTCTGGATGTCCTATTGGCTGAAAACCACATACTAGCTTGTCCATCTACAGGACTTTGTGGACATGGAAATTTTCACATGGATATGTTTATCACTGCACATTTCACTAATAAATCTGCATTTCTTTTTAAATTCATGTCATCTCTCCTCTCTCACCATCCTCTTCATTTCACCTGCCTTCCCCATTTTAGCAAATTCATTTGGGGAGGTGGATTTAAATGCCATTTGGAGTTTGTCACAGGTTGTACCCTCAGTCCCTGTGGTTGTAAACTGCACATTTCCACAGGCTGGCCTTAGTGTGAGCAGCATTTCTCCAGTTCTGCCCGCGTACTCCCAGGTATATTATGCAGCCTCACCACTATAGAAGTCTTTCCGTCAAGCAGATTGGCTGTGGAGCACTCTCTTCACTTTGACAACTATTGAAGGACATTTGGATCTCAATGGTTTAGCAATACACTGCTGAAATAATCCTGACCACATCTGGCCTCTTGTCTTCTGCAGGACAGCACTGAGGCAGCAAAGTTTCTGAGACAGTGCTCATCTTAGCTTGCTACGTTAACTACTCAATAATTATACAAGCCAGTCCATGGGTTTCTCATCAGCTAAGCCTGTTATTTTAAAAGAAACGTCTTTGCACCTCTGTACTCAGTGTTGGGTAGCCTCGGGGAAGATGGATTCAGTACCAAATGCCATCACATCTAGCCAGCACTCATATGTGTTTCAGAGCAATGGTGAACATGATCATGCTCTCCTGTCAGTTTTTGTTCCAGGGCACAGTGCATGAGTAGTATTTGCAGGATCATTGCCTTTAGGATCCATTCCCAACCAACACTGTTAATGTTATGTATCCCTGCTCAGGCATTAAAAAGATTATCACTGTAAATAGTGTCAGGATTCCTTGTGACTTGTAGTAGCAACAGAGGTTTCCCAGTCAAGAAGTCTCTGACAGTAATAATTAAGAGTCTGATTTGCCGTGAGGCTAAATTCCCCCTCTATTGGACATTAGCTGAAAGAATTACCACCCTGCGGTTTATTGTGTGTCCTAGTTTGTGGCTTCCAGTAATGTTCCAGATGACAGAGAGCTGGGCAGCCTGTTGTATCACTTTATACCAGGATCTAGAATCATAGAATCATAGAATTGCCTAGATTGGAAAAGACCTGTAAGATCATCTAGTCCAATCGTTAACCTAGCACTGACAATTAGACAAACTTTTTCTGTCAGTGCAACTTTGAGGTCAGTTATACTTTGTGCATACCAAACAAAAAGTTCTGTACAGCCAGAAGTTTGTTTCTATATTGATTACTTTCAAAGCTTGATAAACATATCTCTTCTATTTGTGGAATGCAGAAAAATGTATGAGGCTTCTCTTGGATGCCATACCAAAATTATTACAAATATTCCTCAGTTCCAGATTTAAGCCTTCAGAAACAGAGCTGTGGGTTTTCAGAGATGCTCATTTCAAGGTTCTCAGCAAGAAGATCTGTCCTTCCAAAATAGTTAATTCTCTGAGAAGCACTGCAATCTCTATGGTGAAAGGATTATACAGTATCTACAGACTAATATCAAGGTTTTCCTCCATTTAAATAGTAAATTGACCCAAAAAAGGTCTCTGAGGTATGTAATTCGTCTACTCATGGCATAGATTAAGTTTTCAATGGCTGCTTTTCCCACTCATTGCTTGGCTGAACTCAACAGCCAAGGAGTGAAGTACTTGCTATATTTTGAGAATGCAACATTTACCCAGTCTCTTCAGGCTTAATCAGGTGCAGAATTACCAGAAGTCTGGGTTACCTGAGCCAGCCTCGACACAGATCTACCTGCAGGTTTCCTTAGGAAAGGCAGACACCGAAGTGGCTGTTAAACCTCAGAGAAAACTTCTATCAGTCAGACAAAATGGACAAAAACAAAGGGGTTGTAGATGGAGTTTCCCATGCGCAGTGTCCTTGAAGGACAAGCCCTTTCTTTAGGGCTTATTCTCAGTCCAGCAACCTGCAACAGCTGCCAGGGTTATAGTAAACCCACGCAAAGGATTTTCTAGGAATGACTGTGTATTTTATCTCATCTCTTAGGTAGAGTGGTTTGTCTGCTAGTTGCTCTCCCAGTCCCTGCCATGCCACAGACTTGTACGGGCTGTATCTCTGTCTTTGCATCCTCTATCCTTCCCCTCAGCTGCACACATGCAGTTACTGTTCTACACTCTTCGCTCTAGCTGTCTACCTAACCCAGAATGTAGAGCTCCTCTCCTGCAGCTCAGCCACAGCCTTTTCGTGGAAGACAACACACTACCAACAAACAAATGAATAAACCAGCTGCCAGAGAGCCCTTTTCAGTAAACTAAACAGAACATTGTTAGAACCCTGAGTTCACATGTTAACAACACCTTGGTTGAATCTGGACAGAGGCAGACATTGGAAAACATGAAGCGAACATCTCATAGCACAACATTATGACATCTGACCTTTCCATCAGATGCAAGGAAGGAGGCCGCATGGCCAGAAATCAGAATCTGAGATAGGAACATGACTCTGCCATACACCCCGCTGAGCTCAGCAATGTACTTCTTAATCCAGAATAGAATTTAAAGACATTAGGAAACAAAAAACTGCTCCCCTTTCCCAGATTTGCCTTTTAGCATGGAAGCATCTGCAAGTTTAGGAGGAGTATTTACACAAAAGGTCTCCAAAACAGGACCCTCAAATTTCACATAGCAAAAATGTGTCCAGGCATAAAAAGAACACATTGGAGCAGGGAGGGTGCCTCTGCCACAGCACTACCTCTACTGCAGCTGAGATGCCTGTCTCCCTGAAGAAACAACACTGAGATTTTGAAGAAAGGAGGAGATGTCTGGATTAAACAGAAAAGGAAGACATCTGGGCCCTATGGCGCAGAAAATGAGTATCTGCAAGTATTCAGTAAATAAAAGGAAAGAGGTGCTTCAAGAATTTCTTCACAGGTTTCCCCCAATGAGAATTGTCTAGCTTGGCCAGAAAGCCTAAACTTTGCCTTTCAGAGTGGTGTATGGAAAGCGAGATACCACAAAGCAGCTTGATTTGCCCTCTCAGCACATATAACGTGCATTCAAGTGAAGGAAGATGATGTTGCTAACACCCTACAGCACCCTGAAACAGGTCCTATAGGATCAACTGAAAAGGGCAATGTTGAGCTCCTACTGAAAGCAGCAGTATTTAAAGAAGGAGGTACTGGCAGGATCTACAGTGACACACATTTACATATAGGGAGTAATATATATATTTCTGTTTTAAAAACATAAATTGTGCATCTTAGCAAAGCTATGAACCCTAGGGTTACAGGACAGACAGGATGACTGTGATATTCACTAGAGAAGCAGTAACACTAGGAAGAAGACAACACCACAGCTTGATGCTTTTCTGCAGTCCCACAAAGCTTTTTATATAAGATGTCAAAGCATTTAGTAGGAATGATCTAAACCTCCTGGAAACAATGATTCCCACATTGACAGCATAAGACGAGGTCAGTCCTGTTGGTTATAGTCCAGAAACTCCAGCATTATTATAAATCCAGGAGCTGCTACATGACCATATCAGTTCAATACTGAAAACCTTTATCAACTGTTTTACAATTGCATGGATTCTATCAGTTTCAAGGCTGTAAATATATGGGGCTGGCTCCCAGGAGTATTATAATGCTATGAAGACCTGTATCTGTTAAATGGCTTATCTACTTAATGAAGTTACTCAGTATGGTATCACTGTATCAAACAAAGGTGGCAGGAACAACCCTTCACATGGAATCCGCCTTTCTCGTCTCCCTTAATAAGAGTAAGCGACTAATGGATCAGGCCCAGGGAGTATAAGAGCCCATGCCAGTTAACTGCTGCTGAGGAAAAGTTGTATTAATTCAATTCCTACCTACCTCTGTAGATAAGGAAGATTATTGTTCCAGTTCTTCTTCAGTGGCTGTTGGACCCAGCGTGCCAAGTGATTATTAAACACCTCAGAGAGAGAGACAGTATGGCAAGCTTGATGCAAATGACTGCCCTAGCAAAACTACTATTTTCACCAGCTGTGTTTCACTGAGCTATCACAATAAAAACACTGCTCACTAGAAAGGCTCTCTGATGAGGCAGGCAGATTGTGGCTCCAACAGTCTTACCTAGAAGCTTTTAGAAAATCCTGTTCATTACTCATCAGGCACTTTACAGTTTCTGAAGTGACTACTTACAAAAAGTGTGAATCAGCAGTACCGGAGATAGCTGAAAGACCTCCTGGGTTGGGAGAAGCCCCTTCTTTTAGTTCTTTAAAATGAAAAAAGAATAATGAGGTAATTGCTTGGGGCCTCTTTTTACCAGTGAACCTTGCATAATTTTATGGAGATGTCCATTTGAAACGTGTATGTTGTTAGGAATAGAATCACTTAACTTCAGGTGAGGCAAATGTTCAGATTTGTTACCATACAGTGGAATTTGCACCAAGTTTGCAGGACTGAGCTAGGTACAAGTGAAGCCTTGCACTCTGAAATGAGATAAACATTTTCTCGTGTCCTAATTGCCACGTTTACCCCTGCCTTCTTTTGTTTTCATTAGTCGCTGGAATATATGGCTTCTTTCCAAAGCAGAATGCTCTATCTGCTTCACTGCTCAACCCTGTGTACCAAGCTGAGATAATGTTCTGATTTAACCTCTCCTCTGGGACCCAAGACAATTTAAAGAACTCAAATTCAGTTGGATTTGGCCAGATTTCCTGCATTACCTTGGCTTGCTACATGTTATGCCATAATGCTTCTATCTGTAACGCGAACACAGGGGGAGTGTGAATCCACTGGTATTCACTGTCACTTGACATAACAGGACAGAAGACAGAGAACAGTTTTTTTAAAAGGATTTCCTGGATATCCTTGCCTCTTTTTTTATTGTACATATGTACCTGGTTCTCCCATATCACTTTAAGTGTTGAAAAGCTGAGCAAGAAATGTGATCATGAAGCAATGGTAGTGCCACCCTCATAGCAGCTGCAGTAAGTCTGTAATATTGAAATATTAAGTGATAACATTTTAACACTCAAATGCCAAAAGCTGCTCACAGAGGGAAACATCTAAAATGTGCCTGTGCTGGTATTTTGATGAATGACAATTTTGGGGGAGTAAACCTGAAGTTTTTCCTGTTTTTTTTCATGAGGTAAAATAAAGATATAAGAGCTTCATTTTTCAGCCTTAATGGGTATCCCATTATTGAAAAGCAGAGACAGAGAAACAAATATTGCTTGCACACTCTACAGTCCAACAATTTATTTCAGGTTTTCCAAGGAAAAACCTGCAGTGTCAAAAGGCGAAGAAAGAAGAAGAGAAAGAGAAAGAGGAAAAGGGGGGGGGAAAGGAAAAAGAGCAGAAAAGGAGAAAAGGGAGAGGGAAAGGTAGGTAGCTGTGTGATATTCTCCAGGTTACAGTGTGAGAGACAGCAGTTAAACTCAAAAATAATATGATATTCTTATCAAAGTTAATATCAAGATTATCAAGATCAGCACCAAGATTAATGCATCTGACCATAGTTAGCCACCAGTGCAGGACCAGTTCTGACATCACTGTGATCAAGTGTACATTTAGCTCCCACCTGAACTCTAACATATAGGTGCAGAATTTGTCACTGTCAACTTTATCTGCTACGGTGTAAAACAAGCATGGGGAATTAAGATAAAACTGAAAGCTTGAAAGTGTTAATTTCCACAGATGTTGGATTTTTGAACAAGGCCTTGGCTATAATGTTCTCGCTAGAACCTCCAGAAGATAAGATGTGGAATGTATCCTGCAGTGTTTCATTTCAAAGCTCTAGTATCTGAAGTTTCACATAACTGAAATGTATGGGTTTATTCTTTCCATCTGAGAAAAAAATCTTAACTGTGCACCAGGCCAACAGTTGGAGAGATGAAAAAGATTTCCTGTAGTGCACCAAATCCAAGTACATTCCTTTTATTCCCAACACAGCAGAAGTCAGAGGCCAAAGGCAATCATCAGGCTCAGAAAAGGCTGATGACTGATGCGTACATGGGAATTTGTTTCTCCGAAGTGATCAGAGACAAATACCTTTCCATCTTCATGGCAAACAATACCATTATGGAATAGTGATGAGCCCAGAGAGCAAGGCTCACTCTTTCAACTGCCACACATGAGGAGCTAGTTAACTTCTTTGGCTGGGGCAAGACTAGAAAGGCTTCAAGAACATCTTTCGTTCCAGAGTACTGAGAAGCCTAAGGTCAAGATTGTGTTTTGCAGAAAACTGTAGTGCATCCACTGTTAAGCGCCTGAATGCGTGCTGCTGCTGGGGAGGGCATGGTTCAGGAAGAGGAGAGAATTGGACCCTCACACTGTGTGAGCTGAAGGAAGTTAACCTTTCTTAAGCAGTCTTGAAGGCTTCACCAAATTAAGTATTGCGAGACAGCACTGAGCTTTAAGCTGTGACTGTCTGGGAAAAAAGCCCTTGAGAATCAAGAGTGTGAAAGCCTTCCCACCCCTATGAGTAACTGTGTAACTATTATTTGTCTACTATAAAAGAAAAAAAAGCCCTGCACCACATTATAAAGATAGACTGAAAACATATGCTGACTTGGCATCTGGTTGTGTCATACAGATTTTAAGCCACAACAATGCAAACACAGGAAAAATTTGGATACTACTCAGCAATAACAGGGAACATTGCCAAATCAATTAGTGCCCTCATAATAATTAATCAGGACAGCTCACCGAGGGAAGCTGACTGAGGGAAGCATGTCTTATTTATGGAACCCTTGTATAATAATCCAACATGAGTTACCATATTGAATCTACAACACTAACCAAATACAACATGAACTTTATAAATCACACCACACTGTACATTTAGACATATACACTTGTATAAATTTACTTAAATCAATGTATATATTTCCTTAAGAATTAGTTTACAGGAGTTACTCCTCCATCTCTTTCCAAAGCATTGTATCCCAAGGTGGATGCTAACATTTAAATCTCTGTCAAAAAAGGAAATGGAAATACTTTTTCCTTTTCAAAGGACACTTCATGAGACTCTGTTAGCTCTCCTTTGACTTTTTTTATGTGAAGTCCTTGTATTTCAGCCTTTTCAGGATGAAGTCTGTGATGCAGAATGCAGCTTCCTATTTTGATAGCATCACCGAACAATAAGCATTGAGTGCATTTATTACATCTTGGTTTCTCTTCTACTAGAATAGTGACTTACCCTTACTGCATAAGACACCAGTTTTTTAAGGACCTTCATACACAATATCAAGTTGTCAGACAGAAGTATGTTTCAATAAACACCAGACACAAAATCTGACCCTTAGCACAAATGTGGAAGACTTGCAGTGCATCTGTCTGGCAAACGGTATTACTCTTAAAAGTGCCTCTACATTCTTGCTGCCACTGCTTCAAATAAAGGCACACTAGGCCATATTTTTTGCTGCTACAAATTGCCACAGCTTCTCTGAAACTCTGAACATCTAAAGCTGGAGTGTGCCCTGCCCATTGCCTTTAAGCAGTTTTATCCACATTGCATATGCAAACCCACCCATTTCTTACAAACAACGCACAAATGCACGGTGCCCACAAACTCTTTCCCCAAAGCCTCTGTCTCTAAATCACTCATGCAAGTAGCCCTGAATCATGGGAAGTGCCCTTCCTGAGTTTCAGCATGCAATTTTCAGTCAAAAACTACAGAGCCTCTGACCCAGGGATTCATCAGAGGAGGACTTGTGATTAATGGAAGATTTTATGCTAAAAGAGAAAATCCTACGTGCATACCTCATGTTTACATGCAGGGGTGTTACCCCATAGTAATCTTAAACCTCATACAAGATTCACTGGGCACTGTTTCTCAGTGAGCAGCACTATGTAATCAGCACTAGGAAATTAAGGTAGCCCCTCACAAGTGAACCCTTCAGAGGGAAACTGAGAAGGGTGGGTAAAGGAGAGAAACTAGCAGCTAGTGAAGATTGCTAGAAGATGAATAGCAGCAGCTCAAAAGCAACCAGAGAGAAAGGCAAACAACTTTTTACTCTTCAAATTGAGCTTTCTATATGAAGGACTATCTTTAGCCTATAACAAAAAGCAGTGATGAATCAGAGGAAACTGCTTAGACGCAGACTCATCACTTGGCACCACGAAGGAGGTGACATGCTCTGAACTCACCCGTAGTTTGCACCACGGGGCCTGTCAGTGTGCTGACACCCTTAGGGACTGTACATGGGATCTTCTCACTCCCCATCACTGTGGAATGAGGCCTGCCAGGAACCATGCACTGCCCCGGAGAACTGTACCCACAGATCAGATCTACATTAATCCAACTCAGCAAGTTAGGCTAACATTCATGCACAGTTTGATTTACCCACACTTAATAAAAATACACGTCCTCAAGAAACAGGAGAGTAATCTGCTTTATTTAAAATAGCAGTTTCCATGGAAAGCTTGTCTCCAAATGGGGCTTTTGCAAGTTCTCAAGGCTAGTGAAAAGAAGGACACTGTCCTCTCCACATTTAAGAGGACTACTATGTTTGTTACTCTTTTCTGTTGGCCACCTTTGTGTTCAGAACTAGAAACTGAACAAAAGCAAAGTGCAGCTGCCTGGTATCTGAAAGCCATCCTTCAGCTCTCATCCTCCAGCCCCTGAGAGATGTTTGCCTCCCTCTGAGGCACTGCAATAGTTTTACTTTTGAGCTCAGGTGAGGGTAGGTACCCAAAGACATTTGTCTAGTTCTTTGGAAGCCTCAAAAGTTTGAGATTATATGCCAATACAACAATAGCTTATCATTTCTGCAGTTAATAAACTCCCAACATGTTTTTTTTTTTTTTGCAAAGCTGCTGTTTGCATAACTTCTTTGTGCGAAGCCAGGCTTCTAAAAGTTAGGTTTCCTTAGGTGACAGAATTACACTGGCAAGAGCTCAAAATTAATATAAATACAGCTTTGCTGGTCAAAAGGACAAAAAGCAATCCCAGCCCCAACTATGGTTTGTTTAAAAATAATAATAATGAATTGCCCATAGTCATTTATTCAAGGAACAAAAACAAATTGCCAAGCCACTTGAATGTGAAATATTTGATCAGTCTGGAGAGTATAAAATGAATGGTATTGGTCAAAGTTGAGAAATGGAAATGCAAGATGAGTGCAGCAGGAAAGAAAACCGAATTCCTTTTGTTATGCAATTGTTTGATCAGCTGCACCACCATTCCCAGCAGGGTACTATGGTGTTCAGGCTGGGCCAGAGTTACCTTTTCATTTCGGAAGGGGAACAAGGGATAAGATAATCTGTCTAAATACAGAAAGACTAAAGAAGCTAATGAGAAGGTCTAAAGAGGGTATGCTGAACCATCAGAAGAGAAGAGAAAAATTCTCAACACAGAATAAAGACTAAAGCTTAGGCGTGGGAGTGATCACCTTCATATCAAGAAGCAGTCACTCATCCTGAGACTCTTCTCAGCTCCAGTGGAAGCTTCCTCTGTGGCACCTGGCCACTGCAGAGACAGGCTCTGGGAAGCACTGTGACAGCACAGGTGACAGAGGAAAAGCCCTTTAACTAGGAACAAGCAGCTCATACTTTAGAAAGCAGAAAACATAAAAAGGGACTGGAAGCAGACAGTAGTAAGAGAACAAGAACATTTATGGTTTCCCATTATACCTCTCAAATCCTAATTCTCAACACTGGAATGCGTTATTTGGCTTGTACAAAAGGCCAGGGAAAAAGAACACTCACTCTTCGTAATGATCATACGTCAACTCCATTGATAAACATGCCTGGCCTTTCCCTCTTTAGATTTCTTCTATTTACTCTGTTTCAGGGGTGGGGGGGGTGTCCTCTTCAAAAACAGTATTCAAGGATGTTGTGTACTTCAGAGTTTAATGCGTTAGCTTTTCCTTTGTTAAGAGCTGGATTCAAAGCTGAAGTCCATCTCAAAGAAAAGTAAGTGTGGGCATTTAATCCTGTTCACCAGTAGCCATCAAGAAAGCAACCCAGAACTGCACTGAAGCAGAAATTTCTGCCCAAACAAGTCCTAGAACTGGAAGAACAAGTGTGGGTGCTTTGAAAATGTTTCAGTCCTGAGCAGTATGTGGGCAGTCCAGCCAGCACCCGACTGTGATGTATACAGCACAGTTTGCTACCATTAAGTGCTCTGCTTATGATTAAAAGCAAAATGTAGCACAATAAAGAAAACTGAATGAGGGAGGGGGACAACCAAACTGCTTATGCTGTCACTTTGTGGTTTGAAACAGCATTTATTGCTCAATGCATCAATCTAGTTTACACAGCCTCCAGACTGTCATAATCCAGCCTGACAGCCTGTTCAGAGACAGCAGAGAAAAAAAGAATTGATAAGAAACAAAAATGGAAACTCCATCACATGTGAAGAGGCACAAAGCCTGAACTGTAATGCAAGCAGCAAATGCCAGCTCATCAAGTTCCCTAAGAATGTACTCAACGTGGCAGTACTAGTGAATATTTAAATAAATATTTATTTATATCTATATTTATAAATAGAAATAAATATAAATTATATTTATAAATAAATAAAAAGAAATGTAAATAATTAAAAGTTTTCCTTTTTGGCAAAATCACGCTAGCACAAGAATTACGAATTTTTCCTTGTTTTCTTCCTTTGCTGGGTTTCTTTCACAGCACCAAGTATACTATGAGCACTTCTGAAGAAAACACATATTTAACTACAGCAGTATTAAGACCAAACTTATTTAACAGCCCTAATGAAAGGCACTGACCGTGCAAAACATACAGAACTCAGCTTTGTTAATCTTTCCATGCTCAGTGGGAGAAACCCCAAAGATTTCATTCAGATGACTGTTAACAACCAACGCTCAGGCAGTTTCCAGGAGCAGATACTCTGCTACATACAAATCCTACTAAGACACACGGGTCACAACTGATCTGTAGAAACTGCTGCACGTTTACATCAACTACACAAGAGAGAACCCTAAAACAAGTTAAATTTACAGCTTGGGGATAGGAAGGACACGATTTTCCTTTCTGCCATTATTTTTAATTTTTGCACAAGAGAGCAGGTACACAACACGGGTGTGATCACTGGTCGCTGGCGTTTCTGCACAAGCGCTTCCAACGGCTGCGGGCGGCGGGAGCAGCCCGGTGCAGAGCGTCCCAGTCAGCAGCAGGTGGAGCCCGGCCATAACGCTCTCCCGTTCCGGAAATTGCTCTCTGTCACCTGCACTCCCTGATGGTTCTTGTAGCCGATTTTGACGAGCAGAAGTTGAGAACTGGATTATTCTGACACAGTAAAATTATACTTACTTGTCCTAGAACTGCGTAGGACAGAGAAAACAAATTCCACCCCCCCACCCCCCCATTTTAAAGCATCTACATTCATAATGTTTTCAAACTCCTTAACTCCTTTTCCAGGTGACCTGAAGGAAACCAGAGAAGGATGTACTGAGCGCAGTTTCCAGAGATACATGGCTCCCCACTTCGGTATAGCTAGCCAAAGACATACCAGAAATCTCACTCCCATGTTCAACAATTTTGCAAGAACTTCAGCCCAACTATTTAGACATAAAAGGTTCAGACTGCTTGGATAAGCAATTCCCAGCATCTGGAGATACATTTGTGATTGACAGGACTGAAATCTAAATCTCTGGAGAACCTTTCAGGCCTAACACCATGCATGCTGCATTTCCCTCCCGAGAGACTTCCTCATCCCTGCCTGAGCTCTACAACAAAAGAGGAAAAGGATGCCAACATTTAATATGAAAAGGATTTGTACCTCTCATGCGCAGCTCAACCCAAGCCTGACCTTTACACCTGACAGCTTCCTGTTATTTGAGAGTACCTCCAGTGAATCTGATAGTCCTTCCTTTACTAGCACCGTCTGTCCAGAAAGTTTGCCAAACAGATGAAGGCAGAGTAAGCGTTGTCTGGAGCATGAAGAGCAATACTGCAGAGTCCAGTTCTGTTTCTGCTGTTAAATTACTGGGACTCATCAGGGATTTGATGTTGCTGGCTCCTTGTTTTCCTCCAACACCGCACAGCTGAGTACACTGACTCTTTGCTTGTCTGTCAGAGAGATGACTCTTGTTCTGGAGCCTCATCCATCATGCTGGAGACTAAAATTATAATCTGAAGTACAAAAAACCTGAGCAGCTGAACAAGAGTTCACTTAGATCAGGCAGGTCTCTTGGGTGCAGCCACTGAAGGTCCCCATCTACCTGAGAACCCAGATGTGCCCAGGCTGGGATGTCTATAGAAGCTGCAGCACTGGATGGCTCTTCTCCCTAACAAAGCATGCTAACGCATGGAAAAGCTCAGAAGGCAGCCCTACCTTAGCCTACCCTGTCTTGCTCCAAGGGAAGCTGAGCGTCATCCTCCAGAGTAGAAAGCCTGTTTCTTTAGGCTAGTAAGTGTAATTCAACCTGCTATTTTCTCCCTTTCCAGGGGAAAGAACAAGCTTTCTAAAACAAGTCCTCCACTTACAGAGAAAAAGCAGATCTCCAGGGTATGAGAAGATACTCAGAAGGAAAAAGGTGCCTTCTCGCACATCAAGCACTCAACGCTTTCTTTATCCTCTTCTCCCCACAGCTTCCTTTTAGCCTTGCAGCTGCTCCAGGCTCCCCAGACCTAGCCCCACCTGTCCATCCCCAAATGCCCCTATATTCTTTATCCCTGGCCTGTCTCATGCTAGGCTGTCTCAGGTTTCTTTGCTCCCCTTCCGCAGAGAAGCAAATTACTTTTCAATCCATGCTCTGCTGCCTTTCCTAGGAACTAGAGCTTCCTTTCCAGGCTAGTATTCTCCCAGCTTTCTTCACACTGAGAAGGAGTGTCAGCTTTTCATCACACTCAGAAGCCCTGGAAGGCTCTTACAGAGACATTAGGGCTCCCGGCTTGCAGGGAAGTTATGTACTTGAACTTACTCTGTTCTATGTTTTGCTTCATCTATTTAGATTTAGGTTTTGTCAGTCTTAGAATAGTACCAATCAGCAGTACAAACACACATCCGTACAGAGATCTGTACAGAACAAACTAATGTGAAAGCCCTGGCCATATCAAGTTGTTTTTGAGATGCCCACACTAGATTCCAGAGGGCAAAGACAGAAGCATAGTTACCCCACTACCTGGGCAGGTAGGATCTTCCTGTATGCACGGAAAGGCTCACACTGTAAGTGCGGGATGATATCAGCCCAGTGGGGAAGGGGAACGATTGTCCCGAGTGGCAAAATTTGCTTAGTTTGGGTGGCCAAGGAGACTAGATGGAGAAATCACAGAATGGTTTGGGTTGGAAGGGACCTTTAAAGATCATCTAGTTCTGACACCCCTGCTGTGGGCAGGGACATCTTCCACTACATCAGGTTGCTCAAAGCCCCGTCCAACCCGACCATGAACACTTCCAGGGATGAGACATCCACAACAACTCTGGGTAAATTGTTCCAGTGCCTTACTACCCTCATAGTAAAGAAGGAAGTCAGTAACCTCATAATATTTCACATATCTACTGACAAATCTACAAATCTTATGAACCAGGACTGCAATACTCCCCAGTCCTGGAAAAGAAGAGTCAAAAAAGGTCCTAGTCAGGGTCTTCACAGGGAATGTCTGACCCATATGGTGTGACATCAGATTAGAAAGCCCTGAGCAGGCTACTGTACTTGCACTGTAACACAGAGATACTAACTCAAGTCTCCAAGAAGTGTATTAGCTCCAAGCTACACCACATTAGAGCTGCCTCCTAGCAGAGGTGATGAGCACGCACAGCTTCAGAAGTGAGCTTGCCCAGAACAGCTGCTGCACAGCTTTCCTTTCAGGGCAGAGGCATATCCTCAGAGTCGCACTGCTCTCAAATCCCAACGCATATTCTTGCATCTTGGGGAACAGACAGATGCCAAAGGAAGGCAGGCAGACAGATTTCCTCAGTCAGAGCTGACAGAGGGGTTGGGTATCTGTTTTCCTCCCCAAATACACCAGCTGTTTTAATGAAAGATAATAACTCTCCCTCTGAACCTCGGCTCATAGCAAAAGTAAAAAGGCTAGTTTTGCTGACATACGAGAAGGCATAGGATGGGGCTTGGCAAGAGGAAAACAGCTTTGGACTGGATCTGTGCAAGTCACAAGTGGTTTGGCAGAATTTCACTTGCTCAAACATTCAACTCCAGGTGAAGTGCATTGGGCATGAAGTTGAAATTCAACACGGGGTAATAATCCTTTAAAGCACAGTGTAAAACAAAATACAGCATGTAAAAACAAGCAAGATTATGCAACGGTACTCCAGAAAACACTTCCTCAATTTCTCTGACAGATTCAGTTCTTTTGTGGGTCTCCCAAGTAAGAGGAGTCCACATAGTCCTTAGTTTCCAGTCATTTATCAGCAGAAGGAATATCCTTCTCTATTATTAGAGAAAAATCCAAACCAAAAATGTGTTCATGGGCAAATGCAGCCTTGTTCTTTTCTTGCACTAGGTCCATTGTACCAGCTGTGTGGCTGTGGGTGGCATGAGTAAGTCATAAAGTAACAGAAACACTTCCTCGGGCATCCTGAAGGAGTTAGAAGCCCCAAGGCAAACCACACGCTCAGTGGTTGGGATTGCAGGGCTCCATCACAACCCAAGGAACAACTCTACAGCCAAAGCCAACTCAGCACCACTTTTGCCACTCCCAACTTTTTTTGACAATCATCATTTTGCTTGCACAGGTAATCAAAAGTTCAAACACAACTCTCAAGCCCTTTTCTCAGAAATGGGCTCACAAGCACTTCTAAAACCACTGCTACCTCTTGCACAAGGGAGGCACTGTAACAGTATCTCTTCCTCTGGATTCAACCCAGAGCAGCTAAAGCCGATGCTTCCTGTGTCTCACTGCTCCCCTGGATCACCTCCAAACTATTCTCTTTTTTCCTTTTTTCACTGCTTCGCTAAGCTCCGAGACCAACCCCAAAGTTTTAGCTTATTGATCCAAAAAAGCCTATTGCTCTGTTTCAAATCAGCTGCTTGATCAGCATCATGGTGTTAATTAGCTATTTGATTAACCATGTCTGGACAGCTGCCACGTGGGACACTGTTCCATCACGATTTCAGGAAGGATTTCTGCCTGTTGCGTTGACTGGCAGAAAGGGGCATGTCCATGAAGTTTAACAGCTGGTGGCTTTGTTATGCAGAACTGAGACCTAGAGGTACAGCTATGCCAGCACGTTATTATTGCACTCATCCTGCTGTATCTGTTTTTACCATATTTACCAAAATAGAAAGGCAGTACCTGCCTGTCTTCTCTATCATGTTTTTAAAAGAACAGGCTAAACAAAAACATCCTATAGGATTATATTTGGACTCCAGTCTGTCCTGCCTCAAAAGGTCAGACAGTTCCACAACCCTATAAACAATTCTGTTTTCCTGCATACATCTGTGATACTGTTTCAGTGGCAGTCTGCTCCTTTTCCAAGCAGGGACCATTACATTCCAATTGTTGCAGTCTGTAGATGACTCCAAAATACCCCTGCAACTTTAATATAGCAATATACCCATACAACTTTTATCAGTCAAAGGGTCATAGGAGCAGCTCTTCAGAGCAACATCAAGAATCACTCCCCATCCAATATTTACTACTATGCCAGTACTGAAATTGCTGAATTTTGTTGTGACCAATCAATTCACCAACAGCTAAAACCCCATTATACTCGGCCATGGGCCCACTCTTCCATCCTCACCCCTTCCTAACCCCCCTACTTCACAAACCACCCAGAACAGACATATGGAGCTGCCCATAACTGCAGGGGCCACACTGAGAACACCTTGCTGTGAAGCTCCCATATCCTGCACTAAAAGATTCCACAATATCGCTGACAACAAGAATAGAGCAAGGAAGATGACTGCAAAAGGATAAAACTAACAATTCTACTCAAAGGACACAGTCAGCTGATACACTCATACATGGGATACTACCTCCCACTGAACGTTTCCCTCTGGCAGTCAGGCTGCTACTGTCTTGGTTTTGACTGTAAAATCCAAATGGTTCAAGGAGTAATCCAAAAATGAAAAGACAAACATCACATTATTCCACTGTTGTCTTCAACTTTAAAGTGGAGGGAAGAGGATTTCAGATACAAGTCTTATCAGTGCTTCCTGTTAGTTAGCTTACATTTCTGGTACCAAACTGTAGGAAAGTTAGTTCGTATCCATATGGGTGGGTGCCAGTAGTTGTGCATCATTCATGTGTTACGAGTCAGGACATACTAGCTCAAACTCAGCTGTATGGTAACATGGCTGTGAAGATTCTCTGATGGAAATGTGTCACATGCTTCCAGCTCAGAGATCCAGAAAACTGAGCACAAGTTTGTCTGTACAACTCTGAAAAGCATAAATCAAGACATTCAAATTGGTGTATCACACTCCAGCACATAGGCACTGTGTCCTCGAAGGACCTGCCTCTAAGTCATTTGGATTAGGAGCCATCAATTTAATACACTGTTCTTGGAAGAAATAACTGAGGCTCAGAAAGTCAAAAGAAGAACTCAACACATTTTTTTCAAGAGAACAAAAGGTACTGACAGCATATTGGAGCTTCTCACTTTGGGCAATGATCTAGACATAAAACAAATACAACTATTGCATTTCAGGCAGAATCCTTTCAGCAGCCCTGCTATGTTTTAAGCCACAGGGACTTCACATAGATGAAACCCTTTACTGGCATCTCCTGCAGGGATCTGCTTAGTAACAAGCAGCATGCAAAAGGTGTCTTTGATATAGATCTGTGTTTGGCTATGCAGTGAGATGAGAAGGAAGATCTAAAAACCAGGCACCTGAAGAGCATCATTTGCTATTGAAACATCCAGTTTATGAAACATCTGTAGTCGGAGCCTTCTTCATATTCTCCAGAGACAACAAGTAGATTCAGTGTCCCCTGCTGCTCAAAATGTGAGAGGCTGTTTCACATTTATACTATTCAGTATCATTTCAGCAATCGTCAAGAGTAAAAACTGGCACAGCGGTTTCTATCCATGCCTGAAAAAGCTGGCTGAAGTATCAAGGCCTGTGCCGTGATTCAGCAAGAACAGAGAGGACAGACTCACTCCGAAGTCTTCACTGGCAGGAGCACACGCAGAGGTAGAGTAGCTCTCTGTTTGTAAAGGCATTCCCAACATCTTTTCTCCCTTCAGAGTTGCCAAGGAGACAGAGCTGTTCAAGTAGGGTGAACTCACTCAGTTCATGTTTGCAAGCATAAACTGAAAATCCCAAAGGGGCACAGTACCAACATCACAGTTTACTTTCTCTATCAGAGCGACTTCCACCTCGGGGAAGGACAGACACCAATAAAACCTGTGACAAAGTGGTACAACATACACACGTAACCCGGCACAGGGAAACATACAGTTCTGTCTAATTTTAAGCAGTTAAATGCAGTTTTCAAATTCTTCCCATAGACTATTACAGTTCTGAATTTTTCTTTTCCAGGGTCTGGGGACTTGTTCTCCAAGGGCATGGTAAAAATAACTCGCCTGGCATCAGCTTGAATTTACAATGTACACATTGTACAATGTGTAAGTTGTACGACAAGCCCTAAACATTTAGGAATAATTTTAAAATAATGTTGTATCACTGTATCAAAGACTGAGAGTGACTAAGAGCAAGATCTGAAAAGGTTCACTTATTTCCAAGGCTGAATTCGTGCTTCAGTGGGGTTTAACAGTATCCCGCTTGCAAGAATACAGCCTTGTGTTCTGTTCCACTTACTTTTGGGGCAAAAAAGGTCCCTATTGATTCAGAAGTAAAAGTCTTATTTCTTCTTTCTTGAAAGCGTCATTTATGAGAATGACTAGAATAGGATGAATACTGTTCTCAGAGAGCAAAGGTTATTCTACTTTCACAATTAAAGGTTTCTTTCAGAAAAAAGTAAGACAGAGAAATTTTGTTGTCTATGTCAAACTTTTCCATAGATATTATCTGTGAAAGCCTGCAAACATCTTGTCATCTTAAAGATGATAAATACATATTTAAACATCGATAAAAACATTGTTTAGATTTAGCAGTGCTGTGCAAGCATGGAGAATAAGAAGAGGAGTTGTTCCAAAGACCTTTTGCCCAATAGCCCCTGCTCCAGGTCCCCGCATTCTCTGCTCCCAGGCCTTCGGTGCTCCCTGTGCCCAGGAACACCACAACCTACTGCCAAAGGCCTCTGCCTCGCAGCCCTCCCTGTCCTCGGGGGCAGAGGGCGTCACTTGAGGATTCAGATTACTGGAGGACTTGTTTTCAAGCACAAGTTATTCTGAAGGGTGAGATAGTATCTGAGGTGCCAGATGTACACATGACAATAATCCATGTTGATACTGAAAGTTCAGCATTTTTTGTATTTTCTATGGTGTCATGGTTAATGCCATAGTTTTTGATGTTTAAATAATTTCTAGACTGTTCATAAATTCAAGTTGAGAATGAACTGAGCACAGAAATGAAGCCTATTAATGCCCCAATGCTGAAAATAATCTCTCTTGAAAATGGTATGTAAATTGCCCAAATATGTCAGCAGAAGAAATTGTTCATTTTTAACACACTTGGGGCCAAATTTCATACCAGCATATTCATCTCTCCAGAAAGTGACTTGTGAATACAAATGCTTTATTTATTTCAACCTAGCATTAGCCCCTCATGCCCAAATCTGTCTTTACTACTCTTGTTTGAGAAACTGATCTGATTGAAAAAAGACCCCTGTATAAAGAAGCAGAACACATTCTAATGGGCTAAAAATTCTTAAAGGTGGGGAACTTATCTATCTCCCATCATAAGAAAAGGCAGAATAAGTATTCTCGCCCATCCACAAAATAAGGAAGAGCCTCTTTTCCAAGTAGTCTGACACAGAACTTCTAACCCTGTAAAATTTTCATTACAAAATATTGGGGATGATCTCTACAGTCCAGTAGTGGAAATAATATTGTCATCAAAAACATTTCCAGCATGTGTTTCTTACTTTGGAAATCAGCTGCATTCACATTAATCTCTGCATTTGCACAGAGATCCCAGCTCACATGGTTCTTTGCATGAAGCAGTGGTGTCATTTCCTTTGAAACACCAAACCCCTGGAGTTAAAAACATGTGGAAAGTCTGCTCTTAAAACAGCAGAGATGTGTCAAAATAGAAACAGAAAGTAGGAGAGGGAGGAACAGGAGGATGACAGTCACATGCAGCAGTGTGAAGCAAAAGCAGAATTCATATACCTTTGAGTGACACCTCACAAAGTATCAGTCCCGATCCAGTGCCGTAAACCCAGAACAAATATGATTAATTGACATAGACCCATATGCCACTAATTGCAGTGGAGTTCCACAAGTGTGGTTTAAGATAAATTGAGGGGTTAAATTCTCTCTAGGATAATTGTGTTCTACACTGACATCTAATTCTCCTGGCAAGACATGTAAATATTTAGCGTGCTAGTTAGGGATTTTAGAGATATTGCTCAGGCAACAAGAGCACGACAAGGAATGAGACAGGCTGGACCACAACTCATCCAAGAAGCAGTTGGGAAGTGAAAGCTCCTTTGTTGTTACCCTGCCCTGGGGTTGGTACAAATTTGGGTGTAAATTAGCCCTGCTTTCTCACTAGTATTGCAGTTGTTCTTCATGGCATCCTCCCTGACAGCTCAGAGACACCAAGATGACATCCCACTAGAATGAGCCCCCTCTCTGTTGCTGGCATAGGGAATAGAGCACCAGGGCTAGAACAGTTCCTGTGCTCCTGGCCCTGTAGGGCACAATCTAGCTGTGCACATCTGCAGAAAAGCAACTTGGGCTATTCCTCAGTTGCTCTCTGGTTGACTCAATACTGATGCAAAGAAGTGACTAAATACGATGTATTGAAAAATAGATGCTGAGAATTTGGCAAGAGTCAGACCTTTGTGCTACAGTTAATGACAGGATTCTCCATGGATTTCTGACAGTCTGATTCCTTATTGCCTTTCAGGCCAGCTTCCACATTATTGCCCTTCTGCCCAATGCGCTGTGCCATGATGTTATACTCTGCATCAGTTAATTTTCAGTTTGCAAATGCACATTTCCTCCTAAATGTGGGTGGTCTTGGCTTATGTCTCAGCTTTCAAGAGCACAGTCCTCATTCTCAGGGCACCAAAAGCACTTGGCACAGTTCATGCAAATGGGATGCAGCACTGAATGGCTACAGAGAGACCTTGTAGAAAATTGTTTTGTCAGTCAAGCCTTGCTTATTGCATGCAAGCCTAGTGAGAGAACCTGCTGTACTAAAGGAAGGATAAAATAAATCTATTCAGGAGATCTTATTAAGACTAGCTTTTTGTCAAAGGGGTTATGATAGACAAAATGGAGCTCAATCTATTGACAGCACATCAGAAAGCTTCTGGTACCTGATGGCTAGCTGAAAGACGCACCCAAATCAACAAGTCTGTAATTAAATGTCAGCAGTAACAAGGATTTTGCTTGCAAAAATGCTTTGCAGAATAAGAAATTACAAAAGTCAAGGCAAAACAAAGCATTTTCCTGAAGTGTAATTCTTGAGTAGTCACTAGAGTGCTACCACTCTTAGGCAGCTCTACACTTGTTACTGGGAGAATTTTCTCATAGCTTAACATGGGACTGACACAACCTCGAGAACTGCCAAGTAGTACTTCACTGATTCAAAAAGATAACGCACAGATAGAAAGGGAAATCAAAACCATAACTTAAGATAAACTACCATTCTTATTTTTTCTGTTTTTTGATACAGAAAGGCAAGAAATGCATGGACGTAAAGCTTATATTCTCAGGTTATAGAAAGCCACCACCTTTGATTTAATCCAAAACCCTTATCTTCTAAAATCCTTTGTTTTAGCAAACAAAATGAGTTTCAGGTTGGCCAGATATCCAAGTAAATCAAGTATAAACCATCAGATTGTCCCTGCCTCACCCTTACACAAAAACAAATAGGCTCCCACTCAGGCAAGTATCACCCAAGTGTGTTTGAAACATACAGCAGATGTTGCACAAGTATAGCTGATCATAAAAGTCCTTAAGAATAAGGGAGCTTTGATGCCTGTCTTCTGTTTTTCCATGCACAGAAAATAACAGCATTGTTAGCAACTTCACAGTTGAGAAAAGGTTAAGTATGAAATCAGGTATTTGTTTGTTAGTACAGAAAGTAATTTGGCAGGCAAAATCCAGCTTGTTTTGGAAATGCTAGTGATATCTCTTAATAATGTAAGAGGTATGTTATATCATATAAGAATTATGTTAAGAAAAGAATTATGCTACATTGTGTTATGATACCTCTTATATTATTAGCAATATAACATCATGCATTTCACCTAAATACCTTTGTTTTAACTCAGTTTAGCTGTCTATAGACCTAGGTTGTTCTTCAGCTATTTTTAAAGTTAGCAAAAGTTAAGGAGTGTGGTTTCCTCCTATGTCCTTCAAATCAAATGTGGCTGAGAAACTCTCACTTACTAAGGACAAGTAAACAAATGAGCAAGTGGACAAATGTAAGAACGGGGAAAATAAGAGCTATCAGAAAGATTTCACCCCTAATGGTCTTCCAAGTCTGGCTATAAATCATAACAGATTGCCTGTGGCATCTCTTTGACAAGACTGAGTCTCCAAAATCAGATCGAGAGATTATCTGCATGACAAAACAAGATGTACTTGAGTCTTACACTCCACAGGAAAAGCTAATCTTTATTAATTAGTTGTCATGGAAACTCTCAGCCTTGGGAAGGCTATGAATGGTACACCAAGATCACATACAAATTGCTCTTAGTAAATGCCTTCATCATGATTTGGATAAACAAACAGTAAGCAAGGCAAAAGTTGGCCTATTTCAGAAGTCTTGCAGAGAAACAAATGCCACAGGGGTTCAAAAAGAAAAAAATAAAAGAAATTCATTAGAAAAAGTTTAAGATATTGCAAATAACAACTATTCCAGTTCTTTCAGGCTTTCTGCTAAAGACCCATGATATTAGCTAATGGTGCCTGAATGCTGAACAACTGAAAATATCAAACCAGCAATAGCAAGTATGAAACAGCACTCCAAAAACAGGGTGTGAAGGCCCATGCTCTTACCGCCTGCTGGATGATGCATTTAACAGAGAGAGGCCAGGTGTGATGGTAGAAGGCCAAGAATCTTAGCAAAGAGTCTTAAATTACTTCTTCACAGAAAAAAAGACTTCTGGGAGTACATTATTCAAGCTGACTTTGGCTTCTTTTCCTCTTTTCAGAACTGTCTGTGTAGAGCATACTTTTCCAGGAGTTTAAACCTCACACCCAAGAGAAAAAAAGACACACAAAACTGATATCCCCCAGCGCCGAGACACAACACCTCATCAGCAGAATAAAGCTGAGCAAAACAGAGCGACAGCACAGAGACCACAGTATCCAGCTAAACCTGCCGAGCAGGCAGAATGCAATGGGCAGAGCTGAGTTCTTGCCAGCAAGATAAAAAAATGCTGAGGAAGCAGATCATCTGATTTCTACATGGGGCTGGTTTGTCTATTTCCTGTTGCTTTTGGGGGGTGAGCAATGGAAGGAGGAGAAGAGAGAGAGGCACAAAAATTTTTAGGCTTCTAGTTGATTCTTCTAACATGGTGATATCACCTATGTTACACTGGGATTAAATTCAGAAACAAAAAAAAACCAGCTATGAAGTGCTCTATGACTGTAACTGCGCACCTCTGTAGTAACAGTCCTCTGTCCCGGTACTGCAACACCACATCTCTGACCTTCCCGCTTACAGATATAATTTGTCCTTTGAACTTTCTTTTGTTGAAATGGTGGATTACAGCAATGTAGGATGTACATTATGTATATTACACATATACACATATTATTATATGCGTATTGTTATAGCAGTGCACAATGGCTAGCTTTGCTATGAATTTTTAAAGGGAATTTTACAGGTGATTTCCATTTTCATCCAGGAAGCACATGACATTACCTGTAGGATTATTGGACGTTTTATTCAGGATCAGAGAACTATTTCATTTTATAAATAAATGAAAGGTAATCAAATAGTTTGATTCTTCTGAAGATGGTAAAAATTGGAATAAGGTAGCATTTACACATCTCCTCAAATAAATCATCCAGCTGTTAAAAAAAAAAAAAACAACAAACAAACCAAAACCAAACCAACACCCTTACAGCTGACTTGGGAGATGTTAATTTCAAAATTCAGACCAACTTTTGTTGCAACAGTTGCAGACACAAGCCAAAACAGGAGTTGGCAGCAGGGTGAGACCGCAGGCATGGCAGCAGTGGCTCCATGCAAGCTCACGGTTCACTTGTTTACCCAGACACTGAAACAGATTTTGCTGTGACACCAATGCCCATGTTGTCCCATGTTACTTCACTGTCAGCAAAGCAAGGTAGCTGAGGTGTTACTGCATGATCTGCAACTTCTGAATACACGTTTCCTCTGAAGAAATAATTGTCTTCATTGTAATTGGTGACAAATATTTAAAACCATCTGTTTCAAAACAATCTCCTGAGGCTGGAATGAATCTTTTTACCATGGCATGTTATGTTAACACTCAGTTGTCAGGGCATTATGGCACTTGTTTAACTGAAATGTAGAATAAACAAAAATGTATTAGCATTGATAGGGTTTACATGGTTGTGTATGGAGCCGAATGAACTTACACATTACCTTCATGCACACTTTAAGAAACTGTGATCACCTACCAGCATGCACTACAGACAAACTCTGTGTGATAAAAGAATGTTATAATTAATAGCAATATGATATCTGATACCAGCTGAAACCATGAGTACTCTAGAATAACTGTCTGATGAAAGATACCTGCCTTATCCATTTGCTCATGATTATTTCAGCCTGCTGGTGATTTCAAGTGCATTCCAGTTCTTTTCACTGCTTGAAAGTTCCCTGCATGCTAAATGTCTGTGTTATACCTAACTACCCAGAACAATCAATCTAGCAGACAAGCTCTGAAATAAATCTACAGAAGGGAGAGCGTCAATTGAAGACAGAGGGATCACATTTATTAGAGAGTGCTAAGGTTGACTTTCAAAAGACAGGATTTCATTTACACTTGATTCAGACTATCCCAGTCGTGAATTGCCTTTCCATCATTTTTTATAATTTCTATTACAGAGGTCCCTACGACTTTTAACTCATGGAACTTAATTCCCAGGAAAAATATATAAAGACTATCCCAAATACCATTTAATGACATATATATGCTATTTAAATGTCAAAGTAAAAATTGGAATATATATAAGATGGAATTTGACATAGCAGACAAGAATTCATTCCTTATGTAAACTGCAGCAGCTTACCTCCATTCATAGGGACACACTGTGAACTGAAAGAATTTTTTCCCTTCCTAGAACTGCAGAAATACCCATTTTTAACCCAATCTCAATTTTTGAATGCTCATCTGATAATGCATCAAATTGTTGTTGTTGCTTTTCAAAGGATGTTTATTAAAACCTTGGTTTCTTCATACAAATGGCTATTTGCTTCTTAAATTATTATACTTAACCTCTTTAATAAGTACAGGGAATACAGAGGCCTTGATACTCACCTGCTATAAACAGATTTGTTGAAGTTGTACTTAAAACTGGAGAAGTCAGATTGTAAGCCTGGTCAGAAAGCTGTCTATTGAAAACGTTGAATTTCAGCTGGTGGAAAGAGCCAGGCTCTGCAAAAAAGGCTTATCCGAGGCCCTCCATGACCACAATACTGTTTTTCAAAGGTGAGGTTTTTAGTACCAGAGAAGCAAAGATGCTTATGAGACCCTGCTGAAGAGGAAAAGCACTTGTCTTGTTTTTTTCAGAAAAGTCACATATATGATCAGGTGGCATTTCATTTAAACTTAAATGCTGTCCTCAACTTGCCACGTGTGGGCACTGAGTGAACGTCTCTGGCAAGCCTACCATGGGAGATTTCCAAGAGTAACAGATTGCTCATTAGCGCCCACCTATTTAGCGTCATTGTCAAAAATTGGCTCAGCAGAGGGGGCTTGAGACAGAGAAGTGTTATAATCAGAAGAAGGAGGAGAAGTCATCCATTTCTGGAGCAAGCATTGCCTGAATTTCCACCTTTAATCTTGGCAAGACCTGTCCTCCGAAGAGCACATCAGTATTTCACCTTTATTTTTATGTGTGTGATCTGAAAGATGCTGTTTCAGCTGCAAAGCATTTCAGCTAATTGTTTAAAATGCCTCCATAGACTCCAGCCCCAGTTGGCTGAGGTGCCTGAAACAAGGCCGTCTTATTCAAGGACTGCTTGCATGTTGCACGGAACTGTTCATTATTTTAATCTTCTTCTTGCATTTTGCATAAAACCACAAAAACATTGTCATTGACAATTAATCTGATGCAAATACTTCTCTTGTCTCCTGGGATTTTTATTCAGGCAATAATTCTTGCGGGGTCAAAAGTTGAACCTAAGGCTATGTATAGGTCCTGGTAATTTTTAACTTTGTGGTGTGGTTTAATCATACAGATTTTCATTCTTCTTTTATAGGTTGTGTACAGGGTGAAATCCTTTTCTTAAGGAACACTGTTTAAGTGCTACTAGATTGCAATCATGTTAATTGAAACTCTGCTTATCTAAGTAATTATATACTCATCTGTATGACCTCAATAATGTTGCTGGAAGTTTCTCAGCAGCAAGCCCTATTCTAGCTGTGCAGGATTCCATCTCTGAAGGCAAAAGAAAATTGTGACTCCCAAGCAGCTTGAATTCTTTGGAGCACAGCCAACAATGTCACAATTCTGGCGATTTGGGCAACTGTTGACTAGGTACCAATGGCCACTTTGCAGGAAATCTTTTTCTCAAGATAAGATGAGCTTTGATTACACAAAAGCTGACCAAGACATTCAGGACTTTTCCTACACTTTTACCTGTAAGCAAACCACTCTTCACTCTTGGATGTCACTTTTCACATGTATTCTTTTAATGGGCCAAGTTTTCTTTTCTAAGACATAAGATACTACTTCTACTGGAACATCTACAGCTTACAAACAATTTATGTTGCCACATATTGAGATGCACTTTGTAAATAATCCTAGTGGCCAAGAAGTCAAAGTGATTCCATTAAATGTAATCTCACTTAGTACCTCCTCTCAAGCAAAGGTCTGAGCAAATGGATATATTTGTTACTTCCGGTCAATAGATGCATTATAATTGTACCCACTGTTACACTCCTATTTTAGTGGACATCCTCTGCAATGTAAGTCATGGATCACTCTGTCCTGCTTTAAAAATGACAGGCATTACTATATACTGAAATAAGTATTAATCACAAATATTAATGATGTGGATGCAGAATTTGCTTCCACCCTCCTAGACTGATAAGAGCACTCTTGTATTGAAGATGAAGACAACTCTCACAGCAGTATTTCACATGGAGTGTGTGTGTGTGTGCACGCATCACCCCTTTTAATTTACATACATACAGGCAGGTTAATCAGGAATTACCTGGCTGCCATTAATTCCAGTTTCCATTACTGTCAAAGACTCATTAACGCTTCAGGGACTCTGTCTTTTAATTATTCAGATACTTTGCATACTAAGCAGTTCTACCTTTCCCTTTATATCTCCTTAAGCCTCTTCCAAAATGCATTCCCTCCTTAAAAAGTGAGAGTTCATTTGACACTCTGTTTCCTTACTAGAGTGTCTTCACTGACAGAGTAGCTATGAATGATCCAAACCTCATTCCACTTTTCAGTTAATAGTGTTTTCAGGCTAATTCTTTAATCTTCTGATATGTGAATTAGCTCTTAGTTTAATCTCACAATTATTTGCTTTTGATACAGAAATGGATAGCTCCTGTACTCTCATCTGGTATGATGTTCTTCCCCATACTGCAGCATTTTTTTTCTCCATGAAGACTGCCCATTGCCAGGCACTATGCAGCATTTTTGGTTTAAGAAGGTACAAGATAACTGTCTGGTATAAGAATATTCCAATCCTGATAATTTGCCATACATCATTTAATTCAGTATCAGGAAACAAAGTTTTTTAGATGGAAGCCACTGCAGTAATAAAATAGATGAATTTCCATTCTTCCTTAGTATCAAAGCTATTATTAGAAAATTTAACTCAGGCCATCATACTCCCTGTCTCAGTGGAAAACACACTTCAGTCAAAGCATTTTACTTTCTGTGGACAAAATTAAGAGTTCATGGTTACCTCAGTTGAAAAGTATTCATCTACAGCTACTTCAGCTCCCCTGAAAGCAAGACCTTCACAGGGGCATTTTATATGTGAATTTATGCTCCTAAGATAGTTGTGTTTTTAAAGCCATTTAAAAACTCAAGTAAATTTTTTTTATATTTTTGCAAGAACAAATATTCACAGCATTGACTACAATACCCATTCTACATATATATAAAACACAGGGGTTCTTACAACCATATGTATAATCATACAAATTTCTTGTTTTGCATATTAAATGAGACATTAGCAGCCCTCTAAGTTTTTAATGAAGAGGTGTGTATTCTGGTATTACTTGTAGAGTTGTTACTCAGGTAGTATGAGTTGCTATAGATGTTACTATAAGATCTAAGCTGACATTGTAGGATTGTCGTTTTAGCTCCAGCTCAATATTGCCTTGGTTTAATTTATGCTACAAGAAGTTCATTAGCTAAACACTGACAGTCTTCTTCAGACAGTTTTGCAAGAAAGCAGTTCCCACTCACACTGAAATGTTCTGTTTGACTGTTCTTTATACTTTTTGTTGCTATTTAGAAAGCTGCAGCATCTGTGCACCGAAATCCCACTGTACAGGACGACCTTGATATCTAGAAGATTGAAACCCAAGATACCACACACTCACAGGGTGCCAAAGGTCAATACACTGTTAAAATACCTGCATCGTATCTGCTTGCCTGACAGTTGAGCATGCTTAAAGATCACATTAGTATACCACATCATCTATACTAGATGACAAACAAGTGATAAACACATTTTTAAAACAGCTGCATGTTACAGCCATTCCTTAGCTTAAGGCAAAACCTGCAATATCTACAGTTATTATTCAGCTAAGTAAGGCATATTCAAGACATGGCCCCATGCAACAGCAATGTTATAGCTGCATACAATGGAACCGATGCTTCTGCAGATAACAAGGTACGTTTTCAATGAGACAACATTTTGACTTCCCAAGGGAACGTCCACTCAGCAGGGTTCCTGCCTCTAGGTTAATGTCTGGCACAGCTCCACCTGAAATCAGAACTCTGTTTAGAAATCTCTGTTACAGTTTCACTAGAAGGGAAAAAGGAACTGACCCTCAGAGCAGAATAACTGGACTTTATTTTAGTGCTAATTTCACAGGTATCTTAGAGGTACCAACTCTAAGACTAACAAAGATTAGCCCAGCTAAAAGACTGATGGTCATAAAAAAGGAACAAACCCACAAAGTTTAGGGGAGAACCTAACCTTTCAGGAGAGGTGAATACCTAGTGAAACAGATGCAAGACCTAAAACTACTACAAATGTGGTGTTTGATTTCTTAAATCAAAACAAAAATCCTTCAGAGAAACACATATACTGTGAACAAACTATTCAGACCGATTCATGTAAATGCAAGTTTGGCATTTTGTTCAAAGAGAAAGCTAGCAAAATCAGGTTCAGATCCAAAGTCTAAGCTAGATGGGCTGCAAAAACTAATCAAGCAGATGACACAGATTTCTGAGCAGAATTAAACGAAAGTTGTGGCCAGTGAGAGAGAGAAATGTATGACACTTTGAACAGTGAATCTGATACAAATTTAGGATGTTCTACAGCTGTGCAATACTGTTTCCTATGACAGCAGCTGCAGGGCTCCCAAAAGCTCTGCCTGGAATTGGCGACTGCAGCAATCACTGCTCAGGCATACGCTGGTCTTTTAAAGTGGCCAGGAATTGTTTAGCTGGCATTAGTGGCCTGGAGCTTTGGTTCAGAGAGAACAATAGCCGTACTATTTTAGAGGCATTAAAGGTATTAGTGGCAAATCTGCACCATGCCTTGTTTACTGCTGTACCAGTGGTATTAGACAGGAATTGAAAATGACTGCAACAGGCTGCTTGTTTTGAAATGCTCCATGCCATAAAAGAAAACATGATTCTTATTGTGGACATCATTATAAAAGACACCAGCATTAATCAGCATTTTTTGATTTTGAAATTAAAGAAAATAATAATATACTTCCATAAACTTTGCTGTTACACTACTCAAAAACTGATTATGACTCACCTGAGCTATTTATATAATTTTTCATTTAGTAAGGAGTTACACTTTGATTTCTGCACGTTTTCTGCGAAAACCAAATATTTTCAAACCAAGTGACAGACATGTAGAATATTTTAATTAGAGAATTATTTAAATTAGTAAGAAAAAACAGCAGCTAAAGCCAACACAGTTGTGCATCTATAACAACGTCAATATCTCTTTCCATTTATCTTGGCAGAACCAAAGATAAACATATTAAGCCTTTAAATGGATTCTTATGGGAGAGAAAAGTCTTGACTGGCCAAGATATAACAGGATATCTCTGCTGACACATCTTCACAAGATCGCATGTGCACGCAATTTTGTTGTCCTGGTTACAGCTGGGATAGGGTTAATTGTCTTCCTAGTAGCTGGTACAGTGCTGTGTTTTGGGTTTACTATGAGAAGAATGTTGATAACACCCTGATGTTTTCAGTTGTTGCTAAGTCGTGTTTCCACTAAGTCAAGGACTTTTCAGCTTCTCCTGCCCAGCCAGCTAGAAGGCTGGAGGGGCACAGGAAAGTTGGGCGGGG
>JAVKLA010000084.1:17795671-17849253 GCA_034782735.1 Sagittarius serpentarius
ACTATGAGAAGAATGTTGATAACACCCTGATGTTTTCAGTTGTTGCTAAGTCGTGTTTCCACTAAGTCAAGGACTTTCCAGCTTCTCTTGCCCAGCCAGCTAGAAGGCTGGAGGGGCACAGGAAAGTTGGGAGGGGACACAGCTGGGACAGCTGACCCAAACTGGCCACAGGGGTATTCCATACCATGGGACATGATGCCCAGTATATAAAGTGGGGGTAGTTGGCCTGGGGCGGGGATTGCTGCTTGGGAACTAACTGGGCTTTGGTCAGCGAGTGGTTAGCAATTGCATTGTGCCTCACTTGTTTTGTGTATTCCAATCCTTTTATTATTATTGTCACTTTATCACTGTTATTAGTGTCCTTGTTAGTTTCTTCCTTTCTGTTCTATTAAACTTCTTATCTCAACCCACGACGTTTAGCTTTTTTTCTGATTCTCTCCCCCATCCCACTGGGTGGGGTGGGGGCATGAGTGAGTGGCTGTGTGATGCTTAGCTGCTGGCTGGGGTTAAACCACAACAGTGTCTACTTTGAACACGCAGTGAAAGAAACCGTGGTACCGTCACATGGTTACACATCGTAAATTCATAGTTCTGTGCTACAAAAGCCTTGAAGCCAGAAACAAATGAGGGAGGCGGGGTGTCCTGAGCTCTTCCTGACTGACCCAGCCCTATGGTCCTGCACCCAGCTCTAGCTCCCTCCTAGAGATGCAGAGACAGGTTTAGGCTATTCCCACTTCCTCCTGCTCCTCCCATCAGCAGTGGCACTCATGCAACTTCCAGAGGAGGACAAGAGGCACCACAGTAACTCTCCCATAGTGTTAGCAGCATTTATCCCAAACCCAAGGGCAGGTTTATAGGCTGTTTGGCCCAGACTACTTTTTCTTTCCAGTCAGGTGAGGGTGATACTTTTAAAGTTCCCAGCCGTGGATATGGGGATCTTAGGAGCTAAAATCCTATTGAGAAACATTGCTAAGACCTCAGACTGCATTTCAATCTATATCCTATTGAGAAACATGTCTAAGACCTCAGACTGCATTTCAATCTATTTGGGTCATTCTAGCAAATCATAAGAGTCTCAGAGTGCAGCACGGTGTGCAGGACCTGTAAAATACAGCTCTAGATATATTTTTGCCCAGCTTTGAATTAAGAGCTTTCTATTTCAAGAAAACTTCACAGAAAACAATGAAGAAACTGTAACTAAAATAGTCTTATTTTTACCGCCATTTTGGACAAAGTTTGACTGACTTAGCTGACTGTTAGATTTAAGTCAATGAACACAAAATAAAACTCGTAGACATAAACTGACCTTTGCCAATCTCTCAAACTTAAACCAACAGAGATGGCACAAAGCTGTTACAAATTAAAATGATCATCTTCAGAATGAATGCAGTAATCACCATAATACAGCTACCAGTTTTACTCAGTCCTGTTTTTCTCGAATACTAGTGTCTTAACGCTATTGTAGATGTCTGATCCTTATGCAAAAAAATACTCGTAAGTACTGAGAAGTATATACTCTCCCACCTTAAAGTAAGATATTTACATATGCTTTAGCAGCATGTTTTATGCTAAAATTTTTCAAGGTCAAGGCTTGTCATGGATAAAACAGCAATCCAAGTATGATGAGTCAATAGCCATATCCCAGTAACGGAAAAAAACGTGCCTATTGTATTTTTCCTGTCCCTCGCTTTTACGTCCCAAAGAATGCAGTGTTTAGAATAACAAAATAATTCAGAAAAAGCTAAGTAGATATTTTCAGCCCAAATGTAGGCAATTTTTAGGCCAGCTCCAATCTCCCTAAGGAAGGTTGCCAAAAATGAGGCCCACCTTCTACTTAGAAGTGCTACTGGTTTTCTATGAACCATCAGGTGGTTGCAGGTGCTAATTGTAGCTACGTGTTTTAGGACCAAAATTAAACCTTTTCTCATACATATTTCAAACAGCAGTTGGTCTCCACAGAGCAGCTCTGAGTTGAGATTTAGTGCTGACTTTACACTATGGCTGCAATCCTGCAGCATACTTTACTAAGAAGTAGTTTGGCATGCAAATGTGTAAGTGGCAACATAATGGGAAACTGGAATTCAGCTGATTACAGTTATTCTATTCCTTAAGTATTTTTCTTCCAAGTTAGCATAATTCTCTATTATGCTTCAAATTCTGACATTTTAGATCACAGAATAATCCAATATTCACTAATCCGATTAAACTTTCATTTCCTTTGACCCACACTTCTCCAAATCATCTATGCATTTCACAGTGCACACTTCTAACAAAACCTGGAACATACACTCCAGTTGCAACACTACTGTGCTGTAATTCTGAGCAGGGCGAAAGCCACAGCTGGGACTCAGATCTTAAACAGCTATTTCAGTCCAACAGCAGACAGTAGCAGGATCTCAGTCATAAAACTGTAGATTCACAGAAAATGAAACTGTCCCCAGAGAGTTACATACCCATCACTGAAGACTAGATTTTTGGTCTGGTTGTTGTAATAATATGAAATATAAACTTATACTTATTGGCAACATTTTATAATTTCTTCTGTATCTAAAATGTTTTCAATGATGGCAGTGTTCAGTTGCTCAATTTGGCATGTTTAAAATAGAACAAACACTTCAGGAAAACATTAAAAAAAAGAGTTATAATTTGGTTTTGTCTCATGAAATGCATTTTCCACTGCTAACAACTCCCTGTTGAAGGATGTGGCTTACACCATAAATTTTATGGTTTTTATCACACAAGGATCGCTCAACGTAAATCCACAACAAGTGTTTCCTTTTTATTGTAGCAGAAAATAACCACTTTCTGCAAATCAAATGTTAACATAGCAAAGCAAATTGCAAACCGGGTGAGTGCACTTTCTGGGCATCAGTTCTCAAGAAAACTACTTTCTGCATTCCTGTACAAAGACTTGAAATCTAAGTTTCTCTCTTGTCAAAACAAAACTAAACCAAACAAACTCTCACACTCAGGAAAAGTTTGAAATTGCTTACCTTGAAGAAGCTCCGAAGAAAATACATTATGCTTAGCATTTTGGAAGGTTTAAAATGAGGAATTGTTCAATCTTTAGAACATCCAAGGCCTGGGTGAATTCCTACACTCCTGCTGTGTCTTTACTTACATGCTTTCTTGTTGCTATTTTGGACGGTCTTAGTACAAGGGAAGCATATGAGCCATGCCAGGAGCTTATGCTAAGGAGTTGCATAACAATTAGGGCTTATCTGTGCTGTGCTGTACAGTACAGCAATGCAAACAGGTTTGTTCACAGTTTACTAGCCCGAGAACACTTCTACTAGGCATGCCCAGAATGATGCCATTGTATTTGCTAAAGAAACTAAAGCTATTTGTGAGTGCTTCTAAAAGAACTGGAACTACAAAGGACAGCACATGTTCTCTTACATCCCCCCCAGCTTTTGCTTTTGCCAACTGCAAGTTCAATCAGTGAGCAGCGTTTAAAAGCAAAGGCTCCCACACTATGAGCTTTCTAGTTACTATCTTTAAAGGTAAGGAAAAATTGCAGAACAAGTCTTTTGAAGTGCAGAAGAGTAAATGCAATTTCAGTTTCTTCTTTTTTCTCACTTAACATTGAAGTCCCTTAAAGATTATCTGTGCTTCAGTAACATTCAGCAACACAGAGATGCAACTTATGACACGTAGTAGAGATTATCAACATTTAGTGGCCAGAATGCCAGTTACAGGTAGTCTGCTCACAGCACACTTAGCATTAAAGACAACAACTACAGAGTGCAAGCAAGTTCTCAGAGAGGGATCACTCTGTGTTACAGCAACTGTCAGACACAGCCTGATACTGCATGCTTTCATTTATTTTTTAAGCTAACTGTGGCTTATATTTGAACTATTCAAACCACCTGCTATTAAAATCTTTGCACCAGGAAAAGGTGTTTTAAGGAGGTGCTCCAGAGTAGCTTCTGACCTCCATGCTGCTGGCCGCAAGGGAGAAAAACAGATAGATGTCCAGTGCAACCAGCACAGCAAGGTGGGAGGAGGGACACAATCCCCCACCGTGGCTGATGCCCGAGCACTTGCCCAAGACTAACACCAGCTCTAACATGAAACATACTCTTTCACTCGCTCTGTGCAATAGGGGATCTCTGTGTCATCACCCTCCAGTAAGCACATGCCTCACTTGCCTTGGATTTGCAATACTGCAAACCCCTTTATAGCTTCCAGCAGCCATTATTCTTTTTAGTTTATTTCAAACAGAAATATTATTGTTTTGGTAGTACATGCAGATAAGACATTTATGCATAAATCAAATACTGTAGAGCAGGAAGCCATATTTTACCACATACACAATTTTTTCTGCCATTGTGGGAACTGCATAAATTAAGTATACGCAGTCATAAGGAAGGGCACACCTAACTTGTTAGAAACCAGGCCAATAATTTCTAAATTGCAACATAAGGCACAAATGCAATATAGTCTGTGGTTTGATTTGCCTAATGATAATACTGCTCCAAGGAAGTTTGGTCCTGCCATCTTTTATGATTTCATGGATAAAAAGAATGTTTTCCCTTAAATCTTAGTTCTAAAAGACATACATATGTCAATATTATATACATACAGCAATCTTTTTAAGTAAAGTTTTGGCCCACAATTTGGGAGGAAAATTGCAGATAAAAATTTTAAAAAGTCCCAAAACAATTAAAAATCCAATGTTAGTTTTAAAAAAATCTGCTTTGATGGAAATGGGCCTGGCTCATGAGTTTTCAAGGCTTTTATTTGTTAATTCTGAAGTTTAAATAATTTTGAAGGATTCCTTTTAATGATTTACTCTGAAATTACTGTCATTCTTTTAAATGTTGCTTATTCAAGAAACTGCAGGCATACTTACATTTCCTGCATGCCTTTCCTGGTATTGACTCAATGGGCTATGCTCACAAGGTTCAGCTGAAGCATTCTTTGCCGGAGCCCTGACAGCAGACACTCTGAGCAGAAGGAAATGCCCACTAAGTCCCGCTCTGCGGTGCCTTGGCATTTATTTTTCACAAATGAAAAGGAAAATAAAGCTTTATTCACATATGAATTAAGGAGGTTTTAATAAGAATCAACCTATGCATGTGAAAAGCCATATTTTTGCTGCCTTTTATCTACAAGTATTTCTAATTTCTATAGAACTACCCATGTTGCAAACAACATGCCAGAAGCAGCTCATTGCCACCAGCCGGGGGTTTGCCCCAAGAACCTGACTCTCCTTTCGGTTGCTTATCTTTTCTGAAATTAAGGTTAAAGCTCAACTGCCCATCACTTACCCTATTCTTCCACGCTTTACTTGTTTGTGGGCTAGAAATAAGCATGTTCCTTTTCTGTAAATCAGCTGAGATCTTTCCCTCAAACTGCTACATTTCTTGGACTGGTATACTTCACCGCATAGGGTGTGCAAATTGCACGGTATTCCCTTAATCCTGCAATTCCTTAAAGACAACACTACTATTACTGGAACTCTGCTGTTCAAAACTTCAGAAAAATTGCAGGAAACCTTCTAGAAATCAGGCCTTGGTGAGTATGCATCTTAACATATCATTATAGAGCTACATAAGACCTTTTCCATTCGTGAAAAATAGAGGTTGCATCAGGTGCCCATGCCCAGGCACTCGCAGTGGGGTTCTGGGGTCTCTGTAAGGAGAGGCCGGGGCTGCCCTGTGCCAAACACAGCTGGTTCCAGCCAGCCCAGGGCAGCGGAGGGAGCTGAGCCCCTCAGAGGAGCTGGTGCCACCCCTGTGAGAGCATGCCTAAGAAAGGGAGGAGGAAGGACTGGCAAAGAGGGACTGTTAAGGGCAACCCCACATTGCCCTGTGCCTCTTGCAGGGGGAGAGGAGGAGGGAGTCAGGAGTGAAGGACTGAAGTCAAGTCTTAGGAAAAAAGGGGTGGGGGGAAAGGTGTTTTATTTATTTTCTTTGTTTCTAACCATCCAATTCTATTTTAATTGGCAATAAATTCAACTAATTTTCCCCAAGTTGGGTCTGTTTTGCCCATGACGGTAATTGGTAAGTGTTTTTATCTCAACCCATGAGCTTTTTCATCTTATTTTCTCTCTGTGTCCTGTTGAGGAGCGGGAGTGAGAGAGCGGCTGGGTGGGCATCTGGCCAATGTCAGCCCACCACACGTGCACTATGACTACAAACAGACCTAACAGCATTAAACAGACTCTGCAACCTGAATTAATTTGTGTTAGGATATGTGCAAACGTCTAAAAGATCTCCCTTCCCACTTTATCCTATGTCTAATGAAGAAGTCCCTGACAATAACTTCAATCCGTAAATCCATTAAAAGCTTTCTGATGCCCAAAATTTTGCATTTTCTAGAACATCAGCCTACTGTGTTTTTTTCATATCTGACTTTTCACAGTTTTTATCCCTTCCGTTAAAAGCAAACAATGGGTTCCTAGGAGTTCAGTACCACCAAGTCTGTTTTCAGAGTTAAGGAGTTTATCGCTTAACATAAACTTCACTTGCAAAACTGTGGTGATCACCTTTTCAGTGTATGAGTCTGAGGTTTCATTTGGTCAATGAGGATTTATTCTCTTTGGTACAGGCACAGAGCTGTTAATCCTCATGTGCCCAAGGCCAGCCATTGTTGACATTTTTCTTACTGATAACACTACCTAAATCTACATGCCTTTTCTGCTTTTTAAAGAACAGTAGCTGAAAACTGTCACTGACTCATAGACTAAAATATCCATTTTGCCTTTTGCCACCACAGTCAAAAATTACTGTTTAAACTGACACTGCCTTCAGCAGATCAGGCACTATGCGGTGTCTGAACCAAAATCATCTGTCTAAAGTTTGGTACCAAAACCTTGCAGAGCATTGAGACTAGTATTTCTAAAGGCAGACAACTGGCACTGAAACTCCACTGCTGTACTAGTGGAAGGCTTTTCTTCCCATGATTTCAACTGACTACTTCATGTACCATTCACTTGGGTTAGTTTAACACAGTTTGGTATTATATAGATTGTATCATGTTGGCTTCCAAACCAACTAAATGTTAGAAAATATGTTGATGTCATTCCAGCTTTATGGATGCAAAGGTCAAACTTGAGAAGTTTTGTGGGCATAGTGCATAGTTTAAAGTGAGGATGGGGACTGGACCTGCCTTCTTGCCTCTTCTGAGAGCATCACATGCTTCTGTAAGATTCCTCCAAGGAACAACAATTTTGCCTTATGTTGTCTTCCCCTTTGAGTACAAAGCCTAGAGATTTCATTGTTTTCATGTCAGTAAAGACATAACCATCCTCTATTTAAAAAAGGCATTGCATAGGGCTCAGTGGAACCTTAATTTATATCCCCATACTCTCAAATTTTGAAATACTGCAATTTGAAACAAAAAGCTCCAACAATGAAGACTTTAAGCTGTCACCTTGACCTGGGCAGTAAGTGATATGCTGCAGGGAGCCATAACTAACTGACTGAGCAAGATGACTTAAGTGACCAAACAGGTATTCTAAGTTCTGAATGATCATGTCAGACACTTTCATCTCCAGTGTAATTGCTTATTTGCCCTTAGGCAGTTAATTTCATTACCATTATCATAAAAATACACCTCTTGATGCAGCCTAACATGTTGGTTCAAGTACTCTTCAAATCCTCTGAATTTCCCTCCTGTAATCAAAGCATTTCAGTTTTCTGTCTTAATAGAAGGTAAGAGATTCTGGGCTTATAATGGGAAACTGCACCTTTGGGAGCTGAGATAGGTATTTCTGTGCTTTACCACAGCCTCAGCTCTCAGCTGGGTAAACGTTTGTGCTGCTAAGCCAGAAATCTCCGTGCACCAACACTGGCTACCATTGCCCAAAAAAATCCCATTACTTCTGGACATCAGCAAACAGCAACAAAGTTAGAACTTCTCAGGTTATGCTTTACACAACAGGACAGTTTAAGAGCTGGTTTTAATTATGAGCTCCTAAAGAAAAATAATAGAGGAAATCTGAGCAACAAAAGCCATGGATCAAACCCTGAGAGGAATTTGGTCAGTAATGGCACCAGCACTGATTTCTGTCAAGCATGTATGGGTAGTCGACGGTGCTGCCACAAGGAGAAGAAATGTCACTGCTGTCACCACATGCTTAGTCCCCTACCCACAGGCAGATGAAGGTATTTTTACTCCAGTTTGACACCTTCGTTCAAGACTGAGCCAAGACTGTGAGACACAGCAGCCTTGCTATGAATCTTGCAAGGTTAATTCAGAGCTGGTTAGATCTCCAAAGTTCTCTTCTAGACTAGAGGCATAGGTAACACAGAATTAGGTGCCTGGTAGCCCAGTCCAATCGGGAGCTCTTGCTATGCATTTAGAAAATATCTTATTCATGCTCATTTAAAAATCCCCTACAGTAAAGAGCTAAAAAACAACTGAGTAATAGTTGCCTTTGACCCTAATAAAGCCAGTGAAATGAATTCCAAACAGACTTTCTAGAAAGAATTTACTGGATCCAGAGAAAGTCCAGAGTGGGAGTACTGAGGTCCCAAACTACAATTCTGCCCTCAAATATGCTAAGTACAACTCAAACATGTGGAAACTTGAATGCAGTGCAGAAGTAGGCTTCTGTGATTTTTTTCCCTGTGCCTGGAGAGAAGTCCTGCCGGTAGTAAGCTAGTTAGAAGCAGCATGACTGGCTTCTCCACCTACTATTCTCCACAGTCTCTGGGCCAAGTGGATGGCAGAGGGGTGCTAGCACATGCAGATGATGAAAATGACTGGCATAATGAAGTAGAGTTCCACTATTTTTGTTCTTAAAGTTATTCCAAAACTCACGACAACTGTCTCAAAGTTATTGTATTGGGTCTGGCTGAGATGGAGTTAATTCTCCCCATAGCAGCCTTCATAGTGCTGTGCCCTGTATTGCTAGCTAGAAAAGTGTTGATAAGAGAGCTGTGTTTTGGCTATTGCTGAGGAGGGCTCGCACAGCATCAAGGCTGTGTCTCCAACATTCCCCCACTACCCCTCACTGTCAGGCTGGGCCTGGGCAAGATCTTGGGAGGGGACATAGCCAGAACAGCTGACCCAAACTGACCAAAGGGATATTCCATACCATATGACGCCAGCTCAGCTATAAAAGCTAAGTAAAGGGAGAAGGAAGGGGGGACATTCCTCATTTATGTTTGTCTTCCGGAGAAATCACTATGAGTACTGAAGCCCTGCTTCCCAAAAAGTGGCCAGACATTGCCTGCTGATGAGAAGTAGAGAATAAAAATCTTTTGTTTTTCTTTGCTGTTGCGTGCGACCTTTGCTTTTGCTTTATTAAACTGTCCTTATCTCGACCCATGAGCCTTTCATCATATTTTCTCTCCCCTGTCCAATCAAGGAGGGGAAGGGATAGAGCGGCTTTGGTGGGCACCTGGCCGGGGTCAACCTACCACAGTTATAAACGTTATCTCAGATTCAAATCTGCCATTAAAACCTCCACCACCTGGTTGGAAATATTACTGTGGTGCAAATGACAGTCCAAGCCACCACTCTCAATGTACCCTACACTGGACATAAAATCCATTTTCATGTCTTTGCATCAGCCCCAGATACACAGAAGGTGCTGGCACCCGCAGTAAGGTGAGATGCAGTGATACCAGAAGAAGTACTAATGCTACAATGTCAAGCCATTAGGTGCATGGGCAGAAAGAGACATAAGCCAGCACTAGGTATTATCAATCATCTGGTGAAAGACTGAAAATTAAAACAGCCAATATCAAGGCTATTAAAAGATTGCTTTCAGGTCAGAGATCTTGTCCTGCTTTGAGTGCCTGACTCTACCAGAATCAATCAAAGCAGGCCTCTGGGGAGATCCAATAAGATGGGGAATAAGACAATACTCTTTAATTAGGTGATAGATTCTGGTTAGGACAATGATACTATTTCAAGGGCTCATGACATGCAGATTTCTAATTCAGAAAGTTTAATGTGTGTGGCAGAGGTAGAGTACTTTATGGAAAGGTTTGTCTGTAGGAAAAGCCCTTTGGAAACCGTTCCGGGAATAGACAGTGCACACACAATAGAGAAATTCCCTCTCTGATGAGGTCCCACAGCTGATCACTGGCGAATGAGAAAGTCTAGAGCTTTCTTCTCAAGCAGGTGACATCATGAGGTTAGTTATTTGAGATGGGGCCAGTTCTTCAGTCAAGGACTACTTCGAAACTGAGAAAAAATCAAAGAACTTGTACTCTTGGTACAATTATTCATTTGATTAACATATAAATGCTGTTCTTGTTAACCAATATGTTTTCAACTGAGGTGTTGTTAGCAATAGTATGCTTTCACTTGTAGACAAGTAATTAGGTCATGCATACATAACTATAGCTACACAATACACAATAGATTGTATAGGCATAGACAAAGTATGCCATTATTGTCAAATATTAAATGCAGATCAAGCCTTTGAGCCTGTAAGCACACAGTCCAGTGTTGTGTATACAGGCATAAGAAACAATATTCCTCTGTATTCCTTTAATACAGAATGATGACCAGCTTGCTTTCCTGTTTCCTGCCTTGATAATCTGGCAGTACTCCTTCTTCCAGGAAATTGTAGCATACATTTCCTGTACTATCTTCAACATCCATTCACTGTGTCTGCCCTCTTGTATGTGTTTTTCTTGCAGTATTGTATCATCTATATGATTTCCTGGGGTTTCTGGTTTTCACTTCTCCATGTTAGATTTAGCTCTTTTGAGTAGGTCATTTGTTCACAAATATCTTTAAAATCTTGTCTTGCAATCAGTTTGTTCTATAGGAGAGAACTCAACAGTTTGTTCTATTGACAGAGAATCCAAGTGATACATGTTCAAGTCCCCTGCTTCTAGTTTCCACCCTTCTACAGAACTAGCTGATGTCCCAGAACTGGGCACGCCCACCTCTTAGCTGCATACTTGTTGGCTGGCATTGGCACCTACCCACCACTGGAAAACCCAGGTGTTGCTCAGCCTCTACCAACAGCTCTTTTCCTGGAGACCTCCCAGACAGAAATGGTCCAATAAAGGTGAAAAAGTGTCAGATTAAAATAAGAAAGTATGCATCTCTTTCCTAGCATGGCACAGCACTTGGCAAGAGTTAAAGACACATAGTTACTAGCAATAATTCCTTCCGGCAACTTCCTACCAGTTGTTATGCAAGCCATGACCTGGTATTTGAGTCATACTACAGATAGCAAATAGCACCTCCATGGGCAGGTGTCAGAAGCCCCCAGAATCACATTAAGTCAAGTATTTTGGAATCCTGAACTCATCAGGCAGGAGAACAGTCTCAACCAACTCTCACTGGTTCTTGTCACAGAACTGTAATGCATCCTGTTCCGTGCAAATGACTTAGACAGGAGAAAGGAAGATTACAATTGGAACAACAGAAGCTGCTGCAGGCTTGAACTGCAATATGCAGCAAGAAGGGAGGATTGAAGTTCACAGACTACCAGCCTAGCTTGCTCCTGTAGCCATCATTTCCTCAGTTCTGTATTCAAGATCAAATTAATGAATTTGTGAAACAAAAATAAAGCTCTGTTAGTGGATTAAGCTGAACAATTGCAGTTATAGCTGTAGAACTGATAGTGCCCTAGACCATCTGTTGGAATCTCTGGCTCAGGCACCAAAACCTCATGTTATTTATCTTTGAGCTGTTCCAAGGATTAACTGTGTGTGTATTGACTCTGCAGTTGGTATCTATTAAATTAATACCTAAGAATTCAACCGCAGCCACTGCTCAGTACCACAAAACTTGCAATGTATTTCTTAACAGGGGACATAACTAGTATTGGAGGTGCAGCTCAACTACTCATTTTCAGCTTGGTGTGCCCCAAAGCATTCGTGCATCCACTGGAGTGATGTGGCTGGGGACTGCACAAGTCCATGTTGCACTTGGGAGTATTAACAAGCAATGCCTGTGTGGAACGGAAAGAGACTAACCGTAACCATGTAAGTGCTGCTAATCTTTCACCCTACCAGGAATTTTCCTTCTTCCTCTTCCTCTATTTCCTCTCTGGGACATGTTTCTGTTAGATGAATCTTAGAAAACTGAGCAGATCTGTTAAAAAGATACCAAATCAAATCCTCAGGCCTCTACTCAGCCTTTATAATACTGGCCTGCTTTATATGCCAGTAGAGTTGCACTATTTTTGAGGCTATACTGCTGCTGCAATAATAATAAAGATGAGACTACACGCACTTCAGCACAACCTGTACAAGTCCACCGGGAAACTCAGGATGGTATCAGGCAGCTGCACTTTCATGGCTATTATTTATTTCACGTAGGGTAAAGCTACCATATATAGCCAGTCTCTGTTGTGGCTGCAAGGCATACAGGCCCTTTGAACGATCTCTGCAAAAGGCACAGCTTGGGGATATCGATCTGGTTCTATATAGCTCTGGTTTTCAAGGTGTCTAAGAAAAGCCAGGACATGCACAAATCAAAACAAGCTGAGGGCTGTTGCTGTGTGACAGCTAGCCCTATGGAAGAAAGAGAGACACGTAGTTGCCAACTTCTGCCCAGGTGCAAAGACCGTTAGCCTGGTCCCCATGCCATAAGAAGCAAAATACAGTTTTGACCTACCTTCCTTATTCTAACTGTTGGCCTTTCTCCACTCTGGAAAGCAGCAAGGAACAGAAATGTTTTCCGAAGTAAATCAAAGGTCTTCACATAATCCCAGTTCAAATGGCTAGGGCTTTAAGAACTAATGTAAGTCCTGAAAAGTCTTGTGATACTTCACAGTTCTCCACGCCTTAGAAGGTTCAGCATGTGCTGCTTTCCAGAGGTGGCAAGAGTCACAGGTAGCCACTCCCTCCTCATGCAGGTCACACTCTTTGATGACAGGCAAGGCTTTTTCGAGGAGTCCCAGTGAGTTCAGCAAAGGCCTGCTTCCTGCCTGCCGCTAAACCCAAGAATTAATATGGAGAGGTGTGCACTGACCATGTAATGCTTCCAGGTACATTATGAACTACAAGCTAATGGAAGCATCTCTGCATGTTTATGGATAGAACTTCCACAAGCAGAGTCACCTGAAAAGAGATACATCCGGTTCTTCTCAGATTTTGGAACAGCACGTTCATCACAGCGCCAAAACTATCACACAATCCTAAACTGCTAAGCTGCACACGGAGTATGCAGTTGCCCCAGAACATCTGTCATACAATGCCTCTATACACTCAGTTTTTGCAGTGTGAGAATTTTGTTAGTTTTGTCTTCTTTTATTGTCACTTGCATTTTACTCAGATCACGAGGCCTTGTCATTGTATTCTTAATTCTGCCTACTGAAGTCCAATGGATATTTGCACTTGTTGAATGCCAAGCACAAAGCAATAGACAAAATGACATTCCTGACCGGCAGCTGGCATTCACTGCCTTTCCAGTTACTTGCCTTGTTGAGTTTTATGTAGATTATTTTCAGTTTGGTAACAGAAACAGTTTGGGTGATCATGAGAACTCATGTACCTATCTATGTCTATTCACAGTAAGATCTTTTTAGATTCATGCATCTGAGATATTTCAGATAGTAATTTTTCACATATACCATGGGTCAAGTGACATCCCAGTCACCGGCCAAATACCCAGGCTCGTCACACTGCTTTTAAGAGAGGAATAAAATCTTGCCCAAGGCAGCTCCAATTGCCAGAAAACAGAATGTTCACTAATGGATGTATACAGCTACAAACTTGGCTACTTAAAATTTTAACCTCCCCCAAAACTTGAAAGCTTCTAAAGCTTTCCTTACCACCTTTAATGGAGACAATTATTACACCTAGAGGGCCAGAAACATTGATTCTTTCTTCTGGATACTACAGGACTCCAACTATTTGCTCACTCTTTAATGGCAAGGCAGAGTAAGATATGATTTATGTTCACTGTTATGTTCTGCTATGAACACACTGAACAACCAGTCCAGAAGAGCCCAAATGGCAGGATGTCCCAGCAAACAATGAGGGAGAATTGAAAAGGGATACCATAACGAGGTAACTGCCATTTCTGTTCTTTCATGTAAGCAGTTCTGTAGTAACGGTGGATTTCAGCATAGCAGGGGAGAAAAAATAACACAGTAACTTCCTAAGTTTACCGATTATTCTCACTGAGACACATATACCACAGAATTCCATTTACAGTGTCATAACTTTTCTAGGAACAGAGTCCTTGTACTTGAAAACCTCAGGAGTAACTCAAGGAAAAGGTCTGAAAGAATAAAAATTAAAAAACTGATTTAATTTTCCAACCTACAAAACCTTGCATTTTTGGGCTTCCCAAAAGAGCTACAATAATTGTCTTGTAATTCTGAGAACTTTTCATAGCAACTTTCCATGACAAGAAATGAAAAATCTGAGAAAAGCTGACAGTGAGATAAAAGTAAAATAGTTACGGCATCTCTAGACAGAAAAACTGAATCTGGATGATCTAAGCAATGGAGAAAGTCAGAGACACACTGCATTATACACTTGAATGAACTCACATTCGCCAGGCTGTTTTGTCTGCACAGTTCAAAGAACCCAGACACCAATGCCAGTAAAAAAATGGGTAATGAGACTCTCTGGCTAAACACCCTGAACAGCAGCACTTGATTAGAAAAAAAGCTGAAGATCTGGCAAAGCTATGTTCTAAAATGGGCCAAGTGTAGAAGATTCGCTGCATTTTATTTTTGCCAAACACTGCTATTGAATGTTTTAGATCCCTTTGAGAGTTCAAGGCATCAGGAAAAGAAATTCAACCACATTATCCCATGAAGAATAGTTTTAAAATATTTTTACAGTAATGGGCCAATTTTTACATCGTGTGTGTATAAGACAATGCAAATATTTTGGCTCACCTTTGCCTGTGCACTAATGCAGTGCTATGTACTTGCAAGTTCAGGCTTGTACACACCCATCTGTAAGTACTAAGCGTGATTTGATCATTACTTCTGCTCCCGTCCGCTGCACCAGGCCTGTCTTGCAGAAGTAACCTGCAAAAACCCCTTTCCAATCAGCAGTAAAAGCACAGAAGATGGAGATAAGGGAGAATGTTGTCCCAAAAGGTGCAGTTCAGGCAAGAAACGGAAATGTTTCTAACTGGGAAGGTGTCACTGCATCCCAGTCTTTATGTTGTTTGTGTATGCCTGCCATTAGTAACTGGACTGCAAACCAGTTTGATTGTCTATGATTACGCAGTAAATCAAGGCAGGACACAAAGTTTTCTTCTGAGTCATTAAGGGTTAGCTACTAGTTTAATAGCCTGCTAGATGCTCCCTTTTGCTTGCGACAAAACCAGTTCTTTCCTACGACATGATGCAGACTGAAAAAAGGTTCCAAGAAAACACTCATGTGCTTGCAGAAGATACCAAATTAGAAGAGCTGGTTTTCTCAGGCTGTCAGCTATATACCAAACCATGCTGGAAACAGTACTCGACTGACTTAGAGGGTATGCCATTCCTTGTGCCCTTTCAGTCCTTGTTGTTTAATCACTGGGCTTCAAATCACACATACTAAAGCTCAGGTGAGTCACCAACATCAAGAAAAACAAGATTAAGCCTGTCATATCCCATCTGCTCCATGCACACAAAACCAGTTGCACAGCTCCAGGACAGTGAAAGCCATAGAGTGTCATGGAAAGAAGCCAACTTCCTTTTTGCCGTATTCTCCATTTGCCATCATTCCTTGAGTGCAAATTAATGTTAACAGTATTTTCTTGCTTTTTTCTCCCCTGAGCTATGTGCTGGTTCTTAGGAAAATCTCACCCTAACAATCTTTTCTACAAATAGAAGTTCACTTAGTTTACACATCCTGGGACAGTGTTGATACATCAGGAAAGTAGCATGCTGCTTCATGTCTTGACAACACTATGACAACTATTAAAATAATAATACTAAAACTCTTCTACCAACCATTGTGCTGAATTACTGTACTGTAGAAAATAAAGGCTTTCATATATTTGACCTAAGTAATTAAAGATCAAATGAATTCTAGATACTTCCATTTCAGACTGGGAAAACTGATTCTGATTTGCAAATTGACCAAGGTCACACATCCACCTAGAAAAACATCTGTGTCCTCTAACTGTCTCATTAAATTAAATATCTCCCAGTCATCTAATGCTGGGACCCCTTCCTCAAGTAAATAAATCCATTTTAGTTGTGGACCCCTCTTTCCTTGCTGTAAATCAGCTATTTTGTTTGAAATCTTCAAGCAACTACATCTCCACTTAGATATCTCCAAGTAAGTAACTCAGTATACCTATTTTCTAATGAAGGCAACATTAGAGGAGCAGTAAAGCTGTCTGTATTACACATTTCTATAACCTAATTATTTTATGTCAGCACCCACAGCACAGTGGCTTTATATATAAGGCTTTTTATTCTCCTACCAGTAGTTCAAACCACACACCAGAATGATTTGCTTCCATTTTAACTCCATGCGAGCCTTATCTTAAGTAATAGCACTTGTGCTTCTGCTTCCAGGGATCCCAGGTTTTGTAAGTGATATCCACTTGAACAACGACTAGGAAAATGAGGATTGAAAAACAATCTGATTTCCTACACAACCTTCTCTATATCACATAAGCCTATGTGGCACATCTAATCTTTGAGTTATTGCTGAAGCCCATGCCTTCCATTTCCTGTAAATCAATGAAAGGGATATGAGGATATCAGATAGGGTTTCAGCAAACATAATTTTTCATATAAGATTCCACTGATAATCAGCATTACCCCAGGAAAATTTGCTTGCTTCAGGAGTCCTAAATATAAATGAAAGCATAGTTTCCATATGTATCCTAACGTTGGTAAACCAGAAATATCCATGGTGGGTTTGAATTAATACCTAATTTCTTTTTGCGAGGAGAGGATTTTGTAGAGACTGTAAGTATCAGCCAAATTTTTCAAACAGAAATACTAAAGACAGGCTCTTAAGTCTATGCTAAGCGGCTGATCATCTCAACTGTCATTTCACAGTTCATTTTTAGGACCCCTATTTTCAAACAGGGGTCAGGACTCATAAGACATTTAGGATTTTAAATAAGAAGTGCAGCTCTCACCAGGAACAGTCTCCTACTCTATTCTTGAGATGTCAGAAATATCAAATAGTCCTTTTGAGCTCTAGGGATTCTCAATGCTCTTTGCAAGACCTGAACTTGCTTGTAAGTCAGCACCTTCCGGATTAGGTAAAGGAAGTGAGCTGAAGCTCTTCAGCTTCTGGAACACTGAGGTCCTCATCTTCCCAAACACTTGTTATACCTTACCAACAGGAAATGATCATCAGCTCCCATGTTAAAAGCAAACAGAAATGACTTCATTGAGTTAAAAACCCCACAGTTTCAAGACTGTTTATAAGAAGGCAACTCACTTTCAACTAGAAGCCTTCTATAACTGGTTTTACTTACACACAAGCTTGTTTTACTACTTAATTTCCCAGGGACCAAGCAGAAACATTTAATATCCAGGATGTTTAAAGAATGGTATTCTCTCAGACAGGAACTCTAAGAAACCAGTTTTACCATTCTGTCTTTTCAAAGGTAAGTATGTATGGGGTGTTGTCAGATGTTCTTGTTCTTGCTAGAAGAACACAGGGAAGGGGATATATTTATGTATCTACAGCATGAAATTCCAGAGTTTCACAGAATATTTCACATGTATTAAACTTACAGAGAAAATTGCATGCTGTTTTAATTTCACTCAAATGAAGAGACTGCATATTAATCACTTTAAATCGGTGCTTGCTAGAAGATTACATAAGCTGGCAAACAGGGCACTGGCAGTGTTGGCTAGCAAGCTTTCCTCTTAACTTAACTTGGAATTAAGTTAATAGGTTTTTTTTTCATGTTTAGTTGTGTTCTAAATTGGGCTTCTTCTCAACTTAAGCCTCCCCCCCTAGACTCCTACACAGAACCACACACAAGTACAGATAAAGTCCTTTGACTTGCTCCTCCCTAAACAGAGAAATTTGCTTTATATGATGAGTCAGTTTTAGCTACAAAGGAAACATTTGCAATGAGTGATATGTGAACTCCTCCCTGGGCAGGCTTGGGAAGGAAGGGAACCTGGCAGAAAGGAGCTTCACTGGACAGATGCTTTTATGGTCCCGCTTGCATCGCCACTTTCATTGCCATTTTGTTTGCTGTAAATTGCATTTATTTCAAATTAGAAGAACAATACATAAGATGTTCTTGTAAGTCTCTTTCATAGCTAGGAAGCTTTGATCCAGTTTATATGCCACACTTTTGGCAGCAGATAGACAAAAGCCCAATTAGAGGAAGCAGGAAAGATACTGTCCTGGTTTTGGCTGGGATAGAGTTAATTTTCTTCATAGCAGCTGGTATAGTGCTGTATTTTGGATCTAGTATGAGAAGAATGTTGATAACACCCTGATGTTTTCAATTGTTGCTAAGTCGTGTTTCCACTAAGTCAAGGACTTTTCAGCTTCTCCTGCCCAGCCAGCTTGGAGGCTGAAGGGGCACAGGAAAGTTGGGAGGGGACACAGCTGGGACAGCTGACCCAAACTGGCCACAGGGGTATTCCATACCATGGGACATCATGCCCAGTATATAAACTGGGGGTAGTTGGCCTGCGGGGGTATTGCTGCTTGGGAACTAACTGGGCATTGGTCAGCAAGTGGTGAGCAACTGCATTGTGTCTCACTTGTTTTGTGTATTCCAATCCTTTTATTATTATTGTCACTTTATCGTTGTTATTAGTGTCCTTGTTAGTTTTTTCCTTTCTGGTCTATTAAACTGTTCTTATCTCAACCCACGAACTTTAGCTTTTTTTTCTGATTCTCTGCCCCATCCCACTGGGTGGGGTGGGGGCGTGAGTGAGTGGCTGTGTGATGCTTAGCTGCTGGCTGGGGTTAAACCACGACAGCTACACATATGGAAACTGAGGTACTTTATGGCTTTGGGAAGAATGGAGATGTAAACAGTAAGGAACAGTGAAGAAGCAAAACAGGAGACACTAGACCAAGCTTTTAAGTAGAGCAATTATGTGAAAAGACAGAGCAGAGACAAGCCATATCACAGCTGTTGCACCTCCCATCCACCTCCATCTCCACAGTCCTAAGAACTAACAAGTAATGTTCTCTTTTGATCTTTCTCATTTCAGCTGATCCTTTACTATACCATGTAGAGTAGAACAGTTTCAACGGGAAGGCACAAGAACACTCCTACAGCAAAACAGTTCAGCACATGGGTAAGTCATGAGGGGCAAGAATACTCTTCCAAAGGGTGAGAAACATGGGTTTTAGCCCTCATATGGAGAAAAGAAATTAAAGGTAAGTGTCCTGGGTCCTGACTGAGTGTTCTAACTACTGGGCTATTGTATAGAAAGTGAAACCACCATTGCTTGACAGGTCCTTCACTGTATGCAAAGCCCAAACCAATAAAAATATTGACCGGATAAAGCACCTCAGGTAAGATGAACAGAAGAATGTCTAGTTTACAAATTCCAAAACGTACTGAGGAACTGGAGAACTTACCGAGCAATCCCAGCTGCACAGTAACTGAGCAGAAGTTCTGAGGATTTATAGGTTGGACTCAGATATTTATTCCTACCTAAGACTCCTCTGGATATAGCATTTGACTTCTATGCTCCCAGTTCCCCAAGGATAATTGTGCCTCCCTGAATTGCTATAATGGAACAGCAAGCACAAAGAATGCAAGGTACTCACGTCCTGTGACAGTGGAGCCACACAAATTATATAGAAAGGTGTGAGGGCTCTGAGAACATTATTAACCTTCATAAAACAGGTCTACATAATACCAGGAAAATTAATTAAATGAACTAGTAAAACTAGCATCAAACAGGGCTCCAGGTACAAGGTGAGACATTGACTTATCCAAGACCAACCCTGTTTAATATGAAAAAAGGATTCAGTTCTGGAAACTCATAGTTTGACAGAATCAAACAATAGTTAACCCCCCATAGCTCATAATCACGCAAAAAAATTTACACTGCTGCTTTGAGCTTTTGAGCTGTAGTTATTGTACATATGTAGGACACAATCCTAGGAAGGGCTGAACACCTTTAGGTTGCATTGTCTTCAGATGAATTATTAAATTACATTCTCTTATACTGTATATAATATTTAATGTACTGTCATATAGTAAAAAATCTATCATAACTCAATATCATAATCCGTAAGAGGAATAAGTGAACTTAAAATTGTATATTTGGTATTGTTATAGCTTGGTAGAATGATTATGCTATAAAACTAGCTTTCCATTAAAGGATATTCCTGAAATTTCTTTAAAGACAGCTGTAAGGACTACAAGCTGGCACCTGCTATGGACCATGTTGAAATAGATTTTTTCTGTACATTTTCTTATGATGCTCAAATATTCCCACTTAGAGAAGCCGGAATTTGTCTTAAGCTGGGAGAACACAGGTGATTAGTTCCAGTCCCTGCAGATACAAAGACCCCTTCTGACTATACCATGAATGAAAGCATATTCCCAACTCAAACAGAAGTGACTCTGCACCTGGATGTGGAGCTGCCTCTTCTCAGAAGTACTCTGTTTTGTTTCTCCAGCAGTCCTTCTTACAGCACTTCCTTGCCACTCCTGTGCAGAGATACAGGCAGGAAGAAAAAAAAAATCAATTTGACCTTTAGGGAACAAGGAATCATCAGTACTATTGCTTTCAGTTCACCTCCCCATGGGGGGGGGCGGGGGGGAGCTTTCTTTAGTTAAGCAGTTAAAGGAACATCACTCTGGTTGCAAAAATCGAGCTCTCAATCATTAAGAATCACCAGAATTAAGATTACTTGTGTGACACTGAAGCAGTTCCCTTATGTATTCGAATGCAGTCTTTAATTATATAAAATAAAGGGTTTTCCACAAGTTCTGTGCTTCGCTCAGCACAGGAATGGACAATACTCACTTAATACTTGGCTTTATGACGATTGTTCAAGGTACAAAGAAGAGGGAAGAAGCCACTGCGTTAGGCACCAAAAATGTCTCTATAGCCTTGTGTGCTACGGAGAACTGAGGGCATGCTGGTGGGGAAGAAGAGCACAGCCCATGCTCCCTTGCCAGCAGCCAGCCATTGCATAAGCTGTGGCTTACTCTGGGTACCACTATGGATTTCCAGGAGGAGAGACGTTTCTGCTGTTTATGGCTCTGGCAACTCACAGGAACTCACTTCCTCACTAGTGCAGGCACTCATGCATGCCTTAGAGTTTAACTGGTACTTCTCTTATCTTCTTATTCCTCCACTCTTCCCATATTCCATCTGTCCTCAACCTGTAGTCATCTGGAGATAATGTTGCTGCCCACTTTCTCCCATGTTTGTCCTGATCATCAGATGCCAGCCACACAAACCAAGAGGGATCAGGGGTATGTAAATGTGAAGTTCCCAGTCAAAACCTGAAAAGAAGGCAACAAGTGGCAGAATGCCTTCAGCTCTGAGAGTACATACCCTCTCTCAGTTCAATGCAAAGTCTTAAATAAGACTTTGGAAATAACAACAAAGATTCAGGTATAACATGAGTGACATGTCTGGAGGGAGAGGAACTGGTCATAAGTAAGGTTTTGCTATCTCTATCGGAGAAGAATACAGTGGGTGGAGTTTCTTTGTCATCTGGCCAAATAAGAAAGTCTCAGTGTCTGGTCTATCATGGAAAATTACTTCTGTGAGCATATGATGAGGGTGAAGGTCATGCATTTTTGTTCCCATCCTCCAGGCTTGTACTGTGGAGATGTCTCACTTGGTTTGTTTATGCAATATGATCGTTTACAACATCAAACTTGAAAACTTTGAAATAATTCAATTGCAAGCATCATCAAGCTCCAGCTTCTCTGAAGTCCCATTTATTTCCACAGGAAGAATTGCTGTTAGTGCAGTACAGAACTCACTGACTTCAGCTGACTTCAGGCTCAACATGAGATACAGGAGCAAATCTCTCTCCCCAGAGAAAGTAACAGTATGCATAAAAGGGAAAGTAAGTGAAAGAAACTGAAAGAGAAAAGATGAAAAGCAAGAAACAATTAGACCGAGCTTAGTCATTATGGGGTGGTCAGAGCTGCTACTTCTCTCTGTTTGAAAAACACTGAAACTCTTGTTTCAGCCTGCAGTGATTATCTGAAACTTGTAACAATAAAAGCACACATCACGACCACAGGGAGTGTGGGATATGCTCGCACAGATCCATCCCAAGTCGGCTAGCTGATTTCCTACTGCACTCATCACAAGGAAAGGCAAAGTAAGTACTTAGCACAAGTAGTTTTTCTTCTTTCCCTATATCCTTCGTGTACAACTACACCAGGAAGCCATTGCCACTTATTTTTACTTGTAATCCTACAACAGTTTTTCACCATAGGCTCTTTATGTCTAGATGCCAAAGTGGCTCCATACCATTCATAAAGGGAGGAGATGCAGTGCTGATCTCTGTAAATAGCTGCCAACTTCCTCTGTTCCCACTTTAGCCTGCAGAAGGCATGTCAGATCTGCAAAAAATGGAGCTCAGGGATAAACTAGATTGCAAACCCATCTTTCTGATGCATTACTGGATTTTTAAAGCTTAGTCTTTTGCTAATTCAGGAACACAAATAACTAACTGTACTGTGGCTAGCTCAGATTATGGCTGAGGACACATCTTGTGGGCAACTGGGAAAGAACACTGCCTTTGCTTTTATTGTGGGAAGTATTCCCTAAGCCTAATGCCATTGGAGATGGCTGAAGGGGATTGCATCTGGTTAGGGAGGAAATTACAACAATAATAATTAGCATCAAATTAGTTGCTGTCTCATCTTGAGCCAGGCAAGCCCATCACATTCCTTTTACCAGCTGCCCTCTGGTGGAAGCAGGTTCTGCAGAAGAGCCCCAGGCAGGAAAACCCTGGTGCTCTGCACAGGCCAGGTGAGGGCCACAGATGGCTTCCACATTTCTGCTTCATTTCACTGGAAAGTGGTTATGGATGGGCCACTTGTGAGTTAAGCCAGGAGGGACCAAATTAGGAGGAACAAACCCTGAGCAGATGACCCCTGCCCACGGGCAGGAGAACCTGGCTAGGCCAAGCCAGAATGGTTGACACCACTTTAGCATAGCACCTCTCTTTATGTGGTCACCTAGTTTCTGACAGGTGGGTAGACAGCACTTGCTGTATTTATGTCCAAGACTTCTAAAACTTTGACCAGAATCATGTTTGCAAAGCTTTAAAGTAAGGTCTCCATATTAATCAGAAAGGGGCTCTCTAGTTGTAATTATTACATTATAATAATTATTGTAATAATTAAATTGAATTCTTCTTACTGCCTCCTCTCTGACTTTGGCTACGTGCTGGTACTAGTTCATCTTCAGAGAAACCAATGAAATCTTTAACTTGGGCAGCTCCATGCTTGGTGCTCCAAGCTCGAGTCACTCACCAGCCTACCCCCACCCTCTCTGCACAGGTGATGGCTGTGGGGTCACGTCTCAGGAAGATCACAGAAGCTCAATCCAGAGCAGAGGAAGCGACAAAAAAACAGGATGGAAACCCTGCCCATGAGTATGCCAGGTCTGCAGGCAAGAGGCATGGCCACACAAGGCGAAGGAATGGGTGTTCAGGACAAAGCGAGGACGGGTAACCAAGGAACAGGCTGAAACTTAGCACAGAAACATTTGAGGTGAGACATCAGGAAAATTTTCCAAGCTATAAGGGCTATTAGACCATTGAATAATCTTCTCTGGGAAGTGGTGGAATCGCCATTGCTGGAGTGGCTCGTGCTTGGTCTGGACAAGTCACTTGGGATGTTTGAAGGGAATGGCTTGGCACTGGAAGAGGGACTGGGCTGGATGGGGCAGTAGGTCATTTTCTGTCTCTGCATTTTATAGTTCTACAAATTTTTGCTCCGTTAGAAACAGGAGACAGAAAACAAACAAACAAACAAAAAAGCCAAGGCCAAGTGAGAGAGAAAAAACCCAGCAGCCAGGGGATGGCTCAAATGGCACTCGACATGGCAGAAGGAATCACAGACTTACTGTGATAGGAAGGGATCCTTGAGTCCAGCTCCCTGCTCCAAGCAGGGCTGGCTGGAGCAGCCTGCCCAGCATCACATACCACTGGAACCAGCACCCTCCCAGGGTGCACCCAGCCAGAGCAGACCTTTGGCAGGGTCAGCCCTGCTCCTCCACCTCCCTGGAGGCCCACACCCCACATGAACTCCCTCTCCAGGGAGACACCCAAGAGGCTGGTGGGGATTAGGAGCTTTGGTTTTGGCTGCTGCAAAGCAGAGGGAAAAAAAAGTGTCACTTTCTGTTGGCCTGTCTCAGCATGTGGCTCCGGGTGTAGGAATGGTCTTGGGAAGCTGTCACCTCAGTGTCCCACCATGGTGCCAGAGGTGCTGTGCTCCTGGAGAAACGGCTGGAGCTGAGACCTGGACCAGGTTTTAGTGCCTGTGGCCCCATAAGCCACACTAGTCTTTGCAGCAGCAGAGTAAGAGGCTTGGGCCCGAGTTTTATCCCGGGAATGAGATTTGTGTCTGTCAAAATGATCCCACATCCAGTCTTCCTCCTGCTTAGCCAAGCCACAGGCTGTTGGAGGAATATAGTACATCTTCTACCTTAGGTGCACTTTAGAAATGGGGAGTTGTGTTGTAGATGTTTAATGGGGGACAGAAGGACTGCCAGAATAAAGAGGCAGGTGAATGTTTAGTTTTGGAGAGGGAGGCCGCAGTTTGCACTGGTGTCACCAGTGGTCAGCAGCGCCACAGCTCCTGTCCTGTGTCCTGGTGGTGCACCATCACAAAGCCCTGAAACATTCTGGGAACTGGTGTCCTATGCCCACTTAGATACCTACACCAAAAAGATATAAAAGTAGCACTGCATCTCCTCCCTTTATGAATGGTATGGAGCCACTTTGGCATCTAGATATAAAAAGACTATGGTGAAAAAATACTGTAGGATCACAAGTAAAAAATTAACATGATCCCCATGTGTTCCCACAGTCCCATACAACCAGCCAGGCAGAACCATGTGAAGCTGAGAGGTCAGGCAGCACTTGGGGAGTGGGAGAGGGAGATGTGGCTTGCAGTAACTTGTATTCTTGGCCGGTCTCCAGACACTTCCCACCACATGCATTTATGTCCATGATTAGTGTTCTTGCAGTCTTTGAATGCAGGCCAGATAATGAGTTCAAAACTCTTCATTAAAACATAATCTATTCCTTGACTCCCCCAATCACACACACACATATCTCTCGGCTACCTGATTGCCCTTCCTGCCCAAACAGCGTAAAACTGCCAGAGCCAATTCCCCTTGGAAAGTATCACTTGTGTCACACGTGTTTGGGATAAGTAGGGACGCTCTCTGCACTTGGCCTAGTTAGTTGTAAACGAGGGGGAGAGCAAAATCCAAACCACGTGCTTGATCCCTCCTCTGAATTTCATACAAGCAGTTTCACACTGACCTGCTGGCCCCTCTACCCAAAAGCACTGGTGCTTAACAGTCCCTGGATCTTTAACAGTTCTTTCCACACATCCTTCCCCAAACACATGAATGCTGATTGGGGGTGTGGGTAGGGCACTCCCCTGCATTTGGAGGCACTGGGCATCCCTGGGGTTGTGAGTGGCTTGGGAGTTTCAATGACAGAAATTTATTGTAGAGATAAAAGAATCCTGTTTGACATCACAGGCTCTGATTATGATTTTCAGCAGTATTTCTTCATGATTTAAGTTTTACTGGAATACTTTTCACAGAGAATGGATTTCTAGTACATTACTTTTATAAAGGATTTTGGTAAATGTCTCTTGAGATTTAAAACACATATGGATGTTCATCAGTGAGGAAGTAAACACTACACTTGTCTGCCATGCCTTCTACCTGACTAGAGGTGAGATGATGATGTTCAGATTTCATTCTTTCAAGAGCTTTACAACTACAATGTGAAGTGATAAAGGCACTTAATGGTTTGTATTATTCCCATTTTTCACATTGGTATTATATGGAAACGTTTCAAGTAAGATGTCCCAAGGCATTGACACAACACTTTTTTAATCTACACACAAAATTCTGTAACATAAAAAAATTCCCTGCTACATAAAGCCTTTAGACCACAGGCATGGCAAGAGTACTGAGAAAGGAAAGCATATTTTTCACCACACGTTTTCAGCAGAACCAAAGGGTGTGACTCAGTTTCCCTTCAGTCCTCAGGAGCACAAAGGACCCTGGCTTGCAATCCGAGCAATAAAATGGACTCAGTCCCACACTCACAGCACTACCACAATGAGCCCTTCATTAGCCGGCACTTCCCGTCAGACTGTTAAAGGGGACACAGGTTTACCAAACAGCTAATCCTTGATAATGAAAGGTTTCCAACAAAGCTGCCTTTCCAGGGAGTCTGGGCACTTTCACATTAGCAAGAAGTGAATAGACAAAGTGGTTCAGGAAACGTGCCAAACAGTAGCTCATGCATTGAAACACAAAGACCTGCAGTCTTCAAGGGAGCTAAAGAAAAGATACAGTAGTGTTTTGAGTTGTTTCTTGTCATCATAGTTTCTTTCTTCTTCATTTTCTTTCATATTATTTCATGAATAGTGTTCAAACTGTAAAATATATACACATTTGTCTCTTAAATTTTGCTTGCAAATAAAAATCAGTCTCTGCACTGCCTTATCCCATTCTCCATGTGAGACAGAGGTTTCCTCTCATTGCTGTGAGCCTCTTCTGGACATATGCCACTTTTCTTACTTTCAGTCCCTAAGCAACTGTAACACTGTTGGCTGCTACCCCTTCATTTCCTCAGGGCTTTGTTTTATTTTGGTATTTAACAGGCCGACAATTGGATCTTTTGCTTTTGGGGTCTATTTTAAGAAGGCTTTGTTTAATCAGATGCAATTAAGCATTTAAGATCCAAGATAAGTATTCTTCCTCTAGAACTGTAAAGGCATATTATTTGGATTTGGGTAAAGAATGGCAGGATTAACATCAAAACATGAAATATAAGCGTTATGGGAACAGCTTTTCTTTTTCATAGGACATGGCAAAACAAATTCAGGGTGGCTGAAGAACCAATCCACAAGGACAGAGAAGCTGTAGGGTAGATGAGTTTAAGTAAGGAAGCACAAGGTGTATATAACCCTCAGTGCACAGTGGAGCTCTGCAAGGGACCGTTCCACCCTTGTTCACCTTCCCTGCAGTTGGTGAAGGGAACAGGAGGAGAGCACAGCACATCTGTGTTATACCTTCTCATAAAAGAGAGCAACACACTTCAGCATGCACAAAGCAGTTCCAGCCATTCCTGACTCATCCACCTATCCCTTTATTTTTTCTCTCCAAGGGAGTATGAAGGTACTGTGGACTTCACGGGGAGCACCTGTCCCTCAGTCTCGTGTGTATGGTGGGGCAGAGAAAGGGAGCTTGTTGGGAAGACGATAACTGGCACTGAAAACCCTTGAGACGGAACTAGGCTGACACCTGATGGTTCAAGTCTGAGGACGATTACGCTACTGCTCATCTTGGTTTGTAGATAGAAAACTCCACTTCCTACGGCAGTCACTTCAAAGAAGGAGCTTTTATGTCGACACCCATTTGGGTCATTAGCCAGATCACGAATTCGGCTCAGAAAGTCACTGGCTGTGCCGCCAAAGTGGTTCCCTCCGCAACGGGCCGCCTCGGTGCCGCCAGCCAGCAGAGGGCAAGCTGCCCCCGCTCCAGCCCCGGCAGTGGGGAGCCCTCTCCCGACCGCCGCTTCGCGCTTCCCATTTTCTTCAAATACAGCTCAGCAAATACACTTTTGGACTGAGCTAGGGGTGGGGGAAAGGCAGTAACCCGCCAGCGTTGTCTGGGGTGAGGAGAGAAAGATGAACCAAACATCAGGAGTTCCTCCAAATCAGGCTCCTGAATAACCCTATTTCAACCCACATAGTCCATTACCTTTCTGAAAAACATTCTTGGGAGACAAAGGTTGCAAACCTTCTCATTTTTTATTTTTCTAGACTAAGACGCTAAGACTTGCAGTGAAAGGGTAACGATGATATCTGCTTGAAGCTATAGGTACCGAAAGACTGTGATCTCTGTATGATGCACAAGAGGTTTTTGTGCTGAGCAACCAACCATAACGTGGTACTGGTGGTGACCTGAGGCTTTGCCAGGAAACGCAGCTACTTGCCAAGAAAGCTCTGGCTTGTTGGGGAAGGTCACTCATGTGACATTCTGCTTTTGTAGCAGTCTGTTGACCTCTGGGCTGCATCTGACCCATCACCTTTCTGAGTATTTCCTAGCATGCCTGTGGGTGTACAGGCACAGTCTTTCAGCTTGCTGCTCTATGCTCACAGTGAGAGGGGACTGCCATCTCTTGTCAACAGAGAATGAACAGCCAGGAGAGCGCACCACAACGGCCTCCAGCCTGCCGCTTTGGAGGTGCTCAACCAGACCACTCCGACTGTTTCATACCATGTCCATCACTGACAGTCAGAGTCAACCTTAACACCAACCACAAAGGCATGCCTGCTTCCCTTCTGGCCTGCCCATCTTTTTCCCAGAGCCTTATTGACTCCTCAGGTAAGTCTCAAAAACTGAGCTGAAGTGCAGAGGAGCAATACAACCCTTTCCTTGTGGCCTCTTTCTGCAAAGTGCTTGGGAGTCATATGCTAGAAACCAGCCAGAACTTCTCAGCTCCACATCCCCCACGTCCCTTCACTCCCACCCATGGGTAAGTGAAACCCAGCAGTTTGCAAACAAATATCTTGAATGTCTCTGCTTCGTGACAGAGATGTACAAAACTGAATTAATGCTTTGACTAAACTTAATAGAGCAGCGAGTAAATCAGATAGCTCAGGCTGGCTGAGAACAACCCACAGTCCAACCAAGATGAGTGTATCCTTGCCTTAAAAGTCCAAGGCAAAAAAATGAGACTTGGGTCTTAATTCTTCTACAAGATTCTCTGCTTAGGGGGAAAAAAAAAAACCCAAAACATATAAATCACTTTGAAGATCTAGGGACTATGTCTGGGCAAAGAATGTAAAATAAGGCTTACCGTCAGAGCAGTATGATATCTACAGTCTTTAAAGCTATGTGAAGTTGAACATCTGCCATATTGGAGTCCTGTCCTCCTTGTTTATTTGTCACAGTAAACTAACTGAACCAAAGAAATTGTAACATTTTCTCTTTTGGACTAAATGAACAGATAATCCTCATTTGCATTTGGCAGGCTAGCACAGACCCTTCTCCAGTCTTGACAGATATTGCATATAATGGTCTCTTTTTTGTTCAGGTCCACTGTCCAAATGTTGAAAGTCTTTACACATTATACTCTCTTACTAAAAGACAAAGCTAAACTGTAACTGAGGTTTGGCATCTACACAGCATCTCCGTGCTCTGCTAAACAACAGCTTGTTCCCCAAGAGGGAGAACTAATGAAGCCTGGTTTCCTACAGACTTTTGTCCCCTAATATACCCTCTACTCACCGCATTAGCTCTCTTCCCACCCATACTCCTTACACATTGCCCTGTCAATACATAAATGATGACTAGCCAGATGGGGCTTGTCAATAAAAACACACATTAGAAGAGTTCCCTTGGTAAAAGCATTAATTCGGACGTTCCTTGTTTACTCAACTGCCAGTGCTCATGAAACTTGCAGGAAGCTTTGATACATCTACCTCATTTAAATTTGGTTAAAAATTATTAGTAGTTTCAAAAGTTACATGCAGGGAGACAGACAGACATAGATCTCTCAATTGCCTCATTACCTTAGGAATTAAGCTAAAAACTTACTAAAAAGAGATTTTTGAGTTCTTCAGGACTATAAAAGATGGTCCTTTGTCATTTCAGAAGTTAGAGTGATCACTCTGATACTGGGTACAATCACATTCCCTCATTCCCATTTTGGGATAGCTATGACTACCAATAACCTACTCCTTTTACAGATGTGATGGCAGCAGAGGTTAAGTTTCCATGGATCAGTATACCCGTGAGGACAGAAACACATCCATAGCCTCCAGGGATGCAGATTTTGACAAAAAGTATTCCAGCCCCACAGGGAAAAAAATCTTACTAAACTCTGAACACTTAAATACTTTCAATAAGTGTCATGAAATGATTGGTAAGTTTGAAGGAGCAGAAAGTGGCATATAGCAATCTGTAAAGCGTGTGTGTTGTGCTTAGTATGGGAGTTAGAAAGACTGGGCAGTGGCCATTTCAAGTACATAACACTTTAAGCTAGGTGTTGGAGGGAGAGCACACTGGATTCTTAGGGATTCTCTTGGGTCAAATGACTGAGGGAGTTAACTTCATACACCTTCATATATTTGCTGCAGTGTCTGTTGCAATACCACACTCTGAATTTATTAGTTACACAGATATGCTGCAGACATCAGCATGTAATGAATAAACATAAACAAGGTATAAAAAGTATGAGTATGCTCACCAGATACAGGCTTATTGCAGCAGAATCTTCTAAGTCAATACTGCAAAGTGGTGACATCAACTGTTCTAATGAAATGTCTCAACAATGAAACAGATCTAGGACTCCTAAATTACTTTCTACCCTTTAAAATGCTTTCATGTGGATGGTGATGATTAAGCCTTGTTTCCTGATATATCTCATGCTGTACACTACACCAGAAGTGTTTACTGGACTCTAAATCTGTGTTTGGAAAGCAGATTCCCTATTCTTTTTACAACACAGCCAGTGTGAATAATTACACAGACGGTAGCTGCAGCATACTTGCTACAAAACAAGCAAGTATCATATGAAATGTATGCTTTAGCACTTCATCCTCCAAGGTTTGAGCTCCATTTTTCCTTGTTATAATTTGAAATATCTCATATACTTTCACATACATGCTGTGTACAGTCTAAAGTCTCACAAAATGTTTCTCCAAGAAAACCTGGTGAAAATAATAGATGAATAGCTCCATGTATTTGACTTAAAAAGTGATACATCCTGCAGAATATACATCTTTATTATGATCCTGAATCTGCACTAAGATTCCCCAGTGGGAACTAAGAGTGGGTATGAAATTATTCATCAATTTCACCTAACCAAGAAATTTCCAATATTCCATTCTTCACTGTTTCAGCTTCCCTGAATGCAAACCCTAGACCAATTTTAGTTTTATTTTAAAGGGAGACTCAAGCTGTTGTCACTGGGGCAACAGGTAGAAATTATAGGGTCCCTGTACAGTGCAGTCATACTCCTCAGCAGCCTGACCTGCAATGGACCCTTGCCACCTAAATCCAAAGCTAGTGCACAAATTCCGATTTGAAATCATACTTGAGCAGGCAAAGCACCTGATGGCAGCACAGCTTCCCCAGGGACCTGTTCACTTTGTCACCTGAAGAAGACAGGAACTGAGTTCAGGCAACAAGAAATAAAAGGCTTTGGGCTCCCAAGTTAGCACAGCATTGAGGGGATGAGGGATGTCTTTAAGCCATGCACTTTGCCCTCACTGAGGGACACTGAGATGGAAAGACGAACAAGTTGAGCTTGTTCTGATACTACTGAACAACCAAGTCTTGCTACAAACTCTAGAGACTGAGAAAACCACCACCAGAAGCAGGCATCTACCATGAAGGAAGTATCTTCATGAGCATCCCAGTGCTCTTTACATAATGCCTAGCACAGCCACAAATGGAGATGTCAACACTAATGTAAAATGCACTTTGTCCCCATGCTGAGCTAGAATGAGCTAGGCCAGGTTCACCCTGAACAGGAATTACTGTTTGCATAACCTGCAACAAGGGGAAACATTTCACAAATGACTGAAGAAAGCCAGAGAAGCAATATGTATAGGAAGTAGCTCTATGCTCCCCTCAGGCTAACTCCTTGCCCTCACTGTCCCTAAGCCCAGGGGTTTACAAGCCAGTTTCTATTGGAAGTGATGCTCTGCACCAGGCAGGCAAAGAAGACACTGCAGAGAAATAGTTATAACAAAAAAAGAGGCTACAGTGATGCAAGCTCAAATGTCATGCTGTAAACAGGGACTTACTGTTGAATACCTCTGCCTTATATCTACTACTTTGAATTGACTCAAACCCAGGCTTTTCCTTGGCGTCCATCTAAACTGAAAATAGTTATAGGAAATAATACCATGGTTCATTTTCAATCTTTGGGATTCATTCATTCCTAAAATAAAGAAGGACAGGCATTATGAGTGTTCGGTTATCTGCATTCTGTTGCTTGCCCAGATCTCAGACGTTCTGAATGACCCTGAGCAAATAATTCACTGTATCCACCCCTCAGTCTCCTTTTGCTACATCACAAAAGATACTGTAAGACTGAATTCATGCAGAAGGCACTCAGACACCATGGTGATAAGTTCTATACAAAAAAAAGTTCTATACAAAAAAAAGTACAGGCACATTTAAAGGAAAAGATAATGCTGTCCTGACTCTCTATAAACTATGTGTTCTCCCAAAAGGCCGCCTCCTCCAAGCCCTTTTGGTTTTTGTTCTTTACCATAAAAAATCTTCAGCATTTGCAGAGTAACAAATTCTTTTTTATCATTCTCTTTTCCTTCTTTGCAAAGGACATAGTTATCTTCTAAGTACTTCTTTACATTAAAAGTTAACACAAGTTATCAGAAAGCTCATGGTGAATTTATTACATACCAATGCCATGTTTAAATTAAGTTTGGCCAATGACACAAACTCGTTCTCTTGACTGCAGAGCAAGTATCTGAGAAGTATAATCACTGCATGCAACAATTTCACCTGTCATGTACTAACACACGCATATCACCAGTGTACTCTTTCTACAACAGCCTTTGAAGTACTAGAATGAAAGCAAGTTCTAAATGCAGACAAATGAATCCATATTCTATCTTTGCTTTCAGAGCCTGCACTGACAGCAAACAGAGAATAACCAACATTATGCTTCATCAGTTTGGGAGAAAATACTTGTCACAACTCCAACATGGAAGGCAACAGCGATCTGTAGCACCTTCATAATCATAATTCAGGTAACAAACACACAAGACATTACTTAGCAGGCCTTTTTACTGGTATTTAATCAAAGAAAAAAAAAACAGAAGATGGTATTTGATGATGCAGGGTAAGAACTAACATAACATTTATCTAACATAAATGTATTTCATTTGTAATGTGAAATGTTGACTTTTGCACAAATGGTTCACATAGCCTGCTGCCTGGGGGCAAGGATTACTGAAAATACTTTCTGGCCAGTCATTTTAAAGATAAGTACATAGCAGTGTCCAAACTGGCATACCTGCTACTGAAGTCTGCATGGCCTCCCATACAATTCTGGATGCTGGAGTTTTATTACTTCCAGATGGTAGTACATTAAGATTTTTATGGAGCCCTCTAATAAAATGAGGTCCATAGCTATCTCCAATATGAACAGACTCACTGGTTCAGACCCACCCCAAAGTAGTCCGAAAAGTCTGTAGACTGTTAGCCACAAGATATACAGTTGCTCTGAGAATCTGCACAGCCCAAAACATCAGCCATTACTTCCCATTTATGTTCCTTAAGGGAAGGATTTTCAAAAATGCAAGAACAACTTCATCACCAAAAGTCTTCTTGATCTTTCAAAATTTTATTTTTCATCTACACTCACGAATTCCAAAGGATATTTCATTTGCTACATTGCAAATATGAGAACTCATGGTCTGCACTACCACTTGTGGAGGTCAGTCCTACAGTTATTTTGACTGCATGACTACACTGACACAAGATTTTACAAAAAGTCTTTACACGGTTGATCTCTGTGTATCTCCTTCCATGTTTGCTGCCAAACCAGAAACACATACTCTTTCTCCACTAAAAACATGCTTGAAACAAATGCAGGCTTCTCATATTCAACGTAATACATACTCAGGACATCATTATTTATATGAGATCTTTCTTTGCTATTACTTTAATTGCCTTTGTGCAGCTAGAAGTCATAATCTGCGTAATGATAATCCAGAAGGAAAAATGTGAACGTACTCTTTGGTTAAATTCCATTTGCCAAACACACAAGATGGCTTCAGAGGCATTTCACATTTCTTAGGAGGTTTTTCATACAGCGTTTCACAAAGAGGTCACTGCTTTTTAACCCACTGGCTGTCACTGCACCCCTGAGAGGACTCTGCTTCCCTAAGAACTTGCTATATCCCAAAGCACAAGTGGTATGAACAGTAAGAAAAGGAGATACAGAGAACAGATGTTTGTGCTGCATCAGACATCTGCTGGTGATTGGCATGAGCTGTTTGGTCCCAACATGCTAACTTACTTTAGTCCATCTGCTGCAATAGCTAGAAACACATTCAATTCAGTATTTCCCTCTAGGACTGCAATGATTACTACAGGGTAATGTCAATGTGAATGGGACAGGAAGAGTTCTAATAAAGGAATGGGAAGAGTATGGTCTCTTAAGATTTCCTTTGTAATACATTGATAATATACTCTGACCAAGGCATAACATTAGTCCTTCCCCTCATCCTTTAAATACATCTCGGGTGTGTCAAAGACAGCTGAAGGCCAAACTGGATGTAAATGATGTCTGTTCTGAGCTTATTACAAAAGCGTATCTCAGGGATCCTCTCCCTTGAGTAGCAACACAGCCTTTTTGCAGAAAACAGCCAAAACACTAATTAATGCCAGTGGGCTGAAAACTGACACCAGAAAGGAAGTACTTCCTGACAAACAGGATGGCATGTGGAGTCACTCTTCTCCCATGCCAGGGACAGCTGCCTCTCTGTCAGCTGAGGAACGGTCTCTCTGTTGTTCACTTTTACTTTAACTCCTGACTTACGCTTCACCAAACTTTCTCTGACAGTCAGACAGATCCATTGTGTCACATGCCTCGATCAGGAAGACAGGGAGCTGACAGGAAACCCCCCTGGCTAAACAAACCCCAGTTAATGCCAGCTTGCCATTTTTCACATCCCTGTCATCATCTCTCTGGTATGTACTAATGACTGGACAAGATCAAATTGCTGGCAGCTGTCACAGACCTGGCTTCTGAACTAGTCCTTGGAGACATGGGCTAAATCATAAGCACCTGACAAACCACAGACCACTCTGTGAGATGAACCAAGATGCACCAATGGAAGGTGCTAACCAGTTCTGGTTCTGCCACCCACTACAGGAGTCCCACAGCATTAATGCATACTCTGGCTTTCCGTTCTCTAGTAATATAGCACTGTGTAAAATCAGAAGCAGGCAGCAGGTCTGCTCTCGAAGCAGCAACAGCTCCTCCTTCAGTGCTAAGTGCAGGAGAAGAAAAGATGCTCGCCTTCACTGAGTTAATAACCCCCGCTGCGCTTTAACTTGCATTGTTGACTCTACTCCCATTCAGACAGAAGCATCTAGCTTGAGTTTAGTGATGTCTTAAATCCAAGCCAAAATCAGACAAGCAGGATAAAGCTTGAGAGCTATTGACTTTCAATCCCCTTATTACAAACAGAAAGTTGGACACTGAGTTACTACCCATCAACTGCAAGTTCAGTTCTTCTGCTACTGGAGTCTCTCCCTAAGGTAGATAGTCATAGCATAGTGCAGTTTCTGCTTTTTGGAGAGGGCACTGACTTGAACTGAGTAGTGTAATGGAGATAAATACTGTATTCTCTTCCAACTGCCTTTCTTTTACCCATCTGTCTCTTAGCTCCGGCTGCCTGCTCCCCTCCTTTGAGACCTCAGACCTTGCCTTTTTGATCTGTAACCTCTGCTGTGATTGTTAGTGCTATAATTACAATCAAATTAACCAAATCAAACTAACCAAAACAATTGCTTTAGTAAGTCTTTTGTATCAGTCTATGTATCTGGCATCTACTCTATCACTCCTAATAAATGTGAGTGTTTAGACTTGCATATTTATCTCACAATTCTCTACTGCTGTGTTGACGACTGAATACACCCTTAAGTGAACAATTCACATTTAAAAGGAGAGACTGTTATGATTTTTGCCAAACCAGCTTCAGGGTAATGGGCAGGTATTGTGCCACACAAAACTCACTGGCCTCCCCTCTCGTGTTAGAGAAGAGGAACTGGCTGTGTACAGTATACGTGGGTATACTCTGAGCAGAGCACGCCAGCAGATGAGGGCTTGCACCATGTTTTTACTTCTCCATGAGCCTCCCTGTTCATTTGCTTGTGAATAGCATGGAATATGAAACCACGGCCCTCCCCTTCTGTGCAAGAGGTCAGGCAGGTCAGCTACAGCTGTGTGAAAGATGTGGGTTTTTTTAATTCGGTCACAGGAGACCAAGGCTCCAGTGTAACTAATGCAACCTGCCTAAGTCAAGTACAATAAACACTTCAAGTGCCACAGCTTGCAATCATTAGAATAATCCCAGAAATTAAAAGTACAAACCTGGTATAAACAAAAATCTGGCAGGGGGGAAATCACCTTCTTTCCAAAGACTGTTCTGTCATCTGACAACAAACTATTCAGATCCTGAAAGGGAACTCATTTCCATCAGAGTACTCTGTCCTCTTGAGAGCCTCGGACTAGGGGGTGGAGGGGTGGTAAAGGGAAGAGACTGAAAAATTACACACACAGGGGGAGTACCCTTCCAGAGATAATCAATGGCTTCGTAGTGAGCAGCCGACTCTACTGAATATTGATTAGCTAGTGCTGGCAAGGTTCTGCTCCAGGGAGGTCAGCACTCCTGCCAGCTGCCTTGTGTGAACACAAAGGAGGCCTCCGCAAAAGGCAAGTTGTGAATGGCAGGTTTTATATGCGAGGCACCATTCAGGCCCTCAGTAGAGGAATAAAACCAAAAAGTATGGCCACAGCACTAGCAAGCACAAAGCATCAGCAGTCCTGCTAACTTTTGTTATTACACTGTGCTATGAAGTGCAATCCCAGGTTTGCCCTAATAAACTTATTTTAAAGATTATCACTTACAAATATGCATGATACTATGAGTTGCTGCAGGTTCCGCTTCCCTAAAGATTTCACAGGCATGTGAAACGGGCTGCTTTCACAGACCTCCGTCCTCAGAAGCTTTGTTCAGCCTTACACCTCAGTACGTGCAGGGTATGTGTACACATTTCAAGGTGATACTATATGCATAACTAACACCAGCTCTAAGCATACATCATGCACTTGAAGCAGCACAGCTGTGTGCTAGTACTCCATACCTCTCACAGTACTCTCTGTTCTTACTGTCCCATTCAATAAATATGATTTTAGGTTTTCAGTATATTTCTTTTTTCTATAAATAGTTAGATATTAGTTTTATGATTAAAAGCATTGGTAGGTACACACAGAACTTATACTGCTGAGGAAACTAGCTATTAGTGACTAAAAAGTTATCCTACCTTTTTAGAAGCAGAGAGTCTTTTCTCATAGGCTTTCTGTGGAAAGAGAAATTGTGATAGTCAGGGAAAAGAGATCTGAAAACCGTGCTCTTTTTTTAAAAAAAAAAAAAGAGAAGAAGAAAAGAAAAAAGTTCCAGTTCCTGCCTGGTGTAACTCATCTGACTTCAGTGGGGCTGTCCCAGGGTAGAGTCATCCCTCTGTCTTTGCCAAAAAGAGAACAACAGGAGCCAGCCAAAGGCATCTGCTTTTGCATTTCCTCAGTGAATCCGTTCATTATACTCTCATGATAGAGAAGCTGTAAACAAAGGCACTTCACGATGTTGCATTGTGTTATCCATAATTATATTGTATGTGTTTCATCAGTATATGTGCTTCATCAGTATACATGCTTCAGGGCACATTGCAAAAGCTTTTTATGTATTCAGGACTCTTTCTGAAAGGGTGGGTTAAATGAAGAGAGGGAAAAGCTAACAGTTAAAACAGAAAAGGAAAAATAATGAACAGTTACTTAGAGAGGAGTTCAGCACAAGAGTGAGGAGAGGCGGCTTTATAGACACACACTGTAAAAAAAAAAAAAAAAGAAAGTAAAATTCCTGCCTAGCAGTATCCCAGTTAGTTTGTATGCTTTAATATTTCACTTACCCTTTCTCTTTAAGATTACAAGCCCTATAAAACAGTAATCACGTTTATCCAGTGCTACCACTTGAAAACCTCAGTCTGGATGGGGACTCAGAAGAATTTCTGTGGGGAAAAAAAAAAAGGTTCCATTTGGAAGCTCTCTGAGGCTAACTTTATATAAATGGTCCAACCATGCTCTGACTTCAGAGTGATGTAAGTCAGGTGTAACTCCCTTACTCAGGAGCATTAGAAAATTCTAGAGTCAGATCATGAGTGAGTCCTGAATTCTTTATTGCTTAGCAGAGTAGTTTAAAGTGATTGGCAGTAAATGGTGTAAGTAATTTTCCTTGTGAGTAGAAATTCTCTTTATCTTGCAAGCATTTACGGATCCCACTAACACTGTCTTGGATGTAATAAAGTCCAGCAGGAATATAACACTTCTGCTGAGAGCTTTGCTTTTGGAGGTCCAGAATCTGCCACCAGAATGTGTGTAATCCTCACCCTGTTTAAAAATATTTGTGTTTGAAAAGAACTTGAAAAAAAAATCCTTAGATAACCAACACCCAGATGGGCAGGGGAGGTAGGCAATTGAGGGCTGGAAGCTGAGACTGGTCTGGGAAGAGGAGCACAGACAGAAGTATCAAGCAAGGATGAACACAGGGGTTGGTAGAGAGAGTTTTATGGCAAATTCTACCTTGTATTACCTGTATGCACATATAATGTATTCTGCAAAATCACAAACTTAGGTTTGTTTGGTTTTTAATAGAAGTAATTCCCTGGAAGTGAAAAGAGGTAATAGCATGTGACCTACATCAAAATACACTAAAAATGGCACTCCACAATGTCAAATTGTTGCAAATGTTAGATTTCACTATGGACTATGGAACAAAGCAAAGCATATATGAAGGCAGCATTCTGATAGTTTAACAGCAAACTGAAAGATTTCTAAACTGTGCAATCCCACTTTTTAAAAAAATTACTCCATATCCCAAGTTTTCCCCTATTATTGTCAATGACTCCTCTGCTAGAGAAAGGAAAAGATTAGACAGTTCTTTTCTGAACACTTGTTACATAAAGATAAAAACTGCCAGGCTTGTGTTACTTGAAAAGTGTTTACAGATGAGTAATTACAGTTAAACAGTAGCTCCTTCCTCTGGAAAGGACTGGACATACACGTTGCCTTAGTCACTGCTCAGGTGAAAACGGACACAAGGTATTGGGGAGCAGCCCCTGACAACTGTGTCAAAGTGACCAGGAAAGTAACCTACCCATTTCTCATTAGAAAGCCAGAGCCAAAAACTTTGTCTCACCTGGGCCCTAGGGTTTAGCATCTTACATACAGAGCATATCCCAGGAATTCTCTAACAGGAGCCGGCTCTGAAGGAAGTGATTACATGGCAATCCTTTAAAACCTTTCCGTAAGAGCTGTAGACTTACTCCTAATGTTATTTTTTAAAAGGTGCTTGCATTTATTTCCCAGTCATCTGATTCATGAGCTTGCCTTTCACGGAAAGGAAAGCCAAAGGACATGAACAGACATTACCATGACAGAAAACTCCCAGCCAAGGCATAGTCACTCCATGCAAATTCAGTAAGGTTGGAGACTTGCTCAGCTGGAGTTTCAAAGTTGCGCAATTCGGTGTAACAAAGAGGAAAGGATACCCAATGTAGTAAAATAATAATATACTACTACTTTGCAGCAAAATATAGTCACTCCATAACAGCTTTTAGTTTTTGTAAAAGTCCTCCCAGCATTTATAAGAATAAATTATTATATTAATAATTAGTAATAACATCTTACCTAGGTATTCAACTCCACAGATGTCAGTCTTTAACAAAGAAAGGATCATCATTTGCTTGTTTTGCATTATCTAAGGTTTGACCCTGCCATCATGGCAGGTACCCATTTTGTGACTACTGGCACAAAGGAATCCATGAGAGCTGCAGGAACCAACATGTGGCTTCTGCAAGAAATTTACCCCAGACCTTGCACTACACAGAACAGAACTGAGAAACCTTTCAGACTTACGTGAAGGAAGCTACTTCTACAGGTCAAAAGGTCTTTCAGGATTAATTTCTTTAAAATTCCTTTGGACTAATTAAACTAGAAGTAATGCTTAGGAAGAGTACCAGCGTTCACCCTTTGGAATTATTTCTGTTTTCTCTAGAGCCTTAGTGTAGCCCCAGGAGTGAGTTTGTTCTGAACAAAACTACCTGGGGAAAACTGGATGAGACCCACATGTTGCCTCATCAGCTTTGAAGTTTAGACATATGGATGTGTTTATAATGACCATCTAGCTGAACTGGAACCTAAGTCACCCATCCAAGACAAGTATACAATGCTCACCATTTCTGTGCACTACTAAGATGCCACAGCTAGATGTACTCTGCAAGTACTACATCAGTGAAAACTACAGCAGGCTCCGCTCACAGGGCTTTAAGCAAAAGCTTCATTCTGGGTGAGTCTAGATCTGTATTTCAGCCTTCGTTGCAGCCCAAAGTTGCATGCAGCCAAAAGTGCTGTGTTTCAAGTGGCTTGGGATCAAACCCATCCTGATTTGCACCCAAACCATATATCGTTTCAGGGTTGCCTGAAACTTAGCTAACTGTTGCTGAAGGGTTCACAAACTTTAGTGAACTTGTCCTGAACTTTGCATTGGAAACAAAAAAGTAAAATAAAACTTCCAAGCTCAAGGTTCTGCCTTAAGACGTTTTGCCCACCTCCAATACTGATGCCTTATAAAACAATAATTGGTGTTCTATTCTAAACAGTGATCCAAACCTCATTCCTCATACACACTTTCCCAGATTTCCTTTTCTATACATCTAAGGACTTCTCCCACCTCATCAGCTTCACAGAAATTATGATCTTTAAGATGAGGAAAACCCCATCTACAGAAACACTGTAGGCTGTGCATAATTCTTTCACTCACAGGAGTAAAATCCCTCCATCCCAAAAAGCTTACTTAAGTAATGATAACAACACATTCTTACAGGTTTTCCTAGGCCAAATGGAAAGTTGCTTTCTATTTTTAAGGAAAGTCATAAAACAATATAGAAGAACTTTGAAAATTGATCATGGTCCTGTCAGTGGTAGTAATTCCAAGTTCAGATTCACAATTCCATTATGTGCCTGCATTTATTAGTCTGCTATATATATAGCCCTTTGCTATTCACCGTAAGTTATGGCAGCTTTGAATCTTCCCAGCAGCAAGTGCCCTACTCTTTCTCTGGATGAGTGCATGTTCTTCTCAATGAGGTACTTCCCCTCAGATTTAGCATCCATTTTTAACCTCTGTCTTAGAACAAGCACTACAGGCCTGGGGAGTTTTAACAAAAACCGCAACCCAATTTGTAAAGGTAAGAAGGGAGAGTGAACCGTCTGTTACTATATGCAGCTCTTGAAGCTCTAACTGTTTAAAAGAATAGGATTTAAATTAAAGCAAAATCAGTTTATCCCTGAACAATGAAAGCTTACTGAAACTTGCTCTAGAATAGCCTTCAACACTCTCCACTTTTCTCCATGCTCATTTTTAACCTGTTCTAATTTTCAGCTCCTTTTTTATGTAACTCCCTATTTTTTACAAAGAATTACCATTTTTGTAGTGGTAGTATTAAACCATTTCAAAAATTAGCTTACACAAACCTCACTCTGATATTCTGAAAATAATAAACAAACAAAAATCACTACTAACATATTCTAAACCATTTCGCATCATCAAAGGCTGCATATTTGAAAACAAATGATGTTATCTGATTCCTGAAAAATACATTCTTAATTCTGCACACCTCTCTTTCTATAAGCCATTGCATAGTCAGTTCTTGGGTTTTGCACTCAACCTGAAGAACTGACAAGTAAAAATAGTTCCTCTCTCTAACCTCTTCTTTTTCATCTGATGATAATCCACTCCTTCTGTTGCTCAAGGGAAGAGCAAAGTGATAGCAAGATCAAATGCAACATGTAAATAAACATGAGTCACCAAGGTTTCTCTTTGATCTACTGAAACAATGATTTCTCTCTGATAATTTAACAGAATCTTCCCTGAATCTTTTCATATTTGGTGTATATTTTACAACACAGGTCCTGACCTTGTCTAGGTATGTTTGGTTTTCTTGGAAAGACTTTCTGACAGCTAATGAGAATGTGGTAGAGTACAGTCCCATGCTCTTGAGGCAATGACAGTGTAAGGAAATTGCAGCTGACCAACATCCATGCCTGTTTCTGCACTGCTTGTGGAACTGTGCTCTGAAACATGGCATTTCCATGGAAGTGAAAATTAACGGGGGCAAGTGGGAGAGAGATTAGATTTTCAGACACGTCCACTCCTTGACTTGTTTCATTATGCATCCCACTAGGAGTTGTGTTACTACAAGTGTGTGCATGGGGGGAAGAAATGGATGAATAAACAAGCGATTAGGGGTTGGAACCACTCAAGGCATGAGTATCACCAAAAAAACACTTTAAAGCCAAAAACAGTTGCAAACACTTCTCAGCAATGTCGTACCACTTTTTATTACACAGCTCTAAAATAAATCTGAAAACTCAAATGTTCCATTGATTTTAGATGATTTTTTAACTTACAAATTGCAGATGTCATTCAAATTTCAGTTCTTCTCTCCTGCTAATAAGTAGGCCTTCTCCTCTTCCATCTGCTATCTGTAATGCGGTGACAGCTACAGGCCACTTCCCAAATTAGAGACTGTTATACAAGGCACATAGGCACATACATTCTCCCAGTTAGCTGTGTACTTCCTGGTAGGAATAAGCAAGTATTCCCACAAGATGAAGAACTGATGCAGAGACAAAGCAGTTCATCCAAGGGCTTATTGGGAGCTTCAAGCAGAAACAGGAGTGAATGCAGATCTTCAGTGTCTTCACACAGTTGTACACATTTCTCAATCTGAAAAGGATGAAATCTACTACATTGGAAGCGTAAAGCTGGTTTGAGCACATACAGTAAGACAGAGTTGTTGGGATGTACATCGACCCACAGCACAGGTTTCTGGAGACCAGGGTTTGCACAAACATTGGCTCCAGCCAGGCTGCTGTCTCCTTGGGGATCTTTGTTAGCGGTGCCTAACACAAACAAACATCACTCCCGCACAGGATTTCTGAACATAAGACAATGAAGTCAGAGATGCCATTCTTCTAGGGCTAGCAGATATTTGGAAGTAAAGAGGATGAAAAAAGAGCACATGCCCATGAAAACAAAGATGTACGCAGAGCCCTAGTTTCAGTAAGTTTGGAAATACCATGAGATCACACCAAGAACACTTGGTTTTTTTCTTATTTTGCTACCATGTGTTGTCATCTTCACCTCTCTAACAAAGAGGCACTCAAGTTAAGACACTTTCTAAAGTGTACTGATGTGCTGTAAGAAACAGCAACAATTCAACAGGCAGTTGTCTTCTCCTCAGGAGAGTGGTAAACCCAAGTTTTCTGGACAATATGAAACATTCCACTGTTAATGACCACTAAAGTTCCAGGACTTCTTGTGTGCAGATTTCCTCTGGGAGCTTTGCCAGCTTCCAGCGGCTTAAATGCAAATTTTTTTTTTTATTTATTTAATTTTTTTTGTAGAAGGCTTCCCCCTGCTTCCAATGTGTTTTGCTGATGTCAGTCCCCCTGTACTCTCTCACTGCTGGACAGCCTGGCTGGTTATTTATGTGCGATGTGAAATGACAGTCTGCACTTTTCAGATGAACACTGCTATACTCACGCCATTTAGAATTTTTATTTGGACCATGCAAAGAACAAAAGTCAGTCCAGCAGCTATTATAATCAGCATTTTTACAAGCTGATCCAAGCTCTAAAACACTTGCAAGATGCTTGACAATTCCAAGGATGAAAGATTCATTGTTTGAGAAGTTTCCATTGCAAAATGATATTTCAGTTTTCCCCTGCAGTTATAGCACAGGCAAACACTTTTTTTTTTTTTTTCTTCAATCAGACCCTCGTGCAGTCACCTGCTTCCAGGAGCTGGGACTTTAAGGGAAAAAAATTCCATCCTGAAAACTTTAACTGCCAACGTTATGAAAGCTATTTTCCCCTGAGCATTGACATTAATATTTCTTCCACATTCTAGTTTATCACCCACGTGCTTCTCACCACACCTTAAGGGCCTGGTCTCTTTTTCAGTGGGGAGACTAGCTACCAAACTGTACAAGGGTTGACCATTTTCATAATATGATTACAGCAAATAACACCAAAACCCCCCACTTATTCATGTGGAAATGCCGTTAATCCCTTCTGCCTGCCCCACCCCATAACTTTCTGTCTGACCACAAAAGCTATTTGTCTGCTTTGGCAGCAGAGAAATATTTAAAAAATGTTTCCAGATACTAGGAGGTTTTTTCCCCCCATTCTTTTCAGTTTAGCTCCACAGGAACACGCAGACAAAAAGTGTAACAAAGACGATGACATTCTCTCTCATGTAATTAACACGGCATTCATATTGCTTTCTGGGGAATAACATCAAATATAATTACTAGGAAAAGGTGAAGAAAATACAGAAAGAGCTATGAATAAAGCTGTACCTTTCATGCTGTTAATTTCATGCCTCATACAATGCCACCATAGCGTGTTACTAATCAATACATAAGATTTTAGTAACTAACTTTGCAACACAACTTACTAGCCCAGTTTTCCAGATGATGTCCAAGGGATAGATTCACATCACCTATACAAGTGGATGGAATACTGACCTTGACTGACTTAGTGGGTCTCACTTATATTAATGCAGAGAGTCAGCTGGAATGGCTGAAGAAAACAGCAATGCTAACTCAGTTTATGTTAACACATCTGGATTTTAAAAACAGTGGTTCAGGGTGGCAGATTCACATCCTATTGTACTGCACCTGTGGCAGAAGCAGTATCCGCTGGCAGAGTGCGAATAGGAGAATTTGGAGTGGTAAACCTGGACAGACATTTCTTGAAAATCTGCCTATGAACTTGCGTCTGTGCTCAGAGCTTGTACCTGAACTATGGTAAATAATTCTGTCTTGATTTCTCTGTTACCTGGAAGTTCTCTAAACCCCAATGCTACAGTCTCATCTATTGCATAAGGACACAAAAGGTGAGCTACCAAGGTTTATCCTGCCATTTTCTTTTGCTGGAATCAAAACAATAGTCCACTTATAATGACCATTATCAAAATTATACTATTTTCTCTAATTTACAAATAAACCTACTGATTCCATCCAAAACAAATCTTAGAGTTAAAGAACAAAACCTGCTTTTGACTAAGTAAAAAATGCAATATATCTATTAAAACTGAAAGCAAAGGGATAGATTGCTTTTTTGTTGTTGTTGGTTTTAATTATCCATATTATTCTACATCTCTCTTACAGGAATTGGAGTAGTATGATTGAAGGCTGATGGCCCTACAAAGAATAGCTTTTTCATGCTGAGACACACTATTCCTCAGTGCAAATGCAAGATTCCAAATAAATCAGAGTCAAGTGTGTCAAAAGAATACATTTGTTGATATTTGGAAGTTTAAATTTTGTTTCGTTCCTTGTTCCTGAATGGCAGAGTGATCTAGCTAACTTTTAAAACTGCCCTGCCCAAGCGTTTTTGTGGTTATTTATATACTGTGCTGTCTGGCAACATCTTTTTCAAGGCTTGCTTTTATTATGTAGCTGAACCACCACAAATTCTTCAATATTTGCCAGTTTTCATCCAGTTTTGTAAATAATCACACTTGGAGCACCCTACTTGAAGCAGCAAGTGAGAGGTTTTCTGTCCAACACCAGCTCTGCTTTTCTTCCAACAGAAAACACCAGGAGGAGAAAAAAAATATAGCACCATAGATGTCTGTAATAATGAGCAACTTTCTAGGGAAAGCATAAAATATTCCAGTCTGCATAAGAAGTAATTTGTTTTAAGTTATCTGTTTACAGGTTCTTGAACCACCCTGTGTACTCTACTAGTCATGCACGATTCCAGTCCATTTTTTTTTTAACCCAATCATAAAGTCACCATTCAGCAAGAAAGTTCTGCCCTGATTCATGAGCTCCAGTGCTGCAGAAGTCTGCAGGTTCATTGCAGGAACTGGGCTTAAATTAACAACATAAAGAAAATAATACAGCTTTAACTGGCAGTGTTTTTTGACAACTGTGATAGCTGAGAAAGATAGTTTCACAGAAAAGTAGCTACTGAACACAAACGTACATTCCCACACACAAATGAAGGTGAGGTAATTTTAAGAGAATGAGGTTGTAAAAAAGGGATGTGGCTGGCTTTTCCAATGATCATTCCCCAGGCTTTAGAAAGAATGTTTCAGAACTGTTCTGCATATCGGTGTTTCACAGCCTGCACTCTCTGAACACACTGGTTGTAGCCCAGAGCTGGATCCAGGAGATGGCTTGATGAATACTAAAGACACTGGAAAAATTTCAATTCTTGGCTTTTTGGAGTGGGGAAAGGAGGAAGTCAAACTCCCCAGGACATGCTGAATGATATACGCTGCCCATAAAGAACTGAATCTCTGCCCAGAATGCAAAACCAATCTGAACCAAATTCACTGTCAGATTCAATACATTCCAGTTTTCCCTCCACTGTTTTCCATTTCTATTTCCTTGTCTCTCTACAGCACTTGGTCCTAACTGGCACGGTAAGTACTATTCCAATATAAATTAGGTTGCTTTAATATTTCTGGCCTAAATTAATTCAGAAAATTTGGGCATAAATTAAAGGAAAACTGAATCAGTAATATTTCCCCTGAACAAAATAAGCCCCTTAGAATAGCTTATGATGTTTCAGAAGTTAAGAGTGGATCTAATCAGAATGTTCAGCCTAGCAGCTTGACCCTAAAAGAAATATTGGCAGTTTTGACCAAATAAGTGAAAGGAGATTGAGTATTCTGGCTGACACATCTGAGACAGCTTAAAAAGTCAGTGTTCCAACTGGAGGGGGGAGGGAATGTTTAGGGCTTCCTGAAAAACATTCCCTTTAGTTTTCTCAAGTTGCACTTCTTAAAAATCTTGGCTTTTAGTCTGAGGACTGAAGGCTAACAGTAAGCTTCAATGGAGTTCCATTAACAGCCAAATAAAAAACTTTACTGAGAAAACATGTATTTCTGCAAGCAGCTGAACCACCATAGTCCTGTCTCCTACAGTTCTGCAGTTCTCCATTGTGGAAATGGAAACATTTTACAATGTTTCTGATGTTTAATAAGGGATAAATTTATGCAGGACCCTTTCCCCCAGGAGGGGCATTAGCTAAGTCTCTGTTTCCACTCCCTGATTACCTACTTCTGCCTCCCTGATGTGAACTCTAACTTCAACCTCACTAAAATTTTGCTGACATTGGCCAGAGTGTTCAAGTTATTAGGGAAGAGTTATAGACACAGCAAGATCATGTAAGCATATCAAATAACTAAAAAAACCCCTTGTAATTTCCAACAAACATTTATGTTAAGGTAGCTGGAAAATAACTATGAAGGGAGCCAGCCAGTTCCCATTGCAATATTTTCATTTTTTGATCCAACTGCCACCTACCAGGACCGAACAGGAAGGATGGTCCACTGGTTAAGCCCTTCTCACACTCTGTATATCAAGGTTCAGCTCCCTCCTTTGCCAAAAATCTTTCTGTGACCATAGTAAGTTATGTTGGCAACAAACTAAAAAAAGAGATAGGAACCTCAAATTGGGTTTCCCAGACCCAGCTTTCTGGTGCCTAAAACTTGTAACAGTTAAGTGTTCTCAGTAGAGTACATGGAGAGTGTTAAAAACAGAGTAACAACACGTTTGGCAGGCAACAATCGTATCTAACCACTATAAAATAGTGATGACAAAATATATTTGAAACCCCTCTCTCCCTTCACTAGACAGCTTTCTTAGGGATTGTCATTTGGAATCTGAAGAGAGATCCTCCTCCTGAAGAAATCACCTATGTCTCAGAGTTTCCAACCTGTTGTCTGCAGATCCTGGGATGAGAAATAAGGTATAGAATACATAAGTAACATCTGCAAAAGGGTCCACACTTTCACTGAAGATCTTTTAGAAATCAGCAAATAAGAAAAGGCTAAAAATTACCTCTCTGCACCCATTTTTTCCTCAAATGGATGGCAAAAGAAGGCAGGTAGTGCCTCTACACTTCCTTGTGATCACAGCTTAATGGCTAGAAAATTCATTCACAGTATAGGAAAACCAGGCTCCTCTTTCACCTTGAAAGGGATTCATCCCATACTATTGCATAGGCTGCCCTTACCACTGCCACATACATAAAGACAATCCAGTCCTACAATGTTTATAATCAGAAGTAAAAAAATCAAAATTAAAAAAAAAAAGAGACTATGCTTAGCAGGTGAGAAACCAGACACCAATCTGTGTGTACTCTCATGCAGTTTGACATGAAGTTTAATTAATTCCACCTGTGTGCAATAGCAACACATGTAATAAAAATGTCAGGGAAGCACAGCCCAAGTCTGAGATCTGGCAGCAGACCTGCCCTCACAAGGTCTGCAAATCAGCCTTATAGATTGAAGGGGTTTCATGAGTAAGGGCTACTGGGTGCAAAACATATTAGCCCAAGAGGAGAAACCCACCATTTCATAAGACAGCTTGAGAACAACTAACTTCGAGAATATATGGAAGATTAGAAAAGCTCCATCTACAGACAAGCTGTAATGTTTAGCCAAATGCATCTTTGTACAGAAGCAAAAAGCTTAACTTGTTCCCAGGCATCTATAAATGAATGCCTAACCTTCCTTTCTTTGCAACTGTCTGATGTTCATAAATGGGGCTTGAAAAGGAGAACTGGCTGAAAGGATAACCTTTGTGGCACACGGAACTTTTAGAAAGATTCCAAGTCTTTTCTCTCATTCCCACATGTTGTGGTGACCCCTAAAAACTGAAGCCTACCTTAGGGACACACAAGTGAGAAGCTTGCCAGATGGCAGCCTACAGAAGACTGGGTGGGCTACATGGCTCTCTCCACACCACTTACAGAAACTCTATTTCCCCTTTTGGGGTAGCATCGATAAGGAGTTATAGGGAGCCCCTGATATTTTCCAAGTTATAAGCACCTGGAGCCCTACCTCTAGCCAAGAACAGGAGTAATTCTGATGTATAGGGGATGTACACAGGCTGTTACAAAGGATGCCTCTGTAACACAGCAGCACAATTTCAATGCTGCTGGCCTTGCCTCCCATCCCACTAGGGCAGGCTTGCTAGGTTCTGCCAAGCTGCAGAACCTGAAAAAAAGCAACACTCTGCTGCTTTTGTTCTTGTGAGGGGGAAGGACAAAAAAATTAGCACTCTTTGAATGGATAAGGACTTGGAAGAGACTTAAGTCAAGCAAGAGCATCGGGAAATAAGAAAATGGGGTCTCAAATCTGAAGAGTCTTTAAGAAAGCTCAGCAAGAAAGAAGCATTAATAAATTAGAGGCTTAGTTATCCTCTCAGCTTAGCTGGGGCATTGTAACGTTCTCAGAAATATTTCTGAAAAAAATAATGAATTTAACGGAAGCTATGTTACCTCTCTTCACTCTACTTTCATGCAGCATGAATTGTTCCTTCCCAACTCAAAGGACTTATATGCACCGTGCAAATATAATGCTATATGCAAGCAGATACAATCACAGACAGAAACACCTCTCCTAGCTTATGTATTTTAATAACTCTTGTTGTCATTTAAGAAATAATATCCATGCAGAAATGGAGCAACCACAGCATACTCCAGACATAAGCATCTAAACAAAGTATTGAATGATACTGTGCAATTTACAATTTAGTCCACATGGAGCCCACATGTGCATGGGCTTACTTGGAGAAGGAGCTGAGTAAGCATTAGGTCTCCTCTGTTACACACCGTCAGTTCTCGCTTCCCTGCATGGTAGTGACATTTCATGTTTTTCCTTGCATCAAGACACAGCTTCTTTGCAACAGTCCAACCCCAAACATTTTGTTTGCCACTTGTCAGGTTTAAAAACAATCATTTATCGTAAAGAATAATGTGTGCACGAGACCATTGTGTGCACAAGACAATTGTGTGCATGCCACTCAATGTTTCCTGTACACACCACAATTAACGCACAAAAATCTACATATTGGCAGTGAATCCAAGATATTGAAGTTGTTGCACACACCCAGACCAACTACTAGATGTACAGCCACTACCTCTGGCTCATTCTGTAACACAAGTATGGCTCTTAAAACCTACAAATTCAATGGTTGCAAATAGGTTAAACTACGACAAAACCAACCAAACCGATGAGACACCAGAGAAGGTGCAACCTTCCCCACCCTGGATCAGCACTCTGCAAAACCATCAGGAAGTGTGTGTCGCCCCAGCACTCTGCCTCACACCCCACATAGCTGTATAGATTCCTACCCCTTTCAGTCAACGTCACGAAAGATCCCTGCAGTATGCAAGCAGAAAAAATTACAAGGAAAAATCATATGAAAGTGTCTGTTATCTGCCCCCTAATGATAAACCCTACCCATAGACAAGAGCGAAGGCACTAAAAATATAGAATCTATATGGAAACAAAGCTATCTAGCAATCTAAGAGATAAAAATTAGTATTGTTCAGTTTACATTTTTATATTATAGTTTTGCATAGCTATGCTGGCAAAAAAATGATGTAGCTACAGCCACAAAACTGCCACGCATGTAAAGGTACCTGTAGGAGAGGGATTGCTGCTGCTGAGGCACCACCTGGCCCCACACCTCTGGTCTCCACCCCATCATCATGTATTTCCTATCTGTCACATACTTCAGAAGAAAAAACAGCCAGCAAGTGTTACTTTGACATTTGTTTTGATCTACCTGGTGATCTGCCTGCCCATCAACTAAATGCCTACAAGAGTAAGACTCGAATGCAATAATACAGAGACAAAGGAAGACATATTACACCCTCTAAATTTACTAATAGAGCATTGTTATGCATAAAAACACCAGCATTTTAAGCTCAAATGTCTCAGTGCTTCTCTGCTTAAATCTAAAACCTTAAACCTATCACTTCTGTAGGACTGAATGTTTCCTTACTTGGACCTGAATATTAAAGCAGCTTTCTGCAAGGTGAAATGCAATGAACTACAGCATTTATACCTGGTCCAATGCCTTGTTTCTTCCCTATCCAGTAACACATTAGGCAAAAGTATTTTAATTAGATGTGCCCAGATGACATTTAAAATAAGTCCCACCACAGCCTCAAAACTGATTCTCCACTATATTTGACAAAAATGTTCCAAAACCCCAATTCTTTACTTTTATAATGTTCACATTTTCAGAACTAAAATACATTCTGTTGCTCATCCAATACAAGAGATGAATGTAAACCAATGAAGAGCACTACAAGAAATTTGACCTAGAAATTAATCTAAAATAATCTCGAATCCCTTGCAACTATGTAACAGTATATATAAACTGGTGTATTGCTTTGTGCAGTACTCCATTAGTAGCCCCTACAAGGTTTCCCTTGTTGGATCAGTTATTTCTGGGTAGTGTCAATATTTATAATGCGCCTTTTAGTAATAAACCATGAAGGTAACTGTATGGTCCATATTAATGAATTATCAAATGCTTCAGCAGAGAGTTTGATCGATTTGTCTTTTAAGCACATAGGAAGTTAATTAAAAATATCACATATTTGTACTAAAATTTCTTACCTTGCAGAGTTTCAGCAACAGCCAGCATGTCAGGTACGCCGTCAGAGTGAATTTTGCTTTCATATATCTTTCAGGCAAACAAGTAAGGTACATTTGTACCAAATCCAGCTCTTCATGTACAACGCTACTGCCAGCATTATTAGTATCATCTTCCCCACCCTCTTGTCTTCCTTTTTCCTCTTCTGCTGATGCACCCAAACATCTATGGAACTCCATTTTAAAAATGTTTTTCCCCCTTCTCCACAAAGCCCTGATCTTTCCAGAGACAACTCAGGAAAGTTTTTATTTCATATCACTAATGATATTCCCCAATCCGCCAAAAGTATGTAGCCTTGTCTTTAAGCCAACCCAAAAAGTTAAGAGTATGGTAGAACAAACTTTCTTTAAACTGCATTGGCTCTTTGCCTTTCTCTTATTTAACAACCTCCTGCAAATGTGTGTACAGCTACAAGATAAATATAGCACCAGCTAGCCTTGTCATACAGCACAAGAATACTCCTGCCATTGCCAAGAGAGAAGAGAAAGATTCCATTTATTTAAAGAGCAAGTCCTTGGCATCAGTGCTCCCTTGTTCATTTGGAGGGGGAAAAAAGATGAAAAATCTGTTATCTTTGAAATTTTTTTTTTTTTGCCAACTGTACTACCTCAGAACAAATCCCAATTCTGTAAAAAAAAATTATGTTCTTACGGAGGAGGGTTTTTTTAATTCCAGAGACTTCTAGACACAGTAATTCATTGTCTGTGATATCGTAGATGCCAAGCTTGTGAAGGCTACAAATTTCAAAAGAATAAATGAGGTCTTGGAGATGGACTAGAGCCAAGATGTTTTGAAATAACGAATAGCCCTTCCATAGGCCAAAATATGAAGAAAATATGCAAGAGATTAACTAAGTATTTTTTAGCTAAATATTAAGCAGCTCATCTGTGCCTTGTGACAGCTCAAATTTGTATATTAAGAACAATTTTAAAGACCTTTAGCCTACTCTTAGTGACAGTTAGAAAAGACCTAAAGGTTTAGGATTAATTGTATCAATTACCAGAATTCAACAGCATCAACAACTAAAATATATCATTTCAATCAAAAGGATTAACTTTACTGGTAACTTCATGTGGAAAGTTATGCTTTCTTCAAACTATTTCCATCACCACTGTGGGGATATTCAAGAAAAGGAAGAGATCACTGTGGTTTGCTGAAAAACTAATCATGAGCTCCAATATCTTGAAACATTGCCTTTTTTAACATATGGAGGATCTAATATCCAAAGATTCCATCATCTTGGACTACTCTTAAGCATCAGACATGGCAGTTATTCATTAAATGCTTAACATCCTATTTTATGATCTTTAATCATATTAAATACCACCTTCACCTAATCTCAATGATTTTCATCGTACTACCTGTGAGTTATACATTGTATTGTTAGAATGGGCATTTCAGAATATAAAAGGCAAAACCAAAGCTGCTGCACACCCTTATACAGTCTGTCCATAAGAAACAGCAAATGAAACACAGAAAACCCAACACATTTCTTTTATCTGATATATTTTGCAAGTTGTCTGGCTCACCTGGTTCCTCTGATGGGTACAGCTGCCACTATTTCCCTCTCTTTTCATGTTCACACAAATTTGAGAAAATACAATGAACTACAGAGTCAAACCTTCCTGTGATAGCTTGCTGTAATAATGCAGAACATCATTTCTATTCCTGCAGGCAATCCTGAGTACAGATGTCGAAGGCAAGCTGGCTCTAGCAATTGCAAAGGAGCTGGATAGCATCCCAGAATTCACACCTCCTAGCCATATCCCTCTGCTGCCAACATGTGCCTGCAGTTCCCACATGATACTTACTCTGATATAACACTACTTTTGAGTAATCCTCAGCAGCAGCCCCTACCTTTTCCCACCTGCAGCTGATTAGGGTACTGCTTATGGAGCTTCAAATGTCAGCAGGCAGCTACCACAGCTTTTAGTGTGGTAGCCTTCTCTGCACAGGGGCAAGCTAGCACTCCTCTGTCCTGGTTTCAGCTGGGATAGAGTTAATTGTCTTCCTAGCAGCTGGTACAGTGCTGTGTTTTGGGTTTACTATGAGAAGAACGTTGATAACACCCTGATGCTTTCAGTTGTTGCTAAGACGTGTTTCGACTGAGTCAAGGACTTTTCAGTTTCTCCTGCCCAGCCAGCAAGAAGGCTGGAGGGGCACAAGAAAGTTGGGAGGGGACACA
>JAVKLA010000084.1:17849353-17868154 GCA_034782735.1 Sagittarius serpentarius
CAAGGTGTGAGGGACTGACCCCAACCCCCATTCCCCGTCCCCCTGTGCCATGGGGCGGGAGGAGAGAGAGAAAACCGGGAGTGGAGGCCAGGAAGGAGGGAGGGGTGGGGGAAGGTGTTTTGAGATTTGGTTTTACTTCTCATTATCCTTGTTTTGATTTGGTTGGTAGTAAATTAAATTGATTTTGGTTTTTTTTTCCCCCAAGCTGTGTCTGTCTTTTGCCAGTGACGATAAACGGTGAGTGATCCCTCCCTGTCCTTGTCTCGACCCATGAGCGTTTCTTTATATTTTTTCCTCCCTATCCCACCGGGGCAGGGAGTGAGAAGTTAGTGAGTAGCTTCGTGGTGCTTTGTTACTGGCTGGGCTTAAACTATGACACCCCATCAGAAGGGAGCAAGGTTTTTAATGAGGTCAGTAGGAAGTAGATGTGGTATCAAGAAGAGAAAATATTTTTTCCTATGTGGTGTATCTAGTGAGCCAGTTTTACAAAATGGGTCTTAATTTATACCACCAGGATAGCAAACAACTGTTATGTTTTCTCCAAACTTTAAACATCGTCTGAGTTGAAATGTTAAACACAAGACAAAAAACAGAGAATAAGTTCTTTTACAAATTGATAATTAGGGTACAAACAACAGTTGAATAAGGTCAATCAATATACTTAGATTCTATTTTGACCCTTAAGGAGATTTTAAACTGTTTCAAAATATTAACTAAAATTAGGTAATAGAAAAATAAAGAACACAAATAAAACATAACTTTTCCTCTAGAAAGTAGCAAAACAGCATTCTGCCACTTAAAAAATCTTTCTTCTTCTTCCCACTTCTCCATTCAAGTTACCAAAACAAAAAAATATCTCCGGTCATGCTTATGATGTCTTTTCAAGGACATGGGTTTATATCAGTCGCTATGCATGTTGCGTAGCCCCAGTAAAGGGCAAATCACTTGGCAGAGTAGAACGGCACAGGCCACAGGGAAGAAATGCGGAGCAGGCATTACCTGCCTATGCGTGTGCATTCATGCTTCAAAGCAGAATGAGAAACAGTGGGCCCATTCTAGAATTCAGTTCATTAGGATTGGTTTGGGGGAGTGTGTGTGTATGTTTGTTTTCACCATGTAGATTTACTGAGTAATTGTATGTGGCAAGTTTTAGATGTTCCTAAATCTAAACTTGATGAGAAACTGTACTGTCATGCAGAAAAGAAAAAAGCTTTATCTGCTGAAGTACTTAGTTGTAGCTTAGAGCAGAAGCAACTATTTGGTATGTATTTATTATGTAAAATAAAGAGGAAAATGAAGAAATCTTTAAAATTGGGAAAGATGCTGAATTCCATGGAAAAAATCTTTAAACAGTAGGACCCTTAGCCAGGACAGGATAGGGGGGAGAAGGAAAAGGATGACTGAGAGTTGGTAATGAGATGAGCAATTGTGATCTGTGAAGAGGCATGAAGTAGTCTATACTGTCCTGCGTACAGACAATCTTCACTGTGAAAGGGATGTCTTTAAAAAGCAATTTGTATAAGTCGAATTTCTACAGAGCTACATCTGTGAATTACTAGGTATTTACAAGAGTGGTTTGCTTTTTCCCTCTTTTCAAGTTTGACACAAGTTTTGTAAAAATGAAAAAATCATCCTTCTTTCCCCCCCCCCTTTTTTTGTTTCATCATGTGGTGAAAGTCTATTGCAAGGGTATGTTTCTTCCTTGTGTTTTTGTTTTTATATTTACTGGAATATCGTATTATCTCCAGTGGTGTAATCCATGTATCCTTAATGCAGGTGTATTTGATTCATCAGTGTGCATTGCAATGGGGAAACCTACTATGTTTATGTTAATAATAATTAAAAAACAATCAGTCATTTAATCTTGCTATCTCTGATTTATAAGATATCTTTCTGTGTGAGCACAAAAGCATCAAGGTTTTTCTTAGCCATGAGGACAGGTCCTGAAAGTATTCACTAGCATAAACTCTATAGCAAGGAAACAATTTCTTTGGACAAAATCTGTGTCCTCCTAAGTTCTACCTCCTTAACATGTCTACTACTGTTAAAAATTACACTAATTCATGTCTAGAACACCAAACTCTGTATCAAGCATGCGGCCTGAACAGTAAGACTACAGTTTATGTAGCTAGATGATGGCCCATGTGTGATGTGCTGCGTAGGGAATGGCACAGGTTACATGATGGTTGTCACATGAGTGCATTGAGGGGCCTCCCCTCAGTAAAACTACAGCCCTTCTCAGACTGTTTTTTCTGACATACTGAATGTTGTGTGGTGTTATTCATATCATATGTTATCCATATCATATTCATATTCCAGGGAGGGAGGTCTGTGCAGTGAGAATCCTTATACAAATGTGTGGAGACAGGGAAGCTTGAGTGTGTGTGCACATTCGTATGCAAGATGAGCAAACTCATTTTGATCCAGTTGTCAACATGAGACCTAGTCCAAGAGTTTGTGTGACAGCCTGTTAAGTGCAAGTTATAAGTATCTGATAACGAGATATTTCACTGGAAATATTTATGCAACTTCAATTGAGTAGTCATGCCTGCTATTTTATACACTCTATATTGAATTATGCATCAAATATAAATCTGCCAAAGCTAATGTAATTGGAATTGCAAAGGCTAGTGAATCATCTGGAACTATCTATGCATGCATACACCAGTCTTGATGGAGAGACAAGGGAGATGCTGGATGGCAGTGATGTGTAAGAAATTAGAGAGCTAGTACGTAGCTTCAGTTCTCAAAAAAAAATTTGTTCGTCATTAGGAAACTTTCTGGAGATGATTTTGAGAGATAAACCCTTTAACAGGACAATATGTGCACATCTACTTGAAGCAGCGAAATGAAAACAAAATTCACTTTGCGTTATGGTAAGACCAAGAAGATTTTCCTGAATTTCTAGATCAATGATAAATGTCAGTCGAATACATAAAAATGTTTGCATTTACTTGTATCGAACATTACTGTTGTACCGGGCTCATTTAGTGAAGCAGCAGTGGAATTTAAAGCAGATTTATTTCTTTCAGCTAGTTTTACCTGCAGTCACTTGTTCGTAAATACAATGATGTGTATCTGAATAATGAAACGGCTATAAGAACGGTTAAGACTCTTCACACAAGTTCTGAGAAATCCTGTCGCTTTCTACCAGGGTGGCTTTGAAGGGCAGCGTATAAGCTTTTTGTGGCTATAAGCATCTTTTCACTCTTGGGGTTTAGTTCCCATTGATACCACTCCAAATGATGACTATCTTGCTTTACTGTTTAGAAATGAAAATGGAATACTTCAGTATGGCAAAGAGGTGACATTTATGAACACATTTTCCTGTGCTGTGCACTAGTTAGGTACAGCATCTTCATACTGCCTTCAGAGTATGCGCCCCCAGTGCTCGAATAAGAAGTCCCTCTGTTCAGGGGGCAAGGAGGGAGAATTTGGATTCTTACTGCATTGCTTATGAAGGTTTATGGTGTAAATATGTGTGTGCATGCACAGACACATACATGTAATGTATGTATGGCTTTTTCTGTTTCCTTCAACCTTTGGTTTAAATGTAGCAGGGCAAAAGTGTCAGCTAAGTGACTGTGTACCCCATATGAATAATGTTTTGGTAAAAACAGCTGTCAGTTAAAACTTTGCTTGAATCTTCACTTAGTGCAGACAATGCATTTACTGTCATACAGCTTACAGTACTACTGACTGGGAGCTCAGTGGTGTTGAAGAGTTTTTTCTGTATGTGTTCTAAGCCCAGTAAATGTCTGAGGGTGCGGAAGTTGAGCTCCTGCACAGATGAGCTTCTGAACAGCTTTTCTGCACCAAGCTGTGCACACACACGTGCACATGCACACAGAGTCAGTAGTCTCAGCAGGTGGCTTGCAGAATCTGCAAATGTCCTGTTGTGTATCTTTTAGTGAAAAACATTGATGCCATAGGGATACCTACCTAAAACCATAATGTAGTAGTTCAGAAGCAATTGATACCACTTTCCTTCTGCAATTGATGAGTTCCCTAGCTGAGCACCCTGGAAGATCATGCTGCTGATTTAGAAGCTTAACTTGCAACATTTAATTTTCAGTGCTTCTGCCCAACACGGTGGTTACTAAGCTTGTGATGATGTGCAGTTTGGCTTGACTATAACAGAGAAAAGGTGGCATTGTCCCGCCTTTCTCATCTTTCCCTTGTGACCCTCAAATACATTAAAAATATGTAAAGAAACAAGCTTTCACAAAAACTGAATAGCCAAGAGATTTGTGGCATCCTGTGAAAAATATGGGCACTATGCCTGAGTCCTTCATGTGCATTTTTTCTGCAACTTAATGATGATTAGAGTATCTCTAAGCCTAATGTGAAATATTACTAAAGAATAATTACATTTTCTTGCTCAAATGCACAGCCATTTATAATAGTTATTATGGTTTCTGAATGTGTTTATTACAGAGAATTTGCTGAAGAAAGGAAAAATAATTACTTGGCTCCGTAGTGTTTTTGATTCAAGAAAACCAGTAACGACCTACTGTTCGGTTTATTGTACTTTTCATTAAAGCAGCTGGTATTGGCCATGCTCAGAGTAAGGATATGAACCATTGTTCTGATACAATACAATAATTCCTGCTTTCCTGTGAAACCATCTGGTTCTACCTCTGTTCTCAGTATTTTTAGCATTGGTGAAAAATACTGTAATACTCATAAATACTCACAAAAGCTCTCAGTTTTTGTGAAAGTTTCGAATAATAAGATTTATTTGTTTTAGTTCAGTTAATTTAGTACAGGAGACTAAACTTAACTTTCAGCCTTGTCTCCAACACAAAATAAAGAACTTTTAAGGACTGGCTCTGAAGAGGATAGGATCGTCTGGCAGAAACTTAGTGCAATTTGTGAGATTTTGGATTTGTTGGTGAAATATTAGGTAAACATTGGACCTTAGAAGTACACTTGATAGTGTCTCCAGTGCTTTGCATCAAATAGTCATGGAGTGCTTTATCACAGCTGCACCAGAAATAAGTACAGAGTTGAGTCAGGTGAATGGGTGCCCGCTTCAAGCTGGATTGAGACATGTCTGTCCTGGTTTTGGCTGGGCTAGAGTTAACTGTCCTCCTAGTAGCTGGTACGGTGCTGTGTTTAGGGTTGAATATGAGAAGAATGTTGGTAACACCCTGATGGCTTTGGTTGTTCCTAAGTATTGTTTAGACTAATTCAAGGACTTTTCAGCTTATCGTACCCAGCCAGCAAGAAGGCTGAAGGGGCACAAGAAAGTTGGGAGGGGACACAGCCAGGACAGCTGACCCAAACTGGCCACAGGGGTATTCCATACCATGGGACGTCATGCCCAGTATATAAAATGGGAGGAGCTGGCCTGGGGGGAATCACTGCTCGGGAACTAACAGGGCATTGGTTGGCAAATGGTGAGCAATTGCATTGTGCATTGCTTGTTTTGTGTATTTCAATCTTTTTGTTATTATTGTCACTTTATTGTTGTTATTAGTGTCCTTGTTAGTTTTTTCCTTTCTGCTCTATTAAACTGTTCTTATCTCACCTTTTTTTCTGATTCTCTCTCCCATCCCACTGGGTGGGGTGGGGTAGCGAGTGGCTGTGTGGTGCCTAGTTGCTGGATGGGGTTAAACCACAACACCCTCACTGCTGATTCTGAAAGCAAACTAGTTCATGTGAAGGAAAGTTTCAAAACTCTTGCCTGCTCTCTTGTCCCTACAGGTGAGTAGCCTAGTAGCTTTGTTTGAAACCAATTGTGGCCATGCCAAAAGCCTGCATCACCATTGCTGCCATTTTTAAACACAATTAAAGAACACGACAGAAAATGACAAGGAAACAGAAGTCAAACCAAAGAAATGTCAAGAAGCAAATGATTGAGCTAGCTGATACACTTGTAGAACACTGTCAGCTGAGAAAATCACAAAAGCGGATGCAGATGAAAACTGTATATATTACTAAGGTACTTTTCTCTTAGTCTGTTCCCAGAAGAACATGACATTCCGTAATCCCTGCCACACATGATGTGAATAATGACATATGAACCAACAAAGATAAGTCTGCCTAAGCTATTTTCTAGCCCTGGTAAGTGCAAAGGAAATGACAGTTACAATAAGATCCACTGACACCTTTCAGATAGTCAGTGTTCCCAGCATTTCTATCCTGAGCAGAAGCCATGATAGCAGGTCTCAGCAATTTTAGGAAAGTAAGTCATATAGACTTGAACCAAGTCCTAAAGCTCCTTGATCTGGAGTTCTTACACTTTGCTGCAGTTAATATGGTCATTCTCAGCTCTTCCAGATAAGTGCTAAGAGGATGCATTGGGATTTACATGAAAAGAATCTAGCCCTGCACTATCATACTGTACACAATCTTCAGCTTTAAAACCTTTGTGCAGGTAAAGATGTATTTCTGTGTTCCATCATATCTGATTAGATGTCTTCCCTCACTTTTCCAGGGAGAAAGCTTTTATGATTAAGTTGTAGGAGTGCCTATTTTGGAATTTAAAAAGCAACCTTGGAGCATTAGGGCTCTCTTGAATATGCACACTACAGACTGAAAACTACTGAAAGCCTTTAAAGAATTTTAAGTTCTGAATTCCTCCCAATTTTTCATCACATTTTTAAAGTATAAAATCCCTTTACTCCTCATAATAATTTCCCATTGCCTCAAACAGTGATAGCATCACTTCTCTAGTCCCATTTTCGATCCTTGAGCAGAGCAGCTCTTTTACCTACAACACCTTTTCAGGAATTTCCAACATGAAACAAAATGAGAATGATTTGTAGAAAGTGAATTAAAAAGCAGTCTGCATGCAGTGCCCAGATAATGCTTTTGCTTGTCTTCATAGAGTCCAGTATCCAAAACAGCTTCGAAGTCTTAAGATAAAACACATTTCCCAAATAGTAACTTTTTGTTATAACTTAATGAGAATCAATGAAATTATGAAGAATTAATTTTAGCCCCCCACGGTGATAGGTAATTTTTCCTCCACAGCCTGCAGTCACAAGTCCAATTTTTGTTTTGTGTTGGACTATTGATTCATATTTGGAAACAGCTTTTCTTGGAGATATTATTACCATGCAGCCCCCCCAGCTTCTTCAGCACAAAGTATAGTGTAGAAGAATGGGTCCATTTTTTTTGTTTTGCTATTTTAAATTAAAAATTATTCATAGCAGAAGCACAATGATGTTACTTCACTCACTCTAGAGCAGTGCGTGTAAGCTCCTAGTAGGCCATACCCAGTTCCCCACGCAGTTCTGCCCAGCCTGAAGAACAGCTGCTTACAAGAGCCCTAGATAGGACTATGCTTCCCCATCCCAAGATTTTAAAACCACCACCCCACTCCCCCCAAAAAAACTACAAAAAAACCCCGAACCACCCCACAGTTTTTATTTCTATTATCCTCACCTCCACATCATTTTCCATGTGTTTCTAAGCATATTGTAAGAAAGCGTTCTGAAAACTGGGCTCAGAAAGTAACTTTCATAATCTTCAAGCCAGTGTTTTTGCTGCCATCCTTGGGCAATCTATCCCTGACGTGTTAATACATTCAGTATTACTGTAGCATTTGGTAGATATGGTCCGAGGTATTTAAAAGATCAAACATGTTCAACATCGAAATTGTCACAATTCCATATTAACAAGTAACTAGAGGCTGTGTAGAGGAAGCCAAGAAATTTCAGAAGAATGGGAATTTTGAAGGACAAGGTGCTAAGAGTTAATGAATTGAAATGTGAGGTAACAAACAGAGAATTTGCAGGCACAAGGTAACATGGTGTAATGCAGTTGAGAAGCTGTTCCAGTTATGAATGACAAAAGTGGTAACAGTACTGAGATGACCTCTTAAGTTAGGTGATGAGAAAAACTGATGTCACACAATGAGTGAATTGACTTTTCAAATCATACACTATGCTTGCCAGATTCTACAATGATACCTTTATGAAGTGGGGAAGAGAACACTCAGCATTGACACTACAATTCCCACTTTCAAAGGCTCCAGCAATTTTACTTCATTAAATCTTAGAGACCTGGGAATGCAGTTAACCTTGACTTTATCCAGAAGACTGCTCAACCCTGATGTTCCCCCAGAGGGCCCACGTAGCTTAAACGGATATCTTGCGGTTGTGTATCATATTAAAGCTCCAGTTGAATGGTTTATAGTAAATATCTAGTTGCATATAGAGTACAACTTGAGCTTATATGTATATACTCTATATATTTACACTACTTACCATATGTATGTAGCTGATATAAGCAGGTTTTAGATGGGTAATTCATGGTCACAGGCTCTGCTAATGCTCCGTCAAAAGGCCCACTGAAATGGCAATAAACAGCACTTTAAACTCCTATAAACTATTTAGAATCTATATAAATAAAATCTTCATACAGGCTATAGCCCATTTCAGTCCTATCATGACTGATTACTCCTTCTATCAGACTTAGCTCTAGCAACAACTATAGCAGGCACTTTTAAGCTGGCACTAATATTAATGGTACCTACAATGTTTGCAAAAAATAACTCCATTTAAATCATGCCACCAAACTCACTGCAAATTATTCTACCACTAGCACAATGGGGATTTTTCTACTTGTTTACATTTTTTTTTAACTGGAAGTACCTTTTGCTTTCATTGTTACGGTATAGGTGCAAGGGAAAGACTGGAATAAATACTTCCAGGATGAGACAGCTCAGGAAGTGAAACAGAACGTGAACCTACCTCTTCCTCATGGAGACTTCACTTCTTTACTAACCGCCAGAGTATTGCCCTTTCCTGTTCACAGTCAGTGACCAGCCCCAAGTACCCAGCGACAAATCAAGCTTCAGAATTGTGAGAGTAATGCTTCCCCTCCTGCCACCAGAAGGCAGATTCTTAAATCCTTATTTCAGTGTTTTAAGTTTACTCCCAAGATTTCCTCCAGGATTGTGATGGTTAAAAATCTGTTTAAAATGAGAGCCCTGGCTCCTCTTAAGTTGCTTGACTATGGATAGGGAGGCATTAAGACAGATAAAGTTATTTGGAGATAGAGTTTTATCATGAGTGAGCAGCACTGGTCCTCCATACTCCTTCCAGTATTTCTGCAGCTGGGGAGTACTATCTCATGACTCTTGAGATTCCGGGACCTGTCATACTCCAGTCTTGCCCTAGTCCCCTCTGCCTTTTCATTAACAAAACTTAACATGCCTTAAGAAAACAGGATGGAGCTAACCTACTGGAAAGCTGCTGTCTTCCCTGCCCTTCTCACTGCCTTTTGCTAAAAGATCAGTTTTGCTTTGTTGCATTTGTCTTACTCAAAACTACGGTACTTCTAGCCCTACAAATAGCATCTTGGCTACCAGAAATCCCAAAAGCAGCTACAGAGCCCTGAGAAGAATTATTCAACTGTCTGAGCAATCCCCCAAAACAGACCAGGACACATGATACTTCTGATTGTTTTGAACCTGCTGGCAATCCTGCATTACTGCTTGGAGATTTATTCAGTATATAAGAAGACAGAAAAGCCTCCCGGATCTGCACAGTGATCAAGGAATACACTGTAAGCAACTGGGTTTCTTGCGGTATTTGATGGACTATTTCCATCTGGCTGGACTATTTCCCAGAATACTGCTCTGAGCTTTGTAGCAGTTAATACTTATTCACAAATGCACTGCAGTATTTAGAGCCATTTCTTGCATGAGTTAGTCATTGCTGGACAGCCATCCATTAAAACCTCCCCTGGGATATAAACAGCAGATGTCTGCACTGGAACTGAAGGTGTGACTACAGCACATGTAAACACACCCAAGCTACTGCTAGTTAACTAGCTTGTGTGCCAATAGCAGTAAAGCTACGGACTTCAGCTTAGGCCGTACAAAAAACACCGAGGAGCTTTGGAATTTACCTGGTAGCCACTGTGCATGCAGATACGTCACCTATATCAGTGAGAGAAAAGCCAGGACAGGAAGATCTCTACACACTACTTTCTGGGGAATATGCTGCCTTTGTGTGCATAGAAGTAGCATTTTGCTTCATATTAAGGGAAGAAACTGGACCACATAAAAATATGAGGCTTTCTCACATGAAGGCCTATATGTGAAAGGATTCAGAACTTTGCTTTACCTAAATGTAGATGACCAAAAACGTAGCATTTATGTGAACCACACAGACCACATAAGCCTCAAAAAAACCCAGAACCGGAAATCTTTTGAGAGAAAAAAACCTTTTTTAGCGTACTCCCTGATACATGCTGCTTGGGATTGCGTCAGCAATATCCCAATAATAGGAGCTCACTGTATTCTCTTACATCTGGTTCTTGTCCGAGCAGGTGAAAATGAAATCTGGCTGTGCTGAAAGTTAACTGGGCTCCTCTGATCATCAAGGAAGTTCAGCTCAGGTTTCCACTAGGAGCTTGCGGTTCGGCATGAAAGAGACTATTCTAGTTCATAGCAGGATGTAAACACCCTGCATGAGCATTACTCTTCTTTGGGAGACCTCTGGCCACCTGCTCGAGCATTCATGCTTGCTTCTAGCTTATTAGAAGTGCCCGGGGATTTGGGGAGGAGGAGGAGGAGTAAATACATGTTTTATTCTCCATTTTAGATAGCCTTGAAATCTTTGCTGTATATGCCAGGAGAGCAGGTTTTCACACATGCTGCTGAGGGTCTGCCTGAGAGCCTCACCCCATTTTACCTCAGGGTCTCCCAGCCTGCTCCCCCCTGAGCTACACCATGCAGCTCTTGTGCCCCAGTCCTGGGCACACCGGAGCAGGGTCCTGAAGTCTGCTGGCAGATCCCCAGGGGTTTCTGAAAAAAAAAAACATGCCCCCACAGATGCCACCTGCACCCCAAGAGCCTTACCCCAGCCCAGCACTGTGCCCCTCATGGGACCTTCCAGAACAATCCCCCTCCACCTTCCTGAAGGGTCCCCATGCAGCCTTCCAGAGGGGTCTGTGGGATGAACTGCACTCCTCACTGATGCCGAGGGAAGAACCCAGTCCTCTTCTTCCAACACCACCTCCACCGGACTGTGCTGGCCCGGGGCCTGCCTCTCCACAGCGAGGCGGAAGGCTGGACTGCCCTGCACCTGCTGCAACCGCCGCCATCTTGGGGCTGCATCGTCACTCGAGGGCCGGGCGGGAAAGGCAGGTCGGCGCCCTCAACCCCTTTTGCAGCCTCCACCAGCCAAGGGGACGCGGTCCCTGTTCCACGCGGGCCGCCACACCACGGTAGGACTCGCCAGCTCCCCTCTTAGAGCAGCCGCGCGGCAGGTAGGACCGCCACTCTGCCAAGGGTGCTGAGGCAGCGCTGCCGTAGCCCCGACGCTCCCTCCCCCGGTGCCGTTCCCGCGGGGCGGAGGTGCCGGCAGTGGGCGGGCAGCTGGCAGCGTAAATTCCTCGCAGCAGCCCGCCTCGCCGTCCCAGCCTTCGGGGACTTTGCAGGCTGCGAGGGTGGGCGGCCGCTGCCGCTGAGGAGCCGCCGGTGGGCGGGAGCAGCGTTCCGCCCGAGAGTGGTGTGAGGGGCGGGAGGTTGCAGGTGCCGCTGAGGTAAATCCCAAGGAGCGGAAAGGGCCCAGGTTGTTTGGCTCGAGGCTGATCCCGGGAGACCCTAGGAACTAGTGGCTGCCTTAGAGGAACATCCCCGCGGCGCAGCTATCCGCAGCAAGGCAGCAAATTGTCAGGTGTTGGCGGTGTTCCCCACTGCTTTGGGAAGTCTCTCGCATTGCTTTGTTTAAACCACACAAGTTCAAGGTGCGCGCTTCCTGCTTACTAGTTAATTGGTGCCATGATGAAAGTTGAAATCAGAGGCACAAGCTGTTCAGCTGAAACTAATTGGGGCTGTTTGTCTATTTGTAAGAAAGTGTGTGTGTGTAGAGCAGAGCAAGTGCCTGTAGCTGCCTGGCGAGCACATCAGCACTTTGCTGCTGCTCAGCCCCTTGGCCTGGTCTGCCTGTGCCCTGCTGCCATTACCGCCTGTGGTCATCCAGAAAGTACCTAAGAGTATCGTGGGTTGTTATCTGGCATGTTGCTGGTGCATCACAATACGCACGTTTCCTGTTGTTCTCCTTATTTTGTAATCACAGCAATATGCCTTTCTTTGTTCCATATGCTATTAAGAAAGGTGCTTCTTCTTAATGTATTGTCAACTGAATTGTGGCCCTCTCATTTTTGTTATCATGCCTGTCATTCCCTTCCTCATTTTTCAAGATGATGAGGGTTCTCAGCTCCTGCTAAAGGCCCAGGTAGGAATGTGTGGTTTAGTATTTTCTTGCATTTGAGTGATTACTACTGCATTTCAGGTTGTACCAGCTTTCAGTGTATTGGTGTTGCATGTAGGAAAGATCAGCCTTCTTCCTTCCCGTTCTGCAATTTTCTTCTTAAGAGCATTAATGCACGGATACAATTATATTGACATTAAGCAAATTGTTGCCTTAAAAAGTCCTTGTAATTGAGTGACAGATGCTTATGACTGAATCCATTTAAATACTCAATGTAAGGCTAAAGTTACTATTCAGGGACCTGCTTAGCATCCTGAGTACTCATTGACTTTCAAGTGGAGATGCTGTGGTGATCAGCACCACACAGAGTCAGTTTGTAGTTCCCGGGTTAGAAAATACACTATAATGTTATAGAAGTTCAGGTGGCACTTGCACTGTATGTCTGGGTGTAAACGAATCTGAAACTGTGGTAGAATATGGATTAACAATAGTTTTATAGTAGTGTAACCATTTTCTTTTATATAGTCCCTTTGTGGTAACAATTGAAGGAACTTTTTGCTAGCTCTCATTGCATTGTATTAAAGTACTTAGAAAGCTGAGACCCCTACAGATATATTTAAACCATGGCTACAGAAAAGTAAATTGATAAGTGTGGGGTTTTTAACTTAAAAAATGATGCATCCTTATCTTACTGAAGTTTTGAAGTATTTGTAAACATCTTTTTACTTAAATGGTTCCCCATAGTTAGAAAGATAAGGCAAATATAATGTGCATATATACTTAGTTAGCATTAAGCTTCAAACTCAGGTTTGTGCTCTCTTATGCCAGATTTAACTCTTAATTTATTTTCTTTATTTCTTCAGACAGTTAAGACTTATGAAGATGGGACACTTTAAGATGTGCCTGGAAATTAGTACTTTCTTCAAGGAGTTCATTGGCTAATTTATAAAGAATGTTGTAAAAGGTAGGGATGAGCTTTTGTTAAATGGTGAGATCAGGACTAATTCCTCAGAGAGGCCAGACCTTCCCTTCTTCTTAAACATGGCACTTCTCAAAGCAGTAAGTGGCTATGTTTAGAAACTAATCCACTTTCCAAACGACATACACTTGATAATCTATTAACTTCCTCAGGGTAAGATTACAGTAGGTAGTATTTTGATCTCAGTATTCTGATTCTCCCACTGCTGATTGATAAGCCAGGTTTTCCTACACAGAGGAGAAGAATTGGAGAAATAGTGAATCTTGCCTCTATAAGTCTCTGATACAGGCTGGGGATTTAAAAAAAAAATTATTCATAAGCAGTAGAGGTTTTTTGCTGAATAATGAATTTGCAGTGCTGGGAAATAGTGATTCATTAATGTCATGTAAAACAATAAAGTGATGTTGATTAGAGACCAAACATAACATAGAATCCAAGTGACTTTAATATGTAATGTAGAATATGGTAACTAAAATATAATACATAAAGCATATGTACATCAGATATGACATATATGAAAAATAGTTAACAAAATATGTTAAACAGCATATAAATGCATGTATTTTAGTTACATAATAAATCATATATGTACTGAAAATTTTATTAATCTGCTACTCAGATTTTTAACTGGTACCTGCTTCAGATTTTTTTCCTATTCTTGAACTTAACAAGTTTGCACAAACCCTCTTTTTAGGTGCGTATACATACTCACTATGCATGTATATATACATGTATCATGCACATACATTGTCCATCCAAGAGTGCCACCAGTCTTTATCGTTTTCATTAACTCGAAGCCAGAATATGTAACACTGTTGTGTCTTAAATATCCCTCATTTTACCTGCAAATCTATTGTGCATCCTGTGCATTTGCTGCAAAGCGTAAGCATTTACAATATCTTGCCACCAAACCCTCCAACTTACTTAGAACAGTGAAATATTTATTGTAAGTGAAGCAAGATATTACTCTAGGACTTGTTGCTAAGTTCACATCACTTACATTTGACTGGAATACCTGAACGCCATTTTAATACTTTGCTTTTGGAAGGAACACTTACCTGACAGTTCACATGGGTCTGATATTTCTTCCTACATTTTTTTCCAGACAATTTTACTAGTATGGGATTATTTACACTCCAGTTCTGTAAAGTGGTGAGTGCTCTCTCTACTCAAAGCAGTAAGTGGGGTTTTATTAATAGTACTCAGGTACCTGGTCTATGTGCTGGGAGTTCCCAAAACACCTCTGAAACTCCAGTGAACTCTGCATGGAAAGAAAGAATGTCAAGGATTGATGTCTTTAGCGGAATATAGCTTTTTAAAAATAATTTTTCCAGAACATTTTTGTACATCTTAGTGAACCATGAGATGGGGAAAAAAATCTTTTTTCTTCTTTGGAGGTTGCCTTTAGCACAAAGGTATTGTTCTTTTAATTATTATTCTGATCTTATATGTGGACACAACTGGTCACTGCTTCCATTCTTGTAAAAACAGGACAGGAAATAGATGAGCAGTTTCATAGACGCTGATCTGAAGTTTTGTAGCCACAAAAGTCTGTGCAAAATTTTTCATAATTTATCTTAATTTTCTGTGTTATGCATTTAAAAGTTAAAAAGCTAGCCAAAGGGGAATGACAGTATGTTAGGCTGAAAGAAGGCTGAAGGAACTTGTTCTTACAGCTACATGCTGCATAAGAAATTGAGTATTTACATGTATGGATTCATTTCACCAGCATGTCTTCATTTCCTAAGGAGATGTTGCTCATGTAATATAATAAGTTTAAATTAAAGATTTTCCTCCAAACTAGTTTACAGCCAATCTTGGTAAACACCTTATTCAATATGACCTTGAGGAGGTAGATTTTCTGTTAGCTCTTCAAAGGGAGAATGATTAAGCCCAGAAGATTGTTGAGCTTCCCCTAGCATTGCACTAGTAGTCATGCAACTTCACAGGGAGAACTAGAATAGACTACCCACAGGCATTTTTTCCATGGTGTGTAATGCAGATCCACAGTTGTTCTTCTGGCAGCACGGATCGAACCCAGGACCTTTGAATCTCAGAGTGCAATACACTTATTGCTAGAACTAGATGTATCCCTAATCTCAATGGCTGCAGGTGGCTCATAAATCTGTATGCCTCCCTGCCGCCCCCAGCAGAAGAGTGTGCACATGAATATGTGGGCTATTTGTGTCAATGCTGGGCCTACATTAGAGGTGTAAAAGCCCATCTTCCCTGTCTACACTTGTTCCCTGTGGTTTGTATCACAGGGGAATCGTTGTCTGGGCACTGACAGTGAGTGCCTCAGAGTCCAGCTTTAGAGTCAGGACAGCAGAAGAAGTCCTACAGAAGGAAGCTGTTTGCTTCTCTCTGCATGAAGGGCAGAGACCACAACAGAAGAGATCTGAGTATTTCTAATGTAAGCAGCAGCAGCGACTGGGCAGCTCTGACAGATGAGTAGGACTTACAGGGACAATAGCAGCAGCAGAAGAAAGAAGACACCAGTTTGGGAGGTAAATAATGTTAAACAAATCATTTGTTGCTCGGTGCCTGTAAGGCAGGAGAAATAATAGTCTCCTCTGAAGTACTGTCATCTTTGCTATGTGGCAGCAAAGCGACTTTTTTCCTTCAGTTGCCTTTCTTTTCCTCCATGATGTTGGTTACTCAACCTGAAATCCAGGGAAGAGATGCGCAGTATGCTACAGGGTTGAGAAATTCTGCCTCTGCTCCCTCGAGGCTCTGTGCACACTGTTACTAGAGAGTGTTGGTCAGTGAAGGTAGTGAAGGAAGCTAGTGTAGTAATTACAAAAGGAAAGGGATCACTTGTGTGAGGAACAACTAGTTTTTGTACAGACTCTGTTGCTGGAATGTTAAGCCCTATGTTTATTATTATTTGATTAGCCCAAATCTAATGTATCATTTAGTGTTTCAGGAAATAATGCCTGTATGATGAACTGCTTGGCATTTCAGTCTTCTATAGGTTAAATGGCAAATTCTTAGCAGTCTTCAGAGACAGTTTTGTGCCACGGAAGAAGGTCTTGGGCATCTAAAATCCATATTTTCAGGAGATGCTTGTGGTAAATTGACTGCGTTCTGGAAGCCGACTTGTATTGACAGTCTTGGGGTGTGGGAGAAAGAACCTCTCTTTTTGGTAATCACAGAGCAATACTGAGAAACTGCCTACCATATCTAGGGGATGTGACTTCATCTTATAGCATCGTAGTCTTGGTGCATTATGCTTTTTTTTAATTCCAGTTTCTGCAAAATGCAGATGTCATTTAAATACTATAGTTATATATTCTTGGCATTATAAATGATTTAAGGTAGAAATCATCTTAACTTTAGACATCAAAATTCAGGCATCTCGTGTAAGGTATTTGTCTAGGAGCCTTATATTGTCAACAGAGAGAGTGGAGTATTTCCAGAGAGTCTTCCATCAACCTCTGTAGATATTTGTCATCTTCAGTTTACTATAGACACAGTATGGACAGTTACCTTGATGAATAAAGCTAAATGAGATTAATTCCTCACCATTTCATTGAATTTTAGGAAGAAGGTTACCTTCTTCTGTACCAAGGTGTGAGCTTACTGTTGAGTTGGGAAGGAATTATTTTTCCCTTGCTTCGGTCCCCAGCCTTATAGGTCCTTCTTCCACTTTTCCCCAAGGCAACAAATCTCAGGGCAAAGATACTGTCTCTAAATACGGTCTGAGGCAGGATACTAGATGAGGATGTTGTTAACATCTCTTCAAACATACCATGGCCAGATGGGACCATTTGATCATCTGGTTCCATCTACAAAGCATAGTTGGTTTTTTTTCAATTTATTCTCAGAGTATAAGACAGCCAAGACCAGATTTGAACTGGGGTATGAAAATAATGACTGTTCTGTTAAGCTGACTCCAAGAATGCCACAAAAAAATGAAAACTGGGTTAACAATGTATCCTACCTAGTACTTTGAGACTGTTTTTTAAATTGGAAAAAGAAGACTTTGTGTAAGACTAAGTTCAGCCCTTATGGATATAAACAGCGTGTTTTCTCTCCTTTAATACAGATTCTAAGAAGTTATCTGTTTGATGGCAATTTTCAAGTATACCTCTTTGTCCTAGTCACCATTTTGCTACATGATAAATACATGTCTTTGGACAATGTAGGGCATACTATATTATGCTTCCTGATATTTTTATTTCTGTGTTTACAAAATACCTTTCCCCAGGTAGTAAATCTTGCCATACTAATGTAATCTGCAGCCTAGAACCTTGTTGCTTTAAGATATTTAAACAGTTGCCATAAAATATATAAAGCATTTCTGTAAAATTCAAGAAAAATTAGTACAACGGAAAACAATTTTACCTCTTCATAACAACTGCCCAAGTGAATGCTCATTTTGCACATACCTGTGTTTTAAAAATAGAGTGGAATTTTCAGTTGTTTTGTGGCACAATGTGGCAGAAATATGCCATCTTTTTTTCTTACGTCTTCTTGTCATGGCATGACTTTTCTCAAAATTGTACTGAAGTTTGTTTGTTGGGATTTTTTTAAGAAAGAGTATTAGTTACTACCCATCTGCAAACACGGCTTCAGGGGTGTGTGGTTGTCAGGAACTCCTAACTATATTAGTCAGTTAGACTAGCATGATTTGCTGCTGTAACACCTCTGGTGGGATCTCTAGAGAGAAGTCCTCGTTGATTCTGATATCGATATAATGTCATGGAACTATGTCATGCTATATTACACATGGGGGGCAGCATCCGTATCTACAAATGTATTCTTCAGCGTTGCACCTGAAATACAAGCAAAAACATCTTAAGTGTTCGCATGTTTATTTCAGGGTTTTATTTAACAGTATATTGTTGAAAGAGTGAACAAAGGAAAATAACTAAAACGAGACACAGAAACTGGCTACCACCAGAGTGCAACCAGGGCCAGACTAGCAATGACATGAGAATTTTCTGTTTTGTTAATTCAAAGTAACTAGTGTTTCAGTCACAGAATACTGCAGTGCTTAGCATCAAAATCCATCTCTTCAGGGAGCACCAGTAAATCTGTTACTGCCATAATGCACAGTGAGAATACTCTTACAGAGCAGAGGGTGCAAATGCTGTGAAGAGTGTCATTGCCTTGAGTTGTGGCACAAGAAATGAAAGGAGCCCGCTGCCCCCCTCAGCCAGATGCTAGCTCTTGCTCTCATTTTGTCCTGTTTTCAAAGTTTAAGTCACAAGCCCCAAAGTAGTTGCACTGCGCCCTTCAAAGCTACATCGGTGGCTCTTTGTGGAATAGGAAATGCACCTTCGATGCTGGTGTCCTGGTTTCAGCTGGGATAGAGTTAATTGTCTTCATAGCAGCTGGTACAGTGCTGTGTTTTGGGTTTAGCAGGAGAAGAATGTTGATAACACCCTGATGGTTTCGGTTGTTGCTCAGTCGTGTTTAGACTCAGTCTAGGACTTTTCAGCTTCTCATGCCCACCAGCAAGAAGGCTGGAGGGGCACAGGAAAGGTGGGAGGGGAGACAGCCGGAACAGCAGACCCAAATTGGCCAACAGTGTATTCCATACCATGGGACGTCATGCCCAGTGAGGTGGAGGGAGGGGAGGTGCTGGGCTGGGGCATCGGTCGGCAAGTGGTGAGCAATTGCACTGTGCATCACTTG
>JAVKLA010000084.1:17868254-17885556 GCA_034782735.1 Sagittarius serpentarius
TTAAACTGTTCTTATCTCAACCCATGAGCTTTACTTTATTTTTTTCCGATTCTCTCCCCCATCCCACTGGGTGGGGGAAGAGTGAGTGAGCAGCTGTGTGGTGCCTAGTTGCTGGCTGGGGTTAAACCACGACAGCTGGTGAGGACAAACAAGTCCAGAGTAACTTGTCAACTTTGTACCATATGTAACCTCCATCTACCTGCAGGAGTCTTTTTAGCAGGATTTTTGTCATTGACTTCTAAATTTTCATGCGATAAGTAAGGCACTCCCCAGAGCCCTAACCACTCCTAAAAATGTTGTTATATTTTTTTCATGATTCTTCCCAGTGATGCAGCTCAGTAGTTTCCCAGCCTTTTTTCAGAGGAACCTCACCTTGAGGAACTGAAGGTGGAGATCTGCAATCAGTTCTGTTTGGCCTTAGTATTCTCCCACTAAGTGCAGCTTTCCCATCACCCCCCCTACACAGCCTTCCCTTTCTTTGATGAGCTCCTGTGACATTTCTGCCTCTGCTGCTGGCTCAGACAGCAGTGACACTAAAACTGAGCAAATAGAGTTAGACGGATCAATCTGTTTCTCTTTCATGTCATTCATGTGTCCTCTTCCAGGCCTGGCAGAGTCCTTTTCCAGAGCTCATCTAAGTGACTTGCTTCGTGGGTCAGAATGCACTAATTTAAAGAAGTCCAGGATTAGATGTTGAATGAGGCAATAGAGGAAAGAATATACCTGGTCTTCCCCGAGACAGTTCTTGAGAAGGACCTGCCGTAGGTGCTCCTAAAAACTAATATCAGATCAGCTAGGGTGGATTTCTCTGGTGTATTGAGACTTACGAGCTCTTGTAGATGTAATTCGGAGTGTGGTTACTGCTGCCCTCTCAGTCCCTTGTGCCAGCTGCTAACCTGTGCCCGTTGTGAGGAGGAGGCAACAGAAGTGTGACCGGGCAGAAGGAGGAGGGCAGCCTGCTTGATGAACCAGGCAGGGCATTCACATGAGGGGACACATTCACCAAATTCACCTGTGTAACAGCAGGAGCTCACTCTTAACCTGTTCTCAGTGGAAGCTCTGAAGTAAAAAAACAAGTCAGTGCCCTCATACTATCTTTATTTACATTTCAGTTTATACAAATGGAAGACACCTCTATACTCTTTCAATACTTAAGTGGTTATTCAGAAACTCATGCTAGGGTCTCCTGTACACAACCAGTCAGTTAGTAGCATAAATGGCTCCCCAGTTTGTGCCTGCGTTCAAAGTGGCTGGGAATAGCTGCCTTCCTGCCTGCTCCCTGACCCAGGCACGCGTCCCAAGCAGGGAGGAGGCCTAACCCTTCGAGAAGCCCCAACACAAATACAGCAGCGGTATTTGTCAGGCCAGCACAGGAATTTGTGATATTCGTAGGCTTACTACAGTTTATTTTCCTTGATCGGGAGGCTGTTTTTCCACGGCTTAAAAGTGACTGATGAACGGACGCGCTCCCTCTGGCCCTGCGCAGTGCAGCCTGGAAGCCGCCGCGGCGTGCCCGGCTCCCGACGCGGGGCTACCGGCGGAGCTCTGACACCTACCGGCTGATCTCCGGCTTCCAGACCCGGGGTACGTTCCCTCGGTGTGGCTCTGCTCTTAGCAGCCTCAGGCAGCGGGGTCCTCGCTGCAGTGTTTTACCTAACAGATAGGTTTCCGTGGTTGGGTGTTTTTTGCCAGGATTGACAAGGCCAGGTCGACTGCAGTGAGGAATTTATTAGGTTGATTCCCGAGTTGTGTCGTTCCTAAGAGTTTTTGCTAACAAGAACAGTTTCTTTGCCGTGCCCCAAGTTGTTCAGGATGCTTGCCAAAAATGAGAGAGTTTTGGCACCTGAAAATCCCCACGTAACCTGAACATTGGCGGTCCCTGAAAAAAGCAGAGAGATATAACATGTGCCTGGAAAAATGATTCAAAAAGCCGCTAAGTTTAAAGCCCTTCTTGAGCTGTTTGGATTGCTGTGACTTCCTTCTGCTGAATGTATTCTACTAAGTTCTCAGTGTGTGTCCTCTCCCCAGAGAGGTGTTTCTGTCAGCTTGTAAAGTTATGTAGTTTGCAGATCCCTGAAGTCCCATCTGCTGTGAAAAATCACACCAAAGCCCTGTCACCCTGGTAAAATAAATGTCATATCCATTTTACAGCGAGGTAAGTAAAAGACTGAGGGTGGTGACTTGCTTATTCGAAATACTACATGTCAGCATCAGAACTGGTAACAGGATAGGGAAGTTCTTAAAGTGTGTCCCCTGCTCTGGGATGGCCCAGAGGACAAGGACAGGAGACAATACAATGCCTCTGGCAGCAATTGTGAGAAATGTCCATGTGTCCAATTGTGAGAAATGAGATTTTACCTGACAATCTGAATTGCTGTGAACTCAAAACTCTGCCTGTAATCACTGAAAAATCTGAAAACATCTGTGAACATCTTGGCCTTCACAAGAATTTTGATAGTACAACACTCCAGTATTCATGTGTCCTGTTTATAGTTGTGTCACCTGGCATAGACTGCCGTGTACATTATTATGGCCTCAGAAAGTTTAAGCCAGAAGGACTTCAAGGATTATATTACTTGTGCAGTGAACTCATTTCAAGAAGCAGTGTGTTGTCAGCTGGCGAGCACAAGGTGGCACAGCAGAGCGGGAATACCAGTCGGTTGAACAAGAAACGATTGCGGGAGGGTGGTAGGTCTGGTAGCTGGCTTTTCGGGTACTGACAGTATGCCTGGCAGTGCAGGAGGGCTCTGCAGCCTGTAATTTCCAAGGTCGCCATCCTTACTGCTAGGTCCAGTTCTCTGGTAGAATGTCTGACTTCTTAATATTTCCTAGGCAGCTCTGTCATTTCATCTGCAGATTCCCTAGAATTTATGGGTGAATATCAATCAGCTCAGCCTTTACTGACATTATTTAATGATTCAGTTCCTTCTAGCAGCTCCCCTTTTATGATGCTGTTTTCATGACATCTCAGCTGTAGCTGCAAATAAAAACTGTGGTGTAGCCTCAGTGATGTCCTGACTCTCAGTTCTTTCCTTCTACCAGGAGGAAGAAGATTTTTCTTGTTTCTGGTGTGACTTTTTCTTGTACCAGTTGGATTTCTAAGCCTCGTTGTGCATGCTTTGAATTTTTCAGTTATTTTTCTTTTTGCATGATACAGTTTTCTAGAGGTTACCTAAGGAACGTACTCTAATCTTTTGTTCACTGAAGCAGAACACTGGCCCTTTAAGGCCAGAAGGGATGTTTCGCAAGATCAGTTGCTCATGTGCCTAAGGAAATCTGTGTAAAAATATTTGATGTAGCCTTTGCTAGAAAGAAGTGTCTTGGGAGCTATTAATGTCAGGGGCAAGTTAAAATGTAGGGCCACTGGTCCCTTAAGGGCCTGGGATGAAGAATCTTGTAATATGGCATTATAAGGTTTCTCCTGTCATCTGGGACAAAGATACGTCTGTGTTACCGGCCTCAGAACTCAGAGTGATTAGATGAGTGAAGATAATCATGTATCTGAAGGAAGATTGGGCTAATATAGACTCCCCAAGCTAGGAGAAAAGCCTGCTGATTGCAGTTGAAGGGGAACAGGAGGAGGAGATTCTAAATCAAGGAAGTCAGGACTGGAAGCCTAGCAACAGCATCAGTTAAGAGATCAATAGGGACCCCAATGGTTCCCCACTCCCCACCCCCCCCAAAAGAAAAAAAAAAGGCAAGCTGATGAACTTTATTTAAGTAGACACTGGGAAAGGGAAATTGAGGCAGGCTTTCTGCAGGAGCAGTTTCTACCATGAGGGAATGCCCTGAAGCATTCTCTGTCTAGCCTGACCATTGAATTGCTGTAACCTTGATGCCAAGGTTATTTAATAGCTCTTCTTTAGCATTATCACGCAGAGCTAATTGCTCCAGCTAGTTATGTAGATTAGAAGTTAGCTGGGAATTTTCTGACAGAATGATTTTCAGATGGGGAATACACTACTTTTTGAAAGTTTAAGTATTCTTTGTGAAAACTCAGTTTTACTGGAACAAAAAAATCCTTCCAGGAAAAGAGGAAAAATGCCCCACTGTCTAGAAGATTTACCAATTAGTAGAACAGAATTGATCATAAGCAGCACACACAAAACAGGCAGATAATTTGTCTCAGTGGTCTGCCACGGAGATATTCAGAAACTTCCTTTCTTTGAAGAATATAGTTTTAAAATACTGTAATCGTGAACTGGCCCAATTTTTTAAAAACAAAGTATTTTGCAGGAAGGGCTTTCATTTCCCAGTCATCTCAGTTTCTCAGGGCACGTATCATTTCTGAATAGTGCCTTGAGCACACTATTGCACAGTGACGAAAAAAAATACTATGATTTCTATTCAGAAGCACTTTTTGTAGGTAAGTCCTAATACTACCGGCAACACTAGGTTGGATTTCAGTCCTGCTGAAGACTGACCACCCACACCGAAAGATTGCAGCTGTTCTGGTGGCCTGTGAGTTCAGAGGAACTCTGCACAAGGGCCAAAGGATCTTGATGCTGTAAATTGGTGCTTTATGTAATATTATGTCCCTGAACACTGGGCATTTTTGCTTACTTGTAGAACTCATTCTCAGCCTGAGTCAGAATGAGCTTTACACAGGGAAGAAATCCAGTGCACACTCCCTGTCCTCCTCCAGCCTTTATATGCTGCTCTAGAGGTCTTAAGAAGCCACAGCAGTGCTTTCTAGGCAGAGCAGAGGTTCCTCCATAGCTCAAAGGCCAGGATTGTACTACAGATTTTGCTGATGAAGTTATACACAGATCAGCACGCTGGGGTGTGACGTGACAAACAGTAACGTTGCCAGAAGCCACCTTTGTAACAAAAACCCAACTTGCCACTCCCAGGTAATCAAGAAGTTAAACTGTATAAGCTGCATCAGCCTTAGAATGCTGTGCCAGCATAATATACTGCATAACATTGTAATACGTAATACCTGTGCTGACAAAGCTCTCTGAGTGTGGACCTAGCCTAATCTGCTAGCCTCTCCTTTCCCCACGCTACACAACAGAAAAGGCACAGAAAGAAAACAAAACCAGACCCTCTTGAATTTCTTCTTCTTGAACTGGAGAGACGTAGTCATGTAGTTATAATGCGGTCCGTGGTTGTGTTGCAGTTCTGAACAAACTGTTCAGATCAGTTTGTATCTGTCCCCATAATTCAGTGACAAACTGCAAATGCTAGGCAGCCATTCTTCCCTGCCTTTCTTAACTGTATCACGTGTAGTTTACCAGACACCAGTGTATCTCTCTACTTTCATGACTACATTTTTTTCTTTGAAATTTTTTATGTCTGCAGACCAATCCTAAAAAATTTCAGACCAGAAGATGAATTACTGGAAGTATTTCATGAGCATGTGAACAAATGGGATTATCACAATGTGATAAAATAACTGATACATTGTATAGAAAATTATCTTCCTTTTTTTTTTCATCACAAGTGTCTTGAATAATTTCCTTCTAAATTGTTATCTCTGAGAGAAATAGCGTCTGAGTTCTGTTGTGCTTTCATAAACACTCACCTGTCCTTGCAAGTTAAAGTATCATCACATGCTTAGTGCACTTGATTACAGGGGCATGGTCAGGCTGTCAGAATTTGTCTGTAATCTCTGATTCCACACAAAGTTTGCAGTTTTGCTGTCTGTAGCTTGTCCCCATTCTCATTGTCTGCTTCACAGCTCACGTTCAACCTCTGAGTCAAGGTCACAGTCTGAAAATCAATTTTCCATGCCTCCATTATGCCTTCCACAGCCTTATTTCTTTTCTTATCTCTCTTTATGAAAGAGCTGCCTGCACAGCTGCCAGCATCTGTCTGATGCATAGGACAACTTTACATGTGCAAAATCTTTGCCAAAAAGGAAGCCTGTAATAAAATAGTCTGTAAATAATCTCTTCCCCTAACTATCATGAGCCTTTCAGATTATTTATATTGGATAGTCATTTGAATCTTGTCAGTGCTGCATTGTGCTGCTGTTGATTGAAATGGTAATGAATGCAATACGGTCTCTCAAATTCTTCAGTTTTAAAAAAAGGTATCATTTACAGGCAGTTAGTGTTACAATTGCATCTGGCTCATTGATTGCTAAGTACAAGCTGGCTGTGTCTGCAGGGCACGGTCAGTCTGGATTGCAGTGTGTCTGCATCCTGTGTCATCTTTGTGTTGCACATCTGTGGTGTATTTGCTGACTTGCTAAAGTTAGGGTCAGCAAACAAGACCCTCGCAATCATTAGTAAGTACCAAACTGGTCTAAGTGCGTTTGCAATTAATTTTCCTGAGCCACCTCCTTTTCTTTTGCTGGGTACCCTGCAAGTCACTGCGGTGCTCTTTCACTCAAAATTCTCTCTCTGTTCTCACATCCAGACTGTGCCTGCATCTGGCCTGTTCTGTGCATAAAATCCTTTTATCCATATGATTAAGGCTGTAATTCATATTCTGTTCGTATTACTTCCAAAGTATCCAAATTTCCCTTTCCTCTGGCCTTGATAAGCACAGTCTTGCCTGTTCATATCCACTCAGAATGTTGTCACAAAGATGGTATTTTTCTGTCTGGTTATGCTAACCAAATACCTGTTGCTTTGCATATTTTCCCTCATTTCTCTTACCCTATAACATCTGTCAATTTGTGGTTGACCTCCCTTCCAAGGCTTCTGAAGGCCAGTATCTATCCTGTCAGTTGTATCCTAGTCTACCTAAATATTGATTCTTTTTTATGGTTAGTCAACAATACCAGTCTGCATTGTCTCCTTGTTACATTTCCAAAGAATAAATTTAATGTTTTGTCCTACGAGGCTTCTTGTGTTCGGAATTCCATCCCTAAAAGTATGATAACACTAGATGACACTTCCATTTCTGATGGGTGACTGGTACTGTCTCATCTTCCTTGTACTCTTCCATCTGTCTGTGGGCATTTGCTTTGCATTGTCATTTCTAGACATCATTTCTAGCTCTTTGGAGTATGGACCCAAAAACTGATCTTTGTTTATACAGCACTTAACATGAGGGGAGAAGGAGGGTGAAGGGGAAGGCAGTCAGACATCTGGGTCTGGAATATGTGGGCTCGGGAGTAACAGAAATTATGATTACATGATCTTTATTCCTTGATTTTGCAAAACTGAAATTGAAATTGACTCATGCCTGAATATTCTCTATGGTCAACTGACCTTGATGCTATAGCTTACAAAATCCTGCTCATTTTTACCTCTTCAGTGTATTTGTAAGGCCAATTGTCGTGATACTGTTTTGGTAGTAAGCAACCATTATATAGATCTATATACGTTTTTGCTAAGCTTCACTGGAATGGAAATTTACATGAAGCAGTGATGTGACACACAGAGGAACAAGCCTAATTTTCCATCTGGAACAATTCCAGATTTAAAATGAATGCTTACACTCTCAGGAACAAAAGAATTCCACTTTCTCTTATTGAAGAAGGCCAGACAGCAAGAAATAGAGCTGGAGAGAAATTGTTAAGTGTTACATACAATTTTATTGTCTTCATTTTGAGCTGTGATGAAATAAGGCAAATCCTTCACTTTTTCTGTCATAAAAAGTGTTGGGTCATGTAGAGTTTTCAAAAAGGTTACAATAAAATGGAAACACTTCCAGTTCAGAAATTCAGATAACTTGTTGACCCTTCAGCAGAGGAATGAGACTGACTGGGGCAGCCTTTCGTACTGGGGGAGGAGTGTTTTATTCCAGGAACGTGGGAAGGGTCCCATCTCTGCACCAGAACCCCTCCATCCGACAGAATGAGAAGGCATACAAAGATAATAGCAGCTCCTTGATGCCAGGCTCACATGCACTGCTCCATGGGAGAGGTCTGAAAGTTCATAGGTCTCTCTAGTGTCAACTCAGAGGAGTTTTCTGTGCCACTCTTGAGAGGAGATGGTGCCTGTCTGAGCTCAGAGGCTGTGGAGCCCGCATGAAGAGACTTTTTGACATGCTAATCTTTTCTGGAAAAGATAACTGTACTATTAGAGAAAATTACACTCTCAAAGTGGGTTATTAGCAGATGAAAAAGCCTTGCTAACAAAGTTCTTGTTTCTCTTGCAAGTGCCTGATTCACACGTTGCAGGAAGAGTAGACTGAGGAAGCCATCTATACCTCTGGGGCTTTAAAAACTATTGTGGTGTTTAAAGAGCAATTCTTTAAAAATGCCTCTCTGGAAGTAAAGCTAAAGAGACCAGGTAGACTCATTAGATGCCGAGATCTGGTCCAGGCCATCCAGGTTTGAAGTTTAGTGGCAGATATACACATTACAGTATCATCCAAACCAGTAAAAATTTGGCTATGAGGGAAACACTGCTGTCATCAGGTCCTTGAACTTTTGTCTACAGTGCTCTGGAGAGAGCAGCTGTCCCAGCATCTGCGTTTGGATCCAGATAGACTAACTAACAGTAACTGCAGGAGAGGCTGATTTAGGACACATACTGTATCACACCGCCAAAACTGGCTGAAGATTGTTCGGCACTTCACTAAGACTGCCGAGAGCTCCAGGTTCACCAGCCAGGGCAGCTTTGGCAGTTGGACTTTACCTTCCCAGTCTTCAGCAAAGTCAGGCATTGAGGACCCTACCTGGCAGTTTTCCTTTACAGTTCTTCCAGTCTAATTTGTTTTGTTGGCAGTAGGAGTATTTTCTTTAGTTGACCTTCCCACATCTGGTAACTGTTTCTAACCACAATTCACACATTTGACCTCCTAACAAAGAGCCTAAGCATTAAAAATGTATGAGGCCCTGGTGAAGGGGGCAGCTGAATGGCTGCATTAGCACTGAAGCTGAATTATTGATAGAAAGGGTGATTTTTACTTTCCTTTTAGCTATTGAATAATAGATTAAAAGCTGCACAATAAGATTATTTTCATTACTCATGTAAATTACTTGTTCAGTTAAGAAGAGTGGGGAGAACAAATGAAAAGTACCCTGGGGTGGCAAATATATTAGACTTAAAATTTTTATTTATTCGTTTTGGATGTATTTTCCAATAAATGTTTTGATTTAACAGAAGTAATAAGGAATGTTTTGTATAATTTAGGAGATAGGAATATACTTCGTTTTCTCTGAATGTAACTATGATACTGTCAGTGAAATTTGTGAATAGAGAACAACTGATGTGTTCTGTATTAGTTGATGCCCATGCTAACCTGAATAAAAAATGTTGCTTAACAGTTGAAGTTACCAGACTGACTAATATCTGGTCTTTATACTTATTATGTTATTGAATCCCTCTGTTTTCCCGTGTGTGGTGTGCCACACTGAGATGTCACCATCTGTGTAGCACTAGAGAAATAATATGTTTGTTTGATTTTGCTTTTCCTATTTAGTTTGGTTGCAGTAAAAATAATGCCTATTAAATCTTTTCAGGGGTTAATAATCTGTTTGGCTTTCGACACTGCCTTTAGCTATCAGATCTCCTGGCTGGTACATTAATAAATGTACCCAGCAAGAATCCTGCTGCAGATTTCTGTTAATCAATCAACGGCATTCCTGCTGAAGGTATTAGATGTCATGGTTGCCCTGGATTTTGAATAGACAGTTGCTTCTGCATTTCCACTTGTGCTACTCTCCTGCAGGGCTGGATGATGTTGACTTTGAACTGGACAGCTCCTTTTCTATCAGTTTTGACATTTTTTCAGCACAGACTCAGCAAGTATCTGGTACGCTGACTGGGCAGCTTTCTACTTATATCCCTTTGGCAACAACTAGAAAAAGAGGAAGAAAGAGCAAGTTTCCTTTAACTGAAATTATTCAAATTCATTCCTTACAGCCACTACTGAAAAGTGGGACTTCCAAAATAGTGCATTTCTATTCTTCTGTTGGTATTAGTCAAAGAACCAAAAGTAACACAGCTATCAATATTGCTTCATGTAAGTATCTCAAAATGTTATGTTTTAGTCATGTTAGGTATTGGTTTAGAACCCACTCAAATCCCTGGAAAAACCTCCATGGATTTGCAAGTCGCCGTAATGTCTGTTGGTGGGAGGCATTCCACTTAATACAGAAATTCAGGATTAGATTTATGCACAATTGTACCTTTTAGTAGCCACACAGGCTTGTTTCCTTACACACCCTCAGCTGATAAAGAATAAGCAATATCAGTGCACTTCTCATCACAGCCGTCCTGGACGACAGCCTTCAACTATCCAGCTTCAATCCTCATGCATTTCAGATCACAAGTTCTCAACAGGGATGGCAGGATTTGGTAAAATTTGTGATGCTGCAGGCTGCCTGGTGAGAAGAGAAAGGAGCCAGACTGAGTTCACTGTGAGCTGGCTGCTGAGTGACTATCCAAGGGTGAAAGAGAAGTATGTACCACTGACCTACTTAGTTTTGAAAGTCTCCATATTCCATTATTGATGAGCTGATCTACTTAATGCCCTCCTTGTTGCCTGCAGTTAGTTCAATGGCAGGATGATTTCAACTGTTCCTTCGTTTCTGTACTAATGTAATCAGAATTTCCCTGTTTTATAGTCTGATACTCTGATCCAATGGAGTATGTACAGCTGAAATATATAGGCTTAGTCAGAATTTTGGATCTGCCTTCAAAATCTAAATTTAGACACACAAGACAGTTTTTGTCTGCATGGTCTGATAAGGTCTTAAAGAAAGGCACTGATGGTGCTAAAGGCTTGTACTTCGAGCTTGCAGTTTAGAACTGGTCTATTCTGGTAGGACGGTTTTTTGAAAGACAGTTTTTGCAGGATTCTGAAGTATTGGCTTTGTATTTTTGTTTTTTTAAATTATCAGACAACTCCAGCAACAGACCAATCTTTTCTTTGTTAAAGAAATTCAATTGCCTCTGACAAGCTAAAAAAGCAAATGGTGATACCAATAAAACTAAGATTTTATTCTAGGAATTTTGGGGTTTGAGTGTATTTTAGAAAGATCTATTTTTAAAACTTGCTTTTAGGTTCAGTATATGTCATGCAGGTAACTAGAGAGATGAATATAGAGTTACATCTTAACTAGTACAAGTGACTGTTCTCATTGCTGAAGGAGGTGGTTTTAATTTTGGAAACAAACTTATTTTTTTAACAGTCAGGGCTGGGAGTCTGAAAAATGTAGCTGTCAGCCATGCGTGGGGTGGGGAGGAGGGGAGAAGGAAGTCCTGTGCTATGTTTAGCAGTGTTCATGACCTAAGACCAGCAATTGGTCTGGACTCTAGTAAAGTTCTTTCGGTTTTATGACCTTGTTATTTAGAACTGACTGTGTGGCTATATAGGTTTAAATTAATAGCAGCCTCTTAGAAAAACAGGAAGGAAAACCAGTGAGTCAGTCTAGGACATGTCTTGGTAAACACCTCAGGGTAGGCAAAAGGCAAATGCCCAAATTATTTAATTTGGGCTTTGTAACTTCTAGGTTCCTGCCAGGTTGAATAGCTTGCATTGCCAGTGATGGGGTACACAAGGGCTATGAACTCTGGAGCAGATTTTATGTTGAGAGATGAGCTCATTTCCCCTCTTGTTGAAGGGAAATGAGTGTCTCCAAAGACTCCTGTAGAGTGCTACAGAAGTTAAGCCATCCTTGTCTTCTCTGCTAGTTGAAAACCTCATGTTAAGTTAAATATTCTGCAAACCCTTCTGTGGTTTAACATGCTTCTTTTCAGACACTATGCTTTTTTTTCTAACACTAAATGTTAAACCCATCATCTCTGTGTGAAGACTGGCAGGTCTTTCTCTTAACGGTTATTACCAGGAGCCTGGTAGAGTGAGCCCCAGATGATGGATCCAAGCAGATCTGTTTGGATAATGATGGAAAACACACAAGGCACTACTGGTGTTACTGGACCTGCTCTAAAAGCACACTCAACCCAGAGGTAAATGAAAAGATGGAAGCACAAGTGCAGCAGTTTTCTGCAGTAACACTCGAGCTGTGCCCAGCACTGCACTGAATGGAGAAGACAGTATTTCTGTGTCATCTTTCCATTCCTCTGTGTCAGTCATTGATGTAGGCTGCTCTGATGCTCTCTTGTTTCAGATCCTATAGAGTTGCTCTGCCAGCTGGAGATCAGCCAATATGAATCTGTGACCCAGAAAGGTTGCTGATTTTTTTATAATACTGCTGAATGCTTTTTCTCAGCCACCCAGGTATTCTCTTTCAACACAGCCAGTCTTTGGAGAGAGGGTCCACTGGATTTACAGTCCTTAATCAAAGCTAAGAATCTGTCCTGTGATTTACCATCATCTTGACTGCCCATTAAGGTTGCTCACCCAGCACTTTGTCAGAGAATGTTGAATCACTGACCTTTTTTCATCTCGTAACCACAGCACAGACTGTTTTGTTGCCCTTCCCTGTCATGTCCAAAAATTAGGACACAGTCTATTGTAAACTTGCATGTCCATTAAGTGATGTAGATGTGGAAAGGGTTGGAGTATCTGGGAAATTAAGTCCAAGGGTTCCCAACTGCAACACAATCAGCTGAAGATGGCATTCTTCTTGCTCCTTACCGTCTGAGGCAGGGAAACTCTACTTGATAAATGCAGATGACTAACACAGTTATAATTTCTGTTTAGTAAGCATTTGAATGCTTGCTGATGAATCAGTTAAAAAGCCACTACATTGTAACAGCAGATCTACGCAGTATGCTGACATTGTGTTTTATTTAAAAGATGAAAATTGGCTACTTAGACATCATAAATGAATAAGTTGTCACATTTTCAAGTTTCCATTTGCATCCCCTTTGGAAAGTCACTTAGCAGGTTAGAAGGACGCAGTAAGCCGGATTAAGTTTTCTATATTTTATGGCTAAAATTTCTAATAAAAAGTTAGAGAATAAAGAAGAGAAAGCGACAGCGTATGACACCTTAGTTCTACCAGTACTTAGCATGCTGCTATGCTTTCATGACCTAATGAAAAATATTAAGCTATTTGTGTAAGTTGTGTAAGTTTCAAGGAGAATAGTTAATATTTCTGTTGTAGGTATGTTTGTGTATTATATCGGAAAGATGACTGTTATGAATGTGAACATAATCTGTAAATAGTACACAATTGTTGAAAAGGGGATGATTCATTATCACAGAATACAGGGAGTAATAGGCTCCCAAATGTTGATGAGGCAGTAGATGTAAAGTACATGATTTTTTTTCCCATACAATGCAAAATTAAACTGTAGAATTCATTAACACAGAATGTCATGAAGGCCAAAAGTATGTATTGGTTCAAAATGAGATTAAATAGCTAACGGAAGATAGGTCTGTTTATTAAATACAATTGCATGAATGTTGTTTGCCCTTAGCATAGGTAGCTTAATACCACTTCTTCCAAGATGGTGAGAAATACTAGAGTATTTGTATTATTTTTTATTTGCCATATTTTTATGTTCTTGCATAAGCATTCACTCCTGTTCACTACTGGGGAGAAGGCAAATGGGGCTTCCATCTGCTCCAATATGAATGTTTTGGATAGTCGCATAAAGGCAACTGTTTAGTGCCCAACCTATTAATAAAAGTATCCATCCTAAAAATCTGACTGTTTCTGTCTGTGTATTGTAACTGTCTCTGTCTCTTTTCCTCTCTCATTTATGAGAACAGAAATCCTCAGGAAGACTCTTGAATTATGGAAGGTGTAAGTTCAGCCTTGTGAAATACTGTGAAGAAATTCCAGAATCTTGTCATTTCTTGTCATTGAAACATTTTGTTACAAATGGAGTCTAAGCCTTCATGTGTTGCTAATCTGTGAAACCCATTGAAGTGAACCTCATTGATACCATGGATGAGATGAGCAGAGGTTTTCCAAATTTGTAATTTTGATAAAAACACAAAGATTTTGTGAATGTTTTCAGTTAGATCCCATGGTATAAAAGGCACAAGGCCTGTTCGTGGAAATGTGGTTAAGAAATAATACCAAGTGATAAATTAATGGAGAGTTCAGAGTTGCCACTTTGGAAGGTATTTGACAGTGGAGTACAAAACAGAAGAAAATCAGTCCCGCCAGTGATCCCTTCCCATCTTAAAAGACTATGTTTGAAGAAAGGCCTGAGCCCTTTAAGCAAAATCAGATCTGTTGCAAGCCAGCATTGTTTGGTTCGTGCTTTTCCCTAACATTTGATTGGGTTTTAGTATTGTGCAGTAGAAGGGAGATTTGTCCATTAGAACTAACGACTTTAAATGTGAAAACCTGCATGAAGAGAGATCAAACAGTAGTCACAGAAAGTGGAACAGAATTTTCTTCAAGAAGCAGATGTAACACCACTGCCCATTAAATAAGCCACTTGAGAAATCTCTAATTTTCAGTTGCAGTTGGGGAAATTACTAGTTTTGCCAATTAACGGAAGGGAAATTTGAAAGCATACTTGAAAAACTGGCAAAGTATTCTAATAACGAGAATTTAGCTATTGTCTTCCCAATACTGTAATATGGGAACTGTACAGGTGGGGAAGTGAAGTTACAGCAATGAACTTCCCTGATTTTTTTGATGAACACACATATTTTTATTCTCACTGAGACAGATTTTTCAGGTATGCCCCAAAACCACAAAGAAATATACTGTGTGTCAATTTATAACTTAGTAGAAATATTTTCAATTGATTATGCTCCTTTGGATATTTATGTTACCATAGACATATGGCTAAGGAACTAAGTAACTGTTTCCTGTAAAAATCTCCTGTCTGAAAGCATAGTAAAGCAAGGTTTTCAGTGCTCATGTCCCTTAACTTGATAATAGTTAGGCCCTTAATCGACCTAAGGATTTTCTTCCTAGGTGCTAGAGAAAGCTTTCTTTATGGTAGGATTTTTTTCCACTGTGAAATGGTTTTTGTTGGGCCATTATTCATTGTTGTATTGTGTTCACTTTAAATTTTTATGCCTTTAATTTTAACACTAAGCTGATTGCTGTGTGATACAATGAGTGATAAATTGCTGTTAGGGGAAGTTTCTTGAGATTTATATTCTGCAGATGATTGCTATATGATATTCTTGCCAGATAACAGAATACTTTCTATAGATTTCCTGAGCTGAGAAATAAAAGGAGGATTGAAACAACATCGCAATGCCTGCAGGTCAGGTTAAGGTTGAGGTACTCTCTCTGCTTTGAAGAAAAGTGACACGTAGTTAAGAGGAGTGCAGATGCACCAGCAGCAGCAGCAGAGGGTCTGCGAGTCCCTTCCTGGAAGTCATGGGGCTTTATGTCCAAACAACACACAAAAAAGACAGGGGGAAGTGAATAAGGAACCATTCTCTCTGCAACCTCTTTCCTGGGAGCAGCACATAAAGTTAATGCTGCTTCTAGCAATGTTATCTTCAGGCCTGCATTTCTTCCCCTCTGGCAGAAAGGAATCAGTGCTAAGAAAGGTGAAAAAGGCAGAAGAAGCAGGACAGTAGCACAGAATTGTGAAGAGCTTGAGACTGATGATTAGAAGTAAGAAAATTTGGCACCATGTCCTAATGGAGAGTGCTCAAAGTCTATAATTGCTAAAAGGCAGTTTTCTTTAAAAAAGACTGGTTTTGCTCAAGTGATTTGTTACAGACCAATGGGGAAGCCAGTCTAAAACATATTTAGGAATCCTGTGGGGTTTTTTCTGAACAATAGTTTGGTGCCATAGAGTTGCAAATAAACTCATCTATTCTAAATACATACTGTCCCAATTTCTGTTAATTTAAAATATCTTTTTAATAGCATTTTTCAAAAGCTTCATGAGTAATTAAAAAAAATAATAAAAGAAGGTCAGTGGTAGTTCAGTAAACCACTAATTCTTGTAACTCAACATTAGGAGGTGGCAGTTCATTGCTAACAATGCTACCGTTGTCTAAGTCCTTCTAGGCAAAGAACCAGAAAACATTTCCAAGCTAAATGGAAGCTAAGTGAAGCATTCATTCTTTTAACACATGTAGCATCCCATCAGAAATCACAGTGACTAACAGTGCGTTTATTAATAGAACTGGCCTCAAAGACTAAACAATTCAGCTGGTTTGAGCACGGCGATTCTTGGGCCAAAGTCTGTGCCCACTGTACCCCACAGACGTGCTAGCATGAAGAAACTATGAGATGGCTGGGCAGTGAAGCAGATTGTGAAAAGGGCATGTGAAAGGATGGTGCGTGGCCTGTGCACTGTAGGGAACAGCACTTCCCTGACATGGAGTCAGGAGTGACCAGTGGATTTGCAATTACAATTAATGTTCCATGATCCATGGACAGTTACTCAGATTGTGGATTAAGCAGACTGTGCATACAGGGCTAGCTAAGGTGCCTTACAATGTAAATGTGCGGGAATGTGCTGTGTCTGATATGCTCTCCCAGAATGTACGTTTGTCTGGGTTTCTTAGCTGCTATAGCAGGCCAGGCCAGATGGAAGCTCTTCCATGCAAAAAATGTTTGGTCCTGCTGCAGTGCGCTCCCGAGAACCCATGTTATCTATGTTTTTTCCACTATCCAGTTCTTCCCAGCCGAAATAATGGAGAGCTGTCAGCACTGGAAGAAAGCTGTGCCTCATAGGAACACAGAAACAGATGTCGTGTTGACTGGGGAGGACCAACTGTCTTGCACCAACTGTCCGTGTATCCTGGGCATATGCAGTAAAAAGGTATGTGATCTTGAGAAGTATAACAAAAGAAGTGCCTTATAGGATGGCTAAATTGTGCTGCTTATGGTGTTGCCAATGTTTCGCTTGTAGGTTTCCCAGATACCAGTACTTCATAAAAATCTTTGTTGCCCTTTCTAAGATTTTTCAGGTTGCAAGATTCCTTTAACTTCCTTCCTCAGTGTCAGCTCAGCTGCAGTAACTGTAGCGCAGTGCCAGAGGTCTGGCCACCAGCTCCATTTTGGAATTGTAACAGTAGCTTCCAGAATTGCCAAAAGGGCCATCTGGTATACAACACTGATCCTGCTAAAGCCAAGTGGTGCTAGCTTGCAAGGGATTGTGTTCCTCCCCTTGCCAATTGATCGTTTCTGCCTTGCTTGGTTCTCAGTGCAGGTGAAGAGCAACCCAGCTGTTCTGTTATGGTTGTCTCATGCCCTTATCCCCTAGGCCTTTTCTGGCTGGCAGCAGTAAATTATGTAGTTTTAGAGTGCATTCCTGCAGAAGACTGTTTGTACCTTGCAAGAATTTATCTCTACAGCTTGAAGTATATAAACAGGGTAAACGGAATGATTTATTATTCACTGTTGACATTCAGCATAAAGATTTTTATGTTGCTAGATGAAAAATGATAATTGTGGTCTATGTCCAGCCAGGTGATTTACGTACATTTGTTTGAGTTGCCTCATTTTCCATTCCTTTTGGTAGACTGTAAGGTATAACACTAGATAAAAACATGGAGAAACCAGTTGTTTTTTTTTTTTTTTTTTTTTTTTTTTTTTGCAGCA
>JAVKLA010000084.1:17895277-17973709 GCA_034782735.1 Sagittarius serpentarius
AGGGCAGAGTAGAGGGGGACAATCACCTCCCTCGCCCTGCTGGCCACCCCTCTCTTGATGCAGCCCAGGAGACAGTCAGCTTCCGGATTTTGCCTCATGGAGAGAGAAACACTGTCCTTTTTAGTTTGTGCTGCTTGGGAAGCTTTTAGAGATGACCAGAAAGCAGTCACAATGCTGTGAGCAACAAGAGCCAGAGAAGCGTTGTTTTCCCTGGGTCCCTCCATTCAATAATGAGCTGTTCCTTAATTCTCTATCCTGGCCCTTGCTGCAGCCTCCTCTCCATCTCCCACCACCTCTAAAGGCTTCTCACAGTGCCAGGGCTGGGCAGAGTACAGCCAATCTGTCAGATTTGGCAGGGTACCTGATAGAGAATGTATGCAAGTTTTAGACTTCTACAACAGATTCCTCTCAGCAACTGGAGGACAGAGGATTTCTCAGCTGGCACAGAGTTAAGAGCTGTCTGTACAGAGAGTATCTGCTCTGGCCTAAAGCCTTCTGTGACAGGCAAACCTGAACCAGTGCAATGGCTGTGTACTTGATCAGCTCTTTCTGTTTTACAGCAGACGTGTTTCTTACCCTATGTCAGAGACCAAATTCCGAATCTCCCTATACTATGTAAGTGTGGCTTAAGGATTTTCAAAAGTTTGAGGTACAACATAGACCCTATAATCCCTCTTCTTGAGAAGCCTGCCAAGCCTTGTATGTGGGGCATGCCCTGGCTTCAGCTCTTGCTCTGCCAGAGCACAGTTTGGCCAGAGACCAACTACACCTGCTGGAGACTTCAGGCTTGCAAGAAGGAAAAACATCCTTTTGGTACACTTAGCAGCAGCAACACAGTACTGTGGGATTTCTCTTCTGCTTGAGGGCACACCATATGTATGCAACTGCAGGACAGGGTGTATCTGTCTGCCCTGTGACTTCACATCGCAGATCTCTGGCTTTCTCGTGTGACCCTCTGCATGGCAGCTCACACATCAGAACTCCAGTAGAGAGCTCTGTCTAATATCCAGTTACCACTCCAGAGGCGAAGCAGGGCATAGTTTTTATGCTGTCATTATGTAGCAAGAGGATTTCATGACCTGGTAGTGAGGAATCTGAGCTGATGCTGCCAACAGTCTGTGGCCAGGCAGCCATAGCCATCATGCTGTTCCAAACATGGCAGATCCTGGAGTGGGAGAAGAAAAAATTTTCCCTTCTTCAGCTGGTGTGAAAACTGCTGCACCTGGGTGGAAGATGGGGCTTAAACCTTTGCATGAGACTCGTAAGACTCCATGAATGTGATACCTGCTATACGTGGCCGCTGGTTTGGGCAATTGTGTAATTTAAATTCTGATCACTCTTAACGACGATGCTGAAGTGAAGGTTAAGAACAAAAAAACTGGAAAACTGAGAAACCCTGACTGTGTATCAGACTCCACTGCCGTAAGTGTCCCTCTGTGTAAAGGGAACAGAAGTTACTTATTCCACATTTCATTTCAGACTTCCCATAAGCACTCACCTTCTCAATGCAGGTGTATTACTGGTGGCTCCTCCCTGTCACTGCTGTGTCCCGGGTCGCTGCCTCTGGGTGAGGGGACAGAGTGTTCCCTCCAGCCAGGCCCCTGCAGGGGGTCTCTGCGTAACTCCACGGCCCTGGGCTGCACTGCTTGGCCTCCTCAGGCTGCAGCGAGTCAGCCAGAGAGAGGGTGGTGCTGTATGAAGCTTGTGAAAAAGTAGCAGGCATGTCTGAGCGGACATCGTTAAAGAGAGGTAAAAACGTTGGTCTGCTAAGTGTTGTAGCAGGGGCAGACTCATTTGGACTGAGATCAAATGTAAAGTCTTTTAAATAGGAGAGAGCTTGGTTATTTAGCTGGGCATATTCAAAATTTATCTTGCTTCTGGTGACCTCGTCTAGGATTTTTGCTCTACTTTTCTGATCTTCAGAGCAAATTTGCTCCCCGTTTGGCTTCAAATGATACAGACTGCTGGACTCGAAACTTGTCTCATAGTTGTATTGGTTTGTGCTGGGAATACTGGTGTATTCTGGATTTTGGGCAATGCAGTTGCATTCTTTTTGCAACAATAACTTGTTTTTGTACTGAGACATCTTACAAATGATGTTGTTCATTTCATTCCCAATGCATTTGTCTTCCAGGTGCTTGTTTTCATAGCTGATTTTTAATGATGCCACTTGTGTTACACAGCGCTCTAAGAGCTGCACTATGTTAGTGCTGCTTTCCATTGGTGTGGGGCTAATGTAGCTCTGGAAGCGTCTGAAAGTAAAAGGCTGCAGCGGTTTGTCACAGGAAATAGAGACAGAGTGATACATTGGTTTATTTCTGTCCTCCCTCTCGAGGGGATCCAGGAGTGAGGTTGCAGCAGTCTTGTAGGAGTAACATGATTCTACTTCGTGATTATCATCTGGTGAAGAGTTTTCAGAGCTCTGGGAGCCACTCTCTCTGTTCAGCTTTTCTGGCAGTGGGTTTTTATCTACAGATGTCTCACATCCTTCTGAAATTGTTGCCTTCTCATTCTCAGATGAAGATGTCTGCAGATTGTCTCTGTTAGCCTGTGATTGTGGTGCATAACTTGATGCTCTGGTGGCTTCCACAGTCCCAGGCACTGTAGATGAATCCTTGTTGTGACTCTCTTCCCTTCCTTGGAAATCCAAATTAGATGTGTTAGGGCAAGAGTCCAGGCTATGATCTCTTCCAGCAATGTTTACTGAAGAGGTCTGCATTGCATGTTTAGTTTCACCCAAAGACACATGTAAGTTAAATGTATTAGATTCTTCCTTGCTTAGTTTCTCCTGCTGAGAATCTGTGCTCACTTTCTGCTCTGGACTGGGGCTGGGCAGGATCAAAGAATCATTAGACTTTTCTGTCTGTGACTGAGGACTCTGAAGAGAGTCAGGGGAAGAAACAAGTCCCGAGTGTTTTCGCAGCCAGTTTATTATCCCCATGGTCAGTGAAAGCTCAGTATCGCAGAGCTTTAGCAAACATTCTTTGCCTTTCCATGTGCTGTGGAAAAAACCCTGGCTGATAATGTCTAGAGCTGGTTGGGAAGCCATGTTCTCCTCAGCTCCAACATGAAAGCTGTAAATGGACAAAGGGATTTCAATGGCTTGTTCTGAAATGCTTTCAGATGTGCACAAGTCATCATCTAGGACTGGGTTTATTTTGACTTCATTTGGGTCATAGAAGAGCTCATAAAGGGCATCTCCGCTGTAGCTGTCTCTTGGAAATCTACCTGGGACCCCAGGGGTCTGAGCTTCCTTCATTTCATCATCTTGTCCAGGAGAGAATGAATCATAGTAGCCTTCATCACTTGTGGATGTGGATTCCTGGTTGTCACTTTTTGGCGTTCCTGTTTCGGTGGAGCTTTCTTTGGAATTGTTACCATCTTTATCAGGTGACACTTGGGGGTCTGTCACAGATGCAGCAGCCTGGCTTCTAGCCTTTTCCACGTCAGGACCAGGTACTTTCAGTAACTTCTTATCAAACAGAGCACTCTGATGTAGCCTCACTGATTTGTTAATGTTGTCCCAAAACTTTGCAAATTCAACAGTCTCATTCTGGCCAGGAGAGGCCAGCTGCTCCACACCCCCTTGGAAAGAGCCCATGACAGGGCTGTCTTTGTGCTTGCTTCGCCTCAGCAGAACTTCTTTGCTGTTCTCCAGCTCCAGGTGAGCAGAGGTCTCATCAGCAAAGATTTCCCCACAGCCAGTGAGGGAGTCAAAGCTCTTCAGCGAGGCGACATCTTCACACAGGGTGTTGCAGCAGTCGTAGGAGGAGTCAGACTGCAGTTCGCTGTCTGAGCAGTCTTGGGACAAGCAATCAGCTGCAAATGTTTCTCCGGTTTTGAAAAGATGCTTTGCAAGACGCCCAGACAACTCACTCTTGCAGCCTGGAGAGGACAGATTCTTGTCCTTCTCAACCAGGAACGTGAGGCTGTCTGGTTTATTTTTTTTTATATGAAATATATCTCTGAGCCCTTTCTTAGATCTCTTGAGGGAAATCCTCTTCCTGGGAATGGTTTTTGCAACAGCTGGTACAAAAGGCATCTGTGGCACAAAGTTCCTGTAATCGATCATCTGACTGCTGCATGCAGACTGGCTGGGGCTGACCACACACTCTTTCTTACTGCTGGAGCTGGACATCCCTGAAAAGCTGATGCTATTGACAAGTCGCCCCTTACCCTTTCCAGAAAAACCTTCCTCACAAGCTCTGCTGCTGGGGCTGCACTGCTCCGTTTTGTCTGCCTCAGTAACACAGTCGTGGGTTTTACTCTTCCTTACAAGTCTGTAGGAGGACCCAGATGATTTTTCCAGGCTGTTGTCACCACCTCCATTCCTTGCTGCTCTGGCAGAAAATCTGTAGTTCTTGTGTGTGGCCAAACATGCCAGCTGGACTTCAGCTACACTTTGGTTTCCCTCCAGAGCTGCCTTTTTCTCTTTGCCTGTATCGTCTTTGTTGACAGGAACTGGTGGCGCTTTCTCATGTTGCACACTGGATTTTATGAAGGTCTTTCCTCTCTTGAGCTCCATACTGCTTCCTCACATCTGTTTCTGTAAAGACAACAACAGAATAAAAATATTGTGAGGTTGGTGGCTAGCAGTTGTAAACTTTGAAAACAACTGGAGAACAAAGGGATAGAGAACAAAAGGATGGATATTGAGCATTATATGATTGGTTTTGTTTGTCACTAGAAATTTCTGTCACTGGGTTGTGGTATTGCATGAGAAACAGATCAAGTGAAACTGAAGGTATGTTGGCAATGGCTGGAAGATCTAGCAAGGAGAAGACAGTACATATTATGGGTTGGTAGCTAAGGCTCAGAGAACATTTTGTCTGTTAGAAATGAGGGGTTTTGGATTTAGGATTATGACTGCGGGATGGCTTTTAACAAAATAGAGGTCCTATTCTGAAAGTAGAAGAGGCATCAATGAAAAGCAATGCCTGAGGAATTTTAACATGCAAGTGTGTGCATCCGGGAGGCAGCAGTTCATAACTCTGTACCTTTGAGGAGGATGAAGAGCTCAAGGTAGGAAATCTCCTGAGAAAATGGATCAAACATTTGACACATGATGATCACTTTATATTAAAATAATCCTTACCTGTGAATAGAAAATCCATAAACCTTGGTACTACCCTGGGAAGCATGCTGAAACTGAATTACTGTTTTTGCTTCCTCCTAAGCATAATGTACAATTTTCTGCACTACTGATTTTATTGCAAAAAGTCAAAAAAGCTACCTTGAAAATCACTGTTAATTATGACAGGTGTCATTTCCGATTTGCAGAGACCAGTGTAGTACACTGAGGCATTGCCACATTGAATCTGCATTGTGAATTGATTAGCTATTTCTACAAATACTCTATTACCTGTATCAATGCCAATTTTGGTCTCTGCCTATATAGTTGAGTATTGAATCTGTTTTATGTTTTTGTACATATAATTAGTCATTAATTATTTTAGCCATGACACTTTCAGTTTTCCAGCAGTTATTTCATGGAGACATCTGATCCTTTCCTGCCTTATATCGACTTGAATATTGAGGAAGTCAATGGGCTTACATAAAGGTAGGTCAGGGAAGAAGCAAGTACTTCCTAAAAGCTGTTAAGAAACCAGATTTTTACTGGATAGGGAGCAGGAAAAACCTCCAGGTCCTGTTGTTGAAAGAATGTGCTTGGATCTTTCCTTAATGAGACCTCAGTTAACGATTTATCTTGTTTTGAATTGTTTAGATGTAACTAAAACCACTTAGAGCCATTGAACTCTGCAACACACACAAACATCACAGTGCTATCTCTAGCACTCCTTGACAAACCACATGTAACAGCTCTGATGAAATGAAAAATTACCAATACTCCCTTGAGAACAATCTCAGATCAGATCCATGGATCCAGATCTGTACCCAGTACAAAGACAGCCAGGGAGACTTTAAATTGAACACCAAGCCTAGCCTTTGTACACTCTTAAAGCACAACTTAAAGCAGTCTTTAGTCCACCTTGAACTGTAACAGCTGTCTGTAGCCTCCAGAGGCTTTCCAGTTGCCAGGGCTTGCTGAGAACAGCAACACTCTGACCAAGACCTCACAAGACACGGGTCTGTGTATCTGGGAGTTGTGTCACCTGCAGCGGGTCAGTGACAGCCTGTTTCCCATAGAAGGTGAAACTAGCAGGTGATTAGCAATATTGAGAACTAAATGTAGGTCAGTGACAAAAGGTAGAAAACATAAGGGTAGAGTGTGAATATTCTACATCAAGAGTATGGATGCTATGGAAAACATGGTGGGTGGTGATAGATGAGTGTCTATCAGTGTGATTGAGATGTTGGCACATTTATTTGTGTTTGGGGCTGCATGTGAGTATTGCAGAGCATTCTTAATGAAAGCCAGAAAATATTTTACTACACTGTCAGCTATCTGGAGTTCACTGATGCTGCAGGAAACTTGTTTTGCATATTTAGAAATAGGTTACTGGGACATGATTACACTCCTCTTCTGAAAAGCAAGGTGTGATTGAGAAGAAATGCAGTGTGCAGAACTCCAGCAGTGTTATGAAAATGATCAGAAACAGCTGATGCAAGACCAGTTATTAATATCCTCAAAATAAAGTGTCTGATATCTCAGTCCTTTGCAATTGTACAAGTAGGCACTTTGGCCCTGTGGGAAGTCCTGCTGCTGAGAAGCTCCTTAGAGGTCTCTGGCATGGCAGATGCTAGTGTTACAACAATGTTATGTGGGACTCTTTGAAGTCCTACAGCTGTTTCTGCCCATTCTGAGTATTAAGCAAGGGTCATTTTTGAGGAAATTGCATACTTGGGAAGTTTTTCTGTAGATGCATTTAAAAGGCTTTTAGAGGTGGATGTGTTTCATTGTTAAGCATGAAACTTATTAAAGCTAAGAATTCAGGATGTCATTAGATAATCTTCTGAATAAAGAAATCTCTGATCTGAATTGTATCTCCTTGATAAGAAACACAATGGACTACCAGTTTAATAACTGGGTCTAGAAACTTCAAGGCTTGTTATTCTGTCTTTTTTTTGTAGATTAGATGAACAGTTTTAACATGAAAGCCCAAATGGCCTGAACAATATCTGTACTGAGAATATATATGGTATAATAATATAAGATACACTGATGGTAGCCTATGCTACCTTTCCAGTTTCCTCTGATGAGGAAAAACGTGAGTTAGGTGTTGTTTTGTTGGGGTTTTTTTTTAGAAGATCTACTATACATGTAATCACCAATTTTGTAATCTAATTGTTTAATGTCTCTATTTAATCCCATATATTCTTTTTCTCATTTTCCCCCAGGATTCATGCCAGACTAATTAGTATCTAGTTCATTGTGTCATCCTGCTTATTCTGTTTTAACACTGGCACAGCTTTGGGAATCTTCCCCATTAAAAATGTCATTAAAAATGAACACCAGGAAAGGGAAGATCTCCTCAGTCAACCCTTTGAGGGCTCTTAAGGGCGGACTACCAGAGTCTGCAGGTTTTTTTAAGTATTTGTCTCAGATGCTGTTACGTAACTTCCCATACTATTGAGTTCTTCTTCCTCATATGACATAAATTATAAATAAGCTTCTTTCCAAATATAGAACAGAAGTATTTATGGGATGTCACTCTCTTTCGATATCTATTAATACTTCTAGCACTTCTGGTTGTAAGGGACTATACCATGATACCTGTTTTTCTCTCTGCAGGGATGTAAGTTGTATCTCTAACCCCAGAAGCTGTACCAGTGAAGTTAGAAAGAGATTGAAGTGCTGTAAGGGAAAGTTACCCTCCAGTGGTTATGCAAAGCTAATCAAAATTCTATGAGAAATGATTCTAGGCATTTAAAAAATGGTACATCTTCTCTGGGATTTCTTGACCCATACACTCAGCTAGACTATTGCCTGTCTCTGCTCCTTTTTAATTATGCTCTTGGACTTAACCTGCAGTATATCTCTTCTTCCACAGGGATAAAGGGTATATGAGGGACTGATTTCCACCTTTGCAAAGGAAATATATTTTGCAATTAAAAATCACTGTAAAGAAGAGGAACCTGTGGAAACTAAGGCTAGGTTGTTGTGTTTTCAACAGGCTCTGGATGTTTTCTTCATTAATGTTACTTGACCTCTTTTTTTTAATATCTGTGAAATTATTTATGGCACACACATTTAAATAGAGGACATCCTTGAATCTTATACTGGGCTACAGTTTAATTGTCATTTACAATGTTCTTAGGTGCAGCAGCATTGAGACTTCCCATCTACAGTAAACAGTACTTTCATCTGTCTTGATCATACCAGTTGCTCACTTTTAGGATTTCACAAGCATCTAACCAGGCAATTAGATCCAGATTTTGGGCTTATAGCATAACGGAAATAAGGTTTTGGTTTAAATTTGGATAATATTGCTCATAAAATTCAGGGATACTTCGTGCTCAAACATATACCATCTGTGCAGGGTGTCTGACAGCCTTTTCATAAAACCAGAAGGTTTTACTGTGTCTATGATTCATCTAAAAGTAAATTAAAGTTTTAGAATGCGAAGGTGAACACATTCCTGTGGGCTGAGGAGACTTGGTTTTAGGACAGTCAAAGAAATTGCTTATAGTTCTGGGTTATGAGGACCTGAACAAGACTGAGTTAGGTAACTGTTCTGGTTAATAAGAACCATAATCAGATGGCCTAAATTCTACCTAAGTCCAGGTCAACAGACAAGGAGGCCCAAGAGGGGTGCAGTGGAGCTGGACTGGATACTCATTAGGAAGAAGAAGGAAAATGGGTGGAGGCAGGATTCAAACTGTCCAAATATTGCCTCTGTCATGTGGGTCAGAGAAGAGAGGGGTCACAGTTGCTTCTGCCTATGGCCCCCAAAGCTTTCTGCCAGGCTGAGCTGTCTACAATTTTCCCTCTCTGGAGGAATGGGGGAAGACTTGCTTTGATTTTTGGGCTGGTGTCAAAGTTGTTGTATCTTACTAGGTTCTCTCACAGTGGAAAGTTTTGTTTAGGTTATCTTCAAAGAAAAGGTAAAATAGATAGTACTTTAATGTGTCAGTAGCTAAAACAGCAGTCTTCTTGGATGTAACTCTAGGAAGACCATCCTACTGGGAAAGCAGAAGTAACTGCTTCAGTGAGGTTGCATGGATAGAAATAATAGTATTACGAAGGGTAAATTTAGATGAACTCTCTGGCTTCAGCAAGTTTGGCTCAAAATTACTTTTGCTTAGGTAGCAAAAAAATATAATTAATGTTCACTTATTCAAAAATGTTACAGCTGTCTGGCTTGGACACTCTTTACTTGCGTATTTGCTGTGTAATTTATCTGTAATTGTCTCTCTTGGAGATAGAAATAAGCAAAATTTAGAATACAGTCATTGTTTTGCAGGGGAGGCAGGAGTGCTCTTTCTGCTTCTTTACGTTTAGATCATTCTTAAAATTGGCAGGTTGTGGAGATGGTACCTTGCTGTCTTTTGCTAAGCAGAATTATGTATGCCACTTGGAGTCATAATTTCACCTCCCTCCAAGCGTTTTCCTTTCATGAAATTAAAGAGTTGATAAACATAGCATACTCTTTTAGGTTTTTTAAATTAAAAAGAAGGAAAAAACTCTATTTGGACTGCTTTTATGTTTTAGAGTACAAGTTCAGAGCAAGTCCAAAATCCCTTTTCCACAAGTGGCTTCATATCAATAAGACTTAAGATCTTTAGTATCAGACCTACCTTTGAAAATGTTACCCCTGCTTTCCAAACAAAAATGGTAGCATAATTAATTTTCCTGAAAATATATATCTGGTTTGGGCATTTGGACATCATTACGCTTAAAATGGATGTGCTTTAAGAGGAAATGTTTTTAAAATTTTTCTTCAGAAATTGTGTAATGGGAAAGGGAAAAAGAACAGAGCGCTCCGGCAGGCTCTCCCTTGCTATGCCTGGTTAAGCTCAGAAGGATTTTTGCTGGGCACCAGTTGGAAGTCCTAAAATGCAAAAACAAGCAAGCATGAGGTGGTGAGAGCCACAGCTACTTTTAAAGTCAGTGGACAATACTAATTTTTAATGCTTAGGATCTAATCAATTAGCAATGCATAAAGAACAGCTGGTGCTCCCGGTAAAGGGGGAGGGGGGGTATTTTTGGAATAAGATGGTTTATTTACGGTCAAAAACCTTAACTCTCTGTCTCAGAAGATACAAGTTAATAATGGAAATACTAATAATCATGAGCATATATTCCGTTCTGTTAATTTGATCTTTAATTACAAAGCAATAAAATGCTTCCTTGCTAGAGGGCAGGGATATCCTGTCTGCAGTTATTGTAACACTGTTTCTAGTAAGCAAATAAACGTAAGAGTTCTTAGGGTGAAAACCAAAGAGGATTTTAAAGCAGGGCTCATCTTCTTACTTAAACTGATTACCCTGCTAGTATCTCATCTCCATTAGAAAACAGAAAAGAACAGGGTGGAAAGGATGGAAGATGTAATCAGGGACAGTCACGATTCAGGAAACAGAAGAATGTTTATTTTTAAAGATGCCTGTGTGACACACAAACCTGCATTGAGATCATGCCTCTTGTTAGGAGTGCTTCTCTCATCATCGTTAGTGGCTGTATCTTATCATTCCCCTTAATCATTTGTCTCTCTGGGGTAACCCAGGATGCCTAATTATTTGCATATACATTTAGGTCAGGCAATGGCTTTCTCACTAAGAACCAGCAAAAAGCACATTGGTGTGTTTTTCTTCAACCTTAATTCCTCTGAGCACACAAAGTAGAATCTTATACTCCCCAGCAGAATACGAGAAGGATGTGTAGTTAAATGCTTAATCTTATTAGCAGTGTGCTATAGGGAAGCCCGAACCTTCCTTTAAGCCCTGCCAACTGTTCCCTGGAGCTCAGGATTTTTCATAGTAAAATTAACCACTTTTCTACTCCCAGCATACTGTCCTGCTGTGTGCGACAGGAGGGATCCCTGGGGGAAGAGCAGCACCCACTGCTTCCCCCAGCCCTGCGTGGGGCATGCAGCAGGGCGGAAGGAGGATGAGACCACGACAAAAGGAGGCTCCTTCTCTGACAAAACCTCTGCACCCCTCACTCAGTTTTCTTCTATACCTGAGGCTGAAAGAAATGTAACTGCTCGAAATGTTCCAATTGCACTGTGCAAAAGGACAGCAAAAACTCCTGCACAGGGAGCTATTGAATCATCACTCTATTGCTAGGAGAAGGCAGCTGAGCAGAAATTTCCTCTGTGGACCTGAGAAGGAACAGGGCATTTTTTACTTGCCCTGACCAGCAGCCTGTTGGTACCAGAGAGCAAAGTGTTAATGCTGTCAGCTTTGGCTGTTTTCAGTCATTTATTGCTTTAAAAGGAGATAGGATGTGCATTTATATAAATACAGGCACACACTTGTCAGATGTATGGAAAAATAAGTAAGAAACAATGCTTCAAAAATGAGCAGTCATCCCAAAATAACAGTCCCTCAGAGTTGCTGTGAGTGTCAGAGCAAAGGAAATGCCATTGCATCAGAGGAAACAATAAGGCAGATCACAAAAATCCTACTCACCATGTTTTATCACTGAGCAGAAATCCTCTGTCTCCTAGCCTTGCTACTGAGGCTGGTCTTTATCCAGAGGCTCCTGTGATGCTTTTCAGATGCTGAGGGGCTGGACCACTGCTGCTCTCCAGTGTTACTCTCCACCCCCTGTCTTTTCCTCCTCCTTCTTCCTTCATCCCCACCCCCTCATTCCTCCTGCTTGTAGCTTTTTCATACCTTACATAGATTCTAGGCTCCCACATGTAGATTTAGGAAAGATGCCTATTTCAGCCATCTGCTTGATGCCATGGAAATGCCTCCATTGCTAAAGAATAAAAGCCCAGAAGGTAAGATCGGGAGTCCTAAGCCAGCATTTTGGTTGCTCTCTATATGAGTGCTTATTAAACAGGGAGGAACACATCCAAATTAATTTCATTTCTCATATGTTTTTTTGTTTCTGACTAGGATTCAGGAAAAGCGGTCCTAACGTCCTTAGGTTAGTGAGATGCTTCACTGTGCAATGTATGCAGATTATTGGACTGTGCCACCCTTTGCAGGGCTTTTGTTAACACTGAAGTTAGAGGTGATTTCATGTGGGAGCAAAGTGGTGTAAGAGGAGAGACTGAATATTTCTGCTGCCCAGAGCCTGGTGTTAGCCTCGTATTGCCCTCGACAAACATGATCTATTGAATTCTCCTTACAGTCAGTCTAACTGCCACTTCAGTGTGCAGTGAAGTCAATATCTGATGTTTCAACATCATTCTTTGTTATACAGATGAGTTTATTACCATCACAAACACTAGAGCTTTAATTTCACAACAGCATAAAGCTGGCATCCTTGCCCCAGCCCTCTCCCCGTGAAGGGCTTCCAACCTGATTGTGTCTTGATTGCCCCTCCCCATTAACTCTCCTCCGAGTCCTTTACATCAGTCTCTGAAACCCTTTGCCTTCTCCTTCCTGCTTGTTGAAACACCTCTGTTGGGGGCACGATAGGAGCCTCTTAAAAGCAAAAGTGTGTGCTATGAAGCAGTGGCTTAATCCACTTCAGTAGCTCTCCTGTGAGCTGCACTTTAGAGCTTAAGTCTAGGATAATGCAATAGTTTGTACAGACTGGCATATCTGCAAGCAGTTTCCCTTTCTGATGTAGGGGCTAATTTCACAGTTGCTCTAAGGTAGTGAACAGGCAGCTCTCGGACGATTGAGTAAGACAGAGCACGTTTAGGCAGGTCAGATCTGTGCAGGTATTTAGAAAATCCTGCAGCTCTATGAACTGAAGATGAGCACTCCCTCACAACTGGAGCGGGTGCATCAATCAGAGGGATGATCTCTTCTGTCCCCACATGACAGCAGAAAGGGAACAAAAGCCTTAACCTGCTACCTGTTCTCATCTTCCTTTTCACAGTGTGCTTTAGCTGAACCTTGGAGAAGGGGGAGGGAAGGAGCTTAAACTTTTGTGCTCACTAAGCTTCTAAAGCTGAAAAATCAGCCAGTTAACCTTCAAGGAGGCAGAACAGGGTGCTTCTGCTCTGAGTGCCAGCCAATAAGCCACCCAGGTGTCCCCAATGGTAGACAGTGGAAAGTTACATCTTGGAAAACACCAACCTGCAACAAGTAGAAAGCCCTTGTGTGACTTCATCAAAAGACTGGTGGGAGAAAAGAACAAACTGTGGGTGAATCCTAGTAGCTCCGGCAAGTAGATTAAGACTAATCATGAGAGAAAATACATTCATTAGAAATAGATTTGTTGTTTTTTATTCTACATGAAATATTTGTATCAATATAGGAGAAAGACTTTTTCATGATGGGTATATGAAACCACCAAGTTTTCAGGTAGTACGTCCTTGCTCTGCAGTGATGTCACTTTGGAGGGCCTCCACTCAAAGTTTTAAAACTTTGAAGTCCTTCTTTGTTCAAAGTAACACCAGGGCTTGTTAGAAATGCTGATAGACATGAGAGTCAGTCAGAGGTCACTTCTGCTGATTCAAGGCTGATGGCTGGTGTTGGTATTGTCTGAGCAAACCTAGCAAAACTAAGGGTTTACAGTTTTTATTTGAAAATTACTCATGCACACAATTTCTGAGCTGAATTCCTGAAATCTGGAGTGTAGGCATTAAAGGTAAAGGTACATCAGAAAAGATGTACCCAGATATGCCATGTGGAGAAGGAAACAGAAAACAGAGAGCATTTAGAATTACATTTGAAGCCTACTTCATGTTCAACTCAAGCTCAATAAGACAAGCCATCCTCAAAGTTTTAGAGAAGAGAGTCTGGCCAGGGAGGGGCTCTTAGGTCTGGTAGTGCTTCAGGTAGTTCCCATACCTCCTGTCTCTAGGACAGTCTGTTGCTGCTCCTCAGGAACAGGGAAAGCTCTCATATAGATGTCCCTGTTTCTAACAAATGGCACCTGTTGTCCCTTTGCTGGAGGAGTTAGAGGAGATCACTCTAGACCTGGATGAGATACCCAAATCCGTTCAGGATGACTCAGGTAAAGCAGCTCCTGTGATAAAAGAACTCCACGTTTTAGGATGTCTACTTCAGGATGTCCATATGGACAAACATTTCCATCTTTAGGGCCTTTTATTTCCCTTCATCAAGGGAAGTGGCCTAAATCCATTGGCCATCCATAGCCATAGCTATCCATGGCCATAGCCATCCATAGCCATAACCTGCATTGGCCTAAATCACAATCTCATTGCATGCGCTGGTAAATGCATAGTATGTTGAATAGCAGCTGAACTGTGGTAGCCTTTATGCATTGCAATAGAGCTTTTTTTCCTTCCTAAACAGTTCTCAACTTGTACTTCCCTGAACTATCCTTTTCTGCTATTGCTTCATTTCGTGCTATTTCACTGTGGCTGTTGATCAGCTTGGTTCAAAAGGTTGGTTCTTGGAGAATCTTATTACCCTCTCTGATTAATTCTGATTAATTCAGTCTGTCCAGAATTGTTTTGGGCATCAGTGGGCATAAAAGGGAAGGGAAATCAGAAGATTGTAAATGATAGGCACATGGAACAGCTGCCATCTGTTTAGCAGAAGCCGACAGCCCTTGGCATGGAGAGTAAGAAGAGGGTCCTTGAGACAAGAGGGACGAGGGAACGTACAGTCCCTGGTATGGCAAGAGCAGGGATCCTTGGTATCCAATGAGGAGGACTGTGGAAAGGAGGAGGAAAATCCGCATAAGGGGCAGTATGAAACACAGAGTGGGAGTTTTTAGATGAAAGCAGGCCCAGCCTGCCAGAACTTGGAAGCCTGCATCTCCCCAGTGTGGGCAGCAAATGTTTGCATCAAGTGATTGAATACAACTATTAGCATGAGCAACTCACAAAAAGCAAGCTATACTTTTTTTAAATTTTCTGTCATGGAAGAATGTAGCAGATTCTTTGACCCCACAACTCGGAACAAAACCTTTTGCTGAGACAGGTCTATTTGTTTCCAAGGAATGACTTACAGAATGAATTTGACCCAGGCTATTTCCTGTCAGTGAACTAAAGAAGAGTATAACATCCCCAATCCAGTTGAGCTTTCTGTTGACATCTACTTAAACTTAATTATTCCTGGGTTCTTATCAGTATTTCTTGGTTTTGCATGTTGTAGAGAATTGGTAATGGGATATGGAGCTTTTTCTTTCCAGATTGCTAGCAGAAGACTGCCTTAGGTTGAAGGGAACACTCTTTGCTACTTATCTGACTGCTTCCGAGGGCTTAAGTTAACTGCTACTCTCTTCCCAGTTACTTAGTGAGCTAGTGTCCGCTGCAAAATTTAGGATTGTGAATTGCTGTTAATAACATCGGTACTTAGCAAAGGAGATAGAAGGATTTTTATCCACAGATTTCTGTAAGTGTATTCCACCTCAACATCTCCTGCCTGTCTTCCCTGTGAGGCACTGTTGTTGCCATATTTGCTGCCAAGGGGATGAGATGGAGCAGGTAGGGTTGCAAGAGCCCTTTTCAGTACTGGTATTAAAAAGCTTGACTGTCCTGCCTGCCAGCCAGGCCTGGGGGTGCCGATAAGGGTGCCCTTGAGGGCAGGAAGGAGTGCTGAATGCCTCCACAATGGGACTGATCACGTTCTCAGTATGGCTGTTCTGGGGACTATGGATGACTGGTTGTGAACTGCTTGTTGCCTGAAAGAAGAATGAAAAGGGATTTTGAGAAAAAAAGAAAATGGTAAGAACATTTCTCCAGCTGTTCATGTTAGAATAGTGGCTGCCCTTAAACTTTCTGCTTTAAACAAAAACCTCTCAGGTTATAAATGCTTACCTATAACATCAACGTGGGGAAAATGAGCTGCATTAAACACTATGAACAACTACTCCAGAAGAATTGTTTCACCAAATCATGAAGAACTCCAAGGCTCTAGAGACCAGAGACAACACCTTGGGAGGGACATGACACCTCAGGGACCTGACTACAGAAATGTTTAAATACAAGGCATGTTTCAGAAGTTTTTCCATTCCAGATATACCTCTGTGTCATAGACATCTGTCCAGATGAGGCAAGAATACTTCCAGTTTATTGAACTGCTATTGTCGTTAACAGACACTCCCTGTCTCAAAGGCAAAATAATCATTCAGCATAATGCATGGGGGATGGCAGAATGCACTATTCCACAGACATCCCAGTGCAACCTGTAAGCAAAATTTCCTCAGCTTCTGCTGAGGAAGATGCTATTGTGATAACTGGAAAGTTATAGGAAGTTTTTAATGACTGTTTTGTAGGACTTGGTTTCCCTGCTTTGTTTTATATTGCCCTCTGCCTGAATACACAGAATTAAGTGCTCTGAAGGCTTTGTTAAGGGCTCAGTCAGGAAACCAAAAAAAGAGATATGGGTGTAAGTAGCCATAGATACACAGCTTCAAATGACAGAAACAGACCATCACTGAGGGAGAAACTATTTCAAGTGGCTCTAATGGGATAGTCTTTCAAATGCTAAAGCTGGGACCAAAGGAGGGCTAAAACCAAAAAGACCTAGGTAAGAGAGAAGTGAGTGATTAGATAAAGTTAGAGAGGATGGGCACAATAGCACAGCAGGCTAAGGTCTACATGCACAGACAGGGATACTGAGCTGTGAGCAGGACAGGTTGCTGCTCCCACTTCTGCCTTTCACTGTTTGTATGCTCTTATTTTGTATCTCAGTGAAAAAATAAATCACGTGTTGCACAGAGACGCTGGCCTGGTCACACTGCAGAAGATATACTTGTCACAGGACCTTGCAAAGGAGTCCTCATGGGTGGTATAGGGGTGTACTGATTTTGGCTGGGATAGAGTGAATTTTCTTCACAGTAGCTAGTATGGGGCTATGTTTTGGATTTGTGCTGGAAACAGTGTTGATGGTACGGGGATGTTTTAGTTATCGCTGAGCAGGGCTTACCCAGAGAGCCAAGGCCTTTGCTGCTTCTCACCCCACCCCACCAGAGAGCGGGCTGGGGGGGGCACAAGAAGCTGGGAGGGGACACGGCCGGGACAGCTGACCCCAACTGACCCAAGGGACATCCCAGACCATATGGCATCATGCTCAGCATATAAAGCTGGGGGAAGAAGAAGGAAGGGGGGGATATTTGGAGTTACGGCACGTGTCTTCCCAAGTACCTGTTAGGTGTGATGGAGCCCTGCTGTCCTGGAGATGGCTGTACACCTGCCTGCCGATGGGAAGTGGTGAATGAATTCCTCGTTTTGCTTTGCTTGCGTGTGTGGCTTTTGCTTTACTTATTAAACCTTCTCTATTTCAGCCCACGAGTTTTCTCACTTTTACTCTTCCAGTTCTCTTCCCTATCCCAGCTGGAGCGAGTAAGCGAGTAGCTGCGTGGTGCTTAGTTGCCAGCTGGGGTTAAACCACGACAGGGATCCATGAACCAAATCACAAATCCTGTTCTCAGGGAAGAAACCCCTTGGCTGAGTGTGTAGTTAGTTGGTGGGACCTCGAGGAAAAAGAGCGCTACAGCCACTTTGCTAACTGTGACAAGTAGCACCTTGCTGTACGTAAAATTCCACTTGTCTACCAGTCAGTATTTAAATACAGGCAAACAGAAGAACATTTGGAAGATGGGTGATAAATCAGGCCTTTGAAATCACCAGTAGTGCAGTTGGTAATAATGCAGTTAGAAATTCTTTTGGTTGATTAACTCAGTGGAACATACATTTTGGAAACAAATCTGTGTGTTGGACTTATGTTGTTAGTGGCAATGTCACAGCAGGATTTCATTTTAAAGTGGCAAGTTGTACATCTTAGAAGAGAATAAAATACACACATTTAAATGCAGTTTGCTAGCAGACCTAGAGATAATGTTTGGTGGTGTTTGTTTCTCTTGTTCTACTGTCTCCTGTGTGCTAGATGGTAGTGGCTAACTCCAGAAGCTTACTGCCTGCTGCTGCCTTAACTGCCGTCACAGCTGGAAGGTGAAACCTCTGACCGTGTTCCTTGAAGTCATTAAATGGTGTTTGTGGTAGGAGTATGGCATTACAAGCAAGGCTTTTATGGTAGTGAAATATGACCAGTAATACATTTTTGCAGTTACAGTAAATAAAGCAGTAAAACTGAAAGAACTCAGCTTCTGACGAAGTGCTCCATTAATGTATCATGAGTATTGACAATGCCAAGGTCATCATTTGGTTTGTAGCTACACTAATTACCAGCAGGTTTTAAAACATGGTATTTTATGGGTCTTCTAGCTGGCAGGCTATTTAGAGAGGGGTGATTTGTTGAGCACTATTCTTTGGGCTTTATCCTTTCATGGCTTTGGCTGTTACCATAGCTTTGCAACAAAACAGTCTCTCCCAGCTGCTTGATTTTTCACAGAGGGGTTATTAATGTTTCTAAGCCAGCTGATAGGCCTAGGCAGTACTCAAGCATATTAAACTGTTACTTATTTCTGTTACGAATGTGCAGTAGCAGAGTGCCAGTGCCAGCCAGGGTGGTGGGGTGGCTGGGAGGCAGGAATAGTGTGTTGGAGGACAGAAAGCAGGGAGCCGAGCTCAGCTGGGGCCATGTGAGTGACACTGTGTTATGGAAGCGTGGATGCTCTGTTCTTTGTCACGGTGTGTTGAGGGGGGTGGTAAGCCTGTGAAATAGGACACCTTCATTTGGGAAAAGAGATTTAGAAATTATTCTTGAGCTTTAATACACAGGTGGCAATTTCTCATCCTGCAAATGCATTACTAAAACCTGCACTTCTGAAAAGAACTAGTGTTTTTTTTAATAGCTCTATTCCTAGACACCTGGTTTGAAACACCTTACAGAGAGTCTAACTCTTCGTGAAAATCAGACCCCTTAAGGTTCTTTGAAGCCCTTTATACTTTGGAATTTTACTGTGGAAAAAAAAAGCAGCAGGAGACTGATGAGTTCACAGAGCTTGAGTGGAAGATGTGTGAAAAAGTATGAAGTGGGGAGTACTGCTGACTGAATGGTCGTCGCTACATAGTCTGTATGGTCATAGCTACATAGGCAGTCATTTGGAGCTTGACAGTGGTTCAAAGAGCCTGGTCCATTCAGACCTAACAGAGTGGTATCCCAAAATGGGCAGAAGCCAGCCACAAAATGAGTTAACCTCTTCCTCAGCTCATTAAATGAGTTGCCTGGTGAAGAATTAAGTCTGGATTCACACGTAGGTACATGTGTTGTCACAGAAATGGTATGAGAATGACAGAGGGACGGGGACCTTGATTTCCTCATCTGTTGCTTTAGCCTGAAGTTTTCTGTACAAGAAATGTTGCTGTGTCTCCTCATGCTGTGTAGGGCAGGGGTTCTGTGGTGGACACCCTATAAATCAGTCACAGGAGTGCCAGTACTGCTGGTTGGAGCTGGAGGAGGCAGATTTCTCTGCCTTTGGCTCTTTCCAGTTACAGATGTTTCCCCTAATGCCAGCATGGATCAAACCCAGGTTAGTCTGCTCCAGATTGGGAAGCATTGGCCCAGTAATTAGAAATTACCTAAAATAACAAGGTGCTGCAATACCTAGGTAGTGAAAGAGCCCAGGTAATATGCAGAGAAACATGAGTCAGGGAGGAGGCGAGCTCTTAACTGCTGTGGTCCTCTTCCCGCAAGTGCTGCTGCCCATGGCGGTGAGGGGAGGAGTGGGCAGCCAGGTGGGCAGGAATCGCCTGCTTTCCCAGCAGCAGCTCCCAGGTGAGTGTGTGTGCCCAGTGCCTGGCACAGTGCTCCTTAGACACCCCCATCAGAGCTCCTAGATTCTCTGATAGTAATATTATTTTGCATGTCCCATAAAGGTCTTTCTTGAACACCTAAACAGGTGTTGAAGTGTGACTTTTTTGCCTGATCTGCCTGATGTGTGCTGCTGTTTCCACCTGAAATGTCTGACATATTTCTGACTATTAAGGTGCTAGCCTGTCACATCCCTTCAGTGTTCAAGGGTGTGGCATGAGTGGATCAGCAATGTGTGTTTTATTTCAGAGTTCTCATCTTTGGCTGTTCAGAGGAGGACAAAAGCCTTCCGTGGAGATGATATGCCTGTCAGACTATGGCAATCACCAGCACTTTCTGTGAGGAGAGGGAGACTAGATTCACTGCTGAAGCAAACAGGAGTAATGACACTGCATTTCAGCACCCCAGTATATTGTCTGTGCTCCAGCACCTCCATTCAGAGCTGTGGGTAAAGCGCTGGTGACAGCCCAGCTGTGCGGTGACATGGCCAAGGACAGGAGGCAGGGGAAGGGGAGCACAGCTGCTGCATCTACAGCTGGGGCCTCCGTGGTGTGTGGGTGCTGCAGCAAGAGGGCTGCAAAAGGCCACAGAGCAGCTCTGGGGTCTCTTTTGACTTGTCCCTGGTTTGTGGGCAGGGCATATACAGAGCACTTGTGCAATAACAGAAGGGAAGGAAAGTGGAGTCAAAAGGAGCCAGGAAGAATAGCTCTCATTTAATAAGCATTTGAAGGATTTCTAGACAGAAAAAATGTTTAGGAAAATGTGGATTTATTGTTCCCATTAATTCTTTGGGCTTTTTCCTTTTGCAGGTTGAATTAGGCATAATTTGTATTAATATATTCAGTATTGTGCTTATAAGAGAGATGCTGGTTGGTTAGAGAACAGTCCAAACTACATTCTCAGACACTGCATATTCTCATTTAACATATTTAATATAAGTGTGTTTTAATTTGCTTCATAATAAAGAAGAAATAAATATCCAAAGTCAGCTTTCATGGAATAAAGTGATTGGTTGCAAACTCTTAAAGCATTTTTTAACAGGAAAATTTATAACAATATTGCAACTTCTTTTTAGCTTAATTTCTAGATCAGTAAGATTTATGAAATCTTGTTGTTTGTACCTGCCTACTTGTCCCTGCCTTTGAATAACTTCTACACCTATTAGCCAGGTTTATCCTAACTTGAGATAGTGAGAGAGCTCTCAGAAAATAGGCCTTTTTTTAACGGTTTTGTGAAACTAGGTGGCAGGCTAGCAGAGATGGGCCATGTAAGTACCTCTACTGGTGAAAAAAAGCTGGAAAAGAAACACCACTTTTATTAGAAATCAAAAAAGCAGCATTGCAGACAGGTAAACACCTTGGATACTAAAAGCAGTTAATCAACAGCAGATTACAAGGTCCCAGAAAAGCAGGCTTTGTTACAGTGCTTGAACTATTTACTTTATATGTAAATTGGGGGTGGGGGTGGGGAATCCACTCTTAAGCAGCAATTGTTTATAAGCTTTAATGCAGTAGTAAATAAAATATGAGAAAACGGTAAAAACCTACAGATGAGAGATTTTTCCATGCTTTTGGAAATCCTAGTTGTTTTTCCAGATTTGCAGTGGGGTTTGTAGGCAACCCGACAACTGCTGTAAAAACCATCCTCACTGCACGGGTGGGTAGCTGGGTGACTTAATCTGAACGTCTCTGAAGTGACTCCAGTATTTTCTGGGTTATCACAGTCACTCGACCAGAGAATCTCACTCAGAACAGTCAGTATTTCTGTGAAAAAATACTGAGTAGCAGCCAGCACAGCTGTCTGATTGATTCAAATACCAGAGATACAGTGCGACATATGTACTAATGCCTTTCTGCACCATCATGGTGTGCTGCCTGAGAGTGTCACTGAGCCTTTTTTGAACTTGTATTGATGAGAACAAAAACTGAAACTGGGGTTTGGGGGGTGGGTGGGGGTGTTGTTGTTTACTTTTTTTTTTTTTGAGGAAAGCTTCCTGAAGTCATTAGTCAAAGGAAATTAATTTTAGGAAATGCACACTTTGTTGCAAAGCATCCAGCAGCAAAACAGGCTTGATTTCTTGTTCCAAAGGCTCTCCAGCGGATGCTGTAGTGTCTCAGCAGGGAAGCCTTCTGTCTGAAAAGAAAAGCTCGTAAAATGCGTTTCTGAGATGTGATCAGACAAAGATGCCTTTGTTCAGACTGTTGTAAAATACTACCTATATTTGGGCTGTTGTTGCAAACAAGGAGACCTCCCACTAGATGGCCCTCCACATCAAACATTAAATATGTTTCCATGTAAACATGAAACAATTTCTTGGCTTTGAATTTCACTTCAAGCTGTGTCAACAAACTTTCTATCCCATGATTCGTGTAGGCCAAACTCAAGTCTTCTCCAGTCCTGAAACTGGGCGGCCCTATTCCTGCAACACAATACCTACATTAAAATACCTTGTCTCTTTTTACTGTCAACCTGTACTCAGAATATGTATGCTTAAAATCCTGCCTTCTCGTGTATGGAAGCTATGTAAGTGGCTGTTAAATGTTCTTTTTATCCATTTATAACAAATTGAAATCTGGGACTTAAGGTTGCAAGGTTGTCATGCATGTTCATGAACAAAATAGAAAGCAATGGTATTACAGCCTTGTCATTTGCCCTGTTGCACCAGTTCTGCTTAAAATTTTTTACATCTGGCAGGGTTTCCTAAGGGGAGAAAAAACAACAGAACTAAACTTTCAGAGGATGTAAACTGACATTATTCTATTAACATTTAAAGAATTGCATTAATCAACCTCAACTTTGACTTTGGTTGAGGAATTTTGAGAGAGATCCCTTCTGATAATTCTACCTATTTTTGGAGGTCTCTTCCTTGGAGTGTGGCAGAGCATACTTCCTTGTATTTGTTCCTCCAGGTCACTGCTGTTTGTCCAAATTACACCTTCCTGTGCTTCTTGCATTTGGCTGATGCTGCCTAGTGTTAAATTGTTGGATGTTTGACACAAGTCTCATCTTCCTGCCATGAGCTCGATGTAGGTAAACTCCTTTCACACAGCTCTTTCCAGCACTAGTTATTCCCAGAGGACAACTCACACACCATTAGTGGTACACAACCACTCCAGAGCTTTATAAGTGAGCCTGATGGTGGATGTGTAGCAGAGACTCTGTCTAATTCTGCTGGTGTGCAGGTGCTTACAAAGGGAGTTTCACCAAGTAGCTGACCAGAGGTTAATGCGAAACAGGTCCCTGGTGCTAACTTGGTGCTTTCTGCACAAATGGCAACTCACAGCACCTGCAGGAACCATACAACAATTTAAGAGATGGAAACAAGCCTGAGGAAGAGACTGAGGGTAAGGTGTTGCTGAGGCTGGGTGTGTTTTAGGTTGGGGTAAGGAAGGGCTAGGAGACTAGGTTTATGGGCTGGAGACCTCAATAAAAGGATGGGACAGAAGAATTTTGTGTCCTGCCTCAGTGTAACACGTGTAGCCTATTGCAGAGCTGGGCACTATTGTCATCTCAGCCACTGCTGCTAATAATGGTATTCCAGCTAAGCACGTTTGGAAATGTCTGTACTGAAATGAAAGCAAAAGTCTTCCTTCTCATTTTGTGAGGTGACCCATGGACTTTGGGTCTTAAACTGCTGCAATATATGAAATAGGCTCAGGACAATTTGAAGTGATGAGTTGTTCGGCAGGAAAAGTGCAAACAATGGTGCGGGGTACTTACAACTGATGCTGGTTTTAAGTAAATTAAAGCTGTCACTAATAAGCTACATGTAGGGTGCATTCATCAAGCAATGCACAGGGGAATGAAAAGTTGAAATTAAGTGATCATGACCATGGAAAACAAAATCAGAAACCATATCTTAAAGTGTGCTTTTGTGAGTAGGCAAGAATTGGTGCATTCACTGGGAAGGAAATGCAGCAGGTTAACAAGAATGCAACTGAATATTGCTGTGGGCCCTGGTGAGTGCTCTTTGTTTCACTGTGCTGCCTTCAAGGGGCTGGAATCAGTTTTCTTTGCTGAGAAGGGTGGTGTTGCTAAATGGTATTATGATAACATAATGAGAAATCAGAGCAGCTAAGTCTTGACAAGGCATCCAGCTCGAGTTAATTAAAATAGAGAAGTCATACCATGGTGCCAAGGGAAATAGTAAAAGCACAGATGGGGAGATTTGATTGCTTACTGAGGATTAGTCTGGTTACTGCAGAGGTCTTAAAAGGACAAAGGGACAATCTGGACAACCTCAAGGCTGAAACCAGAAGCTGAGAAGAGATGTGGGCATGTGGATTGCAGAAAAAACAATTTTAAGGGTCACTACTAGTATGGCTTTATGAAGGAAAAGCAAGCTTTAGGGTTAACCCAACTTTTTGGTCATTATGGGAGTTGAGTATGGGAAAAAGGGTGCCTGTACACAGTCATGGATCATCATAATAAATATAATTATGATCATAACGTAGTAGAGCCAAGCCCAGGCCAGATCTGTTTCACAAAACATTATCCTGAGTCAAACTGTTCCCAGTCCAAGCCAGGCTGGCCCATCCTTTTCAATGTTACAAGGCAGATACGGTTCAAAGTGCACCTCAACATGCCAAGCGAGTCTTGGAGGTGCCAGTCACAACTCTGCTGGGGTCTGGTAGCAAGAACCTGTCTGCTCTGGCCTGGAGGGGGAAAAAATGCTTGTAGCACAGGATGAAGCATTAGTGGCTTTTCTGTGCTGCTCACAGCAGCCATAATCCCATAATGTCCAGTCCCCACAAAAGATCATTGTGCAGAAATGTAAGTCGATCAGAGGCAGGTGTTTTCCATGCTCTGTTCAGCCTAAGAGCCCACTAAAGTAGGCGGCCATAATCTCTCCTCCTCTGCACATCCTCTCATACTGGGCTTAATTCCTGCATGGATTCGGAGGCATGGTACATAAGCTTATTGCATTTGTTGCTGTGCTCACTGGGACTGCAAGGAGATGCAGGAGGCCTGGGCTGATCAGCTCCTAGGACATGATTGTACGGAAGAGCCCTTCCCTCCACCACCCCCCACCCCCCCCAAAAAAAATCCAACCAGTTAAAATCTCAGGGCAGGTGTGATATTTCCCTGAGAAGGGGGATTGTCTGGAGGCAGAAGGAAATTCCAGAGCAGGTGAAAATGGAGAAAAATTTCCAGATTAGTAGGGGTCCTTAGAAAAATAAATAAGGTGCATGAGTGTAGGAACATGTTTCTTTCCACTCCTCAGCAGACTAGATACTGCCTAACCTCTGATCAGCTCTCTTGTCATGTTAGAGATCTTGTGCCTAAACAAAGAACACAAGCTGCTTGTTCCTAAGGCTACTATATTAACTAAAACCAAAACCAATAAATTACTTAGTGGTTCAGAGCTGCTTTTGTTGGGCCTCTTGCTGGAAATCAGTCCTGATTATGCATAAATTATCAGAGAAGTTGGTCATTTATAGCATGCTAATACCAGAAAGGACAGTATGAAGGGCGGGTAGGAGGAGATGACCCTCCTCCAGTTCATTTACAAAAACAAATATCTTTTCATAATTCTGTCTCCCTGCAGACACCCTGTGAGACTCCAAGGACCCTATCTTGAGTCTGACAAAGAGGGAGTTAACCCACTGCAGGCTGTTCTCCAACAGACTGAAAGGCTTTGCTTGGTGGGGAGAAGGTCCCCAAGCTGGTGTTTATTGATGGCTAATCATGGGACAGACGTCTCTCTATTTTGGGAACAGGAAGGGTGGACCTGGGAGTCTTGCCAGTAAACAGCTTGGGGTGCAGCCTCAAGGGCCCTTACCTTCCGCTGGTCTGTCCTTACATGCCATTTTCCTCGCTTCAGGGCTGAGGTCACTGCTTCTGTAATGTTTTCAGCAAAGTGTCAAGGTGAGACGCTTGCTGTGAAACAGAATGTAGACCATGTGGCAGGCAGCTCCTATGTCAGCCCAAGTGGACAGCAGGAGTTCAAGAACATTTGGTTTATGTGAAAAGCCTGTGCTACTACTGGTGGTGCAGATTTGAGCCTAGGGGAGCAGAGGGGCTTCCCCTTACGCTGACTCCTCAGCTTCTCAGGCTGCCAACAACAGAAACAGCCTTAGATGCACATTTGCTGTGACTAAAAGTGGGGCTCAGTGATCCATATCAGAAACTGCCTCACAGAGGGTGTTGAGAGGAGCTGAAGGGATTCACAAAGAGACAATGTAGGAGACTTTCAGGACAGATAACTGGGGATGAAAAGTGGCATTGTGCATTTCATTTTCACTATCACTTCAGTCTCCAATAGCAGGCAGGAGAGAGAAATAAGTAGAGAGACAGTCTCAGCTCAGAAACTGATATGGAAGAAATTGGCACGATACTTGGCAGGAAATGAAGAGACCCAAGTGGCAGGGGTTGAGGTGGTGTCCTGGGGGATGGCGCACATAATTCCACAGCTGCTGTGCTAGAGCTGTAGCTGGCACTGATGTAACAGCACTGGTATTCACTGATGAATACAGCTCTGGCAAGACTCAAAACCCAAAGAATATTGTGGCCTTCCAGGGAAGCCAAGTGTTTGAAAGGGGAAGGAGTCATGGGGCAGCTAGTATTGGGGTGACCACCAGAACATCCGATGGTGGTAGCGCTTCCAGGAATGGGAGCTGCACAGGGGTGTGTGCCCCTGAACTGCCTCAGGGCATCGCTTGGGGACTTCAGTGAGAGACCGGTGCAGTTCTGACCTGGTTCAACTCACAGCTTGTTAGAATGGCTCATTAAAATGGGGTACTAATTAATTTAAGTTTTCTTCCTGTATATGTTGTCTTGCAGCTTTTGTGACCTATAGCAGTTTTGTGCATCTTTATATTCCTCTTAGTTGCTATGAGTTGTGCTGGGATGGCACTGAAATGTTTTCCCTGGAGCAAGAAACTGCTGCTTTGTGGGAGGAAAAAGCAGCACGATTAAAAGGACCTAGGAATTCCTGACAAATGCTGAGAATGGGTTGGAAAAATTGTTTGTTTTCTAGTCACCCCCAGTAGCTGTAAATATAATGAACTCTTACAGGACAGGCATTTGCCTGTGGATAGCTGAGCTATATCTGAGCTACCTGGAGGCAGTTTGGAGCTGGCTACCATGCTAGTAGGTAGCAATGCTTAGGAAGGCATAGAGAGACTGAAAAGGGAGTGTGGTATTTTGGCCCTGAACCAAGACTCAGGAGGTGAAATTCTAATTTCTGGCTCTACCACTGCTTTTCAGTATGATTTGTGTTAAATTGCTGAAAATGCATCTGGCCTCAGTTCTTCATCAGGTACCATTGTACCTTTGTTCACAGAGCCTTTGTTGGCTCTAGGTCCTGCTGAGGACAATAGCAAAGGAAAAGAGGATGTATCTTCTCTGGAGCTCCTCATGCACATCTTTTAAAGAGCTGGAACTTAAACTGGAGAAGAAGGAAACAAACAATTAAACTAGAAATGAAGTTGACCCTGTTTAGTGAAGATCTCAGCTTGTTGGCTGCCTTCAGCAACATTCTCTGTGTGCCTTGATCTCTCCCTGTCGTGAGCTGTAACTCTGGCAGTTTGGGCAGATCAGGGGGTGATGTTCCCTCTGCCTTGTGCCTGTGGAGGTCACTGGGAGAGTGAGACTGATGTGGGCTTACATAACCCAAACACTGGTAGTTTTGCCTAAAAAAAATATATATATCTTTTCTTTACAAGTTCGGAAGATTTGTGTTCCTCCTCCGTCCCTAACATTGCCTTCCTGCCATGAAGTCTGAATCTCCCATGTGAGAGGACAGAGTATGGCTATGGAAATGAGTGAGAGCAATACAAAGCCCTTGTTGAGGACAAGGCAGACTGAGGCCTCATGTGGAGAAAATCTAACTTTTAAGCACCTGTGCTGGAAAAGAAACACAGGAGCTGCTGGGAAGGGACAACAGAGCTTGTGAATGGCACCGTGTATACGACCCACAGCATATCCCCTGCTTGGCTAATAAGAGATTGTGACTCTTATACAGCACATGCTGGCAGTTAATCTCTTTGCCATATGGTGGCTGTGCCTGGCACCTGCTTCATCAGTGTGAGATAAGGTCAGCATCTCCCTGTGGGCAGAAGTATTTCAGAGAACCAATGTTGCTTCAGCGTCTTTGCCACCTGGGAACCACTGCCGTTCCTAGGTACAGCAGTGGGAGCTGGGAAGGAGCATCTCAGCTTCGGCAGTGAGGCTCCTTCCTCCCCAGGGTGGTGCTGTGCCTTGTGCTAGTCTGTGCCGTATAGAGACAGTATCCATTCATTCACAGTCTGTCATCAAAACACATGAATAGGAAGAAATAATGTGTATTTTCTTTCACACTGCATTTTTCTTCCCTGTTCTACTCCACTTTCAGCATGTTTCCTTCCATCTTGATTCCCATATTGTCTTTGTCCCCCAGCTTGTACAGTGCAGATGAACGCTTCCCAGCTGTCAGGGAGGAACTGTCACAGCGTACAGCTGTGGCTGGGGTCCTCCTGTCTGCTGCATCACCATTAAAGCCCCTGCCTGTATATGCCAACCTGTCTTTTCTACCCTTTTTCCCTTCCATCTCTCTTCTGGTATTTCATTTTATCTTGCACTTTACACTCTCCAGCCATCTGTCTCCCTTCTTATCAAATCATCCTTCAAGGAAATGCCATGCTAAACCCCTCCTGTACTGCCTGACTTTTTACATGAGGCAAAACATGTTAAGACAGGGACATAGCCAGATAACTTCTGCTTTTGCTTGCCTGCAGCAGTCCTTCCTAGGCGATGGTGGAGATCATTGCTGGTAAGACAAGACAAAGACATAAAATCTTCAGTGCCAGCCACAACCAGAAAGACAGACAGCCTGAGATGGAAGGATCCTCTTTGGAGGTTGGTGGATGTATGTAGCTCCCCCATTTGAGAAGCTTTCTCTCAGGAGAAGGAGCTTTCTCCCAGACTTAAAGGAGGAGTCGAGGAGCCACAAATTCAGACGTGTATTTCTAGTTCTGCTTATGACTCTGTGTGATATTGAATATAGGTTTAATCTCTTCTGATAGCTGCTAAATCCTCAGATAAGAGTGATATGTTATTGTTCTTTACCTAAAGGCCTTAGATTTCTGCAGGTAACTCCTTTTAGTGCTAATGTTGTATAGTGTTTGAAATTTTAGAAAGGTTCCTCCTTACAAATTCAGCTGCTTTAGGAAAGAAGGCTGATGTTTTAAAAATAGGCCTTATTTAGTAGGCTGTTTCTCCTGTTTCACAAATGCATTGTTATGAAAAGTAGGTAGGCAGGAGAGATCATTAAATCTAAGGAACAGTCTAGGATGGCTTCTCTTGGTGTCCCGTGAATCTGTCCGTAAATGACCATGTAAACTAGCAGTTGTTTGCTATAAATCCCTAGTCATATCTGCAGCTTGTCACATGAAAACATGCTACTGGATGAATCATGTGGGTCCTTTTGCACGAAAGACGCACTGGCAGGGAGGAAAACCTGTCTTGCTTTGCCTTACCAGGCTCAGGAAATGAAACAGGCTGAGTTCTGCTAGCTGCAGCTCACAGCAGTCAGGGCCAAGCAGTGACCTGCAGGAAAGTAGGCCATGTCTGAGACTTACAGGCACTTTTATCTTTTCTCAGGTTGTGTTACTTCTCTAACCTTTTGTTGAAATATTTGTCAAATGTTCCAAAATTCTGTTCTTCTGACATCCAGCTTAATTCTCAGTATTGCACCTGCAAGGCAGATTTGGTACAAAATTTACCTTGGTTTTCTGATCACCATGGCCTGATGGTATTTGGAATTAGAAAAAGTGATTCAGGGATTTAATGCTGAGTCCTCCTAGTCTCTCTCTCAATGTCCTCTCTTTTGTTTGGGAGCCTCATCAAAATGTCTTGAAACCAGCGCTTTCTAATCCCTGTTTTCTTTCATTTCAGCTTTCATTTGACCTTTAAAATCATTGTAATCTGAGCTTAGTTTTCACACCCATTTCTTTACTTCCTTAACTTTAATAATTGCTGTGACTGATTTGTGAACTTTGTACAGTTACAAAAGCAATGCATGTATCTCTTATCTATAGCAAATAACAAGCAAGGAGCTGAACAATAGTTCTGGATCCAAGTGGAGACAGATAGCTGAGGCGTGGAGACTAGGACAATAAGACTAGGACAGTCAAGCTGTACCTCTCCCGTGTGGGTCCTGACCATGAAAAGGCTTGCAGAAAAGTTTAGAGAGAATCTTAAAGGTTTAGAAAAAAGTTGTCTTTCAATTGGCTTTCTATTTAAAGGAGAAGAATAAGGGAAAGATCAACCAGAAAAACAGTACAGTTAAACTGTTCTAACGATTTGGTTTTTTCAGTGACAGAAGGTCATTTCCCCACAGTGAGAATATGGATACAGTCAGGAAATAATTACAGCTGGTTCTCTGCCCTGCTGGGAGGAGCTGGCCTGCTCATGGGCTCTTGGCTATTCATGGCTGGGAGAGCTTCACTAGCAAGTGAGGTGCCTTCTGGACCTATATAAGCCCGGAAGGGGGGCATTCTTTGAAGAAAGTTGAAGAAACTGCAATAGCACGCGAAGGCTCCTGAGCTCAAGGCTCTGTTACTAAACATGGCTGGAAATATCCCCATGAAACAACATTCCAGTGAAAATGTTGATTTGTTGAACCCAGCTGTCTCATCCAAAACACTTCTGTTCAAGGAGCTGTGGTGGACTCTGAGGTGGCCTTTTGGCACTGCTCTCTCTGGGCTCCTGGCCAGGCAGATCAGTCTCTGGGGCAGACCCAAAGCACAGTATCATTTTCTAGGCTAGGACCTGGTGAGTGATGCTGGAACAGGCAGCCACGTCAAAGACTCCATGCTCATACTGAGACAGTGACGTGATGGCACCCAGGGAACCTCAGAGGTGAATGTGAGCATGCAATTTAGTCACCCACTTCCTCTGAGTATCCCCTCCTAACACAGTCTCTTGGGATGAAGGGCTGGGGATATCTTAACATTATTCTGGTTGGCTTCCCTTTCCTGAATGGTACTTCGCTGTCACAGCAGCAGTGTCCTTGTTGAGTTGTTGAATCGATTAGACTAAACTCTTTGGGAAATAGGAAACTTCCCTATGTGCCTACTCAGTTAAGTCCATACCAGCTACTGTAAGACAGTAATATTTCTGACCCTTTCTGTTCAATTTGACAATACCTGTTTATAGTCAGTAACAGAATATAATGTAGCACAGTCTTTGCTGGACTTACAGTGTTCAGTATGGGTAAATGCATGCTTTCTTAGATCTCCCAAACTCCACAGATAACTAAGCTTTCACTGAGATGCTGATTGAAGCAGAAATAAGTAAAGTAATTAACAGTGTGTGATTCAGTTTGGAAATCAATACAGACTGTATTGAGCCAGAATAAGAGCCAGAAGAGGGGCTGCTAATACTGTAGGTCTGAATCCGCAAGATATGTAAAAAGTGCATCCACCTAACATAAATTTACCAGAGAGCATTTTAAAAAATCAATAACTAGAGCATTAAGGCCAGGTTTACAGGAAATTGCAGGAGAATCATTCAAGTTGGCACCACAAAATATTGAACACTGAGACACAATGGCAAGGAGCTGTCTAAGTTCAGTATCCTCAGGAGTGGTCTCCAGAGCTGCCAGCCCCTTGCAAATGGTCCAGATGTGGAAATGCCTCCCAAGCTCAAGAAAATGAAAGGAGACAACAAGCAGATATTCTCCAGAGCCACCTATTCTGGTTGTATATCACTGTGCCAAGACACCAACCTTTTAATTTTTAAATCTAGCAGAACTATACTGAACAGATATAAGACCCTGTGGAAATCTGTGGGGAGTGGCTTTGGCTAGACTTGCCCAGGTCTGATGGGGTTGAATCTGTCTTCCAGTTATTTGCTATTTTCCATTTTTGTAAAACTAAAGCCTGCCTATGTTCCTAAGTCTTTTACAGTAGCATGGTGAAAGCTGAACAAGCTTATGCCATAGGGCTTACTCAGCCATCCGCAGGCTGTAGCAGACAAATAGATGAGCACAGGATAAGCAAGGCTGTGAACTTGTGCTGTCTCATGGGCTCTGTGGTACTCTGCATGCAGGCTAAATGAGAGTCGTGAACTGCTCTGCATTTGTCATGAGGATCTCATCTGAGAGTGAACCTGCAGTCAGCTACTGTGGAATAATTGGCAAGTTCATACCTTTGCTTACCTTTCACATTATTTGCCTTACATTATTCACATTTACACTTTTGTGGCCATGGAAGTGGATTTTTAAAAGATGGTTCAGTGGAAAGTTGCTAGAGTTACCACTTTTGCTCTGTACTTTTCAGTAGTGAGGATGTGTTTGTTACCCACCCAGATGGAGCTGGGACTTCTAGCTCATAACAACTAGCTCTCTTATCCAACAGGAAGGAATAGATCTGCTATAAGGATGTTGTTTTCAGGCATCAGGAGAAAAATAATTAGATTGGGAAAAAAAGAGGTATTTATTAATTGAACAATTATATATAAACAGTAAGCCCTTGATATATACATTTGCAGAACTACAGTGCTGTATAACATCACTCTCAAATACTTGGCTGCATTAGACACTCCCTTAAATGCCATCAGGTCATTGTATATTGTATTTGCATTTATTTTTCTATCAGCCAGAGGTGTGCAGCTGAGATGACAATTAACTCTTTCGTTTGTTCACATTTAATCCTAACCAGCTGGTGGAAAATATAGTTGTGATTTTATATGGAAATGAGAGAATCTGCCCATTAATAGGAGATCCTTGGAATGCCATGAGCTGGGAGGCAGGAAACACTTCCACCATTGACAGAGGTTTGAAATTGTAGTTGGAGGTGATTTGCACACACTTGAGTTCTCATTGCTTCCCTTCCATTTTGCAATAATAGTACAATTCAACAGTTTGGGTGTTTGAGTGCTACTGTCTGCTTAAGGTATTAACTGTGTTGTGACTCACTGATAGATGCAAGGTGTGATCCTGAAGCCAAATGTATAATCGCATCAGTATTGTTCACTCACTTTTCAGCGGATGCAGGATTGAGTGAGCAAAAATAATCACCTTCTGTTTTGCCTGCCCAGGCACCATAGCAACTGAAATGCTGTGCTTAAAATTATCATTGTTTTTTCCTCCTAGCCCTTTGTTCCATATGGTGCAGCCTGTCAAACTGTCTTAACATACAGTTCCATGGATGCCAACTATCAGTGTGTAAGGAAATGAAATATGCAGAAGATTTGATGACTGATACTGAGTTTCATAAGCTGTCTGCTTTGTTACTTGGCATGATCTGAGACCGCATGTCCATGGCACAGCACAACTTTCTGCGGGGTGAGACTATGCGCTGTCTCCCACGGATGTAAGCATGCTGTATTTGCTATAGGCTGGTAGTGCTGGGGTAATAATACAATAATGCCATGTTAAGTAAGGAGCTGTGTTCCTTCTGTTCTTGTAGCGTCAGTAGTAGAATCCGTATTACTTGAGCAGAAAAGGAAGATCATACTTGAAACAATAGTTTAAGATTTGACCATGCTGGTGACTGTGGGAGGTCCTGGTAGGCTTGTCAGAACTGCCAAAAAGGTTGTCTGAACTTAGACTTTTTTATTTTTAGGCACCTAAATAAATAATATAACTTTAAAACAGCTGAGCAGCCAAAAGATTTCATTGACTGCTTATTTTGACTATTTTATGAGACCTTTGTCTTGTGCACACATTATTTTTCAGATACTGGGAGTAATCCTTTGATATTTACCATTACTTAAAAAGCTCCAAGATACCCCTGCACCACTAGTGAGAAGAGCAACTGGAGCTGGGAGCTGACAAAGCTGCATATTCTGCAGATCTTGTCTTTGCTGCTTATGCCGTGTGTAAACAGCAAAGTAATGTGATGTTGTAGCAGCGGTGCACTTCTTTCTGCAGTGTACAGAGGGCTAAGAAACTGCAGAAGGCATAGACTATGAAATAAAATAGTGCTTGTATGCCCACTTTGTATCACACAAGATGATGAACGACTGCATCAATACAGTCTTTTTGATTAAAACTAAAGCTTTATTAGCCAGTGTTGAGCCTCTTAAAAAAATTAGCTTTTCTTCTGATCAGACCATGCCTGGAAGATCTTGAAGAGTTCCCTCTCACAACCCAGATCCTTCACAATTCTCTCATTGCACCCCCAACTCTGATACTGAGATCTAACAGTAAAAGCAGTGCAGTGCGGTGCAGCAGCAGTGTGCTGGCCAGCAAGCCAAGAATTGGTCTCCAAATGGACATTGGAAATGCCAAGTCTGCTGGAGGGTATGCTGGTACTTTATGGCGTATGTCACTCATCCCAGAAAATTCGCAGATAGACTGTAAGTCTGCAACAGATGAGAATTCAGTATTTGTATATCATGCATTAAAAAAGGCAGGGGAAGGCTTATCATGTTTAAATACATGATTTGATTCACTGAAGCAAAAATGTTTGTCATCTGTAAGTAAGATAAGATGATTTCATTCACCAGAGCCATTGCGATACAATTTTACAACAGGATTGAGTGCCATTTTTATTGATCGCTTCAAATCAATTGTGTTATTGCATACAAATTGGTACAAAACATCACCCAATCACATGACCCTCCTACATCAGTACACGTGGAATGCCACTCTGTATCATCGCATATTTGTTTAATCAAGATAATATTTCATCTGCCTCATTGGAGTGATAATGTGATGAGAACAAACTAAAATTACTGAAAATGATCAACCCATTCATTTCTGATGAAAGAGCTAGCTGAGGGATTTAGATTTTTTTAAAGCACACAAAGATTCATTCTCTTTTCTAAACATCAGTTTTTGCAGAAAGAAAAGAAAATCTCCACTTTAGGCAAAAACATCTTTTGGCACCACAGAATTCACTTTAAAGTTTCAACTTTCTGTTCTTGAGAAGAGCTGGTAGAACTGGCTACGGAAATCACTTTGCTTCCATGGGCTTTTTGCATCTTCTGCTTCATTTGCCTTTCTAAGGACTCAGTTTAGAAGATCTTGCTTTCTCCAAGTCAGACAATCATCCCAAAATCCTGAGGAAATGGACTTCTCTGGCTGTGCTTTAGTAAAGAGAGGAAATGCAACTGCATACCGCCACAGGGAAACAGAGTTCAACAGTTCCTCGAATTTGGATGACGCTTCTTTGTACTATTTGCTGGAGGAATGGGCTCTCAACCCATCAGGCACAAACATGAAGATGTTTTTAATCCCTCCAGTTGTCTGCCTTGTGGCAGGTGTCCTCATCATTCCTACCATCTTGTTTGTGATCTTCTCTAGGTTTAGCATCCGTCAGGAAACAAGGTACCTGCTGCTGGGAAATGCTCTGCTTTCTGATCTGATCTACCTGTTGTTCTACACCGTGTCCGCTGCTCTCAATGCAGCACACGTACATCTCCCAAAGGAAGCTTGTGTCCTCCTATTATTTTTGCTGGCAGTGGCTTACTGTGGAGGACTGTTCACAGCTGCTGCAATAGTCTTGGACACATACATAGCTATTTTGTTTCCTTTGCGCTACATTGCTATTTTGCCTCCTTCACGAACTAAAAAAATTATTGTATTACTATGGATGTGTTCTGGGGCTTTCCCTGGGATTTTCTTCTTGGTGCTATCGAGCACTCACAGCTTTGTACCCTGTGTTCTGGAAATGTGCTCCGTTCCAGTAATACTAATATTAACTCTGAATGGAACTGATGCTGTGAAACTCTGTTTCTGGCTTTCTACCACGGTTATCTTTCTCTGCCTGTCTCTAATATTTTGTTGCTATGCTGTTTTGTATTTTAAAACCAAACGATCGGGTATATGGGAGAGCATCTGCTCCAGAGCCAGTGTAACATTCTTAATGCACAACACTGTGCTACTTTTTTACTTCTTTCCACTCTTGGCCCTTTTTGTAGAATCATTCTTGTGCATTAATGTTATCATCAGACTGCAGACAGGAATCTGGGTCTCCCTGACAGTCTGCAATGTCCTGATGATTCTGCCTAAAGTTTTGTTCCCTTTTCTTTACGGGCTTCGATACAGAGAGATCTCAGCATCTCTCAAATCCATTGTCAGAAGAAAGCATCTTCGCCTGGTGTCACCTGCTCCATCACCATCCTAAGCCAACGCAGAGCACAGCCACAGCAGAGGAGTTGTTCTTACCTTGTTAGCATGCAAGCCTGATGGAAATCACTCAGCTTCTGAAGAAGAAGTGATCTGAAGAAGTGATCAACCCATGTCAGAGAAGACATAGGTTGATCACTCTGTCTCCTGGGTGCCAGAAGGCCACAGATCTTTCATCACCTCACAGCTGAGAATACAGCGAATGCTACCCTGGGTGAAGTTCTAAGCTTTGTTCTGATGCGGGAAGGCAGTATCTTTTGGAGGACATAGTGAATCAAGATCATTTTCATCCACCTGTGGCAGATGCCCTTCTGGAAAACAGAAAATTAAAAATAGATGGTGCAAAGCAAAGGGGGTAACCACAGGTCTCTTGACAGCATCACCTACAACAGAGAGGATCCTTAAGCAAACGTGCTGTGAATAGAACAGCTATTTCTTTCACTCACAGTGTATTTGTGCAAGGTTGGTAGCCAATGTCCTATTCTTTAAAACATAGACTGAAATGTGCCTCTGGAAACTGCTGTAATCAGTGAAACGCTTTGCTTCATCTTGCGCAGTGTGCTAGCATATTACCTGCCTTATGGATTCTGTCTGACAATCTGCAAAACACTGTATTTTTATAAAATATCAGTCTGATGGGAAGTCACCTTTGATCAGTGTCTGTTGGGCAGCCCAGCACATGGCGCTGTCAGGGAGCAACAGGGATGGATGGGCTGCTTGGTGAGGGAAAATGAGCTGGGAGCAGCGGGGTGGCAGTACCTCCCTGCAGGGTGCAGTCCCGCTGTGCCCGTGGCGGGTGAGCTGAGTGGGTGGCTGCGGGGAGCCTGGGTCAGCCCAGAGCCCTGATTCCCTCCTGGGTCCGTACTGATGAGACAAGGCCAAGGCTGAGCCCAGCAGCTAGGGCAGGAGGGCAGGAGCAGCGAGTTGCGAGGCTGGGCACAGGTGTGCCTATAGCATAGCTCAGACATGACCTGGGGCGAGGGACTAAGCATAAACCCTGGGTCTGAGTCCCTGCTGAGGCATCTCCCAGCTCTGGCTCACAAAAGTCTTCTCTAGCAGCCTGATCCCAGGTTATAGCTGCAGCATATGAGAGCTGGCGTTGGGTACCTGCCATCAAACCCCTAGGGAGGTCAGGAGGAGAGGCTGCAGAGCCTGTTGATGTACTCAGGCGCAAGAAAGATGGTATCTTGTAAGAGCCTTTTAGGTTTTCCAAATCAGCTGCCTACCTATAAAAGATGAGTGAAACATATTTCTGATCTTTAAAGAAACCAAAATTTCATTAGACATAAACATCCGTGTGGGAAATTTAAATTGCAGTGCCATTCCTTGGACTTGAGAAAAGAGCTTTTGTATTTCTAAAGATGGTATTTTTAGAATTTGTTACTTTTTATACAAAAATACCTTGGACTTAAAAAAAAAAGGCATGAGAAAATGGCCCTTGATTTCACTCTGTGCAATATTTTCCTTGTGTGCAGACTATCTCCACCTTCTGTTTGTTCAAAGCAATACACAGAAAGTGCTGAATGTGGCTTTTGGATATTTCACACTCATCTGAAGAATTCCACTAAGTGTGAGCCAGGAGGAGGTCAGTGTCTGGTTGCATGAGATGTTTTTTGGCAATGAAGCCTGTTTGAGAGGTTCCTGCTGATCTTTTTCTCTCCTCATTCCCAGACTGCTTGTTACTCTCCTCACATTGCAGTGTCTGCTCTCTCTGGTTTGCTGATACAACTGCTTCTGGGGTTTCAGGGTAAAAATATCCCTCCAAAGAGAAGCGGTGTTGTTTTCATTTTAACCGAGATTATCCCAGTGATCTGTTTCATAGCGTGTTCCGCAAACAGCTGTGTCAGCACAACTGAGAGGGGTAACAAATTCCAGTTCAGAAATGGGAATGAGCAGGGACATATTAGAGACTTTGCTGCTAGGGGACACTTCTTGTGTAAGAGCATCTCTAAGGTAAAGTTGTTGCAAGTGAATAAACTGTAATATTGCATATTTTCTTTAACCACAGTTCTGTGCTTCCCCTATTTTGACCCAAAGGAGCATTAAATTCCTGAGTAATTGCTTTGTTTTCCAAAAAAAACCCCAACATTTCTTCTCAATACTCTTCAATAAAAAAATTAGGACCTAGAAGTTGCTTTTTACTGGCTGCTTTTATTTTTCTCCAAGATGAATGTACCATAGACATCCGTCACACAAGCTATGTTTGTAGAAAGACTTTATACACAGCCTATAACAGGGCTCTTCCATAACACTAGGAAGGGTGGGGAAAAAGTCTGTGTACTAGATCAGGTACTAAATCCCTTTAGCGTGCAGTATGATCAAGAATGGAAGAGGTACCTCTAACTCCCCAGGCCACTCGTATCCTGGACCGAATCTTTGTGCCAATGCCCATTGACAAAGATGCTGATAACTCATAGGTTGTTTTGTCCGTGCAAGCTTGAAAGCTTTATTACCTGAAGTTTACCTGTATTGTAAATTTTCATGCCAAGTACTAAAGATAACTGTGTAAATAGTATGAAGTAAGGTAGTTCTATATACAGCCATAGGTGACTGAGTAGCTGCAATAGTACTTATCTTCCTGCTAACCTCTCTCTATTATGAAGTTAATCTCCAGGACAGGCTCCGGTAGGACTATATTGCCAATTTTGTAACTCTTTCTTACATACACGTCCCCCGGATATATTTAGAGACAACTAGAAATTTGGTAACATAAAGAAGGACACTGAAAGATGGAGGAAGTGAATTGGTGATTGTGGCAAGTTTATCTATGTGTGAGATCTGTCTACAGTGATATTGTAAGCACCAGGCAAACAAAACACTGCTTTGTGGAAATGAGCTTCATGTCCTTGAAATTGTTCCCTAAAATGGGTGTTTGCCTAGAAAAGATTTTAGTTGAACTGAAATTAGTTAATTTGAACGGAATTCGAAAACAGTTGTCTGCATTGTGAGTTGATGATAATTTATTAATCCACTTTAAGGCAGATTAATATTAGATAGGTAAGTTTTTCTTAAGTAAGTGACTGCTTGTAGACAACTTCTTCCCATGGAATGTTACTGTGCTGTTTGGTACAAAAGCAGTATGTTACAGCATGTGTAGAAGAAACACACCATACACCTGAATCATTTGCCTTTGGGATTTCCCCGGTCGATCAGAATAGGACCAAAGGAGTCACCACGGCAACGTCACAAGCACAAGGTTCCTATAATTCTTGTCATAAATGTCTTGAGTTTTGTCTTAAAATTTGTTAGGCTTCTTTATTTGCCAGAACCTCATGGCTGTAGTGATTAGCAACCACATAAGCTCTGGAAATTCAAACTGAGACTTTACCAGAGCCCAGCTATCGACCTCTCCCAGGTCACATAAGTGAACTTCTTGGATGTCACTGTGCCTGCCCAGCATTTTAATTTAAAGTGAAACAGAGAGCAGTTGACTTTAACATGTGATTTGGCAGCTGGGGGGCAGTAATCCTTTAATGAATTGCAATAGCATGAATCACTAAAGGTATTCTAATTTGTAGCCTAAATATATTCCTGGTCAGTTTTTCCCCTCTTTTCTTGTGCCAACATTGTCACTTCGCTTACCACTGCTCTCTTCCCTCTCAGTTGGATTTACAGTGCAGTTGACTGCTGTCTGTAACCTGCAGACTGAAGGGAGACAGACCTGCATTCCAGGGGCTGGGTCTGTGCCATACAGCACTGGAGAAATAAATAAATCTGCAGTTAGAGCTGTGCTTCAGATGAGATCAGTTTCAGTGTCACGAGATGCGGAGAATGTCCAGGCAGGTAAACAAGCACACAGCTTTGGGTTTGGGATTTAGTTCATTTGCAACGATTTGAGTAATTATTCAGTAAAACTAATTAACCTCCTGCAGTTCTAGTAATTAATATCAGAGCGTCTACTCCTGCTCCATCAGTTCGCTGTGTGGTTTTCTAAGGGAAGTTTAATACAGTAATAGGTCAGAAGGAAACTGGCATTTGCCTGGTTGCACTCGAGGCAGCCCCGAGAGGTCTGGGGCTGCATCCCAGCGCTGGGGACCAGCACCGGCTGCACCTGAGACAGGTCACGCAGCTCCCGCAGGGAGTCGTCTGCTCTTTGCTTCGCTAGTCGCTGTTTTTGTACACCGAGATGCTGTATCTCCTTTGGACAGAAACTGCGATTGTGGGCATTCCCTGTGGGAGGTGGGAATGTATGACAGATGAGACAGAGCCTGTGGTAGGAAAAGGAAATTACAAGTTTCCTTGAAACTTGATTTGTGTTGTCTCTGGTCTCCACCCCCACCTCACTGCTGGTAACTGAGGGCACAGCACTGCTAGTTCTTGCCGTTTTTTCACAAGCCTCGTGATTTCTGGCGTCTTCGTAAAACTACTGGTCCTGAATGGTTTTGTTTCTCAATATGCTCATAGTCCTTCAGATTGCAACATGAATCTGAAAGGTACGAAGAGCAGGGAGGCAAATAAAAACAACTTTTCATGAACTGCTATTAAAACATCAGAATTTTTGAGAGAATCTCGGGAGAGGGAAAGGAGCCAAGCTGTGGTTCTGCTGTCTCCTGTTTGTCAGTGAGGGATGGTCTGGCTCATGCTTGCCCAAGGTCTGCAGGTGTGGCTGGGGAACCACCACAGGAGAGGCAAGAGGCTGTTTTCTGTCTCTGATACGTAGAGTTAGGAATTTGTATTTGGAAGTTTATTTGGACAACTTTTTCCCAACTTAGTGGATTATTTTTCTCAAGAGAAAAATCAGCAACCAACTCCTGAGGGCTACTGGTTTTTAGGATGGTTCCCAGTAGGAAGAACCGGTCAGCTTCAGCAGCCGCTATCATTGGTTTTGGCAACAGGTGAAGATACAGAAACACAGCTTCTCAAGGGCAAAGGGAGACCCTTCCCATTCATCCACCTTCTCTGTCCGTGTAGACCAGCCAGTACTGCTAGCCAAGCCAAAGGTGGTAACTGTTCTTCACAAAAACCTTTTGAAATAAAATACTCTTTTTAGAGGGCATTTCTTCATGCATTCTGAAAAGCAGAGTGGGATGGGACAGTCTGGGCCAGCATGGAAGCGTGAGAAGTGCTGCACCTAGCAGAACAACCGGAACATAAAGAAGGAAGGGGACCAATTTAAAAAATAGTTGAAAATGGAAGGACTGGGGGAAAATTAGAGTGAGAAAATGTGGGGATTGGCTGGAATTACAGAAGTGAGTTTCAAGGCATGGGGGAAATTGCAGAAGAGGCAGGATTTCTTGCAGTCTTTCCGAGGGAAGGACACAGTGGAGACCTGTTGGGGGGCATGCACCTACCCCATGGGCTGCATCTGCCCTGCTCAGCCTGCATGGTTGCAGCAGACTCACCAGTACGGTCTGCGGGCCCTGCCATATCGCTGAGCACTCTGGCATTAGTGTGCTTAAATTCAGGAACCCACATTTTTTTCTCAGCCCAACATGGGAGAAATATTATTTTTACTACTGTATAAGGCAAAATGAGACATTACAGAGAGGGAGAGAGGCTGGAAGGAGTCACTGCTCTCTGCTTGGACAGATTTGTTTTGCACAGTGTTTCCTGTCTTGATTTAATGGTGAGTTGGCTCTTCCCAGCAACTAGGCAGGGGAGGAGGGACAGGAATATGTTCCCAGCCTTTGGCCAAGAGTGTCCCAGAGTGTCCCGAGTACGACCTCTTCAATGTTTATTTTTCTTTCTCTACAACTGACCCAGATGCTGGGACTTGAGACTCGGGCCCTCCTGCCCTGCTGAACATTTGCCCCTTCTGGTACAGCATGTGATGGTCCCAGGAATCAGGCTGGGAACAGTACCTGGAACTGTTTTTCTCTCCAGCAGACTGTTCTGTCCGTTTGCATTCCAGGAAATCAAAACCCGTGAGAAAAATCCTGGAAGAGCACTGCCACCCAGTGGGGATGGAGGCAGGGGTGCGGGCTGTCCACTTCAGTACAGCAGAGGAAAAAGCCTTTCAGGCAGAACAGTAAACCACCCCAGAACAGAACGAAAGGGAAACTAGGTTTTGGTCTGCTTTATTAGAAAACAGCTACAATGAATGTTCAGTGGAACCAGATTAGCGTTCATTTATATATGCAGCCTGTGCAGTCTCTTTCTTGGGAATGACAGCAAGGTTTGCAAACCGAGATGGATTTTTTTGGTCACGCAGAACTGAAAAACTAATAAAGTGTCTTCAAGCAAACAAACAAACCAACCAGTTTTAACTTAATCTAATGTGCCAACCACTGGAAAAAAGCACAGCTTTGGAGGAAACGACGGTACGTTTCACAAAAGTTACAAATATTTCATTCCAAAAAGCATCTTCTTTTTTTCACTAGTAGGTACTGCAAATCCAACTTAATACAATAAATAGTTAAACAAACTTCAGGACCACACTGAGCCAGTTTAAGCACTTTTCAGGGCAGACATAGCTGAGAAGTAAATCTCCCACCTATACATCACATTTCTTTGCCTGTTTGGAGGTATTGTGTTGGCAGGAGTTAACTACAGCTGGTCCCTTTGTTCTTCTGTGGAGGGAAGGAATTAAGATAATTTAAGGATACACTGTACAGAGGAAATGCAAGGACTAAGCATATATACAGATACTCCCCAGAGGACCCCAGTGGCAGTATTTCCATCCATTGCTACCTGCAGCTAAAAAACATCATCATTGCAGTCTATGCCACAGGGGCACGGAGGTATTGGGTTTCTTTGCAGTTCTCCTAGGGTCAGACAGAAACTGCCCCAGGCACAATCCTACGGATGTGCGTGTAAGACTTCCTGAGGGTAACGCTGCCATGATGAGACACTCCCCGAGGCAGGACACACTCTTCTGTCAGCTTCTGAGTTTCAGGGTCCCAGCACAGCACTGTCGCAATAACTTCGTTCTTTTCATCTCGGCCCCCGGTGATAAACAGCTTGTTGTTGCAAGGAGAAATCCCACAACTGGCTCTCTCATGGGTGAACTGAGTCACCAGGCACCATGTGTCTTCCTGGGGGCTGTAGGAGTAGAGTGCTTTCATTGCCCCACCTGGAGAGGAAATAGATATCTGTTTGCACTGGCCATTCCTGTATGAGATTTTAATTAAACCACCCACTTCAACAAGGCTCCATTCCTGACAGTCGTAAGAATGATTTATGCCCCAAAGCTAAGACAAAACAAGGTCACAGGATGCTTTATTGTTTTGAAAGCCAGATCCGCAGACGGCCACTTATTGTTCATAAGGCTGTGGAATTTAAGGCCAGAACAAACTGCTGTGGTCATGCAGTGTGACCACAGTGCACCCAGCAACAAACGTTTCTCATACCTGCTGCTTCAGCTAAGGACACAACTTCAGAAAAATACAAACTTATTTAAAAGAGCTTAGGTCACGAAGGACTAGGTGTGGTAAGCCATCAGTATTAGAAATGGGTACATGATTTTTTCACTGGCTCCTCCAACTTCAGTGTCCATCTGTCCATCAAACCTCCTTCTGCCTGGAGCTGGCTGTTTTCAAAAGCCCCTTCCTTGTTTAGAGGTTTGTCAGCCTGAACCGATGATCTTCTTATGGGTATGTTAAACAGAGAGTAACCTTCAATTTTTCCACGTTTCCCAAATCTGCAGTCATTTTTTAAACCTTTTGTGCACCTTTTCCAATTTTGCAGGGTCCTTTTCTCTTGAAAAATGGTCAATACCTCAATACTCAAGAAAGGCTATGGAAATATGTTCCCTCCTGAGAGTACCAACAGCTAAATGGTTCTTATTGTGAAATTTGCAGGGACTGGATGTGTCTTCTATAGCAGCTTTATAGAATAGGGCTGGGTAAACCTTGAAGCCATGGTCTTATTGGTGAGGTGCAACAATGCCTGGGATCCTACATGGTGGCAAAGTCAGCGTTTATTGTAGTTATAATAAATGCTGGTTCTGACAATGCTAGTCCAGTACTTGAGAGATGACCAACTCATTGTGAGGTGACTTAAACAAGTGTTATTTCCCAATTGGAGCAGACTGAAAACATACATGTTGTTAGTTATAGTGATTCACCTGGCAGTTGGTAACTCATCGGTCTGGGTAATTTGATTGCTTTGGATGCAGTAACCAAATGCTCTTTTATCTTTTAAACTTCGGGTGGGGCTGATTTCTATGCAATTTAACTAGATTTGTTCCTCAGATAGGTAACCAATATGTTTACTGGTGGATGTTCCTGTCTGAAAGATGCTGGATGAATGTAACTGGAGTATTGTGTCAATTTTTATCGGGAGTTGTAACAGCAAGCCCATAAGTCACACTTTCTCTTTCTGTCTGTCATCACGTACAAAAAGGGTGAAGTCAGTCCCTGTGCTGAGAAGAAGCACAAGGTATTTACATACACACAAGGTGCATGTGCATATATATATGTGTGCACACATGTGCAGATTATAAATCTCCCATCAAAAAAACATTTATTATTTGGTGATACTCTGGCTCTATGCCAGCCCTCGTCACCATATTGATTATACTGCAAGTGAGAAACTTTCTGCATCAAGGCTGAGGGAGGGAGGGGGAACTTTTCAGAGCTCCTCTTTGGGAAACAAATGTTCCTCTTTCCTTCTTCTTGTTTTTCCAGCACCATCTGCAGATGTGTGCGGGCTCCCTCTCCCTCTACAGTTCAGCTCACAACCATTAAACTCTTGTTCTTCCGTCTTTGCTTCCAGTTCTGGCAATTGACTGAATTAACCCTAAGCATGATCTAGTGAAGAGGTCTGGGTCTTTGGGGTATCAGTGGCTCTGCTCCCATGACCTGCTCCTAACACTCATATCCCTACATAAATCCTGTATGCAGTGGGCTGTGTAATTCCCCTGGAGAGGTGAGGAGACATGATGTAGCTATGAGGTCATGCCCTTGCCACTATGAATGCACCTTTGGATGGCTTTAAGTTGTCTCTGGGCTAGCTCCAGTTTTCCAGGATACCTACCATGCTAACAGGGAGTTTGACTCAGTGACTCTACTACTGTTTGCGAATGCGCTGGGTTCCCACCCCTCACTAAGCTCAATGGGAAGACCCCTCTGACCATTTGATTATACTCCATAGAGTTTGTGGGTGAAACTAACACACAGAACCAAGTCTTGCTGTGTCTAGACAAGAAGGACTATTAACGCTTCTCTTACCCACTACATAAATGTGATCACGGAAACTTGCAGCATTGATGCATTTGGCTTCTACTGGCATGGCAGCCTTCAGGCTCCACATGTTGGTCGCAGGGTCGTAGCACTGAGTCTTGTCCGTTGCCAGCTTCCCATTGGGTCCTCCCCCAATCACGTAGAGTTTCTTCTTGTAGCTCGCTGCTGCAAAGGAGCTGACATTGACCATGAGGGGAGCAGCCTGCGTGACCGTAAAAAATCATTAGTAACCATCTGAAGTAGTCAGACTGATGCCTACGGGGCGGGAGCCTGCTGAATTTTAAGTCAGACATCCCTTTCAAGATGATCAGTAGGGTACAGAAGGTGACATTTCTAGAGATAAGGGAGAAGTATGTTTCAGCTTTTTCTTAAGACTGTAAAACCCTTAATAAAAATACGCTTTGTTCAAATGCTGTTATGAAAATTACATTATCAACAATTCAGCAGCTAGGAAATGCCAGAAATGCCCCAAATCTCCTTTACATACTTAGCTACATTGAAAAACCACAAGAAACTTGTTCGTACTGATCTTTCTACTTGCAGCCGTGACTGTTATGATTCCTATGCATTGCTTTGTATCATCGAAAAGCTAGGGTTTGTATCTGCCATTATGATGCCTAATCTCATTACTTTGATGGATTAATTGGCTGCCTAATACTCTACTCTCATTGCTTGAATTACAGTTAGTAGAACTGTTTTTTTTCATCCTGTTTACCTTGAAACCTGTAGTTTCAACTTAAATGTGTAACCCATACCATATATAATGCACAGGCTGATACACACATTATATATATATAATGTATAAGAGCAGTATTTTTCATGTATACTATGTTCTTGCTCACTGATTTATGGACTGCTAGCTTTAAAAGCCAACTAAGAAAAGGAAAGTTAGGCATTAGATGTCTCACAGCCAATGATTGGCAGGCAATCCTCTGATTTTTACTTTCTGAAGAATACACATTTCTATAGAAAAAATATTTAGGGTTTTTACAGACCAGAAATACTTAAAAGAATTGTACTAGATCCTGTCTTGTTCATTTTTATGATTCAAAGCTGTAACATTTTCTGAGTAGAATGTTCCAAATGAGTAAAGTGTTATGTGATGCCGCATCTTACCTCTGACCAGCAGTTATGAAAGGGATCGTATGCTTCCATGCTGTTGATTCTCTGCATGCCATCAAACCCACCAATGACATACACTTTGCCACCCAATACAGCCATTTTATGCCTCCATCGCCCAATATTTAGATACTCAATTTGTATCCATTTGTTGATGGAGGCGTTGTATTTCCAGACATCGTGCTTTGTTTCTTTGCCACCTGCAGTGTACATGACACATGTAAATATGATAGCATAGCTTGTGTTTACTCAAAATCTCCAATATGTTTAAATTAAAAAGTGTTCTCTCACAATAGAAAATAAATCATTGGTACTTATTGATAGCTTCTTAATTACCTACACCAATAGCCTGGCTTTGTTATACCAGAAGAAAATTTCTGCCTTTAGTTTACGTAATAGTGAAGGAAACGGAACAATTTCTACAACCAAATATTCAGTAAAGATAAATCACTGTTCCTCGCTTTACCAGACCACAGCCACTTTCATTTTAATATCGAGTGAATGACCAACCACACACAGCATGGTGATCTGCAGAGTTTTTTGTGCACCACAGGGCTTTGCAGAATGCTGCAAAGTGACAAATAAACAGATGTGATTTAGATAAGATAGTGGAGGGTGCTGCAGCTGGTAGTGCCAAATCCCTCGAAGACAGGCCTGCACTGGGGAACTGCCAGTTTATGCAGGGTAGATCCAGTCCACTAGCCTACTGGTTTACACCGTAAAACAAAACTCTGAGCTCCAATCAACTGTAGTCCTGCATGACATCTTAGAAGTTTTACTATTCAGCCTTGAGACCATACAGCTGGGATCTCATTTTTTGTACCTCTCCTTCTGGTCTCTTTCTCTACTGACTTGGATTTGCTTCATATTTAGATATTGAAGATCAGAATTGGACTCTGCAAACTCATTCTAGAGCTAACTTGCAAGTGAATCTTTACTCATGCTAAAGCGGAGAGCAGTGTTTTAAACAAGCACTTTTGTTTGCATATAATTTTTGGTGTAACTGCAACACGAATGGATCTAGTTAAGCCTGAAACCACATTTACAGACTGAGTAGCTTATTCCATCATCTGCAACCTGATTAAACATTTGCTTCACTGGTGAATATACTGAAAAGAGAATTCATATTCCATTGAGAAAGTGTCTGCCTTCATTGGTATTCTGTACTGCAGCCAGATCACTTCAAACTGATGGAGCTCATCTCTGGGCCAAATAGCAGATTGAATAGGAGATAATTAGCATGCTAGAAAGAGTCGTTTGTAATGCTTTTGTCTCAGTATTTTTCACATGTATGTGTTGAATTTTATTTGCACTCCAATAGCTGAAGTGGCTGAAGGGCCTGAATGCAGCATTCATGGTTACAATGGTGCTGAGAGACTGCAGGTGTTCCCCTTACCCTCCCTTGAAATTTCCCTTTTACATGAGCTTGTTCTTCCCTGCACAGGCTGAAACTCTGGTAGGAGCCTGAGCTGGACCGGGTGGGTGAATTTGCTGCACGTCACCGGGCAGGGAGAGATTTTTAGGAGAATTGGACGTTTATTTTGTTTCTGTTCTTTCTCTAGACCACAATTCTTTCTAATTTGAGGAAAAATTGTAACTAAATTCGTAAAAGTAACAGAATGGTGACTGATAATTCATGTCATTTTTAGTTACACTACAAATGTAGCGTTTCAGTCCATCCAAGTCAAAGCATTTAAACTGTTTGGGGAAATGGTGATCTAAAAGTAGTCATAATCTTGTGCAAAGGACTTTCCTATTGTTCAGATGCTAAAAGAGCAGGGAAGACTCCAAACTGTACCAGGATACCAAGGGAAATGAGCACATGGGAGGGGAGATCAAGTTAGGAAAGATACAAGCCAAGTTAGAAAAGAACCAAGTCACAGGAGCTAAAAGAAAGGAAACGAGTAGAAGGACATGCAGGAGGCAGATGTTGAATTGGGGTTGAAACACTAATAGTTTGGTTTAGCTGGAAAGAAACTACTAATGACTTTGGTCCGCTCAGCTTTTTATTTGGGTGGGAAGGGTGAAAAGGAGATAGGAGAAAGGCTAAGAAGGAATGGAGAGAGGGAGTCAAAGAAATTAAGCAGAGAGAGAAGAAAGAGAATTCAGCAAGAGGAAAGTCAGCTTAGACTCACCGTTGCAGGGAAGGTGTTAGCCTGGCCTGGAGATAGCCTGGATAGAGCATAAAAGAAAAGCAGAGAAGAAGCTGGAAAAGATGTCAGGAACAAAAGGAAGCAAAAAGCCTGTCACCTTGAAAAAGAGATTAAAGGCAAATGGAAAAGAGACCTCTCAGGCTCAAGGGTGTGAAGGTGTGAGGGTTGTTCCCTAGTTGGGGTGTTTGACTTATGTTCCCCTCTACATCTAACTTTTAACAGAGGGTCTGCCGCCAGAGTAAAAAGAAACTCCCTATGGTGGGCTGAAAGGAAAAACCTCCTTTATTTGTAAGTAGGGAAGGGAAGGAATAATCTAATTCTTATCCCAGGATAAAGATTTAATAAACTTTAAATTGGAATGAGGCAATAAAAATATGTGGATTCCCAAAAGAAAGAATGCAATGGAAGATATTCCAATACAGTCAATGGACAACTATTCATACTTAAGCAAAGCATTCACACTTTAGCCCTCCCTCCTCCTTTCTACTCTCCTGTTTTAAGTAAGCATAGAATTTGGTGGATGATTTTGCAGGAAAAAGTATCCTACCCATGGAGGCACTGCTCTGTATCATGGTCTGTAATGTGACAGTGATTAAAAGCTTGCTGTCACTTTTCCTCTGGAAAGCAGAATGAGATCATCAAACTTGTTTTTGACAGGCCATCAAAACCATCTGTTAAACTGACTAGCAAGCTTGAGTGTAACTTTTTTGATTGTCAAAGTAAAAACTCCATAGCTCCAGGATCAAACCCCTACGTGGGGCTCAACTGTATTTGCATGGGAAGTTAAATATGCCTCCTGATGATGGCCTGCAAATGGGATGTTCAGACCCATGCTGTGTGTCTGGACCATTGGGTTTCATCTGGCTTTGACAGTTAATATTGCCATTAGCAAGTGGGTACTTCTAGAGTCCTGTCTGATGGCTGTTGAAGTGCTCCTGAAAGTGCAGTTTTCAGGTAGCAGCCAAACAGCGGTGACAGTTCCCTGCAGGTTCTTGACCAATTTTTGCATAATGAGTCAGATTCTGGCAGGATTTTGCTTATGCACGTGGAGCTGCAAATGGACTTGTTACAAGAAGATGCTGGAGCAATTATTCTTCATTTTATGTTTGGTAAACTGTTCTCAGGGCCCTTCCGTGATCACAGTCACTGAGTGTTTAAGGTGCTGCACACAAGTAGCCATGCATATATATTGACATTGTTTGAAAAGGAACCCTGTGCTAAAACCAGGGCTAGGCAGTGTCCTTACACATCCAGCGCTTCTCTGGAGCCTGTTCAAAGCCAAAGCATTAGGAATACCTGTAGTGCTTAATTCTCCTAAAGCCACCTCGAGCATGCTCTTGACAAAAGCTGGAAATAATTGTGAGAACGCTCTGCTCCCCTGTACCACTCCCAATGTCTTGTTCCTTACCCGATATGTAGACTTCATTTTTTAGCGTAATGCATGCAAACTCCACCCATTTTTTATTCTCATTCTCCGTCTCCTGCTCTGTGATTGGTAATTTTGCTACTTCCAGGCGGCTTCGCCTCAAAGGATCCAGGCAAGTCACTTCTGCTACAAACTTCTCATCTTTTGTACAGCCCCCTATGATCATAAACACCTCAGACTGGAACTCGTGCATCCTGGGCTTGGTTCTTTCTGTAATAATCTAAATGCAAGCAAGACAGAGTGAGTACACAGGGCACTTATACCTACAATTACAGAAAGGTCTGGTGACCTTTTTTCTGATTACCTGTTTTGCAAATCACTACTGGTTTACATCAGCTGAAACAATTATCAAATGGTCTCTAAGCTGAAAGCCTGGAAAGCATCCTAGAAGCATTCAGTAGAGGTTGCTGTATCCTTCTTTCAGCAGGATTTCTCCAACACTGGACTTAGTTGCTTTTGCCTACCTGCTAGGATCCTTTCAGATCCTCTTGGGAATTCCCAGGGTGGCACCAAGAGCTATGAAGGTGAGCACTAGTGACAAGGCTGGGTGCAAGTGAGGCAGCTGAAAAGGACAGGTTTTATTTGGGCTGACAGAGTGAGGGCAAGTTAGGAGGGCCCCAAGGTTTGTGTATGCCATGGGGAGCTTGGAGAGAGCAAGACTGCAGTTAGCACTAGCAGAAAATAAGTGCTGTCATTATTTGTTCTGAAGAGATGTATGTCAAAGCAATAACAACTCTCAACTGTGGGGGTTTTATTTTTCTTTGTTTATAAGACTTAATTTTAAGCCAAAATTAGAAGATTTACTTAAAGCCAGCATCAGGCTCAGAAGCGTGATTAGCTCTAATTTACTGCCTGTTGGCTCAGTTTATTAACCAGGTCTTTGTTTCAGGGACACTGGAAAAAGTCACTTCCCGGGTAGATGTTCACCAGGAGCAAAGAATGCAGGGAGTGCTTGGAAACTTGTGTTCTGCTTGGAGGAAATACTTACAAGCAAGTGGAGATGAGTGCATTAGTGTCCCGAGGTATGCTGGCTTTACGCTGAAGGATAGAAGGAATAACCTTCTTTATCCTCCTCCACCCCCCAATTTTTCATACTGGAAGAAATGCAGTGTAAAAGGCATGGGAAGCACATAAAGTTGTTCCTCTGCTTATGCTGTATCACAGGGCATTTGCCAATTTGCAGACCTTCAAAGTCTGCTGGGAGAGGTCTGCATTCCTCTGCAGTAATTGCATTTGTTACCTTCTGCATGCCCCAGAGAGGCAGTCCATGGACCCACAAGTTAAATGCTGCGAGAGTAGGCAGTTTGCTTACAGTTTTACTTCTCTTTCTACTTTTAACATGTTTCTATAAATTGGCATAATTTATCTATATTAAACAATATTATTTCCACAGACTGTTTTTTTTAATTTTCCCTATGTTTAGCAAATTATTAGGCAAATTGTTTTAAAACATCTGTCCCAGAACTTGCCAGCTCTCAGAATGCTGTTTTTAACCTGTCTGTCACCATTGCCAGGCGTCAGCCCCGGGGAGGATAGCTGGCAGGGCTGCCTCTGATGGCTGCCCCTTTGAAGATGAGTGTAACAAGCGTTCAACCCTGACCAACACTCCCTTTATCTATCCCGCGTGGACCTGACAGCACTGCTGACTGGGGCAAGGCTTCCTCGAGGAGTTCCCATCAGACTGGCCAGTACTGCGCCAGGTAGTCGTGCACTGTCGTACACGCTCACTGGCACAAAGAGCCCTTGGTCTCTCTCCCCATGCCAGTGACACATCCACTGTTAGTGATGGATCCACAACATGCTCCTGAGGCCTCCTGCCTTCCTCTGACTCTCTGACTGAGGAGGCACACATGTTTCTTCACATGCTTGCATACCTTTGCTCCTGTTGTGAAATCTGACCTCTGGTTGCTTTCCCCTCTACCCCATATTTTGGGCCAGGAGATGTGACTGATAGCTAACTTTTCAAAGAGGACGCGCAGTTCAAGAACTGGAGATCCACCACAGCCTACCTTGAGCAGGCAGGACAGGACTTGACTGGATGTCAGGGTGAACCTGTCTTTTTGGGTGCAGGGACCTCTGCAAATGAGGAAGACAGGCAGACCTCTCCTCGGGGAAGAGACTGTCTTCTTCACGGGAGATTCTCTCTGAAACTTTTCTCCCCGTAAGTAACAAATGGAGATGCTACATATTCAGATTTGAAAGAGTCATTACAGATTGTGGCACAGTTTAATGGGAAAATTATTCTTGCTTTCTTAGGCTTAAAATAATAGCTAAGAGGGTGAGGTGTCAGGAGTAACACCATTTGCCTTTTTACTAGGGAAGTCACCTGGGGTCTTTGTTTAGCTGTGCACGTGTGTGTATGAAGGGTCGAGCTTGGATATTCATAAACAGGAAGCTGTACACTTCGTTTTAAAACAACCTACCAAAAGCTTCTAAACTCTCTAAATCAGCAGGATAACTGGTGAGGCCCACCTTGACTTTTCAGTAGCACCAGTTAGTGAAACTTCAGTGTGAGTACCTTTTGTGCGTCATGGTACTGCTCCTTCCGATGGGATTTTTGAGCAGAAGCATGAGACATTTAGAAAGAGCAGCAAATACCTTCCTTTTTCACTCACCTCATTGCCTGACAGATGGTACATTCTTGCTTCCTGGAGCAAAGGAAAGACATCTGGACACTGTCTAATGAGTTGATCGGCTTCAACAGTCTCTACAAAATACCAGGGGTCCAAGAGGGGCAGCCGGACATTCTCCAGCACGTATGGCAGGAGAGGAAACCTTTCCGACTCCTTGTAACGAACCCAGTTCATTACAGTTTCGAACACCTGTGCCTCTTCCGTGACGTAGAGATCATCACTCTTCAGCGTGCTGCAGAGAATGTCAGCCGGCAGCTCCAGGAACTCCTCGTAGTTCAGGACCTGTGTGAAGTTCTGGATAATGTAGTTCTGCACTTGTTGTTTCAGGCTGTGCAGGGAGTGGGCATCAGCCAGCCTCAGGATGCCAACGCAGTTCTCCGGCTGGAGGGCTTCGGTGAGAAAACTGGCACAAGCATCTACCATGCGAAGGAACTGTGGACAGAAAAAGCATGTATAAGCACAGAGCAGTTACTTGTATGACTGTATCACAGGCGAGCTATGGAGCTTTGGGGCTGGGTCCCACCCAGCTATGCGCCGTGCAGCAAAGAGCTGGGGGAGACAAGAAATCAGTCATACGAGGACAGATATCTCCCAGAATCTGCAGTCTGCAGTGGAAATTTATTCCTCCCACTGTTTTTTCTCCCTCTGCATTCATATTGCTCCTTCTCCCTCTTGCAGGACACAGAAGACCTGTGACAGTCCTGAATTTTATTTGTTTCACAAAAGTAAAGGGTTTTCTACCATTCCACTTCCCTCCATGAGATCTCAAAGCACTAGCAATCATGGAGCTACAAAGCACAGATAGGTCCCCAGGCTTCAGATGTGCTTACCCTGATTCACCTTCCCTGTCAGCTCAGATCAACTAGAAGGGAGTCTGGTTTTGGCATGGAGGTGGCTCCACTGTCTGCATTTATGCTCCCACCATCCAAACTCTGAACGTGTCCGAGGCCTTGCAAGGATGGTGGAAAATGCCAGGGTTGTCTGGCAAGTGTCTGTTGTGGGGGAGGCCTTCAGAGGTTTTAGTGACCTTTGTTTTCCTTGTCATCACCATTGGTTCAAAAAAACATAGTGCATTTTACACACAGGGTTTGCTTAACCAAAGAACTTTCCATGTTTGCATTCAATAGGGCATCACAACTACTCTCATTAATTTTCTTTGCACTACAGCCCCACCTGAGGGTCCCAAATGTGCAGATCCCCGACCACAGATGACTGTGGGGCATTTGCCATGAACTACGTTGTGAGCTGAGTTGCTGGTGATTATTCAGGAACTGGGAACCAGGTTTGGGTAGAACTGGTAAGTTACAGTGCTTCATCCTGAGCTTTCCGTCACCTCTGTGATTTCAGATATGGATAGGGCATCACTATTTTGTGTTGGTTTTGCCACTGAGCAGTGCAAACAGCGACATAGAGAAAGATGGGTCAGAACTGAAGCCATGCATTTCCGTCCATGCTTTTTGGGTGCTTTTTCCATTCAGCGTCAGCAAGCAAACCATTTTAACTCGTTCTGTCCCACTGGGGAAAGTTGTACAACAGTAATTTAGGGGCAAAGAGGAAGTGAAACATTTTTAAACACTGTAGTATGTAGATTTGTTTCAGTAATTAGGGTAGAATCTTCCAGACCCGGCGGTGTTGTGTTGACACATTTAGACTGTTTACCAGAGCCGAGCGATCGCAGACGCTGCGTACAGACTACCTGGTTCCTGTTTTACATTTAGATGTGGTCAAGAGTTTAGAGAAATGCAACTGACTGATGAACAAGGGTACACGAGGTCTCAGAATATGTTGCTGCCGTTGTGATATAAATATGTCAGCAGCACGCTGTGGCACCACGGCAGAGCTCAGCCGCCCCTCAGTGCCAGCCACGCTCACATTGCCTGTTCTCCGGGCTTGCACAAGACTAACACTTTCAACTTACCAGTGCATTTCCCTGAGGATCTGAAAGGACTTTGCCAACACCAGGTAGTCCTCAGACCTGAGGCAGGTTAAGTATTAGCCCTTTAAAAGTTGGCAGTAACAAGATGCAAAAGACCAAATCTGGGATTTGCCCATGTCACTCATCAAGTCATCCAAAAGTCTGGGAATAGACCCCACAACGACGTTCTCACCAGCCTACAGCCCAACCACTGTAGAGTGCTCTAATTATTTATACATGGCTTGTTAAGAGCGATACTCATGAGATGACACCAGAGGGTTTTCTCCCAGGCAGTGCACACTGGTCTAACGGCCACGCAGGCACCACTAATCATGCTGGGGAGCTGTGTTTGTGGCCAGATGAATGCAGAATTGTGAGGTGTGGGTGTGAGAAACGATCCCTGCCGAGGGCTTCACCAGAGAGGTCGGACCACTCGGGAGCGTATCAAGGCAGGACTTTCCCTGGCTGCTGCACCTCGTCTCCGTGCTGCACTGTCTTTTCACCTCTCCCTTCATTTAGAGACAAAACTCCCCCAAACTTGCTGGGCATGCTTCAGTCAGTCCCATGAGAGCCAGTGACTCAGGAGAGCACCCAGGAGGAAGAAACCGTGGGCCCTCTGCTTCGTCTGCTCTGATTATTCTTGCAGAGCTCTAAATTTTGTCCTTTCCCTTCTGCGAGTACCCCTCCTAACACCACCCCAGGCATTTTAAAAGCTCTGTTCCCCGGGAACAGTTTCTTCAATAACTGGGTCCTTCTCCTAAATACCCCTTTGAATCCAGGTTCTTACTTGCTAGAGACATCCCATATACTTGCTTGGTGTCCAGTTGGCCTCCTCTCTCAATAATAAAATTTATTCTCCCCATTTAAGTCCTTGCTTGTCCCAGCTTTGATTCAACTGTCTAGCGTAAGCAGTGCCAGCAGCCCTGCCTCCTGCTATAACCCCCAGAAAGGGAAGGGAATGGTGGTCGAAAGGGCTCTTATTCATAATCCCTCTCTGTATGCAGCACACTTTGGGGTCAGATCCTGCACCCTGCAGCTGTGCTGCCCTTGGCCACCCGCTCTGCCTGTGGCTGCAGGGGCAGCATGTCCCGTCTTAGCAGTATCACCTGTGTCCCAAGGGAGCCCCACGCCAGGGAGCCAGCCAGGCAGTGAAGGGCTACCGTGACCCTTGCAGGGTGGCTCTCCAGGGAGCTGACAGCTTTCTGAGCCTGGGAATTGATCTCAGACCTGGAGCTGCCCAGAAGCCCTTCGTTAGCAAATCGTGCCTTCTTGGCTGGCACGGCTGGCACCGTGGCAGTGGCTGCGGTGGAACTAGCACTTTCCTACAACAAGCCGCCCCAGCCATTCACTACTAAGTGGCTACAGGATGGTTTTCAAATAATTGGCAAGGTATTTTCCTGATAGTGCCTTGTTCATGAAAAGTGGATTAACACATGGATGAGAGGTGCTTTGGGAGTCAGTAAGGCCTTCAGGCAGGTGGTGCTCCAGCCATGCCCTGCTTAGAGCAGTCAGAGTGAGGCAGCTCAGGGGCATCCTCTGCTGTTCCAGCTGCAGCTGGCATTTCCATGGCAGTGGTCATCACTGCCCTTTGTGACAATACTGTTTCTTTTACATCTGCTCAGGAGCCTGCCTTCCTCCCACGATCTCTTTGCTTCCGCCAAAGCAGCTGATGTGGCCCCTCACCCAAGCCATGCTGAGGGAGTGGGATAATACAGAGGTTCCTGGGGGGGCAGGAGGGGTGTAGACAGGTCTGAAGGTTGTTATTGAATTACCATGGGGGAAGCAGAGCTCTCTGCCACAGCCCTGAGAAGCAGCTCAGATCTTGGCCCTACCAAGAGGTGAAAGGATAAGCTGCTCCACAGGCAGTGGAGTCTGGGTGGCAGAGGGTGCTGGGCTGGATCCAGGGCGGGCACCAGCCTTGCGAGCACGGTGGCTGGGCAGCTGCCAGCCCAGACAGAGGAGGTGACTATTGATCTCATGTTGTAGCTGTGCTCTAGGTGGAAAAAATTTGTCCGCGTCACTTCAGGGTGAGGCTTAGCTGTTCACAGCTCGCTGTTCCAAACCCTTCACCTGCTTCCCCCAGGGAGGAAATCTCTGTGCACAAAGCACACTGTGGCGGGGACTTCTGGTCTCTCTGAATAGCCTTCCACCTCTTCCCGCTGTCAGTTTTGGCTGCATTTGGTGAAAACTTACTGGAAAGAACTAAGGGAAGGCATAATTATGTAAAACTTTTTCAAAAATAGTTTCTAGTGAAATGTGGAGTATCTTTATTGGAATATCTAGAACTCTGTAAGTTATTTCTTTTTCGGTTGTCAAGTCTGAGAGACTGAAAAGAAGCACTGCCAAAAATTGTTGCTAGTCAGATAAAAAAGTTCTGCTTGGAATTTGGTTTTCTCACATGTCATTAATTGGAAAGGAAAGAATTTCCCAAACAAAAATGTTACAATAAATTGCAGAATTAATCTTTTCAGTTGTTGATATATTGAAATGAAACATTTGACTCTTTCAACTGTTTCTGTTTCTTCGGCATAAATAGCAGAGACAAGCTGGCAGAACGCTAGTAGTTACTAAATCTTTTTTACACAAAACACATTTTCAGCCAAAAACCTCACCCATGTATAATGTGAGGCTTTAAGGCCTTATAAATCTTGATGGTATCCAAGACCGTTGCAGTAAGACTTGGGATTGCTGCTTTTAGTTGAACTTTCCTGGGTTTCTAGGTTTTTGTAGTTTACTGTTCTTGCTTATGGCACCCTCACAATTTTATCATTACTCTAACAGTGTTTGATAGTTTTCTTAAAGCACCAGCCTTGGGAATCGAATTTAATCTTAATTTTAATGAAAAATAGGGAAGAGAAAGGAGAAAATGTAAGTTTATACTTCTGATGGTTTCAGAAAAAATATCCTGAGGAATGATCCTAAGTGAAAAAGGTTCAGAAGAAAACAAACAGAACACAGAAAAGTGTCCCGAAAATGAACCAAAAGTAACCTTTGAGTGCTACCAGTTTGCAGTATCGGTCTGCCGAAAATGTCAGTAACTTACCGCACTCCAGCCCCAGGCGACATCAGAGCTACACCACCTTTTGTGAGTTACCTTGGGGAGCGCTCTGTGATAACTTTCCCCTCTCTTCCCACAGCAAGTACCAGCTCCCATTACCCCAAAGGCCACAGGTTCAGAGCAAAACCTCCCATGTAAGATTCAAGAATCGAGTTCATAATGAACCACGATGATTATGGAGTCAGGTGTTTCTTGCCTTCCTTAATGAAAAGACTGGACACACATACACACATAGGCACTTGGCAGGTTAGGCTGGTTGCAATTTGTTAGCAATTTGCAGCTTGGTACCAGGGTAGGCAATTTGGTAGACCTCACAGGTGATTTATAGGACACATGAATACCTCATGGACCAAAGGCTGAGTAACGCTGCTCAAGTCTGACTTCCCACAAGTCCCAGGTCATGACTAAAACCCTTTACATCAAGAGACCTACAAAGGAGAATGCTAACTTTGGCTGGTGAGCCTCCGTCTCAAGGCAATGGAGAGGGAGAGACAAAGTCAGCTTCCTGCTCTGGCCGGCCGTGCCAGCCACTGCCTGGGCGGGAGGGTGGCCGGCCTTCGCAGGCTGACTTGAACCTTGGGGAGCAGTGTCCCAGGGACATAACCCTGCTGCCTGGCAGGTGGCACATGGGAGCAGCTCTTGGAGGCAAAGCCCGGCTGTTTGCCTGTTTGCCTGTTTGCAGGGCACCTGGCACAGCAGCATTCCAGTACATGGCTGTGACTGCCACTTTTTACCACAATGCAAATAAATATGAAGCAAAATGCTTCCAGAATCCAGGAAATTGGAGAAGTTTGCAGTGTGTTAGCCAGGGTAGGACATGGTGTTGCCAGAGCAATAAGACTGGATCAGTGCATTTGAGTTATCTGTACCTGAAAGAGGCTGGCGGCTTCCAAGACTTTCTGTACGTTTTGCTTTGTGATGAGCATCTTGCTGGTGTAGGTGTAGTCCAAGAGTATATTCATGGTTTCTGCATCAACTCCTTTAAGAATGATCTTCTCTTCATATTTCTCTCTTAAATCATTGCAGAACATGGCCCTGGAAAGAAAGACATTTATGTTTTACTGCATCCCAGCCAGGATGAGGCATTCTGAAAACATTTGGTTATATAGATTTCAACACAGAATACTCGGATTGCTTCATATTTTATGCAGTTAGTCCTGTAGCAAAGTAACAAGGAAAATCCTTCTGTTGCTTTCATACCTCTTTACTCATGAGTTTGATAAGGCATACACACATGATGGATACCCCACGGCTGGACTCTACAGTAGACCTGGAGCTCCCTGGCAGCAAGAGGCAGCTGGGACCTTCCCTCAGTAGTGCTCTGTGTCTGGGCTGATGCAGAGCACTGGGGACATCTCACCTGCTGGCCTCTTACAGACTCTTACTCTTTCTGTTCCCAGTACAGGCCCAGCTTATTAAGCCCAAACCTCCAAGCCTCTGGCATTCTCCATACTTCATTAACACTCAGCACATGTACTTGATAACCCTTGGCAAGGTCAATACCCCCGTGCTTCCGAGCTGCAGAATGCTGCTTAGACTGAACCCTGAGGGCCAGACCAGATCCACATGTCTGATAGCCTTACCTCTAAGCTTCCCAACATATCTTTGACCCCATTCATACCAGGGATGGGCCAGGAGAGAGCGGCTTATGGATTTTCTTCTAATTAAGAGGCTGACTTTTCCTCTGCTAAATTTTGGGAACTTCTGGTAGGATTGTAGAGTTGGTACCTCTTGGCTAGAGAAGTACTTGAATAATCATGAATCGGAACTACTGTCAGCCAGACAGCACAGTGATTTCGTGCATGTTGATACCACCTCTTCTTTGGTGGATAGTACTGCATTTGAAAGGCAACAACCACACACACGCACTAGTCAGGTATTTCATGTGAGATATAAATCAGAAATTTCTCTAAGAGCTATTTAAATCCACTTTGCATTGTGATAGCTGCAAGGCAAACATAGGCATCTTCATCTTAATTTTCACTTCATAGTTTTAAGTATTTCTTCCAATGCTTTTGCTTTTATTTAGAAGTTTGATCAGTCCCGTCTCGTTCACTGCATTCAGAGAGCAAGATTTCACATCATTTGGACTCTGGCTCAACACATTAGAAGTACATGAGTCCACTTGCAACTGCATTGGTGAAAAACATGTGCAGATCCAAAGCGTAATTAGAATTGCTCTTTACCCTGCATACCAAGCCATTCTTTATTAGTCATGTATGATGTTGACAGGACAGTGCAACCTGGGAAGTGGCTAGAGGTCCAAAGTCTTAGGCCATGCTTTTCTTGTAAAAGCGGTGCCAGAATAAAGGTGTCTGATTGACACATCTTACTGGAACTAAGATGTAAACAGGTTTTATTGCAAAGCAGTTAGGCATGGTGAATGGTAAATGGATGGAAGATACCAGCTGCTTGTTGCTCTAAGGGCTACCTGTTCCTTGCCTCAGCAGAGATTTTATAGCAAGAAAGAACTGGTATTAGTTATCTCAGTGTATAAAACTGCCTTTTGGATAAAGAGACCTAACTTTTGAGCAGGAAACTTGGGCAGAGAAGTTACTTGTCAGAAAAGACGTTCAGCCAAAACTCTCATTTTCCCTTCACTCATCTCAGCTCGTTAGAGGTTTTTCATTCATTGCTGTGCTCCGTGGTCCACCTCCTGCTGCCACCGAAATCAGAGTATTTGAAAGGCATCAAGACAAAATGCTCCTTAACTTCAGTGAGCACAAGATTGGGATCCTTCTTAGCTTCTCTCCCTTTTGGCAGTGTCGAATGTTGTACGTCTGGGGCATGCAGGCAGGTGGCCATTTGAAAACAACAGTCCTCAGTACGCACTTCTCCCTGGGAATGGGGTTTCAACGCAGAGACGGAGGTTTGTACAAAACAGCCATTTCAATTACACGGGATTGATAGGTGCCGAATGCTTCATCTGAATGAGAAATAGGCCGTTGTAGGATGCAGGTGTTGTCTGCTCTTGTTCCTTTTATCTCTTAAACTGGTGACTCCAGTCTTCTATTTAACCATCCCTGTCGGGGAGGTGAGAGCTCTCACTTCCGTCCCGCAAAGCCGGAGCGTTTGGTGGAGGTCAGTTAGAGATACCCAGCGTTACGCCATTGCAAGGCTGCTCAGAAACCAGCCTTGGGATTCTGGTGGAGGCTTTGCATGGGATCTTGTCAAAGCGCTTCCACCTATCTGTCTCGTAATCTGTGAAACTGCGTTAGAGCTGCCATCCCCTCCCGACCTCGTAGGGTACAGATTCATGTAACATGGCTGCAACCTACAGAAATCACACATCTGAGGCACCACGCTCTCCCACCAGTACTCCTCTCTAGAGGGTGGCAGGGCTGAATAGGGCAGTACTATCCAGGCGAGCTGACTCCTGTAGTGGCCTTCCTTCTGCTCAGATGGAGTGGACCTCATTCGCACCCTGTGTGCTGAGCAGAGGGAACACCCTGACGCCACTCAGAAATGATCAAGCTGAGCTTCTCTCCTGGGGATTAAAATGTTGCTTCTGAACCTTTCTGTACTTACCCAGAGAGGTGTGTATTTTCTATGGGGCTCTAAGCCCTTCAGATGTGGCTACTAATTTTATTGTCTGTTTCTCTGGTTCCTGTCCCTGTGTAATTCTAAACTAAGCCTTTGAACCAACATTTACTCTATGAAATGCACATCTGAAGTGAGGGCCCAGGGCCAAATTTATATATCTAAAACTGGGTAAATTTAGAAAAAACAGGGAGAAATCTCAATGAAATAAATGAGGGGTTGCAGTTTGTGAAGGACTTTTTAAGCACCCACCCACACTGGAGTGCTTGTGCTTGGAATTATGAACCTGACTTCAAACCACCACACTGGAGTTTGAGGATGCTCTGGAAAATACTGCTTCAACCTCTCCCAGCCCCATTCTCCCACTACCTTGGGCAGTGCAGGAGTAAAGAACTACTGCTTCACCTTGGTCAGCTTGTATTTCTGTTCTCTGCTTTGCTACCTTCATCCGGGTAAATGGCGATTTAATGCTTTTATGTCTATAGATGCAGGATGTGTCAGAAGTACTAGTCTATCTACTCTCACGCTGTGCTGAAGGAAGGACTAGAAGCTGTTAACTTCGTTTAACTGTGTTTAAGTCAGCTGCTATGGATTGCTTGCATTATGGCACCCAATGTTCAGGAAGGGGGTTGTGTAACATGCTGTTGCAGGGGAATGAAGACCATGACTCACAGGGTCCCTTTGCTTTGCTCCTGTGCACGGGTGTTAGAGGCTCTGTAATAGCAGGGAAAGCACTCACAGGAATAGTGTGATTTAAGAATTTCTTCTGTCTTTGGGCCCATGCAGCTTCTAGTGAATTATGGCAAGATGAAACAAGCCGCCTTTTGAGCAGCACAACTAGTGAAGCTCCGCTCCCTGCAGACTTGTGTCCTCCTTTCCCTCTTCTCAGTAACCTCAGCTTCCCCTTCCTGAGCCCTCCGTTCTCTCTCGTTATTCCTCTCACACATTTTGCCATCCCTCTCAGGACACTCAGCTCTGTGCTGACTGCCTGTGTCCAGCCGAGCAAGGGCAGCGCGTGCTTTGGGCTGGTTCTGGGCACTGTGTTGTTGGCTGGCCAGGACGCGGCTCTCATTTCCCAGCTGAGCACCATGGGATCCCAGTCCCGGCATCTCTCCTCTGCCTAGCTACTGGTTTCCATCAGATTTGTGGGAACTTCAGTTTTGAGACTTCCACCCTCTGCCAAACATGACTGAAACTAACCCAAAGAGTCATGACAAGAGGCACTGACAGACAGGCAGACAGTGTGATACAATAAATCCCAACTCCGTGGGAAGCCAGGCCAAACACAAGTGCCCAGGGGGGCAGAACCTACGCACGTGTGCAATTGCCTTGGGGTGAGATGACCTCCAGCCAGGTATCCTAATTCCTTCAAAGGACAGGCTGTAGCTCAGGGCTTAGTGGAAAACCAGCCAACAGTAGTTATCAGAAAACTGTCTTGCCTCTTTTCAGCTGTTGAAGTAGTCCCTTCTCATTGCAGCACCTCTCCTCATAGCGGAAGAGCAATTGGTTTTTTGTCAAAGTATCATTATGGTAATTCTGATTTTAATTTGTGTATCTGCTTTCCTTCCTGCACTCAATGTTGGCAAGAAATATTTGGGCATCTCTGCTTTTAGTTGCCCATTTTCACATATGTGATATGTATAGTCTATCTGTAGAAATAATACTCATCTCCGTATATTCACAGGCAAAATCTGTATTAGGAGATGATAAAAGCAGAACTGTTCTTCCAGGCACTACCAGCAAAGCCAACTAGACTCCATTAAAATTAGCTTTCTGGTCCTGTCACAAGTGGTCACAGGTTCTTTTTTCTCATGTTTCCTCTCTAGCTATTCAGTCATCTGACCACTTTAGCAGTAAAAAAAGAAAGAAAAAAAATCCCAGCCATGCAAATGTGATTGTCTAAACAATAATGGAAAATCTGTGTTAAAACAGATACTGAGTTTCTCTGTGTGTCTAAAATTTGTTCTTTGCTGGTCAGTAGTCTCAGATAGACTATCTGTTGTGGTACTGAAAGAATGAAAACTTCAAGAGGACCAGAAGGAAGGGGTGAAATGGTAAAATTGCTGTCAGGGAGGTATTTCCCACTGCAATTGGTTTTGGGTAACCCTAGGAAAGATGGAAAATCCCTTCTCTTTCCTCCTCAACAATTTTATGCAATATATATTTTTACCACAGAACGGTAATGGGAAAAATTACCAAGTTCCACAAACCCACTCCTATCTCAATAAAAATACCATGTGATCTGAATGAATATTCCTCTTTGCCTGAATCCCAAAGGGACAATACAAAGGACGACAGATATTTGGTTAAAAATACATTTTCTCATCCACTTGTCTGCCAACCATTCTCCATTTCTTTGCATGCCTCCAGCAGACTTGCTGAGTGCTGGTATCAGAACTCCAGCAAATCCACAACTTGGCACCTGCCTTATTTAAGTCTCCAACCGAAAAAAAAAAGAGCTGAAAGGTGTCAGGAATTACAGACTCACTGCAAATTTGCAGAGTTTAGCACCCAGTTTACACTCCTTGGAAATCTACAGTTCAAGCCTAAGAATAAAGTAAGTTTATTGGTTTTGTTTCTTGCATGCCTTACCTGAAATAATTGCTTGCTGCGGCAAGGACCACTCGGTGACAGGAGAATTCCCTGCTGTCCACGCACAAGATGACATCTGTAAGGGAATTTTCAAGCCGAAGGTTCTCTAGGCCATTCTGGAGCACCAGAGAGAGACCCGTATCATCAAACTTGACCTTTTCACCACTCGAGACTTCCACCAGGTCCCCCATTTTCAGCGAACACTCATTGTCCAAAGAGATCTCAGGCTCCTCAGAGCTCTTCTCCAGCGTGTCCCCCATTTTCTGGGCAGCACCGTCTCATTCTGTTGGTGCTTCAATCTAAAAAGAGCTCCTAAGCTTCAGACGAATCACACTGCAGAAGTTGGGCGGATTTCCTGTCCAGAGGTCTCTGCTTATCTATAGCTGTCACACACACATAACAGGAAGCCTTGCACTTTCTCATCCTGTTAACACAAACAAAGGCTGGGGTTTTTTTGGTGAATTTCAGGCAGTATCAACGTGTTTAGAAAGGACTTAAGATGCCTCTGGATGTGAGAAGATTACAAGTGACAGCGAAGGCCTGCTTCCCACCCTCAAGCCAGTCCCTCACTGTTATCCAGATCTGCTGGTTGTAGTGATAGGTGCACCATATGGTTATCGAGTCACTCCTGGCAGACTGGGCTGCTAAGGGGAAGAGGGAATTACTTTAAATTTCTTTTACCAGGTATGCAATTCTTAATCACTGAGCTGTTTTGGGGTTTGTTTTTGTTTTTTAATAATCTGCGCACATATTCAGAAAGCCCTCCCGAGTGGCTGTTTCTGTCCCTCATGACATGTTAGCCGACAAACATTGGACGGCTTTTCTTTAAGGCTAAATTGATGTGACTTTCTCCAGGACATGGAGCAGCATCAAAGATCTTGCAGCTGGTGGTCTTCAGGCCACACTGCCAGGCACAGCGATGTCCCGCGTGGGTCCATGCAGCCAGCGCCACACCACCAACTCTGGCTAATAGCGGAAGCTAAAGGAGAGAGCCTAGGGAGCAGTGTGTGCGTGCTCATCCCCACCATCCCCACTGCTGGAGGTAGCTGGAGTCACATCTGCACCTAACTTGCAGTGCCCAAGATAAACACGGGTGGTGGTGGGACTGTGGGCTGAGCACCTGGCGGTGGGGATGCCGCAGGGGAGCGCTGGGGCTGACCCTCCGGCATGACAGGGACACACAGAGCACAGGGATGAAGGTTTCGCTTTCACCTAAGACTGAATTGGGTCTACTTGGACCTCGACTAGATGAGAAGCTGACCCAAGCTGACTGAGGTAATAAGCCACACAGCCTATTGAAAGTCACAGGGTAAATCCCCTGGCGCGCTTAGGAAACTCTCATGCTGTGGAGTTAGAAAATCACACGTTCCCCCTCTCTCCCCCCACCCCCCGACAGGAATGCAGGGCTAACCTCCAGTCTTGGTAGCTTGAGTTCTAACTGACCTTGCCTTTGTGATACTTACTTCTAGGAATCCTCGTCTGGCCAATCCTCACGTTTTTATTCTGTGTTTGGTTTCCTCTTTTGACTCCAGCTTGTATAGCTGAACTCACAGTGTTAAGGGGAGCTTGGCTTGGAAGACGGAGGTGAAAGCGGCATTCAGACAGAGCCAGATTTAGAGGGTTCTTGTATAGGACAGGATGATCAAGAGGAAGGAAAGCAAAAAATCTCCCTCCTGCTTTCCCCTACCTTCTTGTAATGGGTTTTTCTTCATTTTGTGTAGTCTGTACAGCGCTTTGGCTTTTTCCTTTCCCAGCTGATGTAAATGTGTTCCTGCTGCCTTTTGTGCTAACTTTTGGTAATGAATGCTTCCTTTTTTAAAGCCAGTCCCATCTTCCCACCAAGTGCTCCTCCAGGAATACAATCAGAAAATGAAGTAGACCCCTCAAAAATATCAGGTGAGGTTTTAAGATCACAATATTTTAACCCTATCTTGGGTTAGGGTCTCTTTGTTTATCATCATGACTTTTGACCCTAGGGAATTCATCTTATCAGGCTTTTATCTGATGGTGAGAAGCTTCATATTTTCTTTATCTGTTTAAGTGAAAGCTGAGATTCAGCAGTGATCACTTGATTCCAGTTGCTGAAGCTTTAAACAAAGCCTTAATAGTTGCGAAAGTTGAAGTACGATTGTATTGGCTGTGAGTGCTGGGAACGGAAACCCTGCAGTAACTAGGTCGGTTGATAGCTGTGATATTGTCAGCGTGCTACCCATTAACTACACTGTAGAAAGGACCTTAGTAGCTCAAGCAAGTGTTGTCTAGTAGTAGCAATGATCACTATCTGCAGTCTGTCTCTTTCTGTGCCATTGCCAACCCGTAAGATGTATTTTTAACCCTTAAAATTACTTCTTTTCTGCCAAGCACCTCCCCTCCTTTCTTCTTCTGTTGGTCTCTTTTTATAGGGCTGACTAATATTCACAGAATCCCTTGCTCAGGGATTAATCCACAAATGCAGTAGCTAGTTTCATTATTTGGACAAGCACCAGGGGAGCACTAAGGTGAATGTTGTGTCTTTGCAAGTATAAGGGAACAAACCCAACATCAGGGAGCTGCTTGCCTGAGCTGCTCCGTCACCCAAGACTGCAGCAGCAACACATTCTTTAATCCCGGGGCAAATCCAGCTTGTTACTTTCTGGTAGCAGCTTCCGAACACATTCTTCTTTTTGGCCTTTAGAAACTTGTTCTGGCTGCACTCCTACTGTTTTCATTAAAGAATTACCTGCTAGCTATGAACCATATAATCTGGTAAGAGCTGAAGGCTTGTCTGTTCATGATGTGTTTGTCTGTTGTCTTTAGCTTACACATACTGAATTGGCCTATGTCGATTCTGTACCAGCTTGAGATACTGGCTGGAATTACTGGCTAAATAATGTATATCCGCCACTTCTGTCACCTAGTAAGTTTACAGAGCTATGTAACATCACAGACTACTGCTGGTACGTATGCATCTCTGTTTGTACGTGTTTGGTGAGCTGAGTTCAGAGACTGCTTCGCATCCTGCCCTGACCTCCTTACCTCTGCATCTTCTGTTACCCACTGGTCATGCTCCCTGCTTAAATGCTGATCTGTAGCCAACACCAGACCATTTTCAACTGTCTGTTCCTGAAACCAGCATCTCATCGCTGTGGCATTTCAGTACTGTAAAGCTTGACCATGCCAGGTGAATCTGCCCAGACTGGCCAGGGGTCCTGGTTCCCATCTCGGAGAGTGAGAGATTCAGGCAGGGGAAAAGTCATGGACCTGGGGCCAAGATTAAGTGAAGGGCTGGAAGAAATCACACCCGGGACACGCACCAACAATGGATCGAGAGCAAGGAGCTGAGGCATTCTTAAAACAAAGGCAGAAGCATAGAAACCTATTTCTGACAGTTCTTGTTACTTGTTTTGCTTCCCACAGTCCTCGTACTTCAGCTAACAGAGCCCTCATGAACATAGCAAGTCTGGGAGGGACCAGCAAAGAAACATGGGAGCATGTGGCTGCAGTTGTACTCCCTCTTCTGAACCAGCACCACCTTCCATTTCAAAACTTACTCCTTCAGCCTTCTCGTATCCCTCCCCCTGGGCAGCTGCAGTTGTTCAAACCCAGCAACCAACCATGATTTTGCGAGGCTGGCCTGTCTCATCCTCTCACTCTTGAAAAGCACCTCCTACTTTGAGAGTATCGCAGTGTTACTCTGCTAGTGCTGCATTTATTATCTTCCCAGCTTTTGCTCTCAGACATTTTTTGCTTTTATTTTAAGTCACTTGGATGTTTCTAGAGTAACTGCTGCTTCCATGTATTGTTTTCTTAGGGGTAGTGGGATAGTCAGGCATTGTGCTAACAATCCAGATGAGTGACTCCAAACTGTGCTTTCACCTTGTATAAAAGAGAGGTCCCAGCTGACCAAACTGTAAATGCCAGATTATTTGGGTTCAGTATTTGAAGTCTAGTTGTTATCTTAATCATATTACTCCCATGTGTGTTATTGGCTATAGAGGTCAGTAAGCCTTAACCCTGACATGTGGATGGGCCAGTTGATCTTCAGAAATCTTTGATCACCTGCTCATAGGCTTTTGAGGGAGTGGTGGAGGAAGACTACTATTTAAGTAAGCGTTTATTCTATTTGAAGAAGCTGACTTGCAGTCTGGGGGTGCAGTATGGTCACTCCCAAAGCTGCAGGCAGAACAAGCTGAGACATCACTTAGCGCTGTATTTTAGGACCTTATAGCCCAAGATGAGATGCACCCAAATGACACTGGAAGGACTGAAGCCTAGGAATGGGGCTGAAGGTAAGACTCATAAGAAATGCAGTAGGTGCAGCCCATGGTAGTTGATGAGGGCTGTAACCAGCATTCTCCATTCAGAATAGTCTTTGCCTTGTCCCTGGAAGAAGGATGTTCTTTCCTCAACACCTTATACTACTACAGGTTTTTGATGGGAACAGACAAGTGATTCCCCTTTTCCCCCCTCAAGGTAATCAGTTTTTGAAACAAAATAGCAGCAGTTATTTCCATTCCCTGTTGTACACAAACAGGGAAAGAAATGGGATTCTTAAAGTTAGTTTCTACTAGGAGAGAAGTGCCCCATTTTCTTTTAACTTAGTCCTGAATTGCACTCTAAAAGATTTTGCCAGTGTTACTCACAAAGAGGTTTTGTCATCAGCATCAGACTCCCTCCTGCTTCAGTTTATGTAAGTAACAAGATGCTTGGGTCACTTGTCTAGTGCTGGCTGCTGTGACACCCATTTGAATTTAAAAGCATCTTCTCTATATTATTAGTTAATGGCTGTTTATGCACAAATAATTCTTCCTCTAAGTAAATTATACCTTTGATCTCCGTAAGTGGACACAAGGAACTAGGCCCATGCCAGAACAAGTAGAGCCCTGTTGTCCTCAGTGATATTTTGATCTTGTATTCTTCATGCATCTCCATCTGCTGCTGCAGCCAAGCTCTGGCATCCAGCATGTCAAGGTGAGAAATGCAGCCTCTGTAAGAAGTAACAGCACTATAGTTCAGGCACTTGTTCTACAGCTTGATAAAACATGACCACCAAAGCAGCTCTTGAAATGAAGGATTGCTGTTGTGCTTGGCAAGAGCAATGGGAAATGGAGGAAAGCGCCTTTTCTAGTGAATTATGTAGATGTCAGTGTTCTAGTGCGTGCTTGATGTTCATGAATGGTAGGGACATCTGTTGGAGTGAAACTTCAGTTCTTGAGTTTATTCATAGAACATGCTAAGTGGTCCTGTGAAACGCTGACAGTGCGACCCCAAACCATGGGAAATAAACCTAGTTTCAGATCTTATTGAAGTCTAAAGCAATGCTGACTTCTATTTTTCATTAAGGCTTGTCGATCTCAGCCAGTTCCGTGCACACATACCTAACTGATGAGTTCACACTCCGAGTGACGGTCCAGAGCTGTGACTGAAGTTTTCTTTGGTTTTTGGACTGCCTGAAGCTTAGAAATGCTGGCCCCAGAATCAGTGTGGTCCTTACGTTCCTTGTGATGGGCTTTTGCTAGTTTGCAACACAGATTTCCTTCTCGGGTTGTAAAGACTCTCAACCTGTTACTTGGGAAGACCAGAAGAGGAAAAGCCAATGTGATGATCTGTGTGCTCTGTATACACACCGCTTGCTGACTAGCCTCAGGCTCCTTTGTTTCCTTCTCTGCAGGACTAAAGTCTATCAGACTAGAAACCCACATGGACCCAAAGCAGAAGAAAATGTTCAAGTGAAGCCCAATCTAAACAGGCTGAAGCCAAATGAGATTTTTTTGCCACAGATGGTAACAGGGGAAGGGAGCACGACACTTTACAAGAGGGAGTTGACATGTTGTGTGGTGCACACAGCAGCTCACAGAATCAGTCATTTCTTTCAACCACCGTACAAGATAGTTGCCGCTGCGGGCTGATGTGGCATCATTTACTAGCTTGTCTAATTATCCAAAAAATAAGGATGCCATTGGCAAATATTGCTACTCTTGGAACATGAGTTTTTCATTGGAAACCCCGAATTTATGTAATTAATTCTTGTGTCTCCTTTCCTGACGTATTGAAGGGCAGAATCAGTCGGCTCCCTGGCAGCCAGCTGCTGAAAGCTCAGCCTTGCGTGTTCCGGGGGAAAGAAGCAAACTGGAAAGAAGCAGAAATGTACATGTTTTCAATAAATAAATACATAACTTTTGGTCAAAGTGCAATTTGACTTAATACAATCTGACTTAATACACCTCCACACACACGGTCTTGTGTACAAAGCCAGTACATACGTCTGTCTGATTTCCAGTTTATTTTTTTCCTCCACAGTTATTTTGTTTAGCTCACAGCTAACCTTTAAACTTTCAGTTTGATGGTGAGAAGAACGGTGAACGTCTGATGAACCTGAACGTTAGCTTAAAAAAATTGATCCTAGCGCTCAGCTATTTCCGCATCATTGTTACAGCAGCTGAAGTTTCAGCAAGTTTAAAGATACTGTTAAAAAATGGAGCTTTTGCAATTTTTCAGCAGGGTGTCTTAATTGTCTCTTTTGCAAGAAATCTAAACTTGTGTGAAACTGATCTTTAGGCAGTGTCATTAGACAGCTTTCAAGACAATTCAACATCAGCTATATAGGAAGGGTCTTTAATCTTAACTCTGTATGGTGCAAGCCAGGGAACTCAGGAATGTGGATGAGCCCTACTTCACGGCTTCCAGCTACCTGCGGCCTGTGGAGGAATTAAGTTGACAGATTGTTAGCTATGTAGCTGAGCAGGTGGAAAAATATTAATCTGAGCAGAGATTATGCTGTAGAAATGTATATTTTGCTAATTACTACCGGTAGTAAAAATCGTTATTGCATTTTACGTAACCTAGTTATGAATGACCTAAAGTTAGAAACAGTGTAGGTGAGTTGTTAATATCCTTATGCAAATAAAGGTATTGCGTGAAGTGCAATGATTTAAAATACAAAAAGAGGAAGTGCTGAAAAAGTTGTAGTATTTCCTGATGAGGAAGGGAAATTATCTGGGTATGCTTTAACTGCCTGTGTACCAAATTTGAAGGTGTTACGCTGTTAGGAGCCTGTGCCTTTCCTAGTTTGTTTTTCAGCCTGATCAGAGTCACCTTAGCTTAACACAGCCATAACTTTCTGTCTATGAATACAGCAGACTCCTAGCAGCGGCCAGGAAAGCACCTTACAATTTTCTAGACCAAGCCCTCCTTCTCCTGTGCGACGTAGGCCGGGCAGTCCCACCCTCTGTAAGAAGACGTGCCCCAGGCTCTGCTCTTCCCAGGCTCCGCGGGAGCGAGGGCTCCAGCCCGCGGTCCGGGCCGGTCCTCCTGCAGTCTCTGGTGCTGCGTGGGCTCCCGCTGACCACCCTGTGGGTGGGTGCCCGAGCGTGGCCGAAAGCTCCTCAGCCGGACTCGCCAAGACTCACGTAGGCTTTAGCTTCACTCGCCAGCAGGCAGGCCGGAGCGCCTAGGGAGCCAGCACTGGCCTTGCCACGCTGCCGGTAAGCTGTGGTTTCCCTCGGGCAGGAGCGTGCAGGGGAAGCTCGGAGGGCACAAGGCAAGATGTGCTGACAGAGCTCGTGGGCTCTGCTTCGCTTGCGGTACTGACATAGCCGGAGAGTCTAAAGCGTCGCTGCTGCAGACGTTGGTGGGTGGCAGGAGGGACGAGCCCGGGGAGGTGCTGTGAAAGCGCCTCGGTAGCTGTCAGGTCCAGGGCTGTGCCATCAGGGAAGCCGTCTGGAATGTAGGGCATCGGGACAGCTGCACCAGGCCAGGCGAGGAGCGCAGGCACGCCGCAACGCTGTGAGTTTGGAAACCGCGACAGATACTTGTGCTGGCTGGTATCAGGGCCAGGAGGTGGAGCCCAGCTCGCCGGCTGTGTTAAGTGCTACTGAGCGTCGGGGAGGGAGACGAGGTACATCTGACTTCGTGTGACATTTTGGAGGTGTGACACTGGAGAAAGAGGGGACCAAAGTCATCTTAGACTTGAGAAAGCAGGTAACTTTTAAAAGTTTATGACTTCTAATTTTAGGTTCTTAACTTCAGAAATGCTACTTTAATTTTTCTGCCAGTCAATATTGATTTAAAACAATTTAATTTTCCCATTAAAAAGAGAGTGGAGAATTTTCATGTTCCAGTGCAATTTCCATTTCCATGATATCTGCCCCAGGGAAAGAAGAGAAGAGCTTCAGAATTTCATACTCTTGTTAATGTTGTTCTGTGTTAGAAAAAAGATGGGCATTATTAGGTTTATTTCATTTTAGGAAAATAATAAATGAACATACATATAACAAGCATCTAAAGAAATGAGGCATGTATTCGCCTTTTTATTGCTTCCTGCCTACAGTAATGACGTGTTCCTCATTTTGGTTTTCCTCCCCTTTTATAATTACAAAATATCGTCTCCTGTATATTAAAATCTTAATACAAAAGGCTAAGAAAGCCTATCATACCATATGTAATATTATACATCTTCCATTTTTTTCTTCAAGGTTCAGTCCCATATTGATGTGTGCCAGGAAAGTCTAGTAGCTGTCCATGACATGAAAAAACAATCTGTTTATTATCAGAAGCTCACCAACTAACCCATCTTATTTTTACAATCATTGCTGCCTAATGATACTGCTTATGAATAGATGGGTAGGGAAGGCTTAGGATCAAAGAGTAAACCGCAGATTTCACAATGTTTTCGTGGCAAAACAACATGTTGATTTAGCTACTGCACTGGAATCTGCAAACCTTCATTAAGTGTGGTTCTCCTGGGATTTCTTTGGCTACCATTTTCTTTCCTGTCTTCTTATGACAAATCTTTGTCCAGGACCGTTGATCTGAAGTTGCTTTATTCTGGCTTAGCATTTTAACAGAGCTGAGAGCTTTCCTTAGGGAAGCACGCAACTCTCTTCCACAGGACTATTTCAGGCCCAGAAACAGTCCCATTTTAGACCTCAGAGCAGGTGCTCAAAAGCTTGTTTACGAAGGAGGGGGTGACCGGGGTGTTGGTCTGGGCTGGGATTTTGAAGGCCGCTCCAAAGCAGCTGTATTGGCACAGCAGCTGTTTCTACATCCCTCCCCATCCATCCATGCCCAAGGCAGCCACCGCTTTCAGACAAGGCAGCAGCATTCAGGCTGGGAATGTCGGGCTGGTGAGTCCCACCAGTGATTTCTGGATACTAGAGGCCTTTTTTCTTTGCTGCTTTCCTGGGTGCAGGAAGCCTGGGACTTGATGACTAACTTGCCAGCTGTCTTTCTGGCATCCCATGATTCCTCCGTCCTTCGAGAGCCAAGTCTTGTCAGTCAGCTCGGAGAGATTGCTTTGCACCACAATAACAGAGAAGAAGCTGCATGTGTCTTAGAAAGCAGGTGCTGTGCCATTCAGCATATCTGGCTGCAAGCAGAGGAGGAAGAAATCATGGAGCTCCTGGTGAACTAACTCTTCCTGGGTTAACTTTACCTGATGAAGTTTTGTTGATGACCAAAGTGAAGGGGTAGCCAAAATCAGAAGATGACAAAAGTCATCTAGAGATTTGCCCAAGCATCACCCCTAAGGCACAGCAGCAGCAGACCAGCGTGAAGACCTCCTCAGCATGCAGGATGGCTGGTCCTGCAGCTGGAAGCTTGTTGTCCCACAGTCCCTATTAGGGGTAGCAAGGGTATTAGTCTGAGCTAACCAATTTGTAAGCTTAGGATCTATTCCTCAGCCTATCGCTGGAGGGGTGTGTACTGCACCAGAAGTAGCTGGTGGCATGGATCTGCAAGCACGGAGGTCACTGGTAGTTTTGTACGTCTGAGATTCCCAACTCTGGGATAGTGGCACGCACATGCCAGTTCAAAATAATGTTTATTTGAAAACTGACTTATTTTCTGCTTCACTGGCAGACAAAGCTTTTACAGTCACTTGGGCTGGAGAAAGGATTTATTTAACTTGTGAAACGCCTGAAGGTCTCGGAGATGAAAAGGTGCAACGCTCCTGCCTATTAATTGGTCCTGACATTGGCAAACGGTTTGAGGAGAGAGCTATTAAGTGTGGCTGAAGGGCAGAGCTGGAGCTCTGCAGTAGGGTGCTCTGCGGCGGTGTGGCATAAAGGGAAGGCCTGTGGTGTAGGTAGGGATGTGTGAAAAAATACTCTTGTGAGAAAATACTTAATGCGAACAATTGTGGGGCTGTGGTTGGGCTTGAGGTTACAGCGTTGGGTGGGAACATTGTGATAACACCACATCAGCTCAGAGAACTGTTTTTGCAGGTACTTACCTCACTTTTGCTAGATTAGCGATTGCACATGTCGTCTGTCTGCCATTCTGCAACAACAACTCCCTTCAAGTCTTCACCTGTGCGGCCAACAAGAGCTCAAGCAACTTTCGTTTCTTTGCTTCTTATTTCTGCCTGAAGAGAAGAACCAGACAAACACCAGCAGACTCTGTCTCTGTCTCCCTTGGTTAGACACTGGTTTCATGATCTCTCGATACTGTAAGTGCTGTAAAAAAAGAAATAGTTCAGTGTTTATAGCAGCAGTGATGCAACGTTCATTCTTCTCATCTCTGCAATTCCACTCCCATAGTCATCTCCCAGGCTTGGGAGATGGGAGATACCGGGTGGAAAAATTAGATGCACAGTTTCTGCACAGGAGCACTATTGGCATGGGCCTTGTTTTGAGGCTCTTACAGCAGTGGATGGTTACTGGGAGGAGCGGGAATAGAAGGAACACAGCTTGGCCAAGTGAGGACCAGAGTATACAGGGGGATATGCAATACTAATTGCAGGGCCGAATCAGTAAACATGTTATTGATGTTTTGCCAGGTGGCTTTTGTGCGTAAATCGAGTACACACTCTCTGTAATCCTGGTGCCTCCCCGGCTGAGCGGGAGCGAGCACTGAGCGTGCAGGCGGTGGGACAGCACCCAGCCCCAGCACTGGGCGTGCGGGGACGAGCACGGCGTTTGGCTCTAGAGGATGCCCCATTTCATTCCCCGTGACAGGGCCTGCACGCATTCTGCCGCCTCGCGCTGCAGACGTACACCCAGGGAAGCATTGCTGGCCCGAGCAAAAGGTGAGGACATGCAGCATGCGGGGCCAGAGGAAAGGGGGATCTACAGGGTCAGCCAGTCAGAGGCAGTGAAAATGGAACGGATGAGTAAGAGGTGCCTGGGGAGAGGGAGTACTGGTTTGCCAGGGCCCTTCGCTACTCAAGCGCCAGCGCAGCAATCTGTGTTGCCGATGACATTTCCTGGTGCGGCTGCCATTTCAAAGAGGTGATGGGAAGAGGACAGGCTGAAAGGGACCGGTCCTGGAAAAGTGCCTTCCACCCTAAATGCTTGTACCTGCTGATTATCCCAGCAGACCAGCTCAAGTCAATGTGACCCACAGGGCTTTTGGCAGGATGATGGTTAAAGTCTGTTCAAAGCCAAGGGAAGGATTTTAGCAAGTTTTGGTGTTTTCTTTGTGTTTCTTTGAGACGTCATTTATCACGTGAAGAGACTTTGCTGTACTTTCAACCTCGTCTAAATCCAGCCTCTTCTTTTTAATGCTATTTCCATACACCTCTTCCTTTTCAATTACTGCACCTTAGCACTTTTTCCTGGCATACTCAAAAAGCAAATTCCTCCATAGCTACTGAACTCACTCTTCTGCTCTTCCTCACAAATTTCTATTAACGTCACCTTTCCTTTTGCTCAGTACTGACTATTGTTTGTAATCCTGCTGAATGGCTTCTGTCATTACGTTTTGTGCCTACTTGCATCAGGATCTGCAATGATGTTGTCACTCAACACCACCTCTTTCTTTTTGAAGCTTTCTGTCCACTACAACTTTTTCTAGAAATGTCAGAATCTGTTCTCCTTCCTTGTGCTGAGAAGGACTTGTTTTATCTCTGCTCCATTCTTTGCAGAGCTCATCATAACGTTCCTTATGCTGCTTATTCATTGTCAGTCATTAGCCTGCACTCGCCCTTGTCTTAACTCAAATGGCTAAATTATCTCTTTTACCCAGTGATAAAATCCCCATGTTGCATTCAGGGTTATTAATGTTGTTCACTGTTTAATGTTGCGCTCTCCTCTCTGATCAGCAATCAGGGTAAGGGACGTGCCGCTTAGACTGTCCTCTCCCTTCGTATTCTTTTTCAGCTTCCTGCTCTCTGTTGCTGCGGCTTACCTTCATCTCTTCCTTCATTCAGGTCCGAGCCCTTCCCCAGACTGGTTAGGATAGGTGTCTGTTAGCAGTAAATAGCTACTAAAGAAATCATGGACTTTCTTTGGGGTTTTTTTCTGTCGGTATGAACTACTTGAAAACCATCTGGGTTTTGCTTAATTTTAGAAAAATCTGGTAAGGAGTTACAACGCTCCCCACAGCAGAGGAAAATTCTCAGGAGCATACTGGCACACGACTTCCCAAAATAGTTAATGTCTTTATTTGGAGGAATGCACTGACCCGTTTAGGTGGCACACTGCATCGTTCAAATGTGTCTGAAAGGTGCCCGATGGTGGTGGTATTCAAATTCAACACCACCAGAAAAACACATGAACATCAGTGGATGCCAAAATTTTCAAGCAGGCGTCTAATTTTAGCTTTTAACCTTTCCAGTGCCCTGAAGATGCCTGCAAAATCTCCAAAATTACTGACCTCTTCAGAAAATATTGGCCTAAATGTTTTACAAGTACTTTACATTGTTAAGAAAGTATTAACAAAGCTTTATAGAAATGAGTAATCTTTAATAATTGGCTTCAGCTTCTCAGGCAGAGTGCAACTGCTTATTTTGAGAGAAATGCTCGGTGCAGCTTAAGAAAGAACAGCCAATCCCCCTGCTAGCAGAGGAATGAGGACCAATAGGATATAGTAGCAACTCAAGTATCCTTAATTTCAGACATCCTCGGTGACGTTGGCTTTCAGAACTGGAAGTGCCTGGATGTGACTGCATGCATACATGTGCACATTATGAAACAATTGATTGCTCAATGAGTATTTTTAATTAGTATTTTCCTTTTAAATGCTCCATTTAGCCTCTTCCACAAGGTATTTTTGCCACGTGCAGTTTTTATTGGAGTAAACATACTCCCTTCAGATAGCTCCTTCAAGCCAGTTCCCAGATATCTGGACCGTCTTTTAATTTTCACCCTTTCCATGACTCATTCCTTTAATCCCGCTTATGTTTTCTGAAGTGAACTCTACATAGTCATATTGACTTCAAGAGTTACAGAACCAAAGGACTGGGGCAGACGAGAGGATGTATCAGATAAGAGAATTATTTTAAGCAAAACATTTTTCTTAGGTCATGTACTTTTTAGATTTAATGTCTCTGTAACAAGTAAGACTTCAAGTTATTAATCTTTTTTATATTCAGTGGATGAAGTAAGTTATTGCAATGCAACTGTACTATACAAGGTGAACTATCTGCTGATTTTCTCTTTGCTGTTTATGTTGTTTGAGGTCCTTCTTGCTTTTCCAGCCAGAGGATGAAAAATTGACAGAACGGCCTCACTTCTAAATAAATCCGTTAAGCAGTTCTGAGTTTTAGCTCGGCAGGAAAATGGTTGAAGGTTTCAATTGTTTAAGATCTTCACGAAAAAAAATTTAGATACCAAAATCAATTGACATTTTCAGTCTATTTTCAGAAACTTAGCCTTTTAATTAGTAATTCTACCTGTTTTGCAAAGCTGGGATTTACCTGACCCCAGGGAAAAGCAGAGCTCGTTTAGCCTATGAAGATCTGAGACTGGTTTGCTCCAGAGAGGATTGATCCTGGAGTCCTGAGCATGTGCTTCTCTTGTAATAGTTTCAGCGAAGGAGCACTGTCAGCTACTGCAAAGAGCACAAGGCTGCGTACGCTTCCCAGGGAGGGCCCAAGGAGGCAAAAGGAGGAATATCCTGAGGTCATAAGATTGTGTAGGTTCACTAAAAGGTAAAGATTTAGTACGCCTGGGATCGATATCTAACATTTAGGAGAGCAAAGTAGGTGGCAACTAATGGAAGAATTGATACATCTTCCTTTCCCTTGGCAGTAAGGGGCAGGAGGGAGAGGTTGTCCTTCTAGGAAGGAGAACGCAGCCAGTTACCTGCCTACATCAGCTCCACAACGTTGCGTAAGGCCTCATTTAGTACCTGGTAATGAACTCAATTTAAGCATGCATGTCCCTGCCCTTGCCTCACTGCTCTGCATTATGGGCTTGCAAGTTTGCTTATGCTGAAGGGCAGAGCAAAAATAAATTTCCATACTCCCAGGCATGTTCCATCAGCCTGCGTTGGAGCGTGGGCCGGTGTCCAAATAGTTTGGATATGAAGTGAATTTGGGCTCCAGGACAGGCTCAGACCTGCTCGTGAAATTGCACGGCGATGACACCAGGGTCCTGCTTTTATATTTGGAGTTGACTGGCTGCCACCGCTGCGACCTCCAGCTGCGACAGCAGCGCTCTTTGCATCCCAGCTTCCAAGTAACCTTGCCTTTCTCCGGTTAGCAGGAAAAGGGGCACCCCGTTTTGTGTTACTGTTGAACAGGAACTGGCGAAAAGCTTTCTCTGTTGCCAATCCGGTACTAATCAGGTGAAGCTGTAGCTCAGGTAGACAAAGATCCTCTTTTGATTGGGTTTTTTTTGGTGTGTAATAGTTTCTATTTTGGTCACGTGGACTGAAAAAACTACACAGGGACCTGGTGTTTAGTCTGGGAGACGGCTCCTGTCGGGGGGGTTCGGCTGGGCTCCCCAGAGCCGGCACAAAGGATGGGAAAGGTGCCATCCCAATGCACCCCTTGCTCCTCACCTGCAACGATGAGGGTCCGGCCAGGAATCCCGGGGTGTGTGTGTGTGTGGGAGGGGGTGTTTGTCCCCGGCTCCTCTCGGGACGCCGCCGCCGCCGCCGCCATCTAGAGCAGCCTTTGCTACTGAGCCGCCCCCGGGGCTGCCGCCCCGCCGCCCGGCAGCAGGACCGAAGTCCCCGGGCGGGGCGGCGGGGCCGGGCGGGGCGGCGGGACTACAGCTCCCAGGGCCGCGCCGAGCCGCCGCCGTGACATCATGTGCGGTGGCTCGGCGGTCACATGCCCCGCCGGCCCCTTTGTTTTGAGCGGCGCTGGCAGCGCGACCGGCGGCAGCGGCGGCGGAGAGGCCCGGGCGCACCGCTCCGCTCCGCTCCGCACCCGACCCCAACCCTCCCCCACCACCACCGGGCGGCAGCTTCCGCGGGACGCAGCGCGGCGGGGCCCGTTCCCGGCTGTG